>CM066252.1:930675-1530675 GCA_033675135.1 Frankliniella intonsa | reverse complement strand
AGGTAGCACAAAGTTGTCAAAAACGTGTCAATGACCCCTTTTTGATCTCAAAATGACATCAATCTGTCTTACAGAAAGCACTGTTTCGTGACAAAAATTGTCACAGTGACGTCACTTTGACATTTTCTTGACTTTCGCGTTCTACCTGGGCGGTGTACACTGCTGGACGGGGTAGAGGCCCCCTCGGGGAGCCCCGCCCCCGCCCGCAAGCTCCTGTACGCCGACCAGCAGCTCAACATAGAGCCCCGCCCCGCCCCGCCCCGCCCCGCACAACGGCCGCTTATCTAACGCTGCCTATTCACACGACGTGGCGCGGACAGCAACGGCTGCTGTGCAGAAAGGGGTGACGGGGCGGGGCGGGATGCGTGTAACCGTCGGGCTGTACGCTGCGTCACCAACGGGGCCAGGGTGACGGACTATTCATGACCGCCACGCGACGCGACGCGGCGGTGTCGGTGGTGGTGGTGCAGCTGGACGCTCTTGTTCGGGAGGCTCAGCGCCCGACCCGGCCCGACCGACCCGCCGCAGGCCGCAGCTGCCCTCGACCGCCCCCGCCCCGCCCCGCCCCGCCCCGCCTACACCCCCGCGCCAGCCGCCCGGCCCGACCGCGATGGCCTGGCGCGTCGCAAGTTGTGCGTAGCGACCACTGAGTAGCGCGGATCTAAACGGGCCGCACCGGACACTGAGGGTGTGGGGGTATGGTCGTGTACCGGTATGCAGCGGTTAGAGTTAGACAGAGAGAAGCGCGCGGCCTTGTGGTACGTGTAGTCGAGAGGGCCCTGCATGACCACGGCCACCTCTCGCACCGCACGCGTCCACTGTCAAAAATTACAACGGGAATTTTGACGGGGTGGCCCGGTAAGTTTTTAGCCGGACTGAACCGTTTTTAAATTTACGGAACGACCGTACCAAAAAAATACGGACCTCCCCGTACATTCAAATTACGGACCGTCCCGTACACCAAAATCCCGTATTTTGTGTTTTATGACTCATTGAGCACTTCTGGTGAAAAATGGTCCTTGGACACTTTACATCTAAGTAGGTACGAGACGCCCGTAATTTTCGACTACGGTTTATCCCGTATTTTAGAGGTACGGACGGCTCCGTAAAAAAAAAATTACGGTGCACTCCGTAGTTACTTCCGTAATATGCTACGGAATTTTTAACAGTGTCCACGAATAATTATTAATCGTGAATCTATCTCCCACTCTGGCCACTGGGCCAGGAGGCTGATCCGACCAAAACGTCGACGGAAATAAATAGAAACTGCGGGTGAAATGCAGCCGCAGGTAATACGGAACGCAACCGGGCCGCACGATGCCCTGCCCCAACATTTCACATAAATTCCCACTCTATAATAGATTATCGAATTATCGACAAAACTTACTTGACAACTGGCGGTGGGTGGCCGTCCGTAGACTTCCCTCCCACGGTGCGGGGCGGCGCGGGGCGGTGCGGGGCGGCGCGGGGCGGCTGGGCTGGGTCCCTCAGGTCGGCGCGCGCGCCCGCCCGTCGACCGACTTTTGCGCCGAGTTTTGCTCGCCCTGCAGGGCCCCGCTAGCTTTGGCTTGCTCTGCTCCTGGCCTTCGCTTGTCTCCTGAATATTTGAGTCCTACACGAAGCCATGGGAGTTGTGGAAGCAGTTCGATCGCCCCTGTCAATAATATCAACATGAATTTCAATCAGTCTAGTTTTCCCGAAGAAATAAATTTGTCAATGATGAAAGTGGGTTGCAAAGCTTTGGTTGGACGGGACACACATGGCGTTCTGATTTCCTCGTTGCTTTCATGCAAGGCTTGAGGAATAGAGGAAAAATACTGAAGATAACAATTTTGTGCTCAGAAAACAAGGAATGGCCAAGTGTAAAAGTTGTACTTAACAAATTTATTTTACTTTGGAAAGTCATGCATCACAAACCTTACATCCAGTCACAACACAGAATAAAATAGATACTCTAGTAATTCCAGAATATATCACTCATTTTTAACAAATCTTGGTACCCTTCTTAACTTTGAGCAATAGAATATTAGTTTGAATCATGGAAACAGAACAAATCAATACTGAATGGGATTTTTTTATCCTTTATACTCTCAAACTAAACATTACTCAGAAGTAGTGCATGAGAAGGAATCTATTTTGCTTCAAATTTTGTGCTCTAGAGAATACTTCCTTACCCTCGTTAAGATAGGGACAGAGCTGTAAGAGCTGCTCACTACAATGATTCTACAGGCCCTACATCAAAAATTCTGAAAAAAATTATCACTGTATCCCCCCCAAAAAATTACCAAATGAAAAAACCTTAAATTCATTTGTTTAAGGTAAATCTACATAAATCTACAGTAATACATAGGTAAATTTGATATAGAAATATGTTAAACCCACAACCAATAATGATGCTGATAGAAGTTAAAAACAAATCTACCACCAAAAAGAGATAGAGTACCTAGGGTATTAGGGATGGGCAGTGCTCCTCCACAATAAAGAGCCAATTGAATGTAAATTGACAAGAAATCAGATGACAAAATTGATACTAAACGATACCTACAAAATGACTTTCTTCCCTACAATTTGGATACAAAATTAAAATAAACAGAGGCAGAAAAATGTTGCCTTCAAATTAGTCCTACAAAAAAAGGAAAACTTGGAATGTACAAATGAATTGCAATATTATGCTTCTCCCGGACATTAAAAAGGCTGGTAATCACATTCAATATTGAAATATAAAATATTGTACAATTGTTGGTAATATATAGATAGTTTCTTTTTTTTTCTCTCTGCTAATTCAATGTCAATTTTTAAATTCAACAGAGAACACTAAATTAAAGTCAATTGTTCTACAGTCAAATTTTAAAAGTGCTTCTCACTCATACTTCATACTACAATAAGAAATAAATAACATAAAATATATGGTCAGTGATATTAAAAACCAAACTGAAAATAAATAAACAAAGTGATGATCCTTTCTTTCATAGACAAACATAAAGCAAGATATACTCAGTGTTCTTGAATTTGGAAGGTTGAATAAGAAAAAAACACAGGTGTTTAAAAACAGGATATGATTAAAAGGAATGAATTTCTCATTTAACCAAGTATTATAAACACAGCTTATATGTCTGGAAAGAAGAAAAAGGAGAACATACCCCAAAATCAAAATAACCATGATGGGCAAACCCTATCACAAGCACTTTCTAAAGTGCCCTTATTAATATCACCATAATATCACCAAGACAAAAATATCAATTGCACAAACATCACCACGATAGACTGCAATGAAGCAATCCTTAAAAATACATCATAAAATTCAAGTTCATAATTATTAATGGACAATCACCATGTATAAAGAAAAATACGAATGCTAAATTATAATATCAAATGAGTGATACAATTAGACACTATGATCGATGTCTAAGTGTAAGATAGTCTCTCTGTACAACATACTCTTACTCTGGGTGGTTCAGATAGAAAATGCTGGGTAAAAGTACTAGTACAAAAAAATCTTCACCACAGAACATAGTCAACAATCATAAGGTGTGGGGAAAAAAAGATACATTGAGCAGTTGAAACAGGCGCCAAATTTCACTCAGCAGCAAGAGAAAACACATAATGAATCATAATATAATCTCTGTCATATACAATACTTTGAGTATTTTATTATTTAAAAGAGGGGTGAATACTGCAGAAATACTGATTTCTGAAAACTGTTGATTAATTCAAGGACTAGCCAAACAAACAAAAGTGAAAGAATAATTGGTTTTGGCACTAATTACAACCTCAATAAATTCCTAGACCCCAAGCTGGTGTAACTTTTATGTCATGTGCTTAAGCTCAGAGAGAATAGAATACAAAATATTGAACCTAATTCAATGCATAATCCAGTGAAGTATCCTTTAAGAGACAGAACCCCTCCCTAACTAAATGAGATGCTCAAACAGAAAAAGCAGGAATCAATAATTAATCTATGAAGTCCATGTATGACTACTGTAAGTCCAAAGAGAGCAAGATGTGGAAAACAAATAACATTTTCAAGATGAAATTCAGAAATGTAATGAAGAGAGTTTCTTCAGAGGGCACATAGCTACTAAACCTGCAAAGGACTGAAATCCATTTCCCCCCATTTTTTTCAAGGCATGCTGGTATTTGTGATGTAAATATGATCAGGGCTAGGCGACTAGCTTATCAAAATTATGGAAAAAAGGAACACTTCTCACTTATAGCAACAGGAGACATAATAAAATGTCCACTATTTACACAAATTCATTCATAACCATTTGTACCAACAAAACTACTTAAGTACTCATATTCTGGAACATAAATTTCAGATTCATTAAAGGTACATAAAGGATGCGGAGACATATGCCAATAAAAAACAATCTTTGCTAGTAAACTACTTGAGCCTAGGTGATGAATGAGGCATCACTACAAAAATGGCACTCAAAGAGTTAAAGTAGAGGAAACCAATTGGGTTAAACCTTACGATGAAAAAGAGGAAGGCAAGTGATGATGAGGGATGACTATATCAAATGTTTTGAGGAAAATTGTCAGAAAACCCTTTCACAAACATGGAAATTGTATCACTTACATACTAAACATGACGGTTCCAATTCTTCCTCTTCCATTCTCTGACTGAACATACGGATCAGCTGACGGCGTACTCTGAAACATGCCATTGCATTAATTGTTATGAGTCATTACATCGAGCAAAACAATACTTCAAAACCTGTGAATACAGGAAAGGCCTATGGGTACCTGATTTTTATGTTGGTACCCTCGACAACTTCTCCATCACAGTTCCACACACTTGTGCGAGCATCTGGGGCATCTGGATCTAAAAGCTCCAACTTTGGATCAGGCATAGCCTGCAATGTAAACTCTTGTGCTCTGTGCACTTCGACAAAAGGTAGATCAAACTGGTGGAAGAAAAGGAGCAATGAAAGACACACAAGGTATAGACTACAACAGTAACAAGGTGACTGCCAAACAGTATATAAAATATGTTTACCATGGTTCTTGATTTGCTGGAGATGCGCAATAGCAAGCGTAATATGTTGATCATGGATGTATGCTTGATGAGTATTACATCAAGACACCCATCTCCAATATGGCAGTAGGGGGAAAAACCATTTGGGGCTTTGGCACATGCACATGAAATGTTTACTCCGTTAACCATAAAAAAGCGACCTCTAACTGTTTTCCAATCTGGGGAGAAATATAAGATACGTAGATGTAAACATGGTAGAGATTAAAGGCCATAATGTGTGGGAAACATCTAATTCAATACCACACCTGCAGCAGGTTTCTCTTCTACGCTTGATTCTTCCACCTTGCATGTATCACAGTTACGGTAACATCTTGGACCATCAGCGGGAGAATTTCTATCAGTAGACAAAATTGTAATTTCACTTCGATATCCCCGGTTAGCTAATATCTTTCTAAAACCTGAACAAAATATCAATTAGTTCTGACCTCAAAAAAAAGAAAAGGTAGTTTAAAAATCAGCACCCATACCTGAGTAATCATAACGTTTAGGGCCCATCCAGCGAAACTTTTCACTGGACTTACACACATCTCCCAAGTAGCCATAGGAGAGCATACTGGCATAGTAACGAAGAAGGCTATTTTCATTGTGTACACTACAAATATCCAGCCCAGTGCTTTCACCTGTTCATATTGCAAACAATGTGAAGTTTTAGAAATATAAGACCTGACAAAATTTAAGATTAAGCCCACAGAAAATTTGTTAAAAAACAACAAAAAAACATACCAAGAATAATATGGAGGACAGCTGTTTGAATATCATTTGTACCATGAAGTGAATAAGCAATTGTGTCAGTACTACCACCAGGAATAACACCTACTGGTACAGAAGGTTGAGGCAATTCTGCATTGGGATCATCGGTATCAATGCCCTTCTCCTTGGCAGCACGAAGAACAAGTGCATTTAATACCTAAAATGAAAATTGAAGAACTGTCAGCTAACAAATAAAAGCCACAACAATTTACTGTTCCATGTTTTTGGAAATGATTTAGATTAGATTAGATTAGATTAGAGTATTGATAATTCAGAATTTAAAGAAAATTTAATTGAAACAAACCTCTGCTAATGTTCCATCACCGCCAATGCAGACCACACCATCGATTCCGTCAAAAGAGTGAGAGAGAATAGTCTCATGTGCATGGTTCCTATATTGTGTGATGACAACTTTTGTTTCAATGCCTGCCCTTGCAAGTAAAGGTTTCACCTTCTTTTCATAAATTTTTTGACCTCTTTTCTTCCCTCCATATGGGTTAACAAATAGGAGCAGACATCTTGGGCGGTAAGCCAACTCTAACATGACAAGAAACCAAGATTGAAAAGATAAATTTTCAATAAAAAGATGCGTGCAAATCTCTGCTTATGAAGTACATGTCACAATGTCCAATAAATGTTTACCTTTAATGCAGTTACGGATAGTTTTGACCCAGGAAGCTACTTGCCTGGGGTCAGCATGAGTGAGGGTTACTTGGCTAAGTCGAAGCTTACTGCTCTTTGACTGTGTAACATAATGTAAAGTAAAGCTGGTATATTCCTCTGTTAAATGTAAAACAAAACACACATATGAGAAAAGTAAAAAGGGATAAGGGGCAAAATAATTTGTGAGCTTGTGGAACTTACCAGGACTATCTCCTTGACAAATAATTTCGTTGGTGAAGGCTGATAGCTCACTGGGATGTTCATACTCCACTCCAACAACATTCTTGAGGGGTAATTTAACCTTGACTGCAAAGAACAGAATTACCTTTAAGTAGAGAAATAAAGTGTTGGAAAGTACACAATAAAGTTTTATTGCTCTTTCCAAAGCTGTCAATTTAAAATACTTGGTGAAGCAGAAGATAACTACACAAAACCACTGTAAATAAGAAACATAACCTTCTGTGTCAACGAGAAGACGTGCTTCCGATCAAACAGTAGACGATTGACGGACGAAAACAAACATTTCCTGGGTGCTCCTGCACCCACGCATACAGAAAATAGATTCAAGGTCAGTTTCCGTATACTTACTGTAAGGAGCTCCTTCCGACTCCCAGATGAGCACTCCACGGTGAAAGTATACTCTGCATCGTTGCTTGTTGACGTTGAATGAATTGAGCAGCACCGGGTCGCAGTCATTCCCGCTGGGCTCTCCCATGTCCATGTCTACACTTTCATTCTCCCTATCGCCTCATGGCAGTCGCTTCCATTCTTCCTTCACGACAGAAGAGCGGATGGCCGTACGACTCGACTCAATCATCACAAGGATACTCACCCACACGCACACACACAGTGAGGCGCGCGCGCGCACGCATAAGCACGCACACCAGCTGTGCCGTCTGCTGTTTCCGCAGGTGTGCTTTCCAATCTGCACTCGGCGCGACACTCTGTGGCTGGCACTCAACTGCTGCTCTTGAACCAGGCCTTCTTGCCGACAGGTGCGCGCTGCACGAAACCTCGACGCGAATCGGGCAAAGCTCCTCTGCAGAATGCTGGTTGATTGAGTTTTCGGATCCTCCAGCAGAATTCTGTGCTCCACCGTCGCGCGCCGCGGCAAGGGAAAGACCAGCGGCCGCCCCGCCGGGCCCAGCCGCGTACCCGTGTACTCGGTGCGCGCCAAACTCCAAACATCTCATGTGCCTGATCGCGATAAAGCGAAACGCACAGGTGATACGGCCAAGGCGAGTTGATAAGGCACGTGCCGACGCGACGAAGCAGTGCAGCCCTGAATGAAATCACTCGTCGGGATTTTGCATAACACACGATACCGATGCGCCAAGACAGTTTTGACGGAGATTGCGATAATCTGCCGCGAAAACTTAATTATCTGATGATGTTCACGCTTTCCACAAGAGGAAAATAACCCGTAAAACTGATGATGTATTGGATTCCAAAGGACACGAATACATTTTGTGCTCTGCTTATTTTCTCAAGAGCGGAATTGCAAATTTTTTGCACTATGTAGAGTATCAGTCATTTGAAAATTGATACCAGAATGAGGAGTTTGAATATAATTCAATGACACGTGGGGTAACCAGGTTGTCTTTTTTATTTAATTATTCAATAGGATTTAAAATATACATAAAAAGTTTTACTTGTTCCACAAGAAAACAGGTAACAAAATAAGAGCATCTGCACATGGGGCCATGGGCATAATTGTTCATTATATTTGACACAAAACTTTCTAAGGCACACAAGTTTCAAACATCACAGATCAAATTTCAAGGCATAAATAGTCAAAACCAACAGTAAAAAAAGACAACAGTTGGATGGAGGCACACAGTGTTTTGTCTTAAGTCGAATAAATAAGTTTTGGCCAACAGTGATGGGACAATTTCACAAGTTACATACATTAAACCATTGTACATAGCTGTGCCCATGAATTTTAATATCACAATAAAAGAATTGGAATTGCCAACAAGTGCAAAAGAATATATCAAATAGTGCCACCAAAAAGTACTTAGGTGCAATGAGGATAGACTGAATAAAAACTGGAGGAAAGGAGAATACACACAAAAAAGAGGCAGTAACGCCAAACATCCAATTTACCAGCAATGGAATTACCAGAACAAGAAAATAAAACACCTCCTAAAATGTCTGGACTACAGAAGAGTTAAAAGTAGATAATACTTTATACAGTAGAAAGTAGAAATGGAAACATCTAGAGTACAGTACCCGGTTATTACAAGATATAATAAACCTTACATACAAAAAAAAGTAATATAAGTACTTCAAGAGAAATTCAATGTGAAAGCTTTGTTCACTGTCTGTATTTTGGCATCATAGGCATAGAGAGAGAAAGAGAGAGAGAGATCTAAAAATTTTTAGTCATAACATCAGAAGAGAAAAAATGTGAAATAGACATATTATGAAATAACAATAGAAACCATCAACAATATATATATCAAAATTTTGATCCTGTGCAGAAGGCAAGTAGTTTTAAACACAAGAAGAGAAACATTTTTTTTCTTAAAAAGAGAGAGAGGGAAGAGTGATGTGAGGATATTATTCAATAAAGCATTCCAAACCATCAATATTCTCCAATGAGAGCTAGCAAGCACTTTTCATAGTCACCAGAACAGTCTCCCTGGAAAAACAATGGGAACCAAACATAAGTTTCAACACATCAATGAGAAAATGTGAAATAAGGGACAAAAGAAGAGTCAACTTACAGAAATAAAACTTCCAAGAGTTTCTCCATATTGAGCTACAAATGCCTGTTTGATGTCAGCCATATCAACTTCACAACGGCTTACCACCAAGCGAATAAGAGCTTTGTCATCTGTTCCCAGCCCCTTCATGCTCTTATACAAACGTTTAGCAAAATAACCAGGGCGATTTTCAACACATCTCACTGTAAAGTCAAATCAATAAAATATGTTCATCTCTATCTGTTCATCAATTTTTAAACATTCATCTACATTCATAAGATACATGACACTTACAGATGGTAAGTAATCCATCTTCAATATCGCCAGAAAACTCTTTCTTAACAGCTTTCTCGAGGGCATGTCCAGTGAGACGATGATACTCAACGATAACAGATTGAAGATGTGCATAACTGCGCTGACACAGTATAGCATTGAAAGTGGACTCATCTGTACCAACTCTTAATTCACCTATTTAGACAGAAAAAAAAATACAACTTTATATTTTGGAATGCGAGTAGTTTTCTTTTGTTTATTGATAGTTTGCACATACCAGCACGAAGTAAAGCCTGGGCATCAGCTTGTACAGAGCTAGGGTCCACATTGTAATCCTCACTGCGGTTGCCCTGGTAAATAAAAAGTTATACTTAAAACAGATTACCACACCTTTTGAAGGTATTAAACATTTATCAGTTTACTTACAACACACAAAGACACCATGAGACGTTTGAAATTGCCAGATGTATCTCCTCTTAAGTCATCTTCCAATGAACGATGGTACACTATTAAAAAGATAAATTTTTCTTAATGAATTATACGTCTATAAATTATAGATTCTTTCCCTCTGCAGTACTTACGATGCTGGTAAGCAGATTTGATGGAGTGAATTTCTTGATTGGTGGCTGAACAAATAACTTCAACAATGGTTTCTTCATCAGTTCCGATACCTGCTATGGCATCATGTACTTCCTTGGCCAAAAATTCGAAATGTGGTTTCATGAGAGCAACAACAAGATCCTCAAATTTACCACTGAGCTCGCTTTTTAAATTTGAGACCAAGTCCTGAAAAATTGCAAGTACATGAAGTTGGGTATGGCACAAAAGTTAAAAAATACTTCAGGTTATTACTGGATAAAGTACCTTTCCATACAAAGTTTTGAATTGAAGAGCAATTTCTTGACGCTGCTGATTACTTCTGCGAGCCAAAACATTAATGATTGCCTTCTCGTCAGTGCCAAACCCCTTCATAGCCTTCCGGAGCACTTCTGCATCTCCTCTAGGATCAAATGGCTGTACAGGCTGGACGGTAGGGTTTCCCTGAAAGGTTTAAGGAAACAAAAAAGCAAGATTTTACTCAAAGTCTTTCCTAGATGAATGAATCTTATACACTCCAAAATTCTGCAGGTCCCACACAGCACAGAATATCACCCTCAGAATGCAACAAGCAGCCAATCCATTTGTATGGGCAAGGGCAGTCATTAATTATTGTGAAAAGGTTAATGCTTTGAAAGGTAATCTTACCTTTCTAATATAGCTGATTGAACTAGAACCACCAGGTAATGGTGTGGCGCTGGGCACTGAGCCATGAGGGTTAGGAATTCCATGCTGAGGGGCGCCATAGGCAGAGGGTGCATAAGGAGAGCTTTGGTAATGGGGTTGAGGACTTGGGCCTAACGGATACATCCCAGGTCCCTGGAGATGTGCACCAGCACTGGGTGGGTAAGGACTAGGGCCTGGAGGATATGGACTCATTCCCGGACCTGATGAATAAGGACCAGGTCCTGAAGGGTATGCACTAGCACTCGTTGGGTAAGGTTGGTGGGGTGGATAGGAGGAATGTGCAGAAGATGGAGGGTAGGGTGTCTGACTAGGGTAACTACCGGGCTGAGGCATCGGCATACCCAATGGTGCCTGATATGGAGCTTGAAAGCCCACGTTGGGATAGCTAAGAGTAGAGGTAGCATACTCAGGTCTCTGTTGGGAGTTGGGATATGGAGGGTAGGTGGGCGCTGATCCACCCTTAAAAAGGAAAACAAACAGAGATATTGACACAATTTCAGAAAACTTCAGTTATAGTGATGCGGAAGAAAATGCAGGGAATTGCACCAATAACTGCTTCATGACATGAACTAATAATGATTTTCTCAAGAGCAATTGAATGCAAATATAACTGACTTTCAGTTGCGAATTTTGGACTATGGTTAAGAACTTTGAATCATGTTATTGGCAAATGTTTAAAAATTAGTATTGCATGTAAAATCCACAAACAACAAAAAATGTAGATTTACTTACGTAGCCTTGTCCTGGGTATCCTGGATAACTCATGGTGAGACTTGTCGTTTGTTTTCAAACTGAAACGAACATGAACACAAATCACACACGACTCACAATAGGGACCTTGCAAAAGTTGTTGTGGTAAAACTGAAAAGTGTGTAAAGCGTGTAAGAGAGCAAAAATTGAAAAACTTTTGAAAAACTGATATTTTTTTCACGCCGAATTATGAGACCTTCTGATATAACGATAATTATCTACTCCGAAAAATCTACTTAGGCTACCTGTTACCACCTGAAGAGAGTCTGACCGCTCCGCTCCGAGCAGAAGCAGAACTACGAACTAGCGACGACCACCGCTGGGACACGACTGAGCAGGAGAAGGGGGCGTATTTACCACACACTTACTCACCCAAGATGTGACGAATTAAAATGAGTTCGTAAGAGTGGCGATGTGCGTCGTGCAGTCGGTGGGCAATGCGTCACCTGGCGTCACCTAACGTGACGTCACCGTGGCAAACCGAAAGCTGACATGGGCTGACCTACCGCGAAGGGCAGGGAGGGCGGGGTGAGGAGAGGGGAGATACAAACTAGTGAGAGTTTTATCGTTTTATCTGGTTTTATCTGAAAGCCCTCATAGAATATCCGGTTGTCAAGCGGATGTGGGCCACTTGGTGGACACCTATAGTCCGCCCGGGAAAAAAAGCGATCGGGATCAGACGTTTAGAAAAAAATAAGGTGTACTTGTCATGTGACGTTATCCCTCATGACGTGGACAAAACGCCACCTGACACTCGAATTTCCCGCCAACTTCGCTCAGTTGTAAGAAGAATGATACAGCGCTATGAGAAATAATAAGAAGAATGATACAGCGCTATTATGAGAAATAAACAGGAGGCACTGCCGAAAATCATATGTTAAATAGTTTATGGAAGATTGAGAAGAAATATTTGTTGTCGCAGAACATGGTTATGATTTATTGCAGCAGAAACGAACAGTGATACTAGTACTAGTGTATGAACGTGCATTTCTTTCACTCGCGGTGGTTTCGTGTTTACTACTTCATACCTGAACTCGTGGCCACATGAAGCCATGGTTACTCTATGTATTGTTTCCCTGTGAGGCATATTGAATAGTCAAGCTACATGGACACAAAAACGTATTTTTCCTTTCAATGCTTGCCTTAATTTTTTTTAAAATCAAAATTCAGTTTTATTTAATCAGCACCCTCCTTCTCAAATTTCAGGTGTTTCAGTGTCGTTCTGAAATTTTTTTGTCAGTGATATGGTTCTGCACCGATTTCTGTTGTCAAGATTTTATAAAGTCAGACCACAATCTTTCCAACGTTACAAAGGTTCCACAATGGCTGAAATGCAAAACGCCTATATTTGCTATCCAAAAGGATCTGAAAAATTTACTTTTACTTTTCACTATGTAAACGATAACCTTGGTGTAAACAGACAATTTAATCTGAATCGTCAATCTCAGGAAACTATCAGTACTTTTCTAAACCGACTTCAGTGTAATGTTGAGAAGGTTGTGAATCAAGTCCATGCAAAAAGGAGACGGAAGGCAGCTAAGAAGAAGGACAGTGGTGAAAACTATGACACAGGGCCTGCCCCCCAAGTAACAGTAGAAATCCTCCGAAGTGGAAACCCTGTGCCCTCTGATGATTCCTGTCTGTCTTTGCTGGAAAGTAAGGATCTATTAATGCTGTCTTTGAGTGGAAAGAAATATCACATTGTCTTAAACCCTCCATGGGTGGAAGATATTCAACTCCCAAGAAGCATCCTATCAAACTTTCCAGTTTATCCATGCAAATTTGTAGGTAGCAACCTAAATCAGATGGATAGTTTGTTTGTCTGGTACAGAAAAACTCAGACTGGTGTTGAGTGGAAAGAGATTGGTTCTGGGTTTAGCTACACCCCTTCAGTTGAAGATATTGGTCACATTCTAAAGGTCTATTATCTGATCTTGCTAAGAACAATGTAAATATTTATTTAGAGAATTAACCAAAGTAAATTATAAACTGAATCTCTTTCAGGTGACATGCCAGCCACGAAGAGAAATGATCAGTGGTCCTGTGGTGGAAGCTGTCTCTAAAGCATGCGTTGAAGCAGGGCCAGGAGAATGTCCCTTTGAACTCAGACATGCCTTTACAAAAGAGAGAACCACGGGAGATAGGTAGACTAGTTGTATTCTGCTCAGACATTTTCTGCAATATTTTGTCCTAGTTTTAAAAATTCTATCTCTATTATTTAGCTTTCGGGTCATGACTTACAATATTTTGGCAGGCATGTACTCTGATACAGACACTGCAAAGACTGAGCTATTTGCTCACTGCCCACCCTATGCATTAGATATTGATTATAGAAAATTATTATTAATGAAAGAAATTTTAGGTAAGATTGTTACAGAGTATGAACCTAAAATACAGAAATAAAATTTTCTTTGTATGGTGTCAATACTTTTTTCTTGCTATTAGGTTACAATGCTGATATTATATGCCTTCAAGAAGTTGATGAAAGTGTTTATGATGCTGACCTTTCGCCGATACTATCGTTGCAAGGATATACCGGTGTTTTTAATAGAAAAGGCGGTGTCCGGGAAGGTCTTGCTTGTTTCTTAAATACTAAGCGCTTCAGGTAACGTGAAATACAGGCAATGATTGAAGTTCAAGATAATTCTAAAGACTGCTGAATATTTATTGAGGGAAGGTGTTTGCTCTAACAGGATGGTGAAGACCTGCGTTTCTCTACTTAGTGCTGAGCTTAGTGAACGCTCATGCTATAGCAGTATATGGAATACAGTGAAAAACAATGGACCTCTCCTGGAACGTTTGAAAGATAAACCGACTACCTCTCAGGTGTGTGCTTGTTGCTTTCCTTTTTTCCCCGCTTAAGCTTAATAATTGTTCAAATGTGTTATTTCAGGCAACAGTTGTTCAAAGTTTAGAAAGACCAGAAAAGTGGCTAGTCATTGGGAACACTCATCTATATTTTCATCCTGATGCTGATCATGTGCGACTCCTTCAGGGTGGTCTATCAATTCTATTTCTGGAAGAGGTTGTAAGCAAAATAAAAGAGGATGTGAGTCAATTTGCACAGAATCTATCACAACTGAGAGGATGTGTCTTATTTATTAACTAATTTCAAAATTCTCTTTCAGTACCCTGCAGCTGATGTATCAGTTATATTTTGTGGTGATTTCAACAGCACCCCAGATTGTGGTGTTTTTCAGCTACTGACTACCGGTTTTGCCCCAGATACCTTAGAGGATTGGAAGAGTAGTAAGTCAATTCTTATGACAAAAATCCCTCCCTTTGTATATTATTAACAGCTCTATTTTCATTGTATTTCAAATCACTGTATTAATTTATCTGTCTAAAATTCCAGATGAAAATGAGAAGATATCTGGTTTGTCGTTAACACAGCCATTTAAACTGGATAGCGCCTGTGGTACTCCCCCATTCACAAACTACACTGTTGGATTTTCAGGGTGTTTGGATTACATATATTATCAAACAGATAGCTTACAAGTTAAGGAGGCAAGTGTTGTCCTAATCTACAATGGCAATAGTTCTAATATATTGTGATAATCTGCAAATCTGATTAAAATATCAATATTTTAATTTTCAGGTTTACCCTCTTTACACTGATGAGGAGATTACAAGATATACTGCTTTACCCAATATTGTTTTCCCCTCTGATCACATTGCTCTCATTTCCGACATTCAGTGGTCAAGCTGAAAATCTTCCTGCAGACTTCCGTAAGTCTGTTCTGTTATATATATTATTCACTTTTTCCTTTGGATGTATATTTAAAATATATCTTTTGTTACTGATAATTGTTTGAATGTTCACCTCAAATGTAAATCTGTATGGAGATACGAAAGACATCCAAGGAGTTGTCATGAACAGTCTAGTAAATGATGTACTGCATTAAAGATCATTTATTATTAACATGAAATTGGTGGGATGACAAAAACTAAATTATGAAAAGAAATTAATTTCTCATGTTATATATTAGTACTTCAAAGTTGTTAAAAATTGAGAAAGTCAAAGTCCCGAACCATTTTTAGCGTCACTTTCAGAATTTCTGCCTTGTTATCCCACTCAGCTTTACCCTTTTCCCCATCAACTGGATGAGGTAGATGCAAATGTAGTCTGTAAAGTGGTGACCTTATGTCAAGTGCTGTGCTGGATATGTTTAAGTCAACTGCTTTCATTGTCTCTCCTTTCATGTAGATGATGATTATCATGTTTTCACAGCTAGCAGTTGCCGCTGTCTTTCCATTCATCTACAAAACCGCAGAATAAATTAGAAAAAAAGAAGGAAAAGAAAGAAAAGAAATGAATGTTTATTGATTTTTTCCTGTACCTGCAAAAACACATCCTCTGGACAAACTGCTTGTTGATATTTTATTTCATACTCAGGTTGTTCTCTGGGATCAAACTGCTCATCACCAGTAGGTTCTGCAGCTTCCTCAGCTGTCCAGATGGCATCAGGGTCATTACGCTTACTTTTAGGATTACCTTCTACAGGCTTACTGATTCCGACATTGTGCAGTTTAGTTTTTCCAATGTCTCCTGGACCTGTTTGAGAAAGATATGCTCAGTCTTTATTGATAGAAACATTAGCTGCTCTTAATGCAATGTGTGGCAGTGTTCACATACCTATCTTTGAAAATCCGGGAAGCTCTTCATCACTGTCAGAATGCTCATCTTCAGTTTTCAGAATTTCTGCAAGTTTTCTTATATCACAGTTAAAATCTGTCATATCAGTCATTGAATTTATTCAAACGCGTATGTAGTATGTAGCAAGGCACGCGTAAGCAGTAAAATTATTTCATTTATTTATAGTGTTACCATAGCAACTACTCATACTGCAATTTAACTTTTTAATCTTTTAGTTATGTTGTCATTAAGGCAAAACACATTGTAGGGATCAACCAAGGACAATATAACTAATTCTTTGCATATACCAACGTTAAGAATATAGAAATTTTGGCTTCAGTCGACTTTGGAGTTATGTCTTGTGTTACAAACGTTACAAATGGACCGCGCTTGCGTACTGCGAATAATCCTTTCGTCTGCGTAAACAACAGATCCAGATCGACACTCGGAAGCGAACTATACTATAGAGTATCCCAGGACACTGGTGCCCCGCTGTTGCCCCTTCCCTTAGCAACGCTTGTAAATATTTGCGAACATAGGTTCTGGTTCACATGAAGCCTTGCAATTTCAATATGATGCGGCCCAATCATTAGTTTCTCTAGGCGTTTGAAAGATCAGTTTACAAGGTACCTATGACAAGCGCAGTAAGAATTTTGCGCTTGTGATTTTTATGTCCAGATTTCTAAGTGACAATCCACAGGTGTGTTAATGAGTAATGTTATTTAAGTGCAAAATAGGTTAAAGTTTCAGCTGTTTTGAGGTTTGTCCCGTGCACTTTGCATCTTTCTTTTAAACTACTGAGTTGATTCATTCCCTAACTGGAATATCCAATTGTCTCATAATTTTGTCTTCTTTCTTTGGTTTTAGACAATGTTTCATTACTTCCATCCAGTATTAGTAGGAGTTCTCAGTTGTCTTCTGACAGTATCGAATACTGCAGTGAACTTTTCTAATGTAGATATTCCGAAGGACCACATGCCATTTTACTTCCATAATTTTCCTGATATTGCTAAGCAATGTTTAAATGATGATAATTGCCTCTTCAAAGTGAGTCCTAAGAAAAAATTGCATTTTTTAGTAAATCAAATTTTGCTTTTTTTAATTTTTGAAATGTGAAATTAATGTTATACTGAAGGATGCTGTTGAGAAAAAGAAATGTTGGGGATATGAGCGGAGCTGTTCCAAACAGTACTCTTACTCTTCACCTGATTGCAACGGCAATAGTGAACGTTTGGCAAAATCAAATGAAGAGCTTGTAAATCGTTTTTATGAGCAGGCTGATTTTGGCTATGTTCGAAAGAGGGATCGTGAAATGCAAATCATGTGTGAACCCCTGTTCAAAGTTAGTTTTTCAGCTTAAAACTTGTCAATAAATTGACATTGTTTAAGATCTATGCTGTAAAATTTGTAAAACTATCTCAACAGGATGATTCCTCCTTGGAGTGTGCAGATCATTTACGATTCTGCAGAGGACGAAATTTAATGCTGAATTTCACAGACCTAACCAAGAAAAAAGAACCGATTCGATATGCTATGGATGTTCTGAAGCATGGGCAAATTGGGGGATATTGCAAGTAAGTAACAATGTTCATCATTTTTCACTGATTTTTATCAATGTAAAACACCCTATTTAATCATTAGTGACATTTTTTTCCCTCCCAGATTACACAAAAAAAGGCTAATGGATCAGTGTGATCATATAAGCCCATTGCAATCATGGGGACCAGAACTTAGAAATTTTGTTGAGTTGCCACATCGTCCAATAGAAAATAACATCTGTGATGTCATAGTTGAAAAGCCAACATTCATTCTTAAAATAGATGCTAGTAAGCCTATTTATTAACTCATTTTATAAATTTGAATGCATGCCATGAATGTTTACTTATTATTTTGCTTGTTTTAGGTGTCAACATGTACCACCATTTTTGTGATTTCTTCAATTTATATGCCGCATTACACTTAAACTCCTCCCATCCTGACATGTTCACTCGTGATGTCCATATTCTTATTTGGGAGAGTTATAACTACTTGTCAAACTTTGCTCCAGTTATGGAAACTTTTACCCAACACCCTGTGTGGGATCTAAAGACATTTAGAGGAGAAACTGTCTGTTTTCGAAATGTGGTTTTTCCACTTCTTCCACGTATGATTTTTGGTCTCTTCTACAACACCCCTGTGGTTTGTATCAATATAAAATGTGAATTGCTGGCATTACAGTGACCTTGTTACAATCACCCCTCATTTCCCAAACCTAGGTTTATGGCTGTGAGAAAAGTGGGTTATTCCATGCATTTTCAAAACACATTCTACATCGTTTGAGAATCCCTATGCACAAGAGGGAAAATGACAAAATCCATGTTACTTTGCTCTCTCGCCAAACAAAATATCGGCGCATTTTAAATGAGGATGAGATTTTTAAAAGACTTGAAAATAATCCTAATTATGTTGTAAAAAAGGTTAACTTCCTGAAATATCAATTACCAATTGTTTTAGGTATAGTTAACATAATCATGAAATTAAAATCCTGTTTTTTTTCTTCTTAGGTTTCATATTCACACCAAATGCCTTTTGTTGAGCAGCTAGAAATCACTCACAATAGTGACATATTTATAGGTATGCATGGTTCTGGCTTAACTCATCTTTTATTCCTTCCTGATTGGGCTGCAGTGTTTGAGTTGTAAGTGTTTCTGTAACTGAAAGTGGAGTAAGTGTTAATTTAAAATTATCTTGAAACTATTTCTTGTACTCCTCAGACACAACTGTGAGGATGAAAACTGTTATAAGGACTTGGCACGTCTAAGGGGCATTAAGTATTTTACCTGGAAAGATCCGGGAAAAGTCTTAAAAGAAGACGAAGTAAGTTAATACAGCATTCTTTTCTCTTATTTTTTACCACATACCAATGCTATGTTTTTGATTTCTACACCTTTTCTATAGGGCCATCATCCAGATATGGGTGCTCATGCCAAGTTCACCAATTACCACTTTGATGTGGACGAGGTGTCAGCAATAGTGAAAAAAGCATCCGACCATGTTCAAACACACCCAGCTTTCCAGGAATTCATATCTGTTAAGAGAGATAATAATCAAGAAACATTACACAATGAGTTGTAGCTTTTACAGTTATAGAGTACAGATGAGTAGAATTGAATCTATTTTATTCCTGCCAGATGAAATACGCTTTCTATGGTGCATGACTTCTGTTGTGCTCCATTTATGAACTATTGTATTTCCTTATGATCTGAGTTAAGATATTTTTAAAAATATGTAACAGTTAGATCTGAAATAATTGTGATTAATAATTCTTATTAATTTGAGAAAATCCTTGAATTTCTTTTTAAAAAGGCAATATAATTTTGAGTTTTTTTTTTTTTTTTTTGTTATTGTTGGCTTACATGAAAGATTCTAGCATTTTGATACTTTTTATTTACTTGTTAATGACTTTTGTACTTAGGAATGAGCCAAACTGCAACTGTATCTAGTGCTGACTGCTTTTTACATTCAGTATTAGAAAGTAGGCCACCTTCTTGACTGAGTAAGTCTAGTTGTAGACAATTTGCTTTATTCAAAGAAAATCTGCATATGCAATACAAGTCAACTGTGATTTGTTATTAAATATTTATTTAATTTATTTTTCTTTTATGACTTTCAATGTTGTAATATTTACAGTTCTATGGTCATGTTTGTTTTCACAAATTTTCACTTATTCAATAAGCCTTGTTTGTGTTTTGTATTCATCTCTTTTTAATTTATTACTAATCTAAAAGTACAAAGATGTCAATATAAACTTTAATACAAGATTACATTAGCTTTATTTTTTTATTATGTAAAAATGAAACAACACTACAATTTAAAAACATGTAAAGAGTAAGTATAGCTAGACTAGTTGTGGAATTGAGGTAAAATGTTTTCAACTGTAGGTTTATTGCACCTGTCATTAAATTTGCGAGCAAAAAATAGGTTAGCCCATTTCTGTTGATTGCTTCTAGAAGATTTGGCACGAATTTTACTTTTGGATTCGGTTTACCTTTTTTGGAAAAAACATCAATGTATTTAAGATACAGAGAAAAATATTCTACTGCAAGCAAGCATGTTATAACTGTAGTTGTAAATGAAATCATCCAGAAGAAATACCCAGCATTTGCAAGTCTTCTGGAGACACCAAAGTTTATCTCTAAGGTATATGTTACTGTCCAGGAAATTATAGAAATGAGGCCAAGTTGTTGGGCTAGTGCCAAATTTTGAGCTGGATTTAGAAAGTCAGACCTTTTCAAAATTCTGCCAAGTGATACCCCTGCTAAGTACAAAGCGATATATCCAAAAATTGATACAATTCCTTCCCTATTGGCTGACACCAAATCAAGTCTAGGTGTGTCACTTAAAATCCACTTTTGCAGTCCACATTGTAGCACAGTCTCATACATACAAATCGTGAAAATAGTTAGGAGAATATAGAAACGTGTGCTGCTCTTAACTAATTTCAGGATAATTGAGCAAAATAATTTAGTCACAGCTAGAGTGAAAAAAAAGTTCCAATGCTGACCATACTCAGTAACATGTTCATGGTACTCAACTTGATTTGTCAATATCAACCGCCCTGCTCCCAAGACTACTAAAGGAAAACATTGAAGCACAGTTGTCCGAAGTTGTGGACCAGCTTTAAAATGAGATTCAGGTTGAACTAGGGCATTTCCAACAATGAATAATCCAACACCGAAATCCATGACTCCATACCCAAAAGTTTCTGTCTTTGCGAAACGTCTTGGAAAAATGTGGAAATCTACAGCAAGTATGCATAAAACTGTTAACATATTAGTGATGGCACGAAAGTTTGTAATGTAAGACTGGCGAAGTGGATCAGATTTGTAAGAAACTATATCTTTATGTGATGTCCATCGCCTTTCTCCAAAGTAATGATTTAGCTGCAGAGCCTTGTGGACATTACTTTTCAATAACAGAACAATGCAGATAAAAAGGAGAGCAACGTACACTACAACAAGGTAGTCCGCTAGAATTGTGAAGCACATGATGCAAGGCATGATGATAATAAGAAACTCTAGAAAGAATTGTGGCAAATAGGACCTGGTCACTTTACCTTCCCTCTCGAGTGATTGTATCAGAGCTAGTACAAACAGGCTGACAATTGACGGCAAAATAACAAGAGTACTCTCAATCGCTGTTGTCCCATTGTTGTTTGAAGTCAAACTCTCATGAAACGACTTGTAGTTAGGATCCATCACTAACGAAAATTTGTCAGGTGGCTTTTAGATTTATGCTCGATATTCTTCCTAGCATGCCATAGGTTGCGATGACATAAAGTTCTTCAAGTTTTGGGGATCACACAGGTAACTTTAAATTAGCAGGTAAGTGTCCGCCCACAAACCCCAACAACACGCGGCGCAGCGTAAGCGGCTCGATCTCAAAGTCGCCCGTGTGCTCAACCGCACAGGCGTCAATCCAAAAGCAAAACTGGTGTTGTAGTTCTTGCGGTCAGGTTGGCATAATGCAAATTATTCTTCCGCCTCTTTGTCTTCTCTTCTTTTCTCCCCCATTCAGTTCAATTGTGGTCCCGCACATGAGAAAACAGTACAGTTGTGTGTAGCAGGGAAGGCCAAACGTGCAATTTCCAGTGTTAAAAATAAATTTAGTTGATTTCGTTTGATTTAGAATTGAAAATGTCTCTCGGAGATGCTAAAATCGAACTTTCAGAAGGAATCCACCTCAGGTAAGTTAATGCTAAAGGATTATAATCCCGGCAAAGTTGGGTCGTTGGGTGTCATCAGTTTTTTCCCCCACTTTTAATGCTTTAAATGCGAACTGAAGTACGATTTTTTTACTATTCGCCATTTACTTCTTGTGCAGAATGAACTTTTTCTCCTTGCACAGTATCAGTAGACACTCTCGAAAACTTGGGGACGGTCTAACCCTGCTTTAACCCACGTTTTGTTTATGTTTCCCTCACCATTTTCAGTGATCTTCTGAGGGGAGGTGACGTTACCTTTACTGTTCGGGACCAACCTAATGAGGATGATCCCACAGACTTTGAAACAGCTGAAGATGTGTTTGATCCTGATGCTCTCATTAACAGTGTGAACTTTGACACTCTTCATGTTGGTGATGAGTTCGACAACTCAACACCATTTGAAAAAGTGAAGGAGAGAATGAGTGATGTCGACCCTAAAGGAATGGTGAAAAAAAGGGTAAGTAATGCTTTATTTTCATAGTGCACCTTGTTTTGGTGTATTCCTATATATTGTCATAGAAATTTGCTTGTCTTTTAATTGAACAATTTTTTGTAGATATTGAAAGGGGGAATAGGAGACGTCATGTCCCCCAATGCTTTAGTCCGAATCCACTACGAGGGTTACATGGAATTCAATGAGGTACCGTTTGATTCCAGCCTCCTTCGAGGCCAGTCAGCTGAATTTGTTTTGGGCTGCTCGGGTATGATCCCAGGCTTGGATATGGCAGTTGGCACTATGAGGAATCTTGAGAAAGCTGAGTTTCTTCTTCAGCCCTCTGTTGCGTTTGGTCCCATAGGCTGTCCTCCACGGATTCCTCCAAGTAAGTTGATGGTTTGATACATCATCATTACCAAGATAGAAAATCACATACAATCACATTGAAATGAAACTGAATTATATTTTTCAGATTCAGAAATATTATTTGTTGTTGAAGTAATTAGCTGGAAAGAAGGAACAGAGGCTGCAATTGCTCAAGCTGCCTCCAATACAAGAGGTGAGAAATCATGGGAAGCGAGCAAACCTGCTGTTCATGCCTTGTTAAAAGAAGGTGTAACTCTATATAATGAGAGTAGATTTTCAGAGAGCAAAAAAAGGTAGTTATGTTTCTAATCCCTTTTAGTGACTCATTTGATTTTTTGAAAAACTTAAATTTACACTAATTGTCCATAGGCTACAGGCAGCCAAAACTATTCTTGGAAAATGCCATCTAAAAAATGAAGAAGAGGAAGCAGAGTTTCACAAATACATGTTCAAAGTTTCCCTGAACTTGGCTATAGTTTTTAATGAACTTAAAGGCAATGCAAGCTTTGCACCATCTGCAATTATTCACTTAAAGGAGGCAGATAGAATTGAGCCTAATAATCACAAAGTTCATTGCCAGTAAGTCACTAACCTTTTTTTTTAACTCAATTTAAGTAACTATCATTGTGTTTTTGAGTTGCTAACAAAATCTTTTGAACAATCCAACAGGTGGGGAAAAGCTCTTATGACTATCGGTGATTACAACAGAGCTAAAGAACACCTGTTACGAGCCAGGAGATTAAAGAATGATGACAAAACTATCCATGAAGCTCTTAATAAGGTTTGTTGTATTTTAATCCTGAGCTTGTTTTATGGTATCTTTGAATACACATGTCTAAAGAATTTTTCACACTCAACAGCTGGAACAGAAAATCAAGAAAGAAAAAGAAGTTGAAAAAGAAACATGGAGGAGGGCCTTCAATCCAAAAGAAAATGTTTCTGAAGAAAAGGTTAGTATTTCTTTTCTTACAGTGTTTGTCTTTGTGACTGCTTTTCAAAGCTTTCTCTATTCCTAATTTTAGGATCAAGAAGAAATGTCACCAGAGGCAAAACAAATGCTTGACACTCTGGAGGAGTTCAGCATTAATCCTGAAAAATCCATGATGATTTTACCTTCTGGATTTTCTTCCAAAGAGAAAGAAATCTTCCAATCAATGGCAGAAAAACTAAATCTAAAGTTTGCCGTCAGAGGTACTTCTATTTCCATATCAAAGTAAAATATGTTGACATAGCTATGGCATATCCAGCAGTTTACTTGATAGTTCTGTTTTTTTTTTTTTAAATTAACTTTGTACCTAAGGTGTTTTTTCAAAATCACCAAACCTTTGTGCTGTGACAATTTTTGCTGGCACATATGTACTAAATTCTATTATACGTACTTGGTATTGTAGTTTAAGGAATGTTATTTTTTGTACACTCATTTTATTGTAAGAAAGTAATGTCAGTTTATCTTTGAGACCATGTATTTTATTTTTGTGGTTTAATAAGGAAGTTGACCTTAATAATTTTGTATTTTGATAATAAAATTTCCATCTTTTTAATTCTGTTTTATTTCATGATGAAAAAAATTTGTTAATGTGAGGAGCAACAATCTCTGGGTTATTGAGATGCACATGATGAGTTCCCTCAACATCAAGCCTCTGGTAACTGAGAGCAGTATTTTTTATCAACTCTTCAAACTTATTGAAAGTCTTTTGCTGCAGGGTACCCTTGGAGAGAGTTACATAACCTCTGGTGGCTAATATTGTTAGCACATGGCATTTTAAGTTTTTGGCAGTTTCTTCGAGTAATTCCAAACTAGGCCTGTTGAAGTCACTTTGTCTAAGTTTTTGATCCCTGGTAAAATAAAAATGGTTGGGCTTTGAAGGATGTGCTTCAGAGCCCCTCTCCATTAAAGGATGAACATGTTCCTCCAATACAGAATTCATGGAACCTTTACAAAGTGCAGCTACCATTTCTTCACTAGAATAAGCTGGAGGTTCTCGAGCCCGATCTTTGTCTGCCTTCAAGGATTTTTCTGTTATTAACCTCAAGCGAGGTGCTCCTGTAACTCCGCCCATTCCTATTGTGGCCATAAATGTCCTTGCACAGTCTAAACTGACAAACTTATCAACCTCTTGAGGATAGAGAGCTGCATAAATATGACCCATTGTACTTCCAAATGAATGTCCTATGATGGAAAATTGTTTCCAACCATAATGCTTGACAACACGTCTGAAAGCTATCACAAAATCTATGAAAGTATAAACCATTCCAGGCGGAATATGGGAGGACTTTCCATGACCTATAGCATCCAATGCAAGGAAAGCTGGTACATTCAGCATTGGTGCCAGTCGATCGAATGTCCCTGCATTATCCTCGAAACCGTGAAAGCCAATGACAGGTGTCACATCTTTCCTTCCCCACCATTTTCCTGCATGAAAATTATATGTTTATCTCACTAGATGCAATCACTAAGTCCAAATATATGTACATGAGACTAATTACATACCTGAGATATGACCCCAGGGAACAGGAATTTCAATTTCATCATATGTACTCAATGTTGTAGGAGCAGTTCTTGACCTAAGAATTGGTGAAGAGTGCAGTTTCAAACTGAACAATGGTCCAATATTCTGTATTTTTAAAGTACTTCTAAGGCCAGATGTGGCAGAACACAAACTTGGATTCATGGCAGCTATTAACTGAAATAAACAAATCGGTATAACCTTAGTGAACTAGAGTAAGATAAACAAGGAACAAAATACAAATAATGTCATGAAAGGAAAAGAAATCCATCTGATGAACGCAACAATTATTGAAAGAAAAAATGTTGAAAATTTATAAAGTGTCACTTACATATTATATCATTAATACTTATAATACTCCTCCTGAAGTATTGTGAAAGGTTAGGTTTACCTCCATAATTTCACCTACGAACCAAAAAATAAAAACATTAAGAAATTGTATTTTTGTTTAAGATGTTGCTGTTTCCTTTATAAAAATTTGTAGAGTTTGTGGTGGTGATATAAGCCTGAGCACGAACATTAGTCCTCTTCGACTGCGAGTGGTCTGCTGTGCTGTTGTACTGCTCTCTCCGTCTTCTGCTATTCGACACGCAAACAGTCCAAGGTGACTAGTCACAAGTCAGGTGATCTGTTGCGTAGTGTGAACCTGGATCAGCACACCTTTTTATCACTCCGACGGGCACAAGGTGCGCAAGATAATTGTTTGTTGTACCCACCTTGGTTGTACCGAGTTGACCCGAGCAACTCCCCCCCTCCCCCCCTGAAGTACTTCCCTATTGGATATGAGCAGCGGCTTATGGAGAGAAAAAATGTATGAGAGGCAGATTTGATGTTAAAAAATTATATGAGCAACTGTTGATGATTTGTTAATATTTTATTTTTATAGATATATACAAACTATCAGTTTCTAACAAACATTCTTCTGAATTTTTAGTATGACAGCCAGCAGTGCTGAACAGGGAAGTTTCATTTTCTCAACTCAACACATTGAGTAACTGGGTCAATCTTTCTAAAAATATCACAAGGGCAGTATTAATCATGGTCTAGGTCTATCCCAATATTTTGCACACAAAATATAAGGCAGCTATTTAAAAGCTTTCCAAAGTTCTATGTCTTTTAAAATTTTGACTAGTTCAGACAGCATAACAGAAAACGGCAATAGAAAAAGGGACAGTGAGGAGAATTTTGATGCATGAATTTTGAAAACTTTTACAAAAACCAATGACTAAATGAAAAAAAATCCAGGAAAACAGTGACTTAGAATTGAATAAAAACAAGACCTACAACATTATCAAGAAGTAACAAATTTGGGATGCAACTTTCAGTCTTCCTAGTAGGTACATATTACTGATTGGTGAATGTAAATTTTGAAAAACACAGCTAAAGTTTGCTCCTTTTTTCTGTCAGATGCACACAGCTCTCACACCCTAAAGACAGAAGATGTTCATCTTCAAATATATGTATATATTTTTAAATCAACATCAATACAGAGCAAAGCTGTAGCCCCAACTTTCTGGGAGCACAAGTACTGTAACTCTCAAGCTCGTTGACAGGCACCAGATAAAATTGAAACATACTGCTCATTAAAATGTCTTTATTGAAAAAGGAGGTAAGGTATCAAGGGCACATAAAATGAAAGTTTACTATTTAATGTTAGTTTTTTGATTGAACACATGCGTGCATTATAGCCTACACGGGGAAAATTCCCATTCCAGAACATTTGTGAGCATATAAAAATTATCCCTCTGCACACAAAACTGCACCAATGTACTAAAACACAATAAATTAAATTCTTTTACATACAGCATGACTGAAAGACTGTAAACATGTAGGAGGAAATGCCAGATTGTGTACCGCAAATGTAGTATTACCAAAAAAGAAAAAAAGAAAAAAAAATTATAATATAAAAGTCCGTTTTGGGGTGGCAAAAACAACATTTTGAAATATTTATTCCATGCAAACTAAAACAAAATACTGATGTGTTAATAGCAAAATATACAAGGTTGAGGTAGTATGTTCTGAATGGCAACAATTTCAATGACTATTATTTGTACAATTCTTAGTATAACCTGACATATACAAAATTAAAAGATAAATCTACAGTCATCAAAATATGAACACAATGGAAACAAAAGTCAAATTAAATCTAATGCAGTACAAACTACAGGACAAAATTCAAAAATTCAGAGAAACAAACATAGAAACCCAGGCAGGTAATGGAAAAATATGTAGTGAGAAATGTAACCTTATCCATGCATTTATGCAAAAATTGCATTTGTCTACATCATACTCTATAAAAATTTCTATTCTTATGATTTGTCAAGGGTACAAGATAGGAACTGTGAACACCTGAAGAAGCAGGCAAGTGTCTGGCTTTAAACAGCAGTAAACAAATACTACCCATCCAAATTCCCATTGTTTCAATCTGAATAAAGACAAGAGTAAGATTTCTTTAAATAACTTCTGATGATTTCATTTTCTGATTATTCATAAGGTTTCCTTTGGAAAAACCCGTACATTTTAGTAGAATCAAGAAAATACCCGTAACATGCCACATTTCAGCCTTATCACCTTCATGCTTTATGAGGGCTAATAAATGCAAGTGCTCTAATAGCATTAAATTTTCAAGGCACACAGATCCTCAACAGCAGACATCATCAAACTGTTTCAATGATGAATGCAAATTCTAAAATCCCGAATCACGACAACTTTAAAAAAATAAAATACAAAAGTTTCAAAAATTTGTTGAGGAACTGCAAACTACCTTTAGGAACCTTTCTTGTGTTTGAAATTACCTATCAAAGCTTTTAAAGAGCATGTTTTAACACAGCATTGACACACACTACGATGTTTTCCTTACAGGTAAATGGTCAGTATGGCACTCAGTACTATAATGCTGTATTTATTATAAATAAGCTCGCAACAACTTCACACATCAGGGAGCATAAATATTACGAATGAGACTATGGCTGGTTGAGTTTTAAGTTGGCGATTTACAACCCCATATAATTAAAAAGAAAAACTGCATTTATAACAATAAGAGATTTACCCCATAATGCAACATGCACTAGAACTAAATAACTGGGCACAACAGTACCTGGACTATAGTGCCACGATTCACTCAACACTTATTATTTTTCCTCAGGTTTGCTAACATCAACTTGTCTACAGTGGCAACAGAGCTACTCAGACACTAGAACGACTAACAAACTTAATTTTTTAAATCTTTCAACCATATTCCAATTTAATTTTATATACATATATTTTCTCTGATTTACTCTTAATAAAATCATCATACATAAACACACAAGAGCACCCTCTCTTCAATGCCATCTATACAAAACAGTTCCAGTAAGCACACATTACTGTGGCATTTTTTGCAAACAAAGCAGAGCATACATTAACATTTAAGAAAGCAAATATTGTGAAGCACAGCTTCATGCTGTGATGGCTCTCAACAAATTAACAATAAAACATCAACAACAGTCCTAGTGTATTCTATCAATATGATGAAAAGAATAACTTCTCTCAACTGATGCATTCTGGAAAAATTCCTGTCTTGCATTCAAATATTCAAGTTGTATGCATACTAATATCAACACACAAAATCCATATTTTATTTATCAACTCATAAGTTTAAGGAAAAATGACCCGTTTCTTTTCACATATCTTAATGCTGCCCTGGGTTTGGTCTAACAAATGAAGTTACAAGATTTGTTAGGTAATATATACATCAATGATGTACTGAATAGTCAATCACAGAACAGTTTTGATTGGTAGTGCTTACACAGTGGTATTGTATTGAAAATGTAACATAATACCTGACTATGGTATACATGTGAATAATATCTGACTGAACAAAGCTGATATGAACAAGATAACAATACTCTGTAAATCAGGAGAGTGAATAAAGCAGCACAAGCTGCTTTCAAACCCACCCATTGCTGAGTTGATGAAGGCCCTCTGACAGGTCTTTACAAAAAGTATTTAATGGTTTGGTCAGAAAACATATGTGCGATAAATAGATGACATGAGAGACAGGTACACAACAGATGACAGGAATGAATTGCTACAGAATGAGCAAACTAAAAAAGAACAAGTATATATAAAAATATATATAAAGTGAATGGGACTCAATGACCATCTCAGTATTAGGGTGGGCGGTTTGAGCAGTTGGGAGTATCACACGCCTTTACCTGTAATATCACAGGTTAATACTCCACAAGAAACATGGTAAAGGAGAGACTCTTTTAATCACATTACGTTATGAATGAGGTAGAACGGAATAAGGGATCTGATCCCTCGGAAGCGCTCTGACTACAACTATGAGAAAGGTATGTGTGGAATGCATTTACCCGTATGAAATGATATATTGTAATGCAGCCTCTTACCAATCTCAAGTGACTAATGATTAGTTTTTAAAGGTATGATTCTGAAGACAACTCAGATATACACAAAATTGAAAATACCTTAAAAGAGTATACCAGAAAGACCTTGGTCTTTGAAGGGTAAGAGCTGCAACATCTCAGAAGACCCATTTCCCTCATGAGATTTTCTGCACACACGTGCAAAGATTTCGGAGCAAAATGCTCCACCCTGTCTGCATTCATCCACACTGAGGTAGTAGTAAATAGGGGAATGAGCCTCTCCCACAATAAAATAAAATAAGTGCAAAAGTGCACAGCTATTTATGACACAGATCAAATACCTATTACTACAACTGACCCGGTTTGTAATCTTTGTACTTGAGGAAGAAACACATTCATAAGTATGCATTGTGTGAGTTAACATGCATATCGTTCCTTTAAACTATAAAATAATAACGATACAAAACCTTAACTATTTTATGTACCAGTATAACCGTAGTTGCAGCTTGCAACAAATTAAATCTATTTCAATCCTAGACAAATACCAACATGTCAATATTGTACTGAAGTTATATTTGATGATTATACATCAAAACCTACCTGAGTTGTTTGTGATATATCATAAATATCAAGAATATCTTGAGACCCTGAGGTTTGTTGCATAGTTGTACTGACATCAATGTACCAATTAATGGGCACACAAATTAAAAACAGATTTTCAAATAAAGATCACTAAAACAAACTTGAAACCTTGACTTGCCATCCAATAAAGTGGTGGAATTTGTCAAGAAGACAGAACAAAACAACAAAGTTTAACAACATCAGAGACTAACATAGCGACACATGAGACATGCATCAAAATAAATACTATTTATTCCACAACAGTGTAACATCTTCTGAGAACTGAAGGAAAACCACAGCCCATAGGAACCTTGTGGGCAGCATAAGATGGGAAAGTTGGATGGAATCTCAAGCAACAATACCCTGAATTTTCCAGTAGCAACTGGCACTCATCATATTATCAACATGAAAAAAGAAAAAGAAAAAAACTGTTCAAGATTCTATGAAAGCCATCTTTGGTTCAGTAATCCAGTAATTAATTAAAATAGATTCAAGTCATGGATTACTACGTAGAAATGTCTATGGTGAAATAAAACCTATTCTGCAGTAATTGCCTCTCGCTCTTCCTCACTGAACTCCTCTTCCTCTCCAGCTGAAGACTCGGCATCATTCACAATTTTACGGTCAACATCCTCTTCATTGTTGTTTTTGTTTCGGAGTTCAGCAGACATCTTGGCTGCATGAGCAGCAGCAGCTGCTGCATGGGCTGCTTGTTCACTGTTGAGATTTAGGTTTAGTCCACCCTCTGCAATCATCATTTGAAAGTAAGTGTCCAACAGGGCACTGCCCAATAAGTGGCCTGGACCAGGAGGACCTGTAGGGGGCTCCTGGGCACCACCTCTGTTTCTAGCAGCATCTAGGGACTTGGCGGCCATTACTGCTCCATGTAACTGATGGTGCTGTGACGTAGGTGGTAGGGGAGGAGGATGGTTCCTGGGTGATGAGGGCGGCCCTATCTTGGTGATTGTGGCCTGAACTCCTCCTCCACCACCACCACCTCCACCTCTGTCACCCCTATCGCGGTCTCGGTCTCGGTCTCTTTCCCGTTCTCGTTCTCTTTCCCGGTCTCTCTCTCTTTCTCTTTCCAAATGATGATTCAGACTATTTAAAGGCGGACTAACAGCTGTAATATCGACTCCTCCAAACCTGTGACTAGGCACAGTTAGATCTTCAGGGTCCATGTCCATCTCATCACCTCTTCCAATACTGCTGCCAGTTTCGGATGGTGCATTTGAAAACCTCATGTTATTATCCAATTTTAAATCAAGTCGAATGTCAGACCTGTCATATAACAAGAAATAGAATTACTCCACATGTAGATAATATTAAAATATAACTAAAACTCCGCTAAAACAGAGGTATCTGTCCATACCTTCTTGGAGGACCAGTAGGAGAACTTCTGGCACGAAGTTCCGCAGCAGAAACTTTAACTCCAGCTTTCGCAAGCAGCCTTGATGCAAGCTCAGGGTCAAATGGTGAGGGCATAGGTAGAACAGGTAAATCTTTAGTTGATATACCACGATGTTGCCGGCTCATGTGAGAATGAAGGGAGTTTCGAGATTTGGCCACTGTTCCACAGAGTACACATCGGTACCCAGGGCAAACAGTGTGCTTGTCTTCCAAATGTGTCCGAAGTGTATGAGCAGAACGATATATCTTTCCACACTTGGGGCAGGGTCGTGGGTCTGTAGCTCGAACACGCATCATGTCCAGGCCTCGGCGGTTCACTGCAAATGAAAAGGAACATAAGACATTTGCATAATATTCACAAATTCAAGATAAAGGTCAAAGTAATTTGTGCTGAACATAGAGATCACACAACATGAATCTAGGCAAATATCTCAATTGGTCAGTAGATAAAATTTCTGAGTGTCAAGGAAATGCAAATCAATCCCAGAGATTTAAAAAAAGTCCAGTTATTTTCAAGTTATTATAATTAGCTTCAAGTACACTACAAAACTGGATCAGTTTTGAGATACAATAAAGTAATAATTTTACACACACATATTTATATATAACATAATACTCAGTGAACACATACAACTAGTGTACGCCTGATACACTTCCTTACAGTAAACTATAACTGTTGTTTAAATCATCACACTAAACAAATGCCTCTGCATTAAATTTCACCTGTCTGTGACACATCTGATGCAAATGCTTATAAAGACAAATCAATAGACATGAAACAATACCACAGCCATTGCTTTTGTTCCAAAGCTACTGAATCTAGAAAAATTTTTAATTTCGGTCAATGCTTCTTTGGCTTTTTATAGATAACAATAGTTCTTTCAGATTAATTATTAGTAAGGCACAACTTGAAAGAAATTAAGCTTATACTAAACATTTTCATAAAGAAAAAATAACACCTTTTTTTCTGGCTAGATTACTTATAGGGCCAACAGTTACATAAGAATTTTGATGAATTGAATTCATAAATAAGCATAGGAACTTTGAAAATCATAGGTGCAGTTGTGATCCACAGACAAATCACACACCTTGATGCATTAGGCATATGTAAATAAATTAAAGAATGTCCTTTTGATACAGAGAGCAGAGCTTACCTTCACTAAACTCAAAGGCAGAATAAGCAAAGACATTATGTTACAAAAAATATACACTAGTTTCAGCATTGTACAAAATACGTCATATGGATAAATTACAAATAAAAAATATCACAAAACAGAAATTTGCACAATTTGCAAATTTTATAATCACTATTAAAAAAAAAAAAAAAAGAAGCTGCCAATAATATTCTTAAATTAATAAATAAAAACATTCGCTCCCAGTATACTGTTATCATTGACAGTTCTCTTAACCAGCACAAAAAATAGTGCAATTATTAATTACAGCATTTATCACATGATGAAATATCACTCCAGACAATGTTGGATATAAGAATGATGTTAAGACTTGTATTGAATAAATTTCTCATTCAGAACTCTAATAAAAAGAAGGTAAGACATATTTTGGAGACAAGGAACATGACTATTAAAGCTAAAGCCAAAAATGGCTGAATAAGATCCTGATTAGATTTTAAAAAGGTTGTTCTGGAAAAGGGAATGGCTGCTGTCGTTGGCGGATGCCATGGGCTTGGAGTTGATGATTTATGAGGTAATGCTTCGTCTTGCAAGGTTTCCCACAAACGTTGCAATGCAGCCACTGGTCACGAGAACATTCCATATGCACGTTCCTTATATGCTGTCTCAGGTTGCTTGGAGAGCTGTATGCTCGCTCGCAGTATGGACACACCGGCCGCTCTGCAACACACACCGCCATCGCTTAGTGCGTGTTGGAGGCTGACCGTTTGTGTGGATTACATAGCTGACATTTGTAATATAAGCTATGTTGTTTGTTAAACAAAATGGGGAGCTCACACAAATAATCAATAAGAAATTGCTGATCGATGAAATCAGAAAATATTTTTAAGAAATAAGTTGCAAACTTCAAATATAAAACACAAAGATACAAAATACACAGTCTTCTATTCACATTACATTTAATAATGATTAATACTTTTAAATTAAAATACTTGAGAAACATGAAAATTTGTTACTAGGTATATAACAAGAAATGAAAAAATACGTAATAATGGAGCTGACAGAATATCTATCACCAGATGAAGGTAATGAGATAAAATGGTGATGGGTAAACAAAATTATTTTTTGAAACAGCAGCATTGAATATTACAAGCTTCCGTATGAAGAATGATAAGACCCAGCTTGATAATTCTTGCGCTGACGGATGCCATGAGAGGACAGCATATGAACCTGTAAGTACTGTCTTGTCTTGAACTGTTTTCTACAAACAGGACAAGTCTCCCAATGTTGTGCTTCCATATGAACATTAGCAATGTGCTGTTTAAGATTTGAATTGTTAGAATACTCCTTCCCACATTCAGGGCACTTGGGTTTTGGTTGAAGAGCTCGTGAAACCTGATGTGGAAAGTAGGGCTGATGGAGTGACGAATCTTCTATAGATCCCTGACTTCCAGCTTGACTGATGCTGGCCTCCATTAGACTGGGCATCGAGTACCATGGTTGAGAACCTGATGCGGTAATGGATCCTGGTATGGACCCACTCGTATTCCCTGGAAGCCCAGGCCAGCCGTTAGTTTCTATGGCCAGCCTGCAGCTCCACAGTAGCTCACGTCTATGCATATACACATGCATTCAAACGAGGAAAAAATAAAAAAAAAAAGGTCTGCCAAAGCTTCTCCACTTTTCAACCACAAAGAGAAATTCTAAATGCTATAGAGCAAATAGATATTGATATTACACATAATGAAACTAAAATACTATTAACATTTCAACATTGTCAAACAAAGTTATTGGGTTTTTCTTATTGCAGATAGGTAGCTTCCTTCCCTTGTCAACGTCTACAATGAACACAAACTTTGAGAAACCTCAAAAATTGTGTTTACAGACGATTTTGTAAACAGGGAGACAAAAATATTCCAGCCTAATATGTAAGTAATGCTCTTTCAGGGTGAACAGCCAGAAATATTTAATGCTGACCAATTATGAGATGTACCCTTCAACTTGGAAGTTTCGCATTCCAGCACAAATTATAATATAATGATAATTTTCACCTTAAGATAGAAAAAATTTTAGAATTTCAAATTGCTTTGGGGAAATTAGGAGCAAGTTTGTGTATGACACACAAATTTGTACTAACAGTATGACTTCAAGTTGGATTTAATTTGACTGATAAGTAACTTGACTTGGAATATTACTTTCCAGACAAAGCCTACAATAAATACATTTCTACACCTAAAAATTATGAAAACTTACCAAAGTTGTTTTCCTGACTGGCATGTAGTCCTGATGGGCCAGGAAGGAGACCAGGAATACCTGCTGACACAAAAAAAAAAGAAAGAAAATTATTTTAACATTTTATAAAAATTTAATACTGCATGGTAATAGTTCTAGTTTAAAGATAAGATATTCACCTTGAAGGCCAAGTAAAGCCGCTGGAAAGTTGGGAGATCGGTGTGAATCCATTGTCAAAGAGCCATTGCCAGGTCCATGTCCATTGTTGTCCTCTATACTGTAGTCTGAAGGTTCTGATTTGGGATGAACCATATCTGCCAAACCACTTATTCCTCTTTCGGACATTCCAGTGTCACTGCCAGAATTACTCTCCTCATCATCATCACCAGTCGAGTGGGAAGAAATGTGGACAGATGAATCAGCATTTTTGTTCTGTAAGGAATATAGCATAATTTAACAGGTGCTTTTACTCAATAAATAAATAATTTATAATACACTTTTCAAGCTGAAGGAGAAACTTAGCATCTTAAATGAAAAATTCTTTCACAATATTCATAAAAATAATTACCTGAGGACCACCTTCAAGAGCTTGACCAAGAAGGGAATGATGTTCAGATCCAATACTATTATTGAGCAAATGATGAGGTGTGCGGCGAGCAGCTGGGGAACCATCACGGTCCAGCTCTCGAAGCTGTTCTCTATCTCGATCTTGGTCCCTTCTATCTGTATCCCTGTCTCTTTCTCTCTCTCTTTCTCTTTGATCTCTTGATAAGTCTCTGTCATTTTGAGGTGTGTGTCTCTCCTCATTTGTTCGACTTCTTTTATGAGGGGGAGGGGAAAGTGAACCTTCAGCAGCAGATTCTCTGCTGGGTGCATCATCTCCTGGAGTGGGCCATGCACCATCATTCTGTAACATACAAAAGGTAAAATTAAAATTTAAAAACAAAAAAATTAAATAAAAAAGAAGAAACAAATTACAGTATGCAATTATGGATTGAAAAGTTTTGACAAGACATACCATGGTAGGTATCCTGTTTTCTTTGTTAGGAACATCAGCAAGGCCTCTAACTTGTAATGTCTGAGCTGTCTTAAGAAAATCAGGAAGTTGTTCATGGCCAACATGAACTTCACCATTATACATGAACCTTAATAAAGCTTCCATGTCCTTTTCATGAACATCTCTAAGTATGACAATGGGGTGGTTACATGGATTTGCTTTAAGAAGTTTTCTAAAATAGGGACTACATGCGGAGAGAACAACCTGAAAAATAAAGTTTAGTATAAGTTTTAATTCAAAACCAATATTAATTTAAAAAACAATAAAAAAAATAGTGGACTACATACCTTGTGGGCGGTAAATGATCTCCCATCGCAGGCCAAGGTGACATCGACAAAGTCCTCTTCATCTCGTAAGTGTCGAAATGATGACAGAATGCTTGAATGGAAATCATTCCATCGCAAACTGTATTGCTGCTCAGCAGCCGCAGTAAGGCCCCCCATCTTCAGAGAGCATTTATTTCCACCCAGTCTGATTGGTTTTGATCGTTGTTGACTTTATTCAGCCATAACTGAAAAGAAAAGAAAAATACATCAGATTTATGACTTATATTTTATTGTTAACAAATTCAACGCGTGAAAATTGAAGACTGAAAAACGAGTCATATAACTAAAGGGGGCCATTCAGACCTCCAACCCATCTCAGCATTGGAACAATATCATATGATTGGTTGATTTAAAAAAATTAAAAATTGCCCAATCAGGTCATAACAACGCGGCCTACTCAAAATTAACCCTTACTACTGGGATCGGTTCAATGCAATAAATAAATAAACTCCACACATTCACCCAGGTTATGTACCTGCCAGGCCTTCCATCCCTACCAGGGGGGTGCACTTTGAGGAGCCGGCGGAGACTTAGGGTCCATCCAAACCGCGTGCCAGTTACGCCCCCGCCCCACCAGCTCTACCCCACCACGCACACGACCACTTGCGACCTTGGCGCAGCGACGCATCAATTCATTTCTAGAATCCATTGCGATGCAATCCAGTTCCGGTGCACGCACTACTGCAACTGCACCGGTCCTGCTCGCCACGGCTCGGCGGGGGCGCCCAGCTCCAGCTCCAGCTGTCCAGGCCGCACCGCTCCCTCCGCCCCTCCAGGTCACAAGCTCCAGCTCCCTCCAGGTCGACTCCACTAAACGACGCGGTGCGGCGCAACGCCTGCCACTTTGAAATAACTCTATCGAATCGTGAGGGATGAGGGGGTAGGGAGGGGGGCGTGACGGCCGACTCGGACAGGACACCCGAGACAAAACCCTCCATCCAGCCTCTCCGAAACGAGTTACAGAACGCTGCGCCCGCGTGCAATGACAATGAGCAAACGGGAGTGGGGAGTGGGGCGCTGGGCGGGGTGGGGCGGGGCGGGCGGGGAAGTACATTTGGAAGGATGGAAGGCGAGTTCAAGACCCGGCCGCGCCGATAAGCGCGTCAGTGCAGCTGAACTGAGCGTGCTGCACCGATGCACCACGCCCCGCCCCGCCCAGCGCCCCACTCCCGTTTGCTAAGCGCATTTCGCGAGAAAAAGCCACCGGCAAGTCAATGCCGTTCCGGCGATTCGCTTCCCGCGCGGGCCTTTAGACCCGCCCGGCCCGGCCCGGCCGTCACACCAGCAGAGGTTGGCGAAACATTTCGCGTGACGAATCGAGCTCGGCCGCCAGCGTCAGGGCGGGGCGGGGTGGCGCGGCGTGTGCCCGTCACACAGTCACACGGGGGATGAAGAGGACGAGGAGACCGCCGTCTCTTCCGCCCCCTGCACTGGCAGACCAGTGTGACAAGGAGGGCGAGGAATCTAATCGGGGGGCTCGGAGAGAGGGCGAGTGCGGGCGATCAAGGCAGCGTAATTCACCCGATGTTCAGAGCCATCTTGTCGGAGGCCAGGACGGAGGCGTCCGCCGCGCGACAGGTAGCACCAGGTAGAACGCGTGCGGTGCCGTGCCTGTGCACACGGGACTCGGGCCGCCGCGTGCGCCACGCGAAGTCCACGTCGGCGAACAGGACGCGAGGGAGGTGGACGGTGTCGTTTGGACAGCGAGCCGCGGTAGGAAGCGAATGCTGCGGAGAGGGGTGTGGTCGCCCCGCCCCACCCCACCCCGCCCCGCCCTGGGCACCCCACCTGCCGCTGCACCGGCTGGCGTCCTCGACCGGGATCACCACACCGACTGGGGACTCTACGCGACCGGCGCGACTTAATCCCATTGACAAGAAAGAGAGAGAGAGAAAACAAGCTGTACGTTAGTAAACACATACAGTGGAGGGTGCATTTAACACGGGAGCGTGATCACATGGTGGTCACGCTGCACAGTGGCCCGGCCCGGCCTCCTGGGACTCACGTCCTGGCAAACTGCTGGCGCCGCGTGCAAGTGCGTGGAGAAAGCGACCCGGCCCGCGCCCCCCGCGCCGCGGCGCCCGCGAGGAGAGGAGAGGCGAGGCGGCGCTACCCACACTGGCCGTCGCGGCGCCTGGCCAGGCGCGGGGCGGGGCGGGGCGGGGCGGGGCGCCGGGCACAGCCCCTCACCAAATCGGGAAACGCACACGGAGTGTCCTGCCGAAACGCCCCTCTCCCCTGGCCCTCCTCCGAGCCGCTGTCCACTCCAGACATTGCGTTTTCCTAGGAGAGCAGGCTGCCCCTCAAGTCACCTGGGCACGGACGGGTATCCGGCGAAGGTAAACTTGAGCGCGGCGCGGGGTGGGTAGCATCGGTGCGCTCAAACTTCTGATGACAAGGCAATAACTGACTCGACTTGGACTTAGAAGTGGGGAGGGGGGGGGGGGGGGGGAGGGCAGCCAAAGCGCACCTGTCCTTCCGCCTGCAATCTCATTGTTGCCAAAGGCTCAGCCCGCCCCGCCCCGCCCCGCCCCGCCTCCAACCCACACATACCCTTGCCCCCCTCACAGCCCCAAGCAACGCGGTCGAGATAATTTCACAGTATTAAAAAATACCGCACCGCGAAAAATCAGGTGCACCTCCCTCCACACACAACCAAAACATGACCTACATTTTTTTTTCTCCCGTAAAAAAAAAATACGGACGGAAACAAAACTTGGAACAGCAGAGAGCTTCTCAGAGAATAAGGGTAGGAGGAGGGAAGACCGGAGGGAGCGCGCGGGCGGGGAGGGAGGGAGGGAGGGGGAGGGAGGGAGAGGGGGCGGGAGGAGGCGCTTCGAAAACTTAGGCGCAAGGCATTAGCCGTAATCCACAAAACTCCGCGAGTGAGAGAGGAGAGAGGCGGGCAGAACGGAACCGCGCCTAGCCAGAGAGGCCCAGGCCCAGGCAGGCCGCATGTCGCGCTCGCGTTTTGTAATTGCGATATGAAAGCGAATAGGACGGGGGCGTCGACTTGGCAGGAGGCGGATGGAGCGGAGCGGGCTGCCGACTGATTCAGAAGATCGCTCTCGTTCCTCCTTCCTTGTCGCACCTTTGGCGGCGCCCTATGCTGGGCATGGCAGCGCTACTTGAGTGCGACAAGGACAGAAGTACGAGAGCGATCCTCGGAATCAGTCGGCAGCTCCACGCAGCTCCACGCCGTTTACCGTAAGTCTTGCGCCGGCTCCTCAATGACCGGCCAGCGCATTGACAGTTAGTGCGCCGCGCGCCGCTCGGCTCCGGCCAAGGACGCGACCAGGCCAGGCAGGCCAGGCAGGGCAGGGGAGCACCGGGCCGGCTCACTTACACAACATTGCAAATCAGTCACGGGCCACCGAAGTGAAAACAACCCGGGCTAACGGTAAGACGGCGACCGTCAATGGATTTTTATTGCCAAAAAAATGGCACTTGCAGAAAATTGCAAAAAAAAAAAATAAAAAATGCATTTGGTCGCGCATTGCAGACAGGGAAGGAGAGGTAAACTAATCACGAGGGCGGGGAAGGACAAGTGTTGCGTGCTTTCATTTTTTATGCCTCACCTTTTCACCTGTCCTGCGAAAAGTCGCCGAGTCCAGTCGCCAGAGTTATAAATCCCAACACGGAGGCGTCGCTGCTATTGTTGCACTCATCCAATAATCATCACTGCTTGCAGGCACTGCACTTTTATTTTATTTTCCTCCTGTACGATGTTTTGCGTATTCCTCGTTATCTTCGCTTCGTGGCACTGGTCGCAGAGGAGGTCGCCGTCGTGAACACCAACATCAACAATCGAGGCGATGACTCCATAACGATCACTCGCGATCACTGACAGCACTTGATTGTCACTCCCGGGCACTCTGCTGCACTCGCAGGACTGCGGCAGTGCAGGACGGCGGCAGGACTCGGCCGCGCTCGGCTCGGCGCCCGTCAACTCGGCTCGGCTCGGCGCAGGGGAATCACGGATGACAACATAGGCCGCCGTACCGGCTTGAGCGCAAGGCTTACAAGACGCGCAACGCAGCGCTACGCAGCGACTACACCCCGCACACTCCACGCCCTGACTGAGCGCGCCCGCCCGCCCGCGCTGGCCCGCGCCCGCCGCGCCGCCCGGCCCGGCCACCCCCTCCACCGCCGTGTTGTCCGGCCGCGCAGACGGAGCAGGCGGCCAGCCCCCGAAGGAGGGGGGAGGGGGCGTTTGGGGGGCACTAGGGGCAGCGGGGCCCCCCTGCGCCCGCGCCCCCTCGCCCCGCTCTCACAATAGGCCAACACTCGATGGATGCTTGGTGCCAGCCGGGGCGGGGCGGGGCGGGGCGGGGCGGGGCGGGGCGGGCCGGCCGCGCAGCCAGCCAGCAGCAGACCACACCGGGACGGCCCCGCCCGCCCCGCCCCCTCCGGTCAGGAGGGAGGGGGCGAACAGAAATCCGCTCTACTCGCCTCTCTTGCAATGCGTGTGACGGGAGGACGATTCAGCAGCAGCAGCGATCCGGGCCGCCGCGCCCCACCGCGCTGCGCCCCGCGGGCCGCGCCCACCTTGGACTCCGAGGAGCACCAGCGCGGCGCGCCGCGGCGGCAGGGAAGCACCAGCGCACGGCGCCTAATGCGCGCCGGAAGTCCTCCTCCGACCAGCGCGCCGGAAGCATGTGCGAGTCTATCCCCCACAGGGAAGTCCACCACCCCGGCCCCCGGCGCCCCCGTGGACCAGGCTCCAGCTGCTCTAAGCGGCGCCTAGCCTCTACCTCCGGAGGGAAGTCCTTCGCGCGGGAATTTTAAAAAAAGAACAACACTCGGATTTTTTTTTCGCGGAGCTGCAGATGGGGTGGCGGTAATAAGCCCGGGTGCTGCGGTGCCGCCGATGAGCCGCCGCGGGGAGAGGGTGGGGCAGGCGGGGTGAGAGGAGAGGAGAAGAGAGGAGAGGCTCTCCCGCTAAAAACACCCCCTCCCTCTCCCTCTCCTGCCAGGCCGGTCCGGGCCTCGTGGCTAGGCTGCCGATTGACGTTCGATTGGAGGATAGACTCCCTCCGCCCGCAGCCGCCGCGCCACCCCCACCACCCTCCTCTCCTTGTTCTCTCATTGCGCCCTTCGTTGCGCCAGCCTCCCCCCCCCCCCTCCCCCGCCCCACCCCGCTGCCGCGGGGAGCTGGAGCAGCGGCAGGCCGCCACCGCCACCACCGCACCCGCGGCCACAAAGTGGTTCGTGTCGCCGCCTTCAAAAAAGGGCTCTTCAGCAGCAGCAGTCGAATCGGGGACAGCGGCCACCGGAAGCGTCCTCGAGGCCATTCTCTCTCCACCCCCGGGCCCAGGACCACGACGGCACGGCGGTGGCTGTGGGGCGCGACACGCCGCTCCAGATTCCCTTGGACTCGCGCTGACGCGATTCCAGAGAGTCTGAGTCTCTCTAGGCGATTCCAAGGGCAGAGCTAATGGCTCGACCGACTCACCCTTAGCTCTCTCCTGTCACCCCCGGGCCCGGGGTTGGCAAATTTTTACTAGAATCCACCAGAATTTACGCAAAAGGCAGGGCCCAAGGAAAATGTCTTTCTCACAATAACATCATTGTGATCTTTTCATGACTTATGAGGTCACGATTTTTGCACATATGACGTCACTGGTGATGTCGAAAAACGTCACAGTGACATCTTTGTGACACCCGTGATGATTTTGTGAGTAAAACGTTTTCCTAGGGGGTACAGCCAATGTCAGAGATTGTACAAGTAAGCCCCTTTCAGTGTCTGGTTACGGTTTTAAGATAGAGCTGTTCCAGAATATTCCTTAGCGGTATCATGGGGTCTACTACCAGATGCTGTTGTACTGTACGCAATTTTGCAAAGAAATGAGGGTCCACTGTAAACCCAAAAGAGAAACGCATTCCCTCCCTAGCACAGTTGTAGATACATAAACAACAGATAGGACAAGAAAAATTTCTGCATTGCTAGGAAATAATTACTAAATGGGTTCACATTTCGGCTCAGAAGGAACATACATATTTATCTCAATTTTAAGTTGTAAGCTTTATTCCAGCATTATTGTCATGGTGGCTGTTCTGCAAGGGTTCTAGTGTAGGAAAGAAAAATGTTAAAGATAAACTACTTTATAGGAAAATAACCTGTGCATTAATTAAACTATACTCGTGTCCTGTATATTATTTATGCCCCCAAAGCCCATCTTATTTATGCCCACAAAGCCCATCTTATCAGATGTTATCCTTTGCTAGTTAATAAAAGGGGGGAAATGACAGTCAATACTAAAACGGACAGGATGATCAATAAAGTTCTACATAAATAAGCCATAGTCAACAAAATACTTATTGTAATGGGGGTTAACACGGCCTGCAATGACAGTTACCACTATCATTAAAATGTTTATTAACGCGAGGTTGGCACCTAGGGCGCTTAAGGTATGACATTTTAATTTCGTCATAGCTTTTAATAAGAATATTTTTGCGAATAATAATTACGAAAGGATTAGAAAGTAAATTAACTGGTACATAAACACGAACACTACCTGCCCTTCTTCTGCTACTTGCGACTCGCGTGTCCGTTCTTCTGTTTAGGTTGTCGACAGTGTTGCCATAACCGACCCTGCTGACAATAACAACAGGTCACTGCTGTGCTGAAAAATAAATTGGCACATTTTAGTGACTTCCAGAAATAAATTTTAGAAAATTTTGAAAATTTAAGCGGTTTAAAAACTATGGGTAAACCTTAATATCGCTTTCCATGGATTTGTAGTATCGCCGGGTTGTGGATGTGGGTTGGTACACTGGCTTCGACTTTGGCTCGATTTGAAGTTTAAACTGCGCGGTTATAACGGAACTGTACTTTAGTTAACGGACTATATTTTAGATTAGATTAGAATAGTTTAGAAAAGTTTAGTTCAATTAGATTAGAATAGTTTAGAAAAGTTTAGTTCAAAAACAATCTACAACAATATTATTGTTGGTTTTTGCTTAATCGCGCTCTAGAATGAATGGAAAATTCGAGAGAAGGCATTGCAAGTGCCCTTTTTTCTCTCTGGAGGTTAGTTGCTGAACTGTGCAAACCACTTAATTTTTGGGAACCACTCCTGTCTCCGTCCTGCCCCAGAGGTAAGTTTTTCATCTGTTTCTAATTCAATAATTTAATCATTTAATTCATTATTGATATAAGATTTACTGTTTAGCCTGATTTTTGTGGCTGATCTTTGTCCGTGTATCCTATCTTTAAGTGATCTAATGCGCAATGCAATATTGGATGTTTTTCCCGTAACATATACCTTTCAAATGGCTGAAATAGTTTTTAGGCTGGTCTGTAACAATCAACACTTCCAAACCATTTTAAGTTCTACAATCAAAGTATGCGTAGCTTGTAATAAACATTTTAGGTGGATCCTACAACTTCCAAGCCACTGGCGCACAGTTCGGCAATCAAAGAAAGTTTAGCTTGTGGTAACCAAATAGCCTAAACCTCAAAGTCCATGTATGCAGTGTCCCAGTTGTAGCATTTAATTGAAAACTGGTACAAAGAGCCACAATGACAAGCCGTGTTCCAATCACAAGTCAGTAACGCCTGAGCATTCTTTGAAGTGTCCTCCGTTGTTCCTTGGTTCTCACCAGCATAGAACAAGCGCGCGTAGGCCACTCCAATTCATCCATATCACATTGAATCGTCAAAATTAGCCGAGCTGCGGAGAAGACGCTCCTTTATAATTTGTGCGTGGAAATTATGCAGCCGTCGTCTTGCCGGTGAGCCGGTGTGCATGTCACCCGTTGAGGCCTTCGTCCCCTGATCGTTTTCCAACCCCGTGTGGAGGGGTGGGGGGCACTGCTACATAATTCCCTTCCCCTCCCCCACCCCACCCCTAAACCCTCCCGGCCGGCCGGCCGGCCCGTCCGGGCCGAATAATTCAAGCAGCCCCCGCGCTGTACTTGCGGTCCTCGCTGATCGCTGTCTGTCCTTGTCGCACACGGGGCCGCCCGCGCGCGCGCGCGTGAGAGAGAGAGAGAGGGGGAGAGACGGCGCCGTGCATGCATGCCGTATGCGATCGCGCGTCAGGGCGTGGCGGAGACCCGGGGCGGGGCGGGGGAGTTGTCACGTGATCGAAGCACTCGCTCTGCCCCGCCCCCGCACCGGGCCGGGCCGGGACAGGACTGCTTACTTAGTGATGATACCGTGCGCGAGGCCGCCCCGCCCCGCCCCGCCCCGCCCCGCCCCGCCCCGCCTCGCACAACCTCACCTCACCCCGCCCCAACCCACCGCGCCCCGCCGTCAGGTCCGCGTCACACGTTCTTGCTGAGCCGAGAAGACAATCATCGCGTTAATTATGCACTCTTACCCCCCCCCTTTTCCCCGCTCCTCCCCCGCACCCACCCTCACCGACGCAGGGGCTCCCGACGAGGTCCTCGCTGAACGTCGGCGGCGTCCTGCTTGTGCAGCATGTCCCTCCTCCCCTGACCGCGGTGCCCGGTGGCCGGATCTAGAGTGGTTCCTAGAGTCCGCTGGAGGAACCCAGCTCCCGCCGGGCCGGGGCCGGGCCCTCATGCCCCCATGTTGTTCTCCTGGTCCGCCCATGCCCGCAGGTCCACGTGGCTCTGATTTAAAACCGGCCGGGCTCGCGCCGATATCGTATACGCAGTGCTGCAGGTATGGAAAACCATTACAAACGCTGCTAACGGGACTCGCGGCATGGCGCGGCGCTGCGAGGCGCGCGGCTGCACAGCGCGATGCGGCCGCCCCGCCCCGCCCCGCCCCGCCCCGCCCCGCCCCGCCCCGCCCCTCGCATGTTTAATAGGGTCAGTAGCGCCGAGCCTACAGGGCAGGTATGGATCTGGCGGGGCGGGGTGGGGTGGAACGCCACGGCGCTGGTCAGCCGGACTGCGAGCCGCGCTGCACCGGGTGGCCTGGCCTGGCCTGGTGGGCCAGGAAGAGGATGGCGTTGAGCTCGGCGGGGCGTGCTCGGCTCGGGCCGTACACGTAGCCGAGTCAAATGACGGGGACGGTCAGCGGGCGGGGCGGGGCGGGCGCGGTGCCCCCTTACCTCTGCCCGCCCCGCCCCGCCACGCCCCCGAGCAAGTATCCTGGGGGTCGGGCAGTGCCGTGAGGCCTCATGCCCCGCCGTGGCCATGATCGCCAAGTCCTAGTCCAGTTGAATGATTGATGTGGTTCGGTACGGCGGGGCGGGGCGGGGCGGCAGGGGCGGGCTCAGGGTTCGGGAAAGGAGAGGGCGTTCGGGGGCGGGGCGGGGCGGGGGATAGGAAATGGAGAGGGGAAGGGATGAGGTGGGGGGAGGTATGGAATCGTGTGCAAGGCTTATGTTGCGTGCCGACGAAGGCCTATTTCTAGGGGGTATCCGCGCGGCGTAGCGCCGGTGCGAGGCGAGGCGAGGCGAGGCGGTGTCATGATGTAGAGCAAGCCACGCGTGACTGACGATATTTTTGGGCACACGGCCCTGCCGCCCCTGCCGCGGAGCCACCGCGTGCGCTCGCGCGTGTGCCAGCGCGGAGCCGCGGCACCGGCCCGTCACGCTGTGCCGCTGGACGGGGGCGTCACGTCAAGTGACGAACCGCGACCCCGCCGCGCGGCCCACCGGGGCGGGGCGGGGCGGGGCGGGGCGGGCGCGGAGAACACCCCGGCCCTGTCTGTAGGGGTGAGCGCTGCTGAGAGTCAGCACACACCACCCCGCCCGTCGCGTCCGGTTCCCCTTGGCGTGTTCTTCTCCGCGTCCTCCCAGACGCGGTGCTTAGGTTTTGTGCGGCGGGGGCCGTGGTGGCGGTGCACCTTGCTTCATTTGTTCTGCCGCCCCGCCCGGCCCCGCCGCGGGGCGGGGCGGGGTAGGGCGTGCCGGAGGGCGCGAAGGGCAGTGGGGCAAGATTGAAATGAAAAGCCGGCGGGTGGTCGGGTCGGCAGGCGCTAGGGTTGGCCGCCCCGCCCCGCCCCGCCCCGCCCCGCCCCGCCCCGCCTTGCCCCGCCCGCAGCTACCCCAACCGCCTGCGGCCCCGGCCATTGAAAGGTGCACAGCCCCTTGTAGCAGAAACAATCGGGCGCGGTGAAAAGTCACGGCGGTCGCTCTTGCCGGCCCCGCGCCCCCTCCCCTCCGAGTCCCCGCCGTGGAGACGTCTTCAGTCGCGGAAGTGCCCCGACTGTCTCCCGCTTACGTTAGCGCAAGCAGAACACCCCCGCCCCGCCCCGCCCCGCCCCGCCCCGCCCCGCCCCGTCCCGCCGTAGCTCTCGGCGGGGTCCTCCAGCCCGCTCTCCCATCCCAAGCCGCACCCGTCGCCTTCCGCTGCACCCACTCCATTTTTGCTTTATTGACCTCGCGTAATGACTTCTCATTGGGTGCGGCCGGGCCGGGACGGTCATCTCTCATTTAGGCCCTGGGCTGTATTCGGCGCGGGGCGTGGTGGGGTGCGGCGGGCGGGGCGGGGCGGGGCGGCGCCCCTGATTGTCCCCGTGGGCGCGCTCTAGAGGGTGCAGCGGCGCCGGCGCGGCCCCCTCCGCCCCCTCCCCTCCCCCCACGCGCCTCCATCGGCTGTACCGGGGTGGGGCCATTCCCCTCCCCGCGCCCCTTCCCCCGCCCCGCGCAGGGGCCTTACTCCGAATGGCCGGGGCCCGCTTTGCGAACTGCTTTGCGCAGTTGCCATTTGTCGGACGAGGCGAGGGATGGGATATTGGTATAGCCGTGGTGGTGGGTGGCGGCAGCGGTGAGGCGGGGCGGGGCGGGGCGGGGTGGGGCGGCCGAGGCAGTCCAGGGCTATGGCCACTCCGTGACGTGCCCCGCGCTCTACTGACAGCCGCACCGCCCCGCACCGCCCGGCCCCTCCAGCACTAGCAGCAGCGGTGGGGCTCAAGTGCGATGGATCTCTTCTCTTTCTCTCTCCCCTCTCTCCCTCTCTCTTTTCCTCCCTCTCTCTCCCTCACCCTCTCCCTCCCGCCCTCCCTCCACGGCAGCAGGCCATCACCGCCGCCACCCCCTCCTGTCCTTGTCGCTCTCGGTGACAAAGATGACGTTGGGCGGCGTGGCGTCGCACGCAGCCCCCGCGCCCCTGCTCGGCTGCGGTCCGTCCGGTGGACACCCCGCCCCACCCCGCCCCGCCCCGCCGGTCCGATCCGTAAGCCGTATGAAGCGGCACGCCGCACGCCTGCCCCCCGTCTCTCTCTCTCTCTCTCCTTCTCCATCCCCCTCTTCCTCCCCTCAATCCTGCCTGTCGGCGTGCGGACTTCTGGCACCACCCCCGGTAACCGCACCCGCAGCCCTGGCCGCCCCCGCCGCCCCCGCTGCCGCCTCCCCGCTATCGCACTGGGCCTTAATGTCACCGCGGTCTACTCCCGCCCCGCCCCCCGCCCCACCCCGCCCCGTCCCGTCCACCCTCGTACCTCGGCATGCCGGAGCCGCCCGCCTTAGCCACGCCACTCCACGCCACGGCAACTTCACTTTATCGATTTTGTACTTGCAGTCGCCACGCGCGCAGCCCCGCCCTGCCCTGCCCCGCCCGCGGCGCCTGGAGGAGGCAATGCAGTGCGCCGAGAAGGCGGTGCGGCCGGCCGCTGATGGCAGCGTCTGGTGCGGATCTGTCGGCGCGATGTGGAGGTGAGTGACCTGTCTTTGACGTGTGTATGATGATGATGCCGTACTCCTGTATCGGCCACTTCCTGTCCGCGAGCCAGTATTTTCTTCATCGCCTACACCCGAGTCTTTCCTACTCCTCCTCCGGTCACCCTTTATTCCCGCCCCCACCCTACCCCCGCCGCCCCCGCCCCCACCAGCACGGTGGGCAGTCGGTTGCGCCGCGTCGGCCTCTGTTCGGAACTGGGGATGGAAGGGAGGCGGACTGAGGGGGCGAGGGCGGCGGGCCGGGGCCGGGGAGGAAGACAGTGGGGGCCCCGAGAAACGTAGCAGGTTGACTTGCGAACGGGGGAGGAAGAGGGCGCCGGGGGCGGCGCGGGGGGCGGTCAGATAGGGGTGGGGGCGGGCGTCTTGACGTGAAAGAACAAGGAGGGAAGTCTTTGGGGGGCGGGGCGGAGGCGGCAGGACTTGGCGCCACCAATACTTTCACTTTCGGGGGGTGGGGGCGGGCATTCCCGGGATGATGCCGCCTAGGCCTCTTTGGTCCGGGGGAGGCGCGGCGGGGGCCGCGAGGGCGGGGGCCGGGGGCGGCAGGAGCTCGTCCGCGCCGTGGAGGCGGAGAGTAGGCGCCCCGCCGTTTGGAGCCGCAGCAGCAGGTAAACAAGTAGCCCCCTCCTATCCCGCCCCCGCCCCGCCCCCGCCGCCCCCGCCTCGCCGACGACTCTCCGCCGCCGCCGGATTGGGGTCGAGCAGCGTCGCGGGGCGTCGCGGCGCCGGCCGGCGCGTGGGCTGTGTGTGCAGGCGAGGCGGGGCGGGGCGGCGCTGCTATACGTCTCTGTTGTCTGCTGCTCTCCTGCGTGCGCGACCTGGAAAAAATAAAATAAAAAGAAACCACGCTCAGACGGTGCTCACGGCACTCGGGCTGAATTGTGTTTTGCCACTCTAACCTGGCTGTCCGCGCCGCGCTGTGCCGCCTCGGACTTTACCTTACCGCCCTCCACCCCCAAGACGCCCCTGCCCAGGCACCCTTTCCTCGGCGCCCCCGCCCCGCCCCGCCCCGCCCCGCCCCCGCGCCTTCGATGGCCGAGTAAAGCTGCCGGAGCGTCGTCGTCTCGCTCTCCTGCCTCGCGTCCGCCCCACCCCGCCCCTTCCCGCCCCACCCCACCCCACCCCACCCCGCCCCACCCAACCCTTGGGGCCGTGCCATACCGGCCCGCGAAGCACGCGAAGCGAGGCGTGCGGCGTTCTCGTAAACTGGGTGAACACCCTCAAAGCACATATACTCCGTACGAGTCCTTCCCTCCCCCCCCTCTCTCTCTCTTTCTCATTCACTAGCCTCCAAGTCTCCCCACTTCCTCTCCTCCTTCTCACTCACTCCGCGCGTCTTTCGCGAGGCCAAGCAGCCTGGCGGCCCAACGGCCGTGGGGCGTGGCGGGGCGTGGCGCGGGCTCCCTACTGCCCATCGGAGCGTTAGTGCTCACTCGGACCCCCCGCCCGGCCCCGCCACGCCCCGCCTCGCCCCGCCGCGCCGCGCCCCGCCCCGCCGCGCCCCGCCCTCGGTGCCGGTGGCGCGCGCACTCGTACAGCACAGCGCTGGACATGGCTTTGGAGGCCGTGCCCCTGGCGTGGTGTGGGCCCCGCCGCGGCCTGCCCCGCCCCGCCCCGCCCCGCCCCGCCCCGCCCCACGGCGCGGCCCGCTCCGGTACGGCTTTGCTTTGCCCACCTATGTGTATAAATAACCCCCTTGCCTTGCAGGTCTCAATCGCCACGCTTCGGTTCAATTATACACATGAAGACCCCCGAAACGGCGGGCAGGGCCGGACCGCCCGCGGCCCCCGCGGCCCCGCGGTCCGTGAGGCGGGTGACACCCCGGGCCGCGAGCCGGACCCCCTCCCCCCTCTCGACCCCCGCTCCTCGAGCCCCCTCCCGAGGCCTCCACCCTTCCCTCACTACCTCTGCGGCGTCTACTGGGACAGGGACTGGATGGAGGGGAGGGGAGGGGAGACTGTCGCGTAGCCCTGCGGCGCGGGCCGAGCCCCTCCTGGCCGCGCCAGGCCAGGCCGCTCTCCAATCACACGGAGGACTCCACGGAGAGGGAGAGCGACTCAAGTCCAGGCTCCTCACCGTCCCCGTATACTGCCCTGCGAGATATTCGCGCCTTTGACGACGGGGTGCCCGGCGGGGTGGGGCGCGGCGGGGTGGGGAGGGGCGGGCGGGGTGTGGCGGGGCGGGGCTGCCGAGCCGACAGGACATCCACTCCACGCTTCACTTTGGATGTTATTTGTAAGCCCGTCTGATGCGTGCATTCCGCACGGTGCATTCCGACGTGTTGTGATGAGGCGGTGTCGACGCGGTGGGGCGGGGCGCTGGCGGGGCGCTGGCGGGAGCCGATTTGGCCCGCTAGGTCCGCCTCTGTGTGTGCGTGTGTGTGTGCGCGCGCGCGCGTGGTTGGGGAGGGGGTGGGGGGTGGCAAGGGGATGCACTGTGTCCTCTGCGGCTGGGCGACCGCCAAGTAGTTGTTTGTCTAGCGTGGACGTCGCGGCGCGGGGCGGGGTGGCGGCGGCGGCGTCGCACGCCGTCGGTCTCGTCTAGCCTAGACTCTCTCCCACTCTTCTAGGCCTCTAGGCCCGCCCCTCCTGCCTGCTCGCAGCGTTACTTATGCCCCTCTGTCCCACTATACTCCACGCGCATTTGTGTCCTGGTTCTCTCAAGTCAAGTCAAGTCTCTAACTATCACCTCTTGCCCTCCACATCTGCTATTCCTCTGCTTCCTCTGCATCCACCTTTCCATTTGAAATAGCCCAAGTGTGTGAGTGTCACACACTTGTAGGCGTATGTACATTCCCGTACATTTCCCCTGCGACACTTTAGAGTGTAAAGTTTTCGCAGGAATATCACACACACCTGGAGGGACAAGAGTACATATTGAAATTCACACAGCTACAAGTGTGCGACATTGACGCACTCGGTGTTCGTGTCTTCTCCTCCTCCTCCTCCTCCTCCCTCCAGCCCTTGTCCGCCCGCGCCCACGCTCCTCTTGTCCTCCCCTCAGCGCTGAGCGGACAGGACAGGCGGCTGCTGTGGTTTTTGAGCACACATCGTTACCGGCCCGGTTACACCGGCCCGGCCGGACTGCAGTACTAGACCGCCGTATCTCGACGGGCTGGCCGCGGCAGATACCTCGGGGGTGTCACCTTGGGGGACCAGCAGGACGACGGTCTTGTCCAGGTGCCGCGCCGCCGCCGCGCCAAACACTTGGCCCCGCCCCTCCTCCCGTCCTCCCTCGAGGTCAACGCGCGCGTCGCTCGGGCGCCCGCCGGTCCCTCACTTCCTCCCCGCGGACCTCAAACTAGATCCCAGGGCCCTGGTGGCGCGGCTCAAAAGCCCCCCGCTATGGGCCGGGCCCGCCCCGCCCCGGCCCGCCCCCCCCGCCCCGCCCCGCCCCGCACACACTCTTCCGCGGCGCAATTCGATGGGGCTTTGAGCCGATTTGAGCGGGGGGACCAAGCCAAGGGGCTGCTTGTCGTGGCGGGGCGTGGCGGCGCGTGGCGCCCACGGCCGTCGCGATGGGCCGTAGCGGCGCCATATACGACCCAATGATAGCTGTGTTTATGATATGCCATATCGACGGGGGCAGGCCTCCGCGCGCACCGCTACAGAGACCCCCGCCCCGCCCCGCCCCGCCCCGCCCCGCCCCGCCCCGCCCCGCCCCGCCCCGCCCCGCCCCGCAAAAGCAAAGTGAAGCATGGCTCAATAAAACGCTCGAATCAACGGCGGTCGCGGACGGGCCCGGGACGGGGATGTTATATTTTTTCTTGCTCCGCTTTACGGGGGTTTATTTGTCGCACACACGCGCCCGGCCCGGCCCGCGGCCATGACGTATCGCCGCCGCGGAACCTCTCAGTGGGGCAGTAGAACAATCTCGCCGAAATGTACAAAACTGTTTGCTTTTATTACTGCCTAAATAAAGAAAACAGAATAGTTTTGATCTTAAATTTATTACGATGTGAAACAAATGGACTTTTTGTAAATTTTGCAATTTATTTTTTTAAATTTTAATCTTTTTTTTTCTTTTCTTTGCTAGAAAATATCTCCGCCATACTCCTGTGGGACGGCTCGTCCTCTTCGGTGAGGCGATGCGCTCCCTCAAGCTGGAGGGCGGAGTGTGCAGGCAGGCAGGCCGGTCCGGCGCGGGGGCGGGCGCGGGGGCCGCTGCCACCCCCACCCCACCGCGGCGAGGAGTCAGGGTGAGTGTGAGCGGACCAGAGCTGAAAGGTGCGAAGCGATACCGCGCTGCCCTGCCCAACCAACCCCTCTCCCCCCGTTTCTCCCTGTTCTCTCTGCGTCCTCCTTCGCGCCGAGTCACATATACCATATAGTGCGTGCGGTGAGCCAGGGGATGATCGCTCTCCTTCCCCTCCCCGCCGGGGCCGCGCCGGGCCGGGGCCGGCCTCACCCGTAAAGCCTCCCTTATATGCGCTGCCCACTGCCTCAAATGCCCCATCTTCACTCCATCCACGCCGCACTTCCCCGCCCCGCCCCGCCCCGCTCCAGAACGCGGTGCGCTCTGGTCAACACGGCGAAAACGCCGACTTGGTTTTCTAGCAGACGCCTTGGTTTTCAAACGTAGCCATAAGGCAAGTTACCATGGGAGCTTACAAAGCTGCTTGTATACCAAATACATCGAATTTTGCGCAGCTTCCACTCGATCGGGATTTAGTACAACCAAGGGTTTATGGCTCCGGGCTGGAAAAGATCGGCTTCTTTTCCACGGGGAAAACGACGTCTTGGTTTCCAAGCAGTTTTGGGGAAAACCAAGCAACTCTTATGGAGAAAATACACGGGGTTTTCGGGGCTGCTTGAAAACCAGGACGAAGTTTTTTCCGTGTCCGGCATCTTCCTGTAAAGTTTGCGATTCTTTGCAATAGTGACTATAGTTGAGGGACTGTAAATCGGGAACTTTGCCACACCTACTCTCCGCGAAAAGTTGTCTAAATTTGCATGCCTTGTGAGCGGACGCCGTCGGGGGAGCTTCACGCTCGGGAGTCGAGTGTGATAGTGCCGGGAGAGGCCCGGGCCCGGCTCCGACGGCGCGGGCTGCGCCACGCCGCGCCACGCCACGCCCCGCCGCTATCGCCGCCGAGCGGTCTGGGTCCCGGTCCCGGTGCACTCCACGGCGGCCGGGCCGGGCGGCCGTTCAGGTTCCGCACCGGGCCCGGCCGACGGAGAGGCGACGAGGTGGCCGAGTGGTTAAGGCGTTGGACTGCTAATCCAATGGGCTCTGCCCGCGTGAGTTCGAATCTCATCCTCGTCGGTTATTTTTCTTTCGACGGCGACCTCACAGTCCGGGCCGGCCTAGTCGAGTGGGAACCAGTTTACGCCGCGGTGCGCGGTCTGTAGGAACGGCCCCATGGTGTAATGGTTAGCACTCAGGACTCTGAATCCTGCGATCCGAGTTCAAATCTCGGTGGGACCTTAATTTTTTTCCGCTATCCCGTTAATTTTGAGAGAAAAATCGAATGATACGACACGGTAAAATTATCCCATAGCTTCCTGTGTTCTTAGTTTTTTCTGCCTCGACAAATTCCAAAATTTTAATTTTAATAATTACTGACACATTTTTATTTAATGTCGAAGAGGAATTACAACAGTACTTCAATAGTATGGCACGTAATTAAGGTACGATCGACTCCTCTCTTGCAGTTTCCCTCCCTATCTCTAACGCCATGCACTGTTTCCGGATTTCTCAGACTTGATTCTATTTTATCCGGTAATTGACACTCGCCTGTTATCTCCCCATCGACTAGGATGGAGCTCAAGTGCTTCCTTTCCTTCCTGAATTATGGAAACGTACGCGTGTGCGGGGAGGTTGGGAGGCTCCTTTCTAACTAGGGAAAAAAAACAATAAAAAATAAGAGAAATGTAGCGCTGTGCCTGTTGAAAAAAAAAAGGAATTGGGATCATGAAGCATGTGCATGACTTGGACTAGAGTAACGCCGCGATGCTCGGTAGACACGGGTTCTGGGGCGCGTACCGTGCAGTGTTGGCCACCGGGGCCGGCAAAAGTTAAGAAAAAAAGTAAAACAAAAAAAGAACAGAAAAAAAAGAGGGCGGATGATCAACAACTTAAATACCTTACTGGGTCATACGTTAGTCGGAATTTAAAACAAATTCCGAGATAAATATTCTTCAAGAATCCAGAAAAACTCAGTGCGGTTTAAGTCGATTTAAGGTCAAAAGTTGAAAAAAAAAAGATAAAAATGTTATTTAAAAACTGAATTTTTAACGAAAATAAAATTCTCTCCCTGGAGCGCAGCTGTAGGAGAAGGTATAGTGTACTCTCCCCGTGTCCTCCCCGCGTCCCTCCCGCGCGTGTCCCTGATGCCGCACGCGGAAGAATAAGCACGGGGGGAGATGTCGGCCTATACGCCCATGGAGGCGCCCGCCCCGCCCCGCCCCGCCCCGCCCCGCCCCGCCCCGCCCCGCCCTGCACTGACATCGTTGCCGTCGTCCGTTAAATCGAGTGTGCGCGGCGGGGCGGCGGCGGGACAGCGTCGGCATAGCGTCGCGACGCCGTGGCGGCCGCGAAAACTTACTGTAAGGGGCGCGCGGGCGGCGGCGGCAAACTCGCAAAAACTATGCTTGTGTTGTCGTCGGGGAGGCCGACGCCGCCGTCGGAATAGCCGTCGTCCTCGTGTGTCTCCGCCCCTCGCCTGCGGCCGAGAGAGAGAGAGAGAGAGAGGGAGAGAGAGGGAGAGGGAGAGGGAGGGAGAGAGGGAGAGCGGTTGATTTCAGTGCGCCTGCCTACTGGGACGCGGGTCTGATACGCGGGAGCGCCCTTCCCTTTCCCTCCATTCCATTGCTTTCTTCCAATCTAGTTCTCTCTTCTAGGTCCTATGCCCCAGATGTAAGGGCGTTGCGGGGAGAGGGAAGGGGGAGGAGGGAAGTTGTGGAAAGAAAACTGTATTGCTGAGGCTGCCTACAAATATGCTCGCGGTGACAAATTCGATGGGCTTTATCGGGACCCCCCCCTCTTCTCTTTCTGACCCCCTCTCTCCTTCTCTCTCTATCACTGGCTCCACCAAGGCGAGGTTTGTAAACTCGGCTGTCTTCCGGGCAACTGCTGAATGTGTCGTTCCGATCCCTACATACACTTGGCCGGCCCGGCTCTCTTTATGGCGAAATGTGTGGCATGCCAACAACTTTTAGTTAACTGCATTGAGCGTCTGCTCAATTTTATGCCACTCTCATGTGCCGAATCAGCTCAAACTCATAGCGCAGTCTTCCTTTTTTCCGTCGAAAACTAGTAGTTTGTTCGGTTCTACGGCGAATACAAGCCCTTTTGATTGGCCTGCTCTCGTTCATCTATCCGACACTCTGTGCACCTATGGGTAATTTTTTTTTTTTATAATAGATAAGTTCCTTCTAAAGCGCTCTTTGTTCGTCTGTTATCATGAACGGAATGAAGCCGGCCTCACATCTCCATGGCTCTGTGCTTGTTTTGTTGGCCGTGCTGCACTGTATGGCTGGCCGCTGTCACTTTCACGGCATTCACATTTTGAGGTTGGGGTGGGAGCCCCGCGGAAAACTCGAGGAAAATTATAGCGAGAGTCAGAACGAGAAGGGAATTTTCCTGGGCGTTTGCGCCGAGGCGAGGTGGATGGTGGTACTGTACGTCTCAACTCTCGGTTCTCTGAGACGCACACCGGGCGAGAATCGATGTTCTGCCTCGCGTGTACTGAGGGAGAGGAAAAGGGTAAGGGGGAGAGGTGGATGGAGGTGTTTGGGAGGGGATGAGAGTAGCCAATCTCCCCTGGTGAAGTTCCAACTGTTCGATCATCACATCACACTGTGGCGAGCGCTACGCACTTAGGCCCTAAAAGCGATACTGTACTGTCTCCCTCTCTCTCGCACTCTCAATCTCTCTTTCTCCCAAACCTCCAAACTACCGCCGCGCCCCGCCACGCTCCGCCACGCCCCGCCACGCCCCGTGCGAACCACTCGGCGCCCCGCCCCACCCCGCCCCGCCGCACACTATCCCTCTGCCACCGCAAGGCGAAAAGTTTCTTTCTTCTTTGGGGGCCGTATACCATTCTCCGTGCGTACCTGGCTGACCCGGCGAGGGCCGCCCCGGGGCGGGGCCGGGCGGGGCGGGGCGGGGTGGGGTGGGGCGGGGCCCCCTACAGCCCCACAAGGCACGCACGTTGATAAGCCGGGCTGGACTTAGGGAATGAAGCGCTTCTTCCCTCCCCTTCCCCTATCACCCACCCCCTTCATCACACCCTCCCCCATCGCTCTCTCTCTGTCTCTCTCCCCCCCCCCCCTTTCTCTCTCCCTCCTCTGCTTTTTCTTAGCCGTCACGCCAGGCAGCGCTCCTCATCGCACGATGCCACGTTACCCCGCGCGCTGGTGGCGCCCCGCCACGCCCCGCCCCGCCCCGCCCCGCCCCGCCCCGCCAGTGTTTGGTCGTAAAATCGGGAGGATGTTCAATTAGGCTAGAGTGCTTATAATTGCTCCTGCCGGCCTCACCCTGGACGATGGGGACCCCGCACGGATATCTGATAAGGCCTGATATGCACCTCCCGCCGAACTGGTCAGCGTCAGCGCGCGGCAGCGTCTTGGAGGCGTTCACTCGCGTATCGTTAGTTGACTTGACGTTTACGTCACGTTACGTTACGTTACGCGGGGGTGCACGTCTCCCACTTCCATCGAGCTTTCCGGCCCGGCTGACTCTTTGCGCCGGAGCCGCATCTTCCTTCTCTGATGCGGTGACGTTCTTTTTTGTCATGATTAGAAATATCTCTCCGATTTCTTAACCTTTTCCCTGCGTTTCCCTCCGGAGTATGTATGCCATGGTGCACGTCTGTCTGTACGAGGGGGAAACAAGTCTGAATTTTAATGTCGTAAATGTTTGTCAATTTTCGTGAAGTTTTGAATGTTTATTGAATTTTTGTTGAATTTTTGCGCAAAATTTCCCTGAATTTCTCTGAATTTTTGTAAAATTTTGTGAATTTTTGTAAAATTTTGTGAATTTTTCTGAAAATTTGTGAATTTTTCTGAATTTTTCATAATTCTTTTGAATTACAAGGTGTACAAATAACTGGCATCTTTAACTGGACTGGCTGGCTGGCTTTAACTGGCATCTTTATTTCAACTGGCATCTTTACCCTCTGGTAAAGCCAGTCCTACTGGGGACTGTCTAAAAATTTCAGAGTTGTTTCCCCCTCGGCCTGTATGACGGCCTGGTGTAACACCGCCTGGGGCCCGGGGCGGCCCTGCTGCAGAGTTGCGGGGAGCGGGCTGGCCGGCCGGGCCGGGGCGAGGCGAGGGCCTTCCTCACGGCCTGCACCGCAGCGGGGCCGGCCGGGCGGGACTGGACGGGACTCCGCTCCCGTCTCCTTCATGTATTAAACAAACCTCTAAAGGAGTACGGCCATTACTTTTCGCCAAGCTCCGTCCCCCTCGAGGGGGGGGGGGGGGGGATGTCGACGCGACGACTGACCGACTGCGCACGACACAGTGCGTGCCGTTTCCTCGTAGATTCTAGATACAGATTCTCTAGATGTGTGACCTACGCTGACGGGCCTTCCCACCTAGTAGATGCCCAAATTTTCGCGTCCGTCGATCTATGAACGATGGCAGTGGGGTGTAATTTGTCGTCCCCTCCCCCTCCCCCCTCTACACCATCCCTCCTTCCCTCCCTCCCCGCATATTTCCATTCCGGCGCGCGGGGCCTGCGGGGTGGATTTTCACATTGGGATTCACATTCGGGTGTTGTCGTAGTGGGTGGCGGGGCGGGGCGGGGCGGGGGTCGGCGAGAGTGATCCCTCCCTCCATTACTCGGATGTGCTGGCGGTGCTGGTGGTGGAGATCCTCCTCGAGGACTTGAAGCACGGCGGCGTCGCGGCGCGGCGCTCGGGTCGGAAATACAGTGCCTCCCCTCCGCACCGCACGCAGTGTCGTGTGATTTGAACGCCTGCCAGAATGCATCGAGAGAGAGAGAGAGAGAGAGAGAGAGAGAGAGAGAGGTTCGGCCCCGCCCTGTCGTCGCCCGCCGACTGCAGCAGGCCGGGCGGGGCGCGCACTGCGAGCGCCGCTTATGTCACCTGCCGCCACTAAAACGCGGAGCACATAAAATAGAGCGCCCACGTTTCACTAAAGTTTGGGTCTAAAATGGTGTGACAAGAGAATGCCTCACAACACAAGCAAAAAATTTGTCTTTTGCATAATTTCTTTTTATTTTGGACGAGCTCATTACGCGATGTAACCGGGTCGTACTGCGGCCCCTTCATCGGAAGGCAACCGCGGGTCAGACGTACGGCCCGGGGCGAGGTCTAAAGCGCGGCTGCGGAATCATCGAAAACCCCCGCGCCGCCCCCGCGCCGCCCCCGCGCCGCCCCCGCGCCGCCCCCGCGCCGCCCCCGCCGCAGCCATGGCGTGTTTTCCTCCCACAGGGGCGGGGGGTGGCCGAGGGGGTGAATTTCTCCCACCCCTTTCCCCCCGCTACCCCATTCTCGAAGTGGCCATAAGACCGGGCCGTACGGGCCGGGCTCCGCAGGGGTGGTTCGGTGGGTGAGGGAAGCCCGGCCCCGCCCCGCCCCGCCCCGCCCCGCCCCACCCCGGCGGGGGCAAAGAGAGCTAGGCGTTGCGGCTCAACGCTTGGCCGTGAATCTCAATCAAGGATTTACCGTGCGCAGGCGAAGGGGTGGAGGGGGTAAGACTGGGGGTCGGGGGGTGGGGTTGCGGGGTGGAGTGCGGTGTGAATGTCGTTCCCTCCGGTATCTTTCATGCTTAAGAGTCGATACGATTACGAGTCACACAGCCGCGCCGCGCTCCGCCCACTCCGAAGCCGTTTGCTCCGAAAGAGGGAAATCGCGACTTTTCCGAGATTTTTTTAAACGTTTTGCAGAGTTTTATTATCCCCCACATGTGAAAATTAACGCTATGTAAATAACGCTATGTATTATTTTCGGAACCCTGTGACCTGCTACTCTACTCTACATAGCACCAGCAGGGAAGCCCCTGCGAGAAGCGCGCGCGCGCGCCCGCTGCGTGCAGGGGTATGCTCTCTCTCTCTCTCTCTCTCTCTCTCTCTCTCTCTCTCTCTCTCTCTCTCTCTCGCTCGCTCTCTCTCTGTCTCTCTCCCCCTCTCTCTCACCTGAGGGTGAGAGGCGTGATGTAACCCGGTGGTGCGTCGCGGGGATGAGGGCGGAGGCGCGGGGCCAAGCGGAACCATTGATCCTTTTAAAAAAGGGAGAGAGAGGTCGAGGGAGGGTAGGGAGGGTAGGAGGGAGGACGGCGAGGGGTAGGAGCGGGCCGGGCAGGCAGGGCAGGGCTGTGGCGGCGATAAGAGTTTTAAGACGCCGCGCCATAGCCCGCCGGGTCTGGTATGGTCCGGCCCGACCTTACGACCGCACCGCGTGCGTAACGTACACCGACCTGGCCTTTACCATCACGCCGCCGTCGTGTCAAAGTGTGCAGCCGCCGGGCCCGGGCGCGTTACCGTCACGATACGTTGCGTTACAGCGGTTCGCGCGTAATCCGGTTATACCGCGGGAGCGTCGCGTCGGGGGCGGGCCGGGGGCGGGCCGCGCGTGTCGCACTGAGGCGCGCGGGGGGCGGCGCCTACCTTTCATATTTGTCGGGGGCGGGGGCGGGGGCCGCTCCCTATGGTCGGTATCCGCATGGGCTGGTGCGGGCTACGCTCGGCTGCCCCGCCCCGCCGCTGCCCCGCCGCTGCCCCGCCGCTGCCCCGCGACTCTCCGGTGGTCCCCAAAATAACACGCGGCTGGACACACTACACGTGCCCCCCCGCCCGCCGCGGCCCCGCGAGGACCCCGCGTGGGGCCCCGATAGCGGACCTAACCGACGCCCCGCGAACAGACTGCCGCCGCACCCGCCCCGCCCCGCTCCGTCCCGGTCCCCGCCGCGCTCTGGCTGGGTAAACTAATGCGACCTGGGTCCTGCCGTTCGTTGCGGGGCGGGGCGGGGCGGGGCGGGGCGAGGTCCTACCGCGCCGTCCGGAGCTCTTTTTCTACCGCGGGGTTTCTATGTATTTCAGAAAAGAAAATCACTCTGCGCGCCCCGCTGGAGTTTTGCTCCCCCCGAGCAGTGTCGTCCAAGTACGGCGAATTATTTTTGCCCTGAAAGGTTCGAGCCGTGCCGCGGGTCGGTGGGCCTTTAGGATGGCGTCCATCCCCTGCCCGCCGCGCCCCACCCCACCCCGCCCCGCCCCGCCCCGCCCCGCCAGTCTCCTGCCGCTGGCTGTCGAGAGGCATCATGATCTGATGCTGGGGGCCAGCGGCGCGCCCGACCCGTCCCGTCCGTCCCGTCTCCATGCAATATGCAGGTGAACAAGACGGCCCCGCCCCACCCCGCCCCGCCCCGCCCCGCCCTCCGCCCTGGAGGCATCCGGGTAGCATGCTTAATACACCTAAGGGGTCGGCGATAGCTACTGCTAAGACCCGGTCGGCTCATCCGGAGCAACGCGTGTTCCGGAGAACACCAAACCTCAACGATCTGTCCCACTTGGGTGCATATGTCATCACGGAATCGCTTGTAAAAACAGCGCAGTAGTACCGACCACGTTGGCAACTGAGAGCATGGGTGGGGGGCGAGGGGTGGGGAGTCGACCGTAGGACACACTCCACCCCAATGGGACAGAGGGCTCAATATCGGAAAGAAAAAGTAATTCATTTACTAACGGGTGATAAGCCAAAGGGCGGAAACTTGTCATTACGGCGCGACCCCCCCGCCCCTACCCCGCGCGCGCGTGTCCTGTCATCCTCCCTATCTCTTCCTCCCGCCCCCGCGCCGCCCCCCCGCCGCCCCCGCGCCGCCCCCGCGCCGCCCCCGCGCCGCCCCCGCGCCGCCCCCGGCCGGCGGCCGCCCCTCCGATACGTTCAATAAGGAGGCGTGCGTCGCGCTGAATCATGTAGCGCTGTGGCTCTTGGCCCAATTAGGCGTGGCGGGGCGGGGCGGGGCGGGGCGGGGCGTGGCGTGCAGCAGAACCAACTTGATGGCCGGTTATTACTCCATGCTTTATTCAGGGTGCAGGGCTCGCGGGGCGGGGCGGGGCGGGGCGGGGCGGGCCCCTGCTCGGCAGGGTTGGACGGACGCGTGCCGCCTGCGCGTCCCCGTCGTGACGTCTCGTCCCGCGTCAGTCCGCGAATAATACCCACTCTAGAAAGTGTGTGAATGTCGCTCACTTCTGAGTGTGTGAACGCCCATTCATTCGTACACTGCCAGTAAAGGTGATCGTTTCTCAGGAATTTTTATACAGCTTTGCGAATGGAAATTCGCACACCTGCAAATGTGTGACATTTTATTCCACCTTCCTCACTGCGAGCAGGATATTTGAAATATTCTTTGTGGAAAATATTATTTTTTTAAATACAAAAATTAGTGAAACATTATACTTGGGATGACATAAAAGACCAGTTTTTTCTCGTAGGGCTGTGGTGGGGGGAAATCCATATTGTGTTATTCGGTCGTATCGGACGGATCTCTCGGCGATAACTAAGGGCGGACTGTCGCAGCGTCATATGGCTGACAGCGCTAGTTGCATTAAACACTGTATATCGGGAGAGAAAAAAGAGCATGTGAATAGTGAAGTGCCCCCTATTCCACATCTCCGATATGGCGTGCCCGTACTTGTAAGAAATAAATGAAAGCTCATGCAATACCTCATGCGTTTTCTCTTTTGCAGTCAACCACGCGACATATGCAGACGACAACGTCGACCCTTCCCCGCCGCCGCCGCTGCTCGGGTAAGTCAGACTTTTCTCGGCGCCGTAACATATTTTTTTTTAGAAAAAGTAGGAAAGTAGGTGGTTTTGCCGACTATTGGGTCCGCTTTTTCACGGGTATCGCAAGTTTTACGTGGTCCTCAGCGCTTGGCCCAGATAACCCGCCGGCCCCCGCTCATATCTCCGCTCATGATCCCGCGTAGTATTCCCGAAAATAACGGATTTCTAATTACATGTCGGTTTGCCGGGCTGACACTTCATTCCCGGGTGACGCGCGGACACCATCGGGTGACCCGGCTTACGCCAATAACGTTAGCCCGCCGCGCCAGACAGACACAAGTTATGTCGCAAGGAATTTTTCATTACTCTGCTTCAACTTCTTTTTTCCTTATTCGATGATTTGCCAAAAAAAAAAAAAAAAAGTGATGGGTTAGTGGCGACACGTTGGCGACGGCCTGGTGCTTACTCCGAAATTCGTCTGACTAAGGCGTAACAGTACGCTTGACCAAAACGTACAGTTATACGCCTGAAGAGATTACGCTTGAAATGAAGCGTAGGGAAGAAACTCTCCCATACATTTAGATAGGATGAATAAGAGCGGGTATGCGGGTACGCTTCATTTCAAGCGTACAATCCCAGTACGCTTGAAAAAGGGCGTAAGGTTACGCCTTAGTTTTACCAGTGCAATCGTATTTCTGACGCGTATTTGAAGCTCGAGATATAAAAACCGTCGCAGTCGATGAATAAGTTGGAGTCGCATCTTTTAAATTCTTGGCGGTGAAAACGCTTGTCCTCCGCGCGTGGAGCGATTCCTCCTCTCCAGTGATGGTCATCCGCACATAACGGTTTCAATACTTTTTTTTTTTTTTTACGATGGACCAGCCAGCTAGCCGGGCCCCTCAGTGAGCTGGCCTACGCGCTCTAGGCGGACCTAGACCATGCTGCTAGTCTAGTCGTGCCAGCTCGAGGCGTGCTTGTCGCCCCTCCCCCTCCCCTCTCCCCCCTCCACATCTCTGCGCGCTGCAGCAGCCGCAGCACTCTGTCGGCCGGGTCATGACCTTAATTCTAATTCGGCCGGATATTTATCGGCGGCTCGTTGTTTCTTGTGGCCCGTTTACTTTTGAGCGTCGCGAAGTAGGAGCAGCAGCAGCAGGCGCGAGCTGGGCGCGGGGAGGCGCGGGGGATTAGCTTTGTGCGCTGCGGTTTCTTCACGATGTAGCGCGGGGCTGAAACTAAATTTCTTTCCCACTTTAACTCAGTTTCGCCGGAGCTTGCGGGTAAGAAAAATATCAGACTGCTAAAGGAGTTTTAGTAAAGCTTTTGGACGCTCTCTGTGCCCTCTTTCCATGTATGGAGAATTTGCTTTGTTATTCGGAAACCTGCCACTTCGTTTTCCCCGCGTGACGAAAAAATACAGATCAGTACCGGCTTTCCCTGCGTGTGAGTTGAAATGCGTTTGCGGTGACACGGATGCCGGTGCCGCCAGGGCCGTCCTGTGACTCACCCCCATGCTCACCCCCCGAGCTCGGGCATTACTCACGCAGTGTGACGATGTGACGGGTATTATTCACGGGTATGGTTTGACGGGTATGCTGTGACGGGTATGCCGCGACGGGTACGCCGAGACGGATAGGAATCGTGTGCCGGGTATGCTGTGACGGATAGCAGTCGTGTGCGTATGCTGTGACGGGACGGGTAGTACTTGCGCTCTGTGACGGGCATGCTGTGACGGGTAGAACTCGTGTACCCAGCCTGCAGCGGCGCATTGAGCTGCAGCGCCGGGTCAAACAGGGTCAATGTGCCAAAGCCAAAGCGCCTTGATCTTGTACCGCTGGGCGGGGCGGGGCGGGGCGGGGCGGGGCGCCAGCTGTGCCCGCTCACGCAATGCGAGCAGTACAGTGCGCGCTCGGTACAGTGTGCCAGCTCATTCGCCCATGTGTACCCTTGCTATTTTTTTTCCCCGCGATGAAAAAACAATTATAAACGAATGTCGAAACTCGAGCTCCGAAGCCTCGAACTCTTTTTTTTTCTTCTTCTTCTTCTTCTTGCCGCCCACTTGGTGAGACTATTCACATCGGCGAGCAGGGGATTTAGTGCCGGTCCCCCCGGCGGAGGTGCAGTAAGTTGTCGCACGCCTGCGTGTCGCAGTCAGGTTATTTATACACTAGGGGGGCGGGCGCATAGCGTAGTTGTAGCAGCAGCAGCGGCGGCGGCGGCGGTGGGCCGCGGGGGGCTAACGAAGCGGACGGGCCAGGACGGACATGCAAAAGTGTATGGGTAATTTAAGTTGGGGCGGGGCGGCGCCTTGGTTGTGCCCGCGTGCCCCCCGCTGCCTGCGTGCCCGCCGTGCCCGCCCGCCTGGCTGTCCGTGTCCGGCCGGCCTGTCTCTTGACCAGCCACGCCTTGCCTCGTCGCCCATGGCTGTGCGGCTCACAGTGTCCGCGGCACGCCAATTCTGACCCGCCCCTCCTCCTTGGTGACCCCCTTCTAGGAGCCCCGCTAGTATTATGGCGGCGTTGTCCCTCCCCCCCCCCCCCTCTCCTAGATGCTGTATGTTAAAACATGAATAGCAGAAGACGTCGTCTTTTTCTGGGTGTTGAAGTGGAGTACACGGTAAATCAGTTTCCTGGGACGCCCAGGAAAGTAGGCACTTTTCCAGGAAAGTTCTTGGGCATTTCCAGGAAAAGAAATGGAAAACCCAGGAAAAAGGCTTCTTAGAGTCAAAGGAATTTGGACTTAAAACTGGACCAATGGAAATGTAATGATGTTGATACAATGAAAATTCTTAAAAACAAAGAAAACCCTTCCTTACTTTGAAGAATTTCTGTTGATTTAAAGTCAAATTTCCATTGGTCCAGTTTTAAGTCCAAATTGCTTTGAATCAAAGGAGACTTTTTCTGGGTGTTGAAGTGGAGTACACGGTAAATCAGTTTCCTGGGACGCCCAGGAAAGTAGGCACTTTTCCAGGAAAGTTCCTGGGCATTTCCAGGAAAAGTAATGGAAAACCCAGGAACTTTCCTGGAAAAGTACCTACTTTCCTGGGAGGTCCCAGGAAATAGATTTACCGTGTACTGAACGGCTCTTGACGATACCAACCGATATTTGTACTTTAGATTATTTTTTGGGCGGTTAGGATGATTCATTAATCCTCTCTTGATGATCATTCCATTTCATTTGCGAGAAACCGTAAATACATATTAGTTGTAGTGCGCGCGTGTAGCCCTCGTGGTGCGGCTCGGCGGCCGGCCAGGCTCGGCGACACACGCCGCGACTATTTTCGTCTTGATCGCCGGGGCGACCGCGCTGAGGCCACGTGGAGGTGCGGTACGGATCGAGTGCACTGAACCTCGCGCGCTGCTGCTGCTCAGCAGCCTCAGCACCTGTCTCTGCACACGTGGGACGTGGGAGTGCGGATCGAGTGCACTAAACCCCGCGCCTCAGCACCTGTCTCTGCACACGTGGGACGTGGGAGTACGGATCGAGTGCACTATACTTCGCGCGCTGCTGCTGAGCAGCCTCAGCATCAGTCCGTACTGGTGTTAAATGTTACACCATAATTTTTATTTTGTAAATAGTGATCTACAGAATACATTGTAAATCTACGAGGATATTATTCCTAGCGGCGGCTGAAGGTTGAGGTTAGGTTGTTGTAGCCCGCGCCGCAGTATGATGACTTACTGTTCCGTGACGTGCGAGGCGCCATACGGCGGGCCATGAGCCCAGCCCGTGTGGGCAGCGTGCGGAGCGGGTAAGGGGAGTGTCGATCCCGCGCCAGCCAAAAGTTCTCCCCATATAGCGTTTGTCTCGAAACCGTTCCGAGTCCGTTTGGCGGTGCGCGCGCGGCGCGGGCCACATAGGCGGGACATCGCTTGGGCACGGCGAGGTGAAATCGATTCCATTCCTCTCTCTTTCTGTGTCCCCCTTCTCTCTCTCTCTCTCTCTCTCTCTCTCTCTCTCTCTCTCTCTCTCTCTCTCTGCGTGGGTGTGCGGGCGTGGGTGGCACCACTGCACTACTGCTGCTGCGCCTCCTCACGCGACGCCAACGGAAGCTCAAATCGTGCGTGATTCGGAAGACTCCGCCTCTGCGAAACAGGTCCCTCTCCCTCTCTCTTCTCCATCCCTCTCTCTCTCCCTCTCTCTGCCTATACATAGGCCCTCTCCCTCATGTCGCTGTAAAGTATACTGGCGTTTCATTTACCTCATCAGATTCAACCATATCGCAGCTGTCCTCTACTTACTATGACCCTCTATGAAGTCGGTCAAAAATCGAAATACTTCATTTACGACTTGGTCAGTCGATAAGAGTCGTTTCCGCAAGTGACCTAGTTGCACTTACTGGGCCGACGACTCGCAGTGCCCGCCATAAAACCATCGCCAGTGATAAAGGTTAATAAGGGAGACGGGCATGACGCTTGGGTGCAGCCATGGGCCCCGCCAGGCCTGGGGCGCGAGCCATGGGCTCATGCATGCGCCTCTGGGCTCTTGTGTGTGTGTGTGTGTGTGTGTGTGTGTGTGTGTGTGTGTGTACGTCCGTCTTCGTGACCCCAATAGTGCTGTGCAGCTACGCACGCCCGGGCCAAAGTCCAGTGCATTGGTGATGTGGTCCAGATACTGACGTCACGTTGGAAAAGAGGGGGAGGGGATGGGGAGGGCGCACTCGCTGCACTACATCAAGCCCAGACCACTCAGCGCTGCGCAGCGCGGCCAGCTCAGAGCGGCACAAGGAGCATAGCTTTCCTCCGCGCGGCTTCAACTTCGACTTCATCTTGGGGTTCTAACGGCACCTGCAGTCAGAGATATCACTGGGAAAACTAAGGCATAGTTGTACGCCTTCCATGAAGCGTACAGTCCGTACGCCCTTCTTGAAGCGTAGCCTACAAGAGCTCATGCGCTCTTTTCCTCCTATCTAAATGCATGGGGGAATTTTCTTGAAGCGTAGTTGTATGCTTCAAGAAGGGCGTAAGGTCTTCAAGCGTAGTTGTACGCTTGAAAAAGGCGTACAACTACGCCTTAGTTTTACCAGTGATCTTGGGGTGGAGGTGTTCGAAGAATTTAATATTCGTATTGCACGAAGAGTTTGTTCGTATTGCAAAGAATTCTTGCAAGAGGAAGAATTCTTACAAACTATTTGTTTGTATTGCAAAGAAATAGTTCGTAAGCTTACGAAGAATTAGTTAGTAATACAATGCTTCAAAATTCTTTGCAACTTACAAAGAAAATAGCTTGCAATACGAACCAATTCTTTGCAAGCATTTTACAGTGTACGCCTTAGTTTTACCAGTGATCTTGGGGTGGAGGTGTTCGAAGTCTCAGCGCTGTCCGTGTTGTTGTCGCTGGCTGGTCTTGCAGGTTCTGCCGGCGCGAGCCCAGACCCGAGGGACAGTATAGCCCAGCCCGTACTAAGGTCGATGCCCATGGGGTCGTGTACAACTAGCCGAATCGTCTTAGAAGCCATTGCAAAGGTCTAGCCAGCCCAGCCCAGCGCGTTCAATGACCGCGAGTGATTGGTATGCAGCGAATGCCATGTTCGGCCCGCGTGCCGCGTGTGGGTGAACATACGTGCATGAAAAATAAATTAGAGCTAGAAGAGACGAAAACAATGCCTGCTGGCCCTTGTAAGCAGTACAGTGCGAGAGTTGGCAATTTTCATACTAGACCGGGGTGTGAGTGAAGTCTAGCAACGGTTGAGTCAATGCCAGTTTCTTTTTCTGTTCTACAAGCTATTTGCAAAGAACGTAAAATTGCTCGGAAAGCAAGGGCATCTTACGTTGCCCTGCACACGTATAATGCGTGAAGTGGGAAGGACGAAAGGAGTGGGAGTCAGAGAGAGAGAGAGAGAGAGAGAGAGAGAGAGACAGAGAGGAAGAGGGAGAGGGAGGGAGGGAGAGAGACGCTTTGACAATGGCGTTCCCAACAACAACAGCGTCACAATTTGATTACCCTTGAGCTCCAAATATGTAATGAGATGGATCAGTGTGTGACACGGGGCTGACGAGGCCTGACGGCCCACGCGCAGCCAACCAGAGCAAAGGCCCATTGTGAGAGGTGAGACGTCATGAGACAAGCGCACGGTTAAACTGTGCCAAACAGAAAAGCGAGTTTGTGTGCCAAGGACTGCACTTCAAGATCTGTTATTGTGACAAGAACTATTCTATTGAGGATTCAAGAATCAAGAAAAGGTTCTTGATTCAAGTAAATGTTTCTTCATGCAATGCACAGATCTTGAATTTGTAAGAACATTTCTTGGCTGCTTGGGCGCATCGACTATCCTTGATTTGTGCCCACTAAACGTTCAGGCCAACTTTTTTAAAGCTGTTGAGGAAATACTTGTAGATGTTATAATGTTTTAGTTGCGTTATAAACGCAACAGTATAAGCATGCCTCACACATTTCCTGGCAGCTCGCGCATCTCTCCAATTACGGTGGCAGATGCGACGAGGGACGGGATTCTCTTGATGGGCGCTGCATTTCACCTGTGTGCTACTCTGATCAGACCACTCCGGCCGTCTCGCCCGCTAAGCCTTCTCACCTGCTACGCGCGACCAGGTAGAGAGAGAGAGAGAGAGAGAGAGAGAGAGAGAGAGAGAGAGAGAAGAGACAAACAGCATACCCGGGCACGGACTCGAAAATAACGATAGACGTGGATGCGAGCTGGAGGAAGAAAATGTCAACGCGCAGCTGTTTATTAAGAACCGGTCCAAAAATCTAGGATCGTGAAACTGCCTGGCGGCATGGCCGGGCGGCCGGGCGGCCGGAGCACGGGCGGACCTAGCCACGGGGCCGATGGAATACTTAAGTCTCACCAAACGGACACGCTGCCGACCGCCCCGCCCCGCCCCGCCCGGCCGTTGCACCTGGTCGTTGTGCAATCGGCTGGGTACAATTTTTATAGTCTCCCGAGGATGAAAAATTATGTGACTCCAGACCGGCTGCATTAAGGAACACCGTTTAGTGTGGATAATGGAAGTACGCAATTATTCTAGCCCGAAAAAGTTCAGGTTCGTCTACGTTTTTCATGGGAAGTGCTATACGCATCATTAAACATGCGAACATGACGTTTGGCTTATTGGAACAAAATTCTACCTGTTTAAAACTTAATTTTGGGAAGCGTCTCCGTCTAAATTTAAACATCGAATCTATTTTCGAAGCGTAATGATCTATTTCCTGTTTTTGACTCCGTGTTTGTGCGTCGTGGGATCATTGGTGACCTTGTCCGCGAACATATCGCTGTGTTCGGAACAACACGGCACCGCCTGCCGCGAGGACCATATGCTGCTGCTTACTGTACACTTTCATTCCTCCAACACTCGAATCTGCACACTAACTGTATTTGTATCTTTTATTTGTACCGAGTTAAACAATCAAACTTTTCACACAAATTTGTGCGGTGATTTGAACGATTTTATCCATACATTGGTATACAAATTTATGCAGTTTTTCACAACAATTTGTGTGAAAAGATATGTAGGTTTAACTTTGCACGCGAACGTTTGCACAAAAACATACAAACATACAGTTAGGGTGTGTCGCAGTATTGTTCCGTCCGGAATAACTCTCGCCGCGGCTATGCGAGCCGTGAAATCGTCTAGTTCATGTTGTTCACTTGACAGCCTAGTCCTCGATGTTCTATTTGCGGATCGGCTGGGCGTGCCGTGCGTGGGACTGGGGCCCGCCCCGCTGGACAGTCCGTCCCGTCGGCTTGAGGGTGCACACAGTGGCATATGTATCAGAGAGATGAGTTCAGCGTCCTATGCGCTGACAGTATTAGAGAGAGAGAGAGAGAGAGAGAGAGAGAGAGAGAGAGAGAGAGAGAGAGAGAGAGAGAGAGAGAGAGAGAGAGAGAGAGAGAGAGAGAGAGAGAGAGAGAGAGAGAGAGGGGTAGAGAGAGAGAGACCTTTCCCTTCTGTTCTGCTTTGGCACGGTGTAACGGAACGGAACGTGGCTGATCAAAGAGACGGATGTGTATGTGTGTGTAACATCGTAGTCGCGCGGTCGGTCGCAGTTCGGACCGTGGAATAAGTTTGTGTGTGTGTGTGTGTGCGTGTGTGTCTGAGACAGCGGGGTGAACTAGAGATTTTTGCTTGCAAAGATAGTGCTGAATCAGTGAGTGAAGCGTACTGCTGTGAGAGCCGCGGCTCACCTCTGATCCCAGCGGCATCGCTCACGCGTCGCTGCTAATGGGTCCACGCCCCGCCCCGCCCCGCCCCGCCCCGCCCCGCCCCGCCCCACCTCGCCCTTACCGCACCCCTCTGACGCCTTGGTCACCACTTGCGGCGACCGACACCACCACGAAGTCGCAACGGGCAGCACCAGCTCCACATTCTTTGTTGCCAACTTCCACTAATATCCCCCCACTCCTCCGCAGTCCGATGTGCCGCGCTATAGTTTGTTAGGGGATCTCGGACATTACTTCAGCAGTTGTGAAGTTCGCGTCGCAGGGCACGGCGACGGAGGCACAGGGAGCGCTTCCTGAAACAAACTGACTGCAAAGCACGACTCGACCTCTGAGAGTACGATTATTGCTAATGAGCGGCTAATATCGTTTGACTCGGTGTTTAACTGTGTATGTACTCGGACAGCGGCCGCTAACCAGCTGCCAGGCCTGACGGGAGAAGCAAGGGCTGAGGTCACGGGGAGGGTCACGACTCTGTATAGCCCGCTGCAGACCCGCGCGCCCGCCCGCCCAAGTACTTTAGGATAGAGAAATATGTTCGGAATCATTTTTCTGTTCGGTCGACTTTATAGTTTTTAGCGATGTATGTCAAAGTCTGCATGTGGATGCTATTACCTCCGGCACCTCACTGGGCAGCCTCACTCGCACCACTCGTGTAGTACTCGACATACCCCCTCCCCGGGCACACTGGTCACTCTGACGTCGATATCGTCCGCTCCTGACATTTATGTGACAGTCACGCGTGACCTTTACGTGACTGTACTTGCACGTGTGATGCCACGTGCGCGCTGAGGGCGTGGCCCACGTGTGCACCTGTCCTTCCCCTTCCTCTGCCGCGCGCACCTCCGTCAGGTCGTCATTTGTAAACGTAGTACTGTAATGCGTTTGTGACTGCTGCGTGTGTGTGTGTGCACTGGTGCTCCTCGCTCCCGCCCACCTCAGCAGCGCTTCGGATCCACGCGGCGTCCGACGGCGACCCTTGCGCGACGAAGAAATTTGATCCGGGCGGAATGGGGCGGGGTGGGGCGGGGTGGGGCGGACGCACCTGGTGAGACGAGCGTAGCGCCGCCAAGACGTCCCGCAGCCACGCGCCGCCCCGCCCCGCCACGCCCCTCCGCGCCCCCTCAGGTCAGCGACTGACCAGCGGCCATCTTGGAAAGGGCACCCCTCCCCCCACCCCACCCCCCCGCGCAGCGCCGCGGAGTGCGCACTGGCCCCACCCTTGGCAAGAGGGATCACCTCCTTGCTTCACTCCTTGCCGCCCCACCGCGCCGCCCCCGGCCCGCCCCCGGCCCGCCCCCGCGCCCCCGCCACGCCCCCGCCTATCCGGCCGCACAGAGCTTGCCAATCGTTCTATTGATTTACAGTCAAGCTGACGGGGCGTGGTGGGGGCGGGCGGGGGCGGGGGTGCGAGAGAGACAGCAGGACGCGCGCCCGGCCCCTGAAGCGCGCGCGGGGGCCGGAGAAAGAGAGAGGGGAGACAGTGAGAGACGGGGAGCAGAGAGGTGGGGGGGGGGGGGGAGTCTGAACGCACTTACTGCGTACCACACGTCTAATGGGCGCTGGTGGCAGGGCCTGCCCCGGAGCGCTCCCAGAGTTTTCTTCCTCGTCCTGCCTCCTCCTCCTCCTCCTCTCGCTTCACCCCTTTCCTCATACACGTGCAAAAGCAGACGAGGCGCCGCCGCCGGTCATCTGTTTCAATCGGAGGGGAGGGCCTCGCTGTGAGGCGTGACGTCAGCTGACCGCCGCGCCGCGCCGGGCAGGCCGCTCAGGAGGGCCAGCGCCAGCGACCTGCCGCCGTGTGTCCGGAAGGTTATTCCCCGTGAGACAGGACGCCAGAGGGGAGAGAGAGAGAGAGCGGGGGAGGGAGAGAGAGGGGGAGGGAGAGAGAGAGGGGGAGAGAGAGAGAGAGAGAGAGAGAGAGAGAGAGAGAGAGAGAGAGAGAGAGAGAGGGAGAGAGAGAGGGGAGGAGAGAGAGAGAGAGAGAGAGGAGAGAGAGAGAGAGAGAGAGAGAGAGAGAGAGAGAGAGCGAGAGAGGGAGAGAGAGAGAGAGAGAGAGAGAGAGAGAGAGAGAGAGAGAGAGAGAGAGAGAGAGAGAGAGAGAGAGAGAGAGAGAGAGAGAGAGAGAGGGAAGAGGAGAGGGCAAGGAATGGGTGGACGGATTGGAAAAGAGAGTGAGTGAATGAGATAAAGATAAGAGAAAGAGAGGCAGGCGAGTGACTCTAAAAAAGAATTGAGCGGGGGGGAGGTCGGTGGTTAGGGCAATTTGGGGCGAGTGGGTCGGCAGGCATTTTTCCTGTCTCGTCCTCGCGAGACAAGTCCCCTAATTTGAGTGTGCCAGTGGATGCGACTGTCGTCGGCCGCTGGGTGCGCCAGTGCGCCGCCCCCGGCCGCGCCGCCCCGCGCCGCCCCCGGCCCGCCGCCGCGGTGGCACTGGGACCCCCTGCGGCCCCGGCGGGGGCTGGGCTGGGCTGGGGGCGGCGCGGGGCGGGCGCCGCTGGATTCCGTATGAGTTGCCGGCTGGCGGCGACAAACGGCCCCAGGGGAGCCCCCCCCCTTCCCGGGCCCGCCGCCCCCGGGCGTCCTGGCGCCCGGTGGACGACGCCGCGCCACCCCCTCCCCCTCCCTCTTGGGTCTCCGTGCAGGTCCTCCCCGTGACTGCCCCTCCCCACCACCTCCGCCGCCAACTACCTCCCCTCCCCTCCCCGGGCGACTCAGTGACCTACCGACATACTAAATGCACGTGCAGATGTGTGACAAACGCCGGTGCGAGTAATCGCTGGCACGTTTTCCTCGCGTTCCGCAACTGTCGTTAGTGCGATTCCGTGTCGTAGTTGACGTAAATTGCGAGCAGGGAAATGTGAATTTTAATTCGTCTTCGTTTTCGCGAAAGGAGATGTAATTGAGAAATATCTCTTTACGTTTGTGGACTTTTCTTTTATTCATTGCCGAATCTCGGGTGGTTATTTTTTGCCAGTGATTCGGATGCACCTCTTTCTTGGGGTATCACTTTTCATGTTCGCGCAGCACCTACCGATATGACGCCTGTGTTCCATAGAGGTTCGGGAGGTAGGGTCAACTGAGAGCGAGAGTCCCAACCCCAGCCGCCCTCCTCTCCCTCCTCGTCTTAGCGAGGTACGCCCCGCCGCGCCCCGCCGCGCCCCGCCACGCCCCGCCACGCCCCGCCACGCCCCGCCACGCCCCGCCACGCCCCGCCGCGCCCCGCCACGCCCCGCCACGCCCCGCCACGCCACTCCGCGCGCCACCGCGCCCCCTCCACGGACTTCTGGAAGGACAGTTGTCGCCAGAGAAAGAGAAGAGGCCGTCACGGGGACAGTGCCAGGGGAGTCAGAAGAAGGGAGGGGGAGAGAGAAAGAGGGAGAAAGAGAGAGTGAGTGAGAGCGAGCGAGAGAGAGAGGGAGAGAGGAAGGACAGGGAAACTGAGAGTGACGGTACGGTGGGGGGACAGAAGGAGGGGTGTGAGAAAGTGACAGAGAAAGAGCGAGGTGGGCCGGTGGCAGAGGGAGGGGGAGGCGGGAGAGAAAGACAGAGAGAGAGAGTAAGAGAGAGGGAGAGCGCTGACAGCACGGAGGGGTGGTGGGAGCGAGGGAGAGAGAGAGCGAATGCGATGTGCGAGGCGATGCGATATTGCTCGTATTGATTGCTGATGCGGCGCACTGGAGCGGAGTTGTGCCCCGGCCGGCCAGGAGTGAGGGGGAGGAGCGAGAGAGAGAGTGAGAGAGAGAAAGAGAGAGAGAGAGAGAGAGAGGTGGGAGTGGGATTTGGAGGGTTGGGGCGGCGCAGCGGAGCACGGCGTCTCATCCGTCGCAGAGCCTTCCTTGCTCGCCCCGCCCCGCCCCGCCCCGCCCCGCCCCGCCCCGCCTCCTGTCCGCTGCCCTGCCCACGGCGGCGTTAGCTCTTCACCACGGCCCTTATTTCATTCCTCCCCTTAGCCTTGAATGAAAGCTATCTGATGCTGTAGGTTAACTTGTAAATCCGGACTGAAATTATGGCAGTGGGACATTTTGAAATTTCCCGCTCGGTGTGTGCTAAATGTGCCTGCTATTTTTCTTTTACCCTCTGCCTCTGCCTCTCCCTCTTCCCTCTCCCTCTCCCTCTCCCTCTCCCTCTCCCCTCTCGCACGCTCAACCGCCTCGCCTCACACTGCAGATCTAAACCCCTTGCCGCGATGGCCACACCAGACCGATCAGAGAACTTATATCGGTTGCGCCCGGGTGTGGCTCCGTTTGGTTTGGCGCGGGCGGGGTGGGGTGGGGTGGGGCGGGGCGGGGCGTGGCGGGGGCTGCAACGCCATGTGCCCCTCAGAGAGCACCCTCCTACCCCTGGCGCCGCCCCACCCCGCGCCCCGCACCCCCGGCCGGGCCCGCACTTTGGGGCTTGCGAGTAAACAGGCAGAGAGAGGGAGTGTACTACAGACCCCGCCCCGCCGCGCCCCTACCCCACCGCGCCCCTACCCCACCCCTACCCCACCCCGCCTCTGCCCCGCCCCTGTTCGCCACCCTTCCGCTGGCCCGCTGGACACGAAGTCCCTCATCGGGGAAATGGTCCTTGGCGGTTGTAGACTGGGCAGTTACTTTCCGAGCACGCTCACCCCCTGCGTGCCCCCGCCCCGCCCCTGCCCGCTAGCATCCCCTTTCCTCGTGAAATCCCTTCCTTCTACCCCCTCCCTCCCCTCTCTCCCTCTCTCCTCCCCTTTCTCTCTCTGCTCCGTACCCCTCACCGCCCCTACCCCCCTCAGGCGATTTATCCCAGGGAGGCCCCCCCAGAGTCCCGAGCCGTTTGCCATGCAAGCCGCTATGCCCTGCCGATTTTTCGTTGGAGCCGAGTTTCCCGCCGGCTGGCCCGGCCCGGCCCGGCCCCGGCCAGCAGTGAGAGAGACGGCGACAGCTGGGAGAGAAGCAGAGAGCGCAGAGAGAGAGAGAGAGGGCTAACCCCTGGATCGCGCGCGGCCTGGTCCGGCTCGGGGCAGGGCACGGGTTTGTGTTGCAGGGGTCGCGACCTCGTTGTTCTGAATTAACTTGCTGCCTATTGGCGGGGCAGTCCCGCCGTAATGTACCGGGGAACCCGTTCATCCCCCTGGCAAGGGTGGTTGGTTTTGGGCGGGGCGGTCTGCACAGTCATTTTGTGCCTCTGTAACCCATATTGCCCTCCACTGCTCCTTTGGGTCTCACTCTCTCTCCTCCCCTCTCCCTCTCTCGCTCTCTCCTCGCTCTCTCGCTCTCTCTCCCCCTCCCCCTCCCTTCTCCTCCGTGTCGATCATTCTCAGCCCCTCCTACCACCGCCCTCCCTCCCACTCCTCCGGCGTGTCCAGGAGGTGAGACTTCTATTACCTTCACCTTTCAGACAGCAGCGGCCGGCGCGCCGCCCTCCCCTCCCCTCTTCCCCCCCCCCTCACCCCCATTTCCATCCACTTTCCCTCACTTTCCCCCAGAACACACACACACACACTCCCACTACCACCCCTGTGCCCATCACTCAACGTCCCTCTAAATCACGCTGGCCTGGTCCCTTACTTTGACAGGTCGCTCCCTCATATGTTTGTGTCCATCCTAATCCCCATTTCTTGACCTCATTGTGTCCTGTCTCTTGGCTTCGATAGATAAGGGCGCTCTGGGCGCGCGGGGCCCAGGCCAGGGACAGCAGCCGCCCCCGCGCCGCCCCCGCGCCGCCCCCGCGCCGCAGTAGGACCAGGAGAGGGGGCAACTTTCGCTCCCCGAGAAAAAAAACTTTTTCCCTCTCGGTTTTGCGAATTTCGGGAGGCGAATCCTCCAATACATCAAGCCGTCTATTAGGCGGCTGCCTCTTCTCCCCGGGGCGCGGCGGGGGCGCGGTGGTCGGCCGCGGGGTGTGGCGGGGCGGGGCGGGGCGGAGGGCAGTTCTCATTGTTCCGACCGTCATTCCGATTTACTCTTTCGCACACCTCTCCCGAAGTTTTCTATAAAGAGAAGTGAAGGTTAGATCCTTCTTGAATAAAATTTCTACAGAAAACAAATAGAGTAACGAAGGCGAAAGTCCAAGACCATAGAGGTATTGCAAAGAATTTCGCTTAAATAATTTCACTTTGTTTTATTTGACAAATGAAGCCGATTTTAAATAGGATATTCAGTTTTGGCTGTAAAGGGCTGTTATTAAAAAAAATTAAAAAGAACTTGTACTTTGCATTATAGTTTCGACTTTACTTTCTCGGTTTGTTTTCGTCTGTCGGAAAACTCGTGCAGCCCTATTACAAAATAAATCAAAGATGAAATAATAATAAAAAAAAGTATGCGAGATGCAAAAGAAAATTGCTTATCAGCCTTGTTGTCGTCATTTGCGTATCACGGCACATCACTCTGTTGTTTGCGTGCGGAATGGCGTGTCTCGTGATTTCCACGGCAGGCCTCAAATCATCCCCCCTGCCGCTCGTGTGAGCAAGACGGAGACAGAGATAGAGAGATATATGTGTGTGTGTGTGCTAGAGTGGGAGAGAGAGAGAGGGGGAGGAAGGGAGAATGGGTGCAAGGAAAATGAGAGAGAGAGGTGAGAGAGAGAGAGAGAGAGAGAGAGAGAGAGAGAGAGAGAGAGAGAGAGAGAGAGAGAGAGAGAGAGGAAGGAGAGATTCTTTCCGTGCCAGGGGGTGATACTGATGTATTTACGCAGGCGCAAGGGGGAATCGGCGCTCCGAGCGCGAAGTAAAAGGGCGGCACTGCTGCAGGGGCTGCTGGCGGGGCGGGGCGGGGCGGGGCGGGGCGGGGCGGGGCGGGGCGGGGTGGGGCGCTCGGGCTGGCGCCCTTCTCACCAAAGTCATACCGAAACTATCGAACGGAACGGGGGGCGATCCTCTCATTCCCTGACTTCCTTTTTCTTTTCTTTTTTCCGACCGTTCTCGACGCACGAAAGGAAGGCAGTAAAACAGAAGTGGGGCAGAGGAAGACTTACGATAGATGATGTGCGTGAGATAAGGTGAGGGCTGCGGGGGCGGGGCGGGGGCGGGGGCGGCCGTCAGGGGGCGCCACGGGCCGGGGGTGGCGGGGGCGGGGCGGGGGCGAGTGATACGCCACTGGAAAATACTCGCATGGCTGTCCGACTGCTGCTGCTGTTGGGAGGAGGGGATGAAATATCTCCGCCTGCGACGCACACGGCCAAGGAGGCCACGTTTCCAGTCGTTTGTGAGGTCGATCGCGGAAATCGGACGGTAGCGAGCGGAAATTTTCTATTTTATTTTTACTTTTCTTCCTTCTGATGAACGGGCGAGCAAGCACTCGGTCCAGCCTGAAGGCGCACTTTCGGACTCAAGGCAAGTGCAAGAAGAAGAACTAGACAAACGAGAGAAGAAGAGGAAGAAGAAGAAGATGAGGAAGAGGAAGAAGAAAAAGAAGAGGAAGAGGAAGAGGAAGAAGAAGAAGAGCGAAAGGATAGTGCGAGTAAGAGTCAGTTCGGTATTCGCCAAGCGCTCAGTGTGGTCGTAGTTGCGGCTGCCCCCCCCCACCCCCACCCCCCCCCCCGCGCACACCAGGCGGCGGCGGCGGTGCTGGAAATGCGAACGGGTTACAGCCCTTCGGTGCGATTTTTGCAACACGGCCGAACGACCCCTTGAGCCTGAAAGGACGGGGGGAGGCAAAGAAGAAAGGGAGAAGCAGGGAAAGAAAGGAAGACGGATGCCCTTGCCTCCTCGCCGCCCTGCGCCCTGCCGCCCTGCGCGCGGGGTAGTAGGGGCACAAACGGAGAATGGAGTAGTGATTCGTGGTCAGGATACAGAGGAGGGAAAGTTACACTTGCCGGAGAGAGAGAAAGATGATGGAAAACTGGGATGCGATGGACGGAGATACACAGTGGTGGTGTGCTCGGGGGGTGGAGGTAGAAGGGGGAGGGGGGAAGGGGACGGTCGGTCGCAAGCTACCACCCCCGTACTCCCCAAAGCATTTCTCCGCCCTATTCTCTCGTGTTTCCGTTTGGTTTCCAAGCCGTTGCTGCCCCCTTCGCTTCGGGCCGCGCGCCTTTCGCCCCTACCTCCTCTCTCTCTCTCTCTCTCTCTCTCTCTCTCTCTCTCTCTCTCTCTCTCTCTCTCTCTCTCTCTCTCGGCCCGCGCCGGGACAACTTTCCCCCCCTGCTCAGTACTCGGCTCACGGGCCGAGGCGCTGCGACACGCAGGACACCCCCGTGTTGTAGGGGATGTGATGACGGAATGGTGTCGCGGGCGGTGGCGACGCGGCCGGGACACCCCTCCCTAGTGCAGTAGGGGGTGACGGTGGACTGTCACCCGTGTCACCCGCTCGCGGACACGAGTCACCTCGATGAAGCAGGTGGATGATGTCGCTGTGGGTGACGAACCCGATGCTGCACGGCGAAGGTGATGACCAAACGGGTGACGGTGGTGGTGACGACACGTTTCGCGCGCGTCACTGCGAGCCTAAACGTAGCAGGCTCGCTCCAGCCGCACCTCGCGATAAAAATGGAATGATGACAGTTTAAAACCAGCCTCTATTATACCGGGATGCCAAGCACACACACACACACAGAGCAGCCATGCGGCAGAGAAAAATAAAATAAAAATAAAAACAAATAAAATACGGGATGTCGCCGACGATATGCAATCGTGTTTCCCACGCGAGGCCGCTGCAGCCGGTGGCGGCGCCGGGGCTGCACCTGCAGATGCGTCCGAATAACCCGCGGGGCGCCCATCTGGCCAGCTTGACCAGCTGAACGGCGTAGCGCGGCGGCGTGGCGGGACATGGAAAAAAATAAATATCGGGGCCTCCGCGGGGCAGCACAAATACCACCAGCGACCGCCTCGACGCCACTGCTACACCGCGCGACGCCGCCAAACCGCTTGTCGTCTGACGGGGCTCAGCGTCATATTTTATACGGAGACGTGCGACTTGCGTCCCTGGATGCGCCGCGGCGCCCGCTGGGCCGGGCCGGAGGACGCCGCCGCCGTCGCTATGTAGGCTGTAATGAGGTCATTCACTCTAGGCCCGTCCCGGCCGGGCGCCCGGTGCTCCATCGGCCCGATCGGATTCACCAGTCAGGTGTGGTTAGCCTTGGCTAGCCCGGCCCGGCCCAGCCCGGGGTAATGGGCGGACACACGTGTGTCGTTAAACGGTACGACGACCGGCCGCGGGTTCAACTCCCGGCAGCGGCGGCGGCGTATATGCGGTACGCTGCTTTTTATCGTAAGATTACTATTATTATAAGCGAGGGGTCGATCGCTTATGGCTGCAGTGTACACATGAGTACGTGAGTACAGGAGTGCACCTGAGATTTCAAGGGCGCCAATCCCGAAATTTTTTCGGCAGTATAGGTGCAAACTGTGAATTATATAACATTCTTGAACAAAACATTGAACAAGTATGGCTAAAATTTATCTTTATTGTCTGAAAATTGTCGCTGAGTACAGATGAGTACAGCGTGATGTGTACACATGAGTACAGGAGTGATCAACCCCTCGTATAACATTCTTGAACAAAACATTGAACAAGTATGGCTAAAATTTAACTATATTGTCTGAAAATTGTCGCTGAGTACAGATAAGTACAGCGTGATGTGTACACATGAGTACAGGAGTGATCAACCCCTCGATTATAAGTCACATAGGCGCTTTACACACAGGGGGTATGAACGCCCTCACTGTGAGAAATGTTTGTAAGAGTTACGGGAAAATTTTCCATGAGAAATGTCGTAAGGTTACGATATCAAATTATAAATTTACAAAATTTTAAGGACACTTGGTATCGACTTGTGACTATTAAACGAGTACAAATGGGCTTTCGTAAATTTACGATTTCGATCGTAAAGTTGCAACACCGTTTGTAAATCACAAGGTACGAATAATGTCGTAAATTTACAGAGATATTTTTCACAGGGGTGTTATCCGCGACGTCGAATAGACGTAAGTAATCCTTCCCTCTTTAGCTGATCTCGACTTTGTCCGGAGCGTGACGCACTTGGGTTCAAGTTCCGCCTGTTCAGCGGGGCGCCGCGCTGCACACGGCCTGCGCACGGCCACCCGAGGAGCGTGATCGTCTTCACGTCAATGAGAACGTGACACTTCCTCCTGGCGGTGCGGCCGGCCGGCCGGCGCGCCGGGGAGATGAACTGCGCCGTCAGTATGGACCACGCAGTGGAGCCCCCCGCGGGAGCGTGCGGGCCGCGCGCACCTGGCGAGCACCGCGCCCGGCCACGCCGACGAGTGCCTCGAGCTGGTCAGAGTACCAGCTGAGTTTGATATAGTTGATGCTTAGAACCGAGCGGGAGACAGCTCACGGTAAATCTGTCGTCTTGGTTTTCAAGACGTTTTGGAAAAATCAAGACCAGGCCGATTTTCAAGACACTGCTCTTGATTTTCATGACTTGAAAATATGGAATAATTTCAAGACGATGACTTGAAAACCAAGAGTTTTGGAAATCGTTCTGGTTTTCAGGACATTAACGAAAGGTCCTGAGTTTTCCAAAACGTCTTGAAAGTCAAGAAAGTTGTCTTGAAAACCAAGACGCTAGTTTTACCGTGCTCTGAATAAACTGTTGTATACCTCGTAGCTCAGAAAAAAAAAATCAGAAAATTTCAGAAAAACTCAGGTATACACACAAAAATTTAGAGAACTTCTGGAAAAAAATTTCAGAAAAAGTTAGAAAAACTTAAAAAAAAAAAAATAAAAAAAAATAAAGCAAACATTGCAACAACAAAAAAATCAATACAAATTCGCAAAGGGTCAAGAAATTTTACAAAAATTCACGACACTTGTACACTGAAATTTAGGGTTGTTTCTCCCTCGGCTAGGACCATGCTCACTGTTGTTGTGATTTTGGAGCTGGCCGTGCGCGCATGACCGAGTGACCAGATGTGTCATGGCGGCGGTCAGCAGCGCCGCTGGCCGGCCCCGTGCGGCCCCTCCTCCTCATGACCGCGCCCCCTGCAGTATTCATCCCGCCGACTGCCGTGCCTATGGAAAAGCCATGATTAAGAATGGAAGGTCTGTGACCCGATGCGTATTGATTTGGCGGCGCTTATGCCCTCGCGTAGCCCTTTTCGTATTTAGATCGCTTTTTCTTCGGAGCACGCAGCGTTAAAATGCGAAGGCTTGCGTGCCGAGGGAAGGAAGGAAGGAGAGGGAGGGAGGGGAGGGGTAAAAAAAAAAAGAAAAAAAAAACTTGAGCCCCTGAGGGCGCGCAGAGCAGAGGCGTGCAGTGCGCGCGCGGTCGATTCGTGAAGTGTTGTGCAGGGCGCACTACTTGTACTGCTACAGGACGGGGGCCGGGCAGGGCTGTGCGGGGTCCGCAGCTGCAGCTGCTGCAGCTGGCGGTGTATGAATCGGATCACCAGTTAGCCTCTCTCCCGGCCCAGCTCCTCCTCCTCCTGCGGCCAGCCGGCTCCCTTGGTGCGCCGCGCCGCGCCACGCCACGAGTCGCATTGTCCGCGCATTGGTCGAGATGGGCGAATTGTTGCTCAAGTGACGGCTTCCGATTGCTGTGGCCGAGCCTCTATTGCGCATGACTGTGTGTGTGTGTGTTTGTGTGAGTGTGGCTGGACCGCGGGGTGTCGCGGCGGCAGTGACTTGGGACCTCACCGGCCCACCGTCCTCCTGCACTAGTAAAAGCTTACAGTGATTTTCACTGCAAGCTACGGTGAACCCTGCAGCACTGTAGCTTACAGGGAATTTTCACTGAAGGCTACGGTGAATGTCACTGTAAACTACGGTGAATCAGGGCGTATCACCGCGTAGTTTACGGTGACATTCACCGTAGCTTACGGCGAAAATTCACCGTAAGCTACAGTGCTGCAGGGATCACTGTAGCTTACAGTGAAAATCACCGTAAGCTTTTTAGAGTGTGAATTCACTTGAAGTTCGGGTGGCGTTCACACAAATGTCACGCAAAGTTCATGAAAGTTCGCTGCTGAAGTCAACCGAAAGTATTTTATTGGAGTTCGAAAATACGAAAGTTTCATCCTCCTTGGTGTTCATAAGTAATAAGGCCTCATGCTGCAATCTGAACGCTGCAGCCATGCGTCGTTCTGTCCTGTCGGGCTGTTCAAGTCGTTCAGGCTGTCGGAGTGGGGCGGGGCGAGGAGCCTTGCCCTGGCGGAAGAGAGCGCTTGCCGAAGGTGCTTCATGATCCTTATTCGCCCTGCTCGCCTGGCCTTGTCACTCATCGTTGTGGCTGCAATCGCGTCAGCAGCAAGCCGGGATTGTGCATCGTGTGTGTGTGTGTGTGTGTGTGTGTGTGTGTGTGTGTTTGTTTGTGTTTGTGAGTGTGGCGTGCATAGGCTTAACTGGTAAGGAGCAGGGCGTGGAACCATTTGTGTGCAAGTGTTTGCCGTATGATTTTCACCCTCCGATATTGGTGCTTATTGCCAATCCAATAATTGGGGATACCACTTAAGGATTTCGTATGAGGTTTTCTCCATATCTGTGACTGCATCTCTTTCCATGAAAGAGCGATAATTTTTGTTCTGTTTTCCTCTCGGAAGTTTTGTAGACTATCACGACGCCACCTCGGCGGCTCGTCCTCCCTATGACGCCCTCTTTGAGCTACTCCGCCGATTCGCCTGCTTCCTCCCTCACTATTTATCAGAGCCCACCCCGTCTCTCTCTCTCTCTCTCTCTCTCTCTCTCTCTCTCTCTCTCTCTCTCTCCCTCTCTCCCTCTATCTCTATCCCTCTCTCCCGCTTCTGGTTCTTCCCCCCGCCGCCTGTCCGGCCCCATGAACATCTCTCCTTCCCCGTCCTAAAGTTGGGAAGAATGTCGCATCACAAACATTTGGCAGTCCTCCCTATAGATTTAGCAGCCGGGCAGGGGTAAACAGGATTAATCCCGGGGAGAGCCGGAGGGGGAGATACGGCCCCGCGGGGGCGGCGGGGGCGGCGGGGGCGGCGGGGAGTGATCGGGGAGATTAGGGCGAGAGGAGATTAGAGGAAGAAGGCTGGGCGCCACGCGAGAAGGATTGGGCCTCCGTACGCCGCGCCGGACGTTCCTCGGCGTGGAGTATTGCCTTCGGTCCTCAAGCTATTGCCTACACGGAATGTTTTGCCTACACTCTCATTTGCTTACGGGTGTACAAGCCGTAAGTTACGGAGAATTTTGTGCAAACGTAACGTACGGACAAATTAACTAGCTGTAGTACGGATGGAAACGGTCCGGACTACCGACAATTTTGTTTGTAATACAAATGCACCTGGATCCGTAAGGTATGGTGAAAAGGCGAATATTTCTCAATACCCCACAGATCCCGATATGATTGTATTACGGACAAAATCGTCCGTAATGTGGACCGTTTTCATCCTAATTCAGGTAATTTGTCCGTACGTTACGTTTACACAAAATTCTCCGTAACTAACGGCTTGTACCGGGCGTTTCATAAAAGACGGAGGTGCGAGCGGGTTTGCCTACCCGATATCCCCTTAAGGCGCCATAGCCCCTTGGGTAGGCAAACCCGCCCGCACCTGCGTCTTTTCCGGTACATCCGTTATCAAATGAGAGTGTACTTATCAGGCAACTCTGGCTGTTACATATGGCGCTCTTTGCTTTGAAAGGCGGTGTATTTTTCCTGTCCCCGTCGCGGGTTGCGCCTACCGCTGGTCGCCGCCTGCCTACCCTCCCTCCCTCCCTCTAGCCCCCGGCTGGCTATAAGGTAGCGGGCGTCACAATGAATAATGGAGGTACTTTAGGTGGCCGTGCGCGCACGCGCACGCGCGCACTGGGGAGAGTTTGTCTTTCTCGCTCTCCCACTCCGTCCACGCCGGAGAGCCGCCCGCGATATCCGCGGCGGCCGCTCTGGTGGGTGAATCGGTCCCTCTCTCTCTGTCTCTCTTTCTCTCCCTCTCTCCTCTCTTTTCGTTCATCGATGTCCCTCCGTCCGCCGCGTCGCCGTGCGCCCGTGGTGGATCGCCTTGTCCTGCCACGCCCCGGGGGGAGGGAGGGGAGAGAGAGAGAGAGAGAGAGAGAGAGAGAGAGAGAGAGAGAGAGAGAGCGAGAGCGGGGAGGGGAGCTGGGAGAGAGGAGGGCGGCCTTGGAGAGAGATAGTGCAGGTGCATTGGGGGGTTCCTTTTGTCGCGGGGCAGGCGCGCGCGCCCTCGGACAGCCACTTCCCCGTCGAACACTCCTGGTCTCCCAGGAGTCAATCTTTAACTTTAACTTCTGCACCTAGATGTAACAACGGCAGGTTCAACTCCCTCGAAAATGATTCTCTGTGCCGAAAGACTTCCCGCGTCGCGAATGTAACGCTGCCTCGGTGACGCCTCTACGGTAAACTTCACCCACCTGCCCGCGAGTTTGGGAGGCGTGGCTATCCGTCTTTAACGTTATTTCGGCTTGGTTGGGTGGAGGGGGTTAAGGTGGTGGGTGGGGGTGGGCAAGGTTGGTCTTACTGCCCAATACCCCCCACCCCCTCCCTACCACCCGGACACCGCGCGGAACGAGGGTGGTGGCGAGAGGAGCGTTACAAGAAGTGACCGCCTCTCTCGCTCTCGCCTCTCATCTCTCTGCACAGCCCCTTTCTCTCTCCCTCTCTCTCTCTCTCTCTCTCTCTCTCTCTCTTCCTCCTTTCTGCTCTCCCTTCTCCCTGTTCGCCGCACCCAGCCGTCATGAGCTTTATGGTACAGTGTGTTTACTGTTGGGCACATCGAAATAAAGCCGACGCTCTCTACAAGGCGCTGTGTAGTACCGTTTTTGCTCGCCGTGGGCTCCGGCTCCTGCGCCCCCGCCCCTCGGGGGCCCCTCCGTAAAGCAGCTCCATGCGAACAAGGAAGTGCGTGTCATTGACGATAGTTAAAGGCGGCGCACAAATCTGCGTTTTGGTGTATACAACCAACGTAAACTCTTAATTTCTTTTAAAAATAACTTTTAATTTTATAACGAATTTTTTGAACTGCCTTAAAGTTTCTTGGACCTTTGTGAATTTTTTCTTAAGTTTTTTAAGTTGCCTGGCGTACCAAAAAATATTGGTTACGCCCTTTGACTTCTATATTATTAAAGCGATCGTGCTGTGGAGATGATTCCTGCCCGGACCCTCGGAGAAGATGTACCCCCGCCCCCGCCGCGGCCCAGGCGCTTACTCCCCGGCCCCCAGACCACCTTTCTCCGCTTCTTCATACCCCTTTGCCTATGAATGCGGCTGCGAGTCGGACGGAAGTTAAGTTCTCTAACCCGCTTTGCAGCCCCCACCCTTCACCCCCCACCCCTCCCCCCGGCAACCAGAGCAACGCTTACTTTGCGACTGGTAGTGCCTTCGCACAAGATCGGAAAAGGGGAAGAGGAGGGGGGGGGGGGGCTGGAAAAGCCTTGCAAGTGCGTCGTGGGTTTATTGTTTGAGGCGTAAAGGAACGGGAGGGGGTTGAAGGGGAGGGTGGTGGAAGAAATATTTTAATTACGCCATAAATTAAGTTTGCCCAACAATGCATTTCACCGCCAGATAAAATCCTATTCAGTTGCGACTCTCTGCGGGGCTGGGTCGCGCCGGGGCGCTGCTGGGGCGGGGCGGGGCGCACCGGCGTCCCGACGCCCTCCTCAAGGCGTCCGCGATCGTCCGGTCGGCAAGTGTCCGAATCTACGTGTGTAAGGGGTTTATGAAGCCGAAGAGCTAGAAGCCAGAACCTGAGTGAGGGGGGGGGGGGGGGGAGGTTGGAGAGCGCGGGTGACAGCGAGTGGAGGAAGGGGTAAAAGTAAAGAAAGGAAGAGCTATAAGGAGGGGGGCGGAGGGGCCTACCTAGGGGGCCGTGCGCCGTGGCGCCTCGACCCCGCTGTCCGCACTCCGACAGCAGGCGCCTGCGAGTTGCTGGATAAGCCGAAGGATGGCACTGCCAGTGTTCGGCCGGAGCGAGAGAGAGAGAGAGAGAGAGAGAGAGAGAGAGAGAGAGAGAGAGAGAGAGAGAGAGAGAAGGAAGGAGGGGTAAGAGGAGCCTTCCACCCCGCGGAGGGGAGCGAGGGCAGTGGGCAGCGGGCGCGCCTATGGCCTGCTCTAGTCCGTCTCTCCTTACGTCTCTCTCTCTCTCTCTCTCTCTCTCTCTCTCTCTCTCTCTCTCTCTCTCTCTCTCTCTCTCTCTCTCTCTCTCTCTCTCTCTCTCTCTCTCGTCTGCTGATTTTACGCCACTGGAGTATTTCCTCTTTCAGGTCATTGCCCGCCCACGCCTGCTCCTCCCTCTACGTATCCGCGACCAACTCGCGCTCACTCAACACTGCGAATCCAAGTGTGGAACATTTATACGCAAGGTTGCGTGGAACGAAGTGTTCCACGCAAAGAAGCGTGGAACACGGCAGGTCCACGCATAGAAGCGTGGAACACGGCAGGTCCACGCATGGAAGCGTGGAACTCAAAATGTTCCACGCTTCTATGCGTGGAATTCCAATAGTGTTGAGACATACTTAGTTCACGCCTCTTTGGGGTGAACATTTTGTGTTCCACGCTTCTAAGCGTGGAACATTTCATGTTCCACGCTTCCATGCGTGGACCTGCCGTGTTCCACGCTTCCATGCGTGGACCTGCCGTGTTCCACGCTTCCATGCGTGGACCTGCCGTGTTCCACGCTTGTTGGCGTGGAACAAAGTGTTCCACGCAACCTTGCGTATGAATGTTCCACACTTGGATTCGCAGTGTACTCACCCTTAGGGCTACCGCTCCTTACAGTTAAGCCCGCGACGCTTCACATCCCTCTTATTCTCTCTCTCTCTCTCTCCCTCCCTCCCTCTCTCCCCCTCTCTCTCTCTCTCTCTCTCTCTCTCTCTCTCTCTCTCTCTCTCTCTCTCTCTCTCTCTCTCCCTCCCTCTCTCTCCCTGTCTCTCTCTCTCTCTTTCTCTCTTTTTCTCTCTCTTTCTCTTCCCCTTTATCTATCCCTACCGGTCCCGCCCCTGGCCGGGATGGGTGCGGCCGGGCCCGTCAGTACACGAGTGCTCCCCAAACATACGCAAATGGTCGTCACCCCATCCGGGCGGGGCGGGGCGGGGCGCAGCCGAGGGCGCGGTGCCAGAGCCCCGCTTTGTCCCGCCCCGCCCCGCCCCGCCCCGCCATTCGGTTGACCGGACGTCAACAGAAAAACCACCCCTTCCTCCCCTCCCCCTCCCCTATTTTAAGGGGGCGCCCGGGCCCCGGCCGGCGGCCAGGCTGCTGCTGCGGGCCGCCGTGACGCGCGCACTCCACGCCCGTTTGATTTCGTGACGGTACTGTTTGATAACGCCCGTAGTGTGTCACAGTGTTTGTACTATGGTCGTTATAGGAATTTTTCGTTTCGTTATCGTACCCGTAATAATTTTTGTTTCTAAAATCTCATATTTTTTAAAAATTTTATTTTATTTTAGTTGCTTTTGCTTTGGCTATGACCCTTGCGCAATGAACCCTCCAGCTCGCCGTGTGCCCGCAGGAGAATGAGCGTTGTGTGAGGGGAGAGAGGGGTGGGTGTGGGGGTAGTCTTTTTCCTCCGGGGGGTAGATCGAACCCCCTGCCGGGCCGGGCCGGGGGTAACAAACAGCGCGCCCGGCGATACTTAGAGCCGTAGAGCCTTTCAAGACAGTGCGTGCCTCGGGGGCATAAAGCCCGTCGCGCTGCTGCACTCCAGTGTGGCCAACCCTCCGCGCCAACCCCCGCCCCGCCAAACCGCACCGCCAAGTCGCACCACCACACCAGCGCACGCAGCCGCGTGCCCTCAGTTAAACACTTTCTTTTCCTTTAAAAAAAAATTCAAACGACTTTTTACAAATGTCCAAGTTGTACCGGGCGTTTCATAAAAGACGCAGGGGCGGGCGGGTTTGCCTACCCAAGGGGCTATGGCGCCTTACGGGGAGATCGGGTAGGCAAACCCGCGCGCACCCGCGTCTTTTATGAAACGCCCGGTACGATGAGCCGAGGGTAATTTTGTTTTAAGATAAAATAATACGGTCAAAATGAAAACTTTTACTTTTTTTAAAATCGTGTTTTGATGATGACAATAGCATCGTAGTCACACTATCTTTATATATATATATTTTTTTTTTTTTTTTAAATTTTCTAGTGTACCTGGTCGGTGTGGTACTACTGCTACACTTCGCCGCGCGGCGTGCGCGTGGCGCGAACATTAGCGCGGTTGGCCGCCCCGCCCCGCGCCCCGCCCCGTCCCTCCTCATCCCTTTTTGTGTTCGGCAGGTTGGCAGCAGCAGCCGGGCGGGGAAGTACCGCGCGCTGCCTCGGCCGGGGTGGGTGGATGTTACGGCTCACCGTAATGACGGGGTGTAAGGCTCTGGAGCACCTGCGTGTTCACAGACCGGCCCGGCCGTTTCAATTGGCGCCAAATTGGAACGCGTTCCGGCGCAGGGAGGCTTCTTTAAGGGGCCGTGCAGAAATTACGCTATTTTTAGGGCGGGTGTGCACTGTTAAACCAAGTGTGCAACTGTTCAACACTTGAATGTGTGCAACTTCCAGTCTTACACGTCCAAGTGCGCAACTCGGTATTTGTGCAGTCAAACTCGCCAGTCGTACACTTGTAAGTGTTGAACTCGACATTTGTGCACTTGCATGTGTTCAACTGCCCCGTGCAACATTTCCCTTGTTGAACACTTGCAAGTGTACAACTGTCGATTTAAACACTTACAAGTGTACGACTGGCGAGTTTGACACTTCGAATTGCACAAATACCGAGTTGCGCACTTGCACCTGTTATACTGGAAGTTGCACACTTACAAGTGTTGAACAGTTGAACACTTGGTTTCACAGTGTGGTCTATTTTTTCCCGCGGCTCCACGCACTTTTCATTGAAGTCGGTTCGGTAAATTTTGGAAAAGAGAGGGTTCACTTGTCTAATTTTTAGTATTTCTACTGTACAAATCCCCCCTCCCGAAAAAAAATAGGCGTGACTGGTGCTATTTCTCGAGTTTCCAATCTGCTCATGCCCGGCCGGTCGGCCGGTGCGCACACGCGAGTTTACTAAGGGCCTGAGCGCGCCCTGCGGGTGCCCTGCCGGGGCCCGGAGCACGCTCCCGCCCGGCCCAGCGGGGCTCCTGCGAGGGGCCTAAGTGAGCGGGGGAAATAAAACACGGAAAAGATCGCTGTAAATTTGTCTGTCGTTCTGAAGCCGCGGCCGGGTAACGAACTGGACGCGTGAGGCGGGGCGGGGCGGGGCGGGGCGGGGCGGGGCGGGGGACCGTGCTGCTGCACCCGCGATAGGGACTCGGCCGCCCGGTCCAGCGTTTCATAACGGTCTTATTCGGCCGCGCGTTACCCTGTAACGTTACGCAAAGTTTGATGGGAAAAAAAGATTGAAAGCGAGGACCAAATTCTCTAACTACGCGCGGTACCGGGTGTTTTAGAAAACGCGTAAACAGTGTTGCAGGATTGCCTACCAAGTGAGGGGCAACAGCGCCTTACGGCCGGAGCTGGTAGGCAACTCGCATGCTGTTACGTGTTCTGTGAAACAGCTGGTACTCAGTACATGGTGCACCCAGAAAAGCGTGTACTTGGATAATGCAAAATGTACTTGAATCGAGTGCACAATACTTGAGAATATCAAGTACCATGTTCTTGAGTATTTGGGCTTAAATCAACCCTACTTTGTTCTCAAATCGTTCCCCTACGTGTTTGAATGGAACCCATGTTCTTAGTTAAAGGCTAAATTGGGCTTGGATTGAGCACCAATTTGTACTTGAGATAATCAAGCACACGCTTCTCTGGGTGTGTGTTTTTCGTGTCTGGCTGGTGTTGGTGTTCCCCTCGGGTGGTGGCTCTGCGGGCAGGCCAGGCCGGATACACCGCGGCCGCAGAGGTAGGTAGGTGTGTGCGCAAAAGGTGTTTTCGTCGCCTTTGGTGCTCCGCTCCGTCTTACTTCTGCTGCCTCGGCTCGGCTCGGCTCGGCTCGGCTCGGCTCGGCTCGGCTCTTCATCCGCCGATTGGCATCGCGACTCGCATGGCCAGGGGCCTCACCACTCCCCACCGGCTCTCGTGTGAGAGTAAGAGTAAAGTCTTCTTGCTCGCGATTATATTTGGCATTTTACCGCGCTCAATGTCTATTCGAATTTTTTTTATTTATTTATCAAGTTTATGCACTGTACTTGCGATAGTCATGTTTATCGCACAAAATGAGCGACGTTTTTCTACATCGCTCCCTTTGAGCGATGTTCGCCAAGATGACTCAGTACGAGTTGAGTGGTGTTAGCAGAAACGACTCAAAAAGAGTCATAGGTATAGCCGAAAATGTCCTCATAATGACTCTAATTGAGAGATGTTACTCTTTCTCGCTCTCCTGAGAGTATTCAAATTCGGGTCACAATCTCGCTCTCTAGAGAGCGAGATTCATTACTCCCCGATTTACAGTGTGAGGATTTGTACACCCTAACTGTACTTGTATGTTTTTGTGCAAACGTTCGTGCAAAGTTAAACCTACATATCTATTCACACAAATTTATGCAAAAAACTGCATGAATTTGTACAAATGTATGTACAAAATCGTTCAAATCGCCGCACAAATTTGTGTGAAAAATTTGATTGTTTAAATTTGTATAAATAAAAGATGCAAATCTAGTTAGTGTGTATGCCTTCCTGCAACCATATAATATTTTTTTTTTGTTGTGTACCTGGGACGGGCGGCGACGGCGCGCCGTCTAGAAAAAACAAAACGCAACTAAATTACAGACGCCACGTTGTCACCTTTGGCATAAAAATAAGCGACTGGCGCGAAATACGAATACATGATGGCGCGTCTCGCCGCGCCGCGACGACTCGCGGGCCGCGCGCATGTCCCTACAGTGCGGCCCAGCCGACTGATTCCGAAGAGCGCTCTCCTCGCTCTGTCTCTCTCACACTCATGTGGCGCGCCGTATAGGTGCAAGAGAGACAGAGCGATAAAAGCGCTCTTCTGAATCAGCCAGCAGACCAGACGGGCGGGGCGCGTGGGGCTGGGCGGGCTGAGCGCGACCAGCCAGACTCGCCCGGTATTGCGTTTCCAATGTTGTTTTGACGAAAGGTGATACTTTTCTTTTTTTTCTGCCCCGCTCAGTGCAAGTGAAACTCAGACAGCTTGGCCCAGCAGCGCATAGGTGTGGATGGAAGCAGTGCTTCACTGACCACTTCCCCGCCACTCCCCGCCCCCTCTTGTCTGACTGCCCTTTTCCTTGCGCTCTCTCTCTCTCTCTCTCTCTCTCTCTCTCTCTCTCTCTCTCTCTCTCTCTCTCTCTCTCTCTCTCTCTCTCTCTCTCTCTTGCTCTCTCTCTCTCTCTCTCTCTCTCTCTCTCTCTTCTTGCTCTCTCTCGCTCTTTCTCTCGCTCTCTCTCTCTCTCTCTCTCTCTCTCTCTCTCTTTCTCTTCTTGCTCTCTCTCTCCTGCATGTGAACGGAGCAAACAGAGACTGGTATAAGCGTATCTAGCGGCGCGACAGACGGGTTTGCTTGCGTAATCATTGATGCATCGTGCGGCGTGGCGCGGCGTGGCGGCCTGGCCGCTGTCTCCGATATTGGAGCTTCCCTCGGCCGCTCCCCGCCACGCCCCGCCACGCCCCGCCACGCCCCGCCACGCCCCGCCACGCCCTGCGACCAGTGTCATGGACCTCTGAGGCGGCGCGGGGCGCATGCAAGTAAGCCTCTCTCTCTCTCTCTCTCTCTCTCTCTCTCTCTCTCTCTCTCTCTCTCTCTCTCTCTCTCTCTCTCTCTCTCTCTCTCTCTCGCTCTCGTGCTCGCTTCCTCTCTCGCTTCCTCACTCTCGGGCTGAATTTCGTTCCGTCACGTGTGTGTGTGTGTGTGTGTGTGTTTTATGACGATGAAACGAGACGAGCTTTTCGTGTGCGATGGTTCAACGTGGAGAGGAAATAGACGATAAGGACTGGTGGTCCAGCAGCGGCACGGAACTCGACTCGACGCGGAGGAAGTAAATCTTGAGGAGCACCACGGCGTCGTGTGCTTGCCTGGGCTCTGGTGGCTCCAGCGCACTGGGCGCGGCCGCGTTTGAAATCTCCCGCCAGAGGCGCGCCCTGGCCCGGCCCGGCCCCGCCGGAGCGCCGGCGAGACCCCCCGCGACGCGGCCGTGCGCTGCGGGCTGCCTACGCCCCGGGCGCTAGATGGCGCCACAGGGCCTTCCGCGCTGCCGCCGCCGTGTAGGGGGTGGGCCGCACCGGGGTGGCTTCCCGTACACTACCTGCATCCTCCGCTAGCAGGCCAACTGATTCTTCTCATTCTTTGCACCGGAAAACCGTAGTATCTGAATATCACACACAATGGTAGGTGTATTTCGTACTCTTGACAGGTGTGAATTTTCCTTGGCATTTTTTCGGATGTTTTTTTTTTTTGGGAAAAATTTTTGACAAATTCTCGTCAACTACCGGGGTTAATTTTCATGTCGTATCGCATCGTGCTCGTTGTGGTATCTCCCTGCTCGAACCTCCTCGCCTGCCCGTCTTTCACGGTAAAACTGGCGTCTTGGTTTTCAAGACAACTTTCTTGATTTTCAAGACGTTTTGGAAAACTCGAGACCTTTCGTTAACGTCCTGAAAACCAGGACGATTTCCAAGACATTGCTCTTGGTTTTCAAGACATCGTCTTGAAATTATTTCACTTTTCAAGACGATGTCTTTAAAACCAAGAGCAGTAAATTGACCTGGTCTTGATTTTTCCAAAATGTCTTGAAGACCAAGAGCAGTAAATTGACCTGGTCTTGATTTTTCCAAAATGTCTTGAAAACCAAGAGCAGTAAATTGACCTGGTCTTGATTTTTCCAAAATGTCTTGAAAACCAAGAGCAGTAAATTGACCTGGTCTTGATTTTTCCAAAACGTCTCGAAAACCAAGACGCCAGTTTTACCGCGTTGAACTTGACGTGTATATGACCCGCGCTCACCTGGTGCGCCGATGCGCCGTGCGTCCTTTTGAGGCTATACATGAAAAGCCTCCGGAGCGTCCGCAGCACAGGGGAGGGGGTGGGAGCGAAACACTATACTGCTGCTGAGCGTGGTGGCTGTGGATGCCTGGGAGATTGCGCAAACTATAGGCGGGGGTAGCCGCGGGTACGGCGTGTGTCCCCCTCCCCCTCCCCCACCATGCATGGGGCTCGTAAACCCGGCGGGCAGCAGCCCTGACAAAGAGGAGAGTCAACCCCCGCTGACAATGACGGCGATCATGAGGGAGGCGAGGGTGATCCGCGGAGGTGGCGACCGGGTCACGAAATGCCACTGAGCAGGAAGTGGCGGAATAAGAAGCTCGCCTCGCCATGTGTGTGAGTGCAGCACACGCACGAGTAGGTGCGTGTCAATTTCAATTCCTGCACTCGTCCCTTGGAGTTTGAATTAAGTCGAATTCGTCGGCAGCTTCTCAGTATAATTCGAGCAATATACCTGTCGTGGATCGGGCGGGTGCACCCCGCCTGCTCGCGGATCCGCGCAGTGTGGCATGGCCGCAGGCGCGACAGCCAGCCAGTTATCGTGTTGGATCCGCTGTACCGATTTCGCGCCGGCAAAAGAACAGTGTGGGAATAGGAGGGGAAAAAGTGGGCGAAAGATGAATCTTTATTGAACGGCATTGTATGTTGCCCCCCATATGCTTATCAGCAAACCAGCTTTTTTCTATTTTTATATTATTACCCAAAAGGGAAAATATAACACAACATTTGACGCTATGATTTTTTTCCCCGAGAGACCATTACCATACCGTGTGCCTTTGCAAAAGCTCTACACACCGCCGTAAAGCAATAAACAGTACCTTGTGTTACCGGCGTGCAGGCAGGCAGGCAGGCACGGGTATCAGCCCTTGAATGCCTCGTCGTAAACGAAATAGGTGTGTTCGGCGAAGGTGGCCGAAGTGTGTGAATGGTGTGAAGGGGCTGGTAGGTCCACCCTGTGTCATGAGGAAGAATGCTGGCGGATGCTGAGCTAGAGCGTTCTCTAGGGTAGTAGGTAGCAGAACGGCTGCGCTCTCAAATAGGACGATTCAGAACGCGAATGGGAAAGAAAACGACATTATTCCTGCAGTTCAATGGTCTTTTTTTTTAATTTCTTTGAAAAGAAAAAAAAAAGAAGGTATGAACTGTGGCGGTTCACTCAGGATTCGTGACGGGTACGACACGTGGCCATGCAGGCCAGCCACACCTCATAGTAAATGGCGTGCAAGACGCGTGAGGTATACGTTTGGATCGGGACGCGGGCGGGGCGGGGCGGGGCGGGGCGGGGCGGGCAGTGCGTGCATAGCAATGCCACGCTCAAAGGGGTCAATGGGTCCCACGTACACGTACCGCTAGCGCGCCCCGCCAACGCCCCTGCCACGCTGCACCGCCGCCACGCCGCGCCACGCCCACGGAGCGCCCCGCCCCGCCACGCCCCGCCCCCCGCCTCACCGCGGACCTGCATATCGGCGTTATAACCTGCTGCCGCCCATCCTCGTGGCACTGGCCACCATGCCGCTCGTGTTCGAGTTGCTGCAGTGCAGGATTTAAACTCGCTCAGTAAATGAGCGTTTCCCGCGGTATCACCACCATGACCCAGGGTCACACCACCGTGCGTGGTGGAGGGCTGAGCGGAGAGCTACCCTTGGATTACCATACGGGGGCGTGGCGGGGCGCGGCGGGGCGGGCTGTGGGGCGGGGCGGGGCGGGGCGGGGCGACGGACCTGAAACACGCTCAGCAGCTGGTGCGGTGCAGGTGTACTTATCCCCCTGCAGTTCCCCGCAGTCCCCCACCACACCCTCCTTGCTTTTCGTTAGGGTGTGCGGCGTGGTCTTATTTGTACACTTGAGACCCAAGTGTGTGAATGTCACACACTTCCACGTGTCGTACCTTTTCCCCTAATTAATGTGTGAAAATCGTAGGAAAATTATTACATTTGTTTAAAATTCACGAACGGGAAATAACAGAACTGGAACACAGTGCGACATTGGTCCCTTTAAGTGAGTGACATTTCTGAGAAAATTCCCACGTTTACTCATCTTCGTGTACAATATCGAGACATTTCCAAGTGTGTAACATTGACCCCCTTGGGAAGCTGTCATGCATTTGGTTTGGGTGCGGGCGCACGGCGCTGTGCTGTGGTCCCCCGGGCGCTCGGGCCGGCACTGAGCGCGGGGCGGGGCGGGGCGGGGCGGGGCGGGGCGGGGCGGGGCGGCGCTGGGGGTGGCTGGCTGGGGCCCCGCCCGGCCGGGCCGGGGGGGTTGCTGGGGCGGAGGGTGACGTCAGCGGGTCGATAGGACCCCGAGCGCCCCGCCCCGCCCCGCCCCGCCCGGCACGCTGGCGCTACGGCACGGCCAGGCAGCCAGTCAGTCAGCCAGCCAGGCTGCAGGTACCTCCAGTGTTGTCGCGGTCCCAGCCCGAGCCGTATCGCCAAAGGGCCTAAGTGTCACAGGTCACAATGCCGAGCGGACCAGCGGCGCCAGCGCCATGAGCCCCGGTGCGGCGGACTGGGCCCAGCGGCCGCGTCAACGCCATCGCCACGGCCATCGCCACGGCCATCGCCACGGCCTCGGGGGCAGCAACGCCAGCAGCGAGGTGAGGGCACGGCACTCCGTCCTGCTGCCTGCCTGTTGAGCGGCGGTACCCGCCCTCCTGCAGTACGTCCTGCGGCCCTGCAGCCCCGCCTGCGAGGCGCTGCGTCAGCAGGGATGGGATTTATCACGCCGCGTCCCGCGGCCGGCCTCGCGGGGACGTGTGTGCGTGTGTGTGTGTCGGGGACACGGCCGGGCCGACCTAACCTCACCAGCGCCCTGCAGGGCCCTGCCCCGCGCCGCGCGCCTCTCCCTCACCCTCCACTCTCTCCTCTCTGTTCCTCTCTCTCCCTCTCTATCTCTCCGTCGTTTTCATCCCTTCTCTGTTTTGTCGTTGCCGCGGACATTTTGTGCCAGTAGTTGACCTGCTGCACGGAAATCCTCTGGTTCTTTAGAATGCAATGGCCGTTTTCGCGATATTCAAGCGGCCCAGGGTGTATCATCTGACCCTCCCCTTTGCCCTAAACCCTCTGCCTCCCGCCCCCTCGCCCCACCCCCTCTCATTCCTCCCCTCCCCCTCCACTTCCGCGCCGGCTGGGGTGGGAGGTGTGACCCCCATATCAACCTCCACCCACTGACTGGGGCGTGAACTGCTCGCGCGCCAATTTAAGATATTCAGAATATTTTCACTAAATATTTTTCTTCGGCGCTGAATAATATCGTGCTTATTTTACGGAAACATTCCGCGATTTCTAGTCATTTTTTTTTTTTCAAATTGTAGATGTATTGCTATATGACAGTTTAGTGAATCATGTGTTTTTCCTCCGTTGCGATGATGAAATAGACAGACATTTTGAAGCGTTAACTCTTGGCCCCGGTCCTCCTGTACACTGTGAAACCAAGTGTTCAACTGTTCAACACTTGTAAGTGTGCAACTTCCAGTATAACAGCTGCAAGTGCGCAACTCGGTATTAGTGCGATTGGAAGTGCCAAACTCGCCAGTCGTACACTCATAAGTGTTTAACTCGACAGTTGTACACTTGCAAGTGTTCAACAAGGGAAATGTTGCACGGGGAGGTTGACCACATGCAAGTGCACAGATGTCGAGTTACACACTTACAAGTGTACAACTGGCAAGTTTGACTCTTGGAATTGCACAAATACCGAGTTGTACACTTGTACGGGTAAGACTGGAAGCTGCACACATTCAAGTGTTGAACAGTTGCACACTTGGTTTAACAGTGTACTGACCTGCGACACGGTGTACACACAGTCTAGTCCAAGTCCCCTCTCGAATAAAACTACAAGAGAATAATCTTCCCCTTCAGCAGCAGCAGCAGGCCTGAGCTGACATGTCGAGGCGCCCCCCGGCCCCTCCTGGCCCCGTCCGTATATCCTTTCGCTGTGCGAGTGAGCAACCTGCATCGGCAGGGCCCAGTGAGGCGTGCTACCCTAATGCCGTATTGCAGCACCTGCTGGCTGCCGCCCGCCCCGCCCCGCCCCGCCCGGCCGGCTGGCTGCCACAATGCTATTCCCAACCCGTCTCCGATGATTTTTCACGTCACCTGCCTCGCCGCCACCCCCACCTCTCCCCCCAAAAATAGACCCTCTCCGATCACCGTCAGAGCGGCGGGCGACCTCTGTGTGAGTGTGTGTGTGTGTCGCCAAGCCTATCGGGATGCCGCATCGCCCCGCTGGAGAGTCACGAGGGTGGGGCTGTGCATGAAATAAGTTTTAAAGTGAGTCTGCTTCTTACGTCAAGACTCGAGAGGTCTCACAGATACACCCGGAAAAAAAAATCGTTTCTTGATCCGAGTACATGCTTAAGATCATTGACCCTAGATTAATTTTACTCTTAATATCAAGGTTATATTGTAACCAGCTCAAGAAATATTCTTTCTAATATAATAGCAACTCTGGTTTGTTTCAAGATCTTGGGCTACATTATACTTGGATCAAGAAATGATTTATCTGGGTGTAAGGACGCACCGAGCTCTGAAATTGAACAAATTATCATTACCGAAATGACGTTTGTCTTGTGGAAGTACTAATGAGCTGAAGAAACTTTATTGCGAAACGCCCATTTTAGAATCAATTATGTGTGAAAATATTGCCAGCTTAGAGTACTCGTGACTTTAATTCTTCTTCCAAAGGACGACATGGCCAATATAATAGTTTTTATTTCACCCCCGACCCGAGATCAGCACGTGAGGGACTGGTGCACTGTGCGGGGGGCTGCCGAGCCGGCCGGGCCGAGGTCGATTTGTCCGTGTGCGTCAACCGGCTGCAGATTCTGAGAAGAGAGGTCCCCGTAGTGGTGGTGGTGGTGTAGTGTGCAATGTCTGGGATGGATGGGGGCGCCAGATTATAAGATGACGGAGGACCGTAGAAATAAAAAAAATGAAGGAGGAGCATGTAAGAGTCCAATGAGAAAGAGGCTCAGTAGGTGCTCGGTGCGGCGGCACGCCCGCAGGGAACAGTGTGTGCGACACGGTTACCTAGTTCATTAAATTATTTTCTAAATAACGAAACCCAAGAAAATTATTGCAGGGCTTCTCTATTAAAGTAACCAATGTCAAATTTTAATTCCGATCTTCAATTTGATTTTCAAATTTCTTCAAATTCCTCTTTAAATCTTCAAAGTTACTTTTTTCCCCAATTTTCAATGTTTTTATTTTAATTTTGGTCTGGCGAGCATAGGACTTTGACAACACTATAAGAGCGCGTTTGGTCCGCGCCGCACTGAACATGAGGCAGTGTAAGGGGCGGGAGGGGCGTCTGACAGCGATATAAAAAGGCTTTTGATCTGAGAGTGTGATTGCAGTTCGGTCCAGCAGAATGATGGTATAGTTCTCTCTACCTGTTTATTTGATTGGAGAGCTGGCTGCTTCTGATAGCCGGATCTTAAACGGCTTGAGCGGCTGCTACCTGCGGGAGGGACCCGCGGGAGGGACCTGCGCTGCGGGCGGAACGAGTGGCATGGCGGTGGGCTGACCACATTGCATATCGCAACCAGCTGGCCAGCGTAACGTTTTCTTTGAAATTATTTTTTCTTTCTTTTCGCCTAGGGTTTAGCCGTAGTAGACGAGCTGTTAAATGATAGGCAGCTTACATTATTTTTTTTTAAATATTACATTGAATTAAATTAGTTGAATAATATCTCCGACTGTGGTGCCTCAGCACGTGTCTTTCAGTCTATTTCGCGTACACGCGGGTATCGAGCAAAGTCCCTCCGAAAAACGCAAGGCCACGCTCGCACAGCTGCTTGAGCCTGCTGCCTCCAGTGTGCGGACCATCGCAACTTTTATATTCTGACGTTGTATAAATACGAGCGGCCCTACAGGCCGGGGCCCGGGGTCCGTCCCGGCCCGGCCGTGCAGTTTGAGCGATAAAGCAGCCTGACTCGAGAGTGTGTGCGGGTCTCTGGCAGATAAATTGATGATAGGCGGTGAGGGGGTGGTTTCAGGTACGCTGCTTGTCACTGCCAGGCGTTGCCGTACCTTTGCCTTTACCTGCCCCTTACCTGTCAGGGCCAGGAGGAGAGTCCTACCTGGCACACACACACACACACACACACACACACACACACACATACGCCGCTGCTGCAAATGCACACTGTGGGGCTGCCAATGCAAAAGCGATAACTTTGGTCGCGCGCTCGCCGCCCGAAAACTCTGCACACACCAAGACTGTGTGGGCCGCGAGAAAATGTGCGACTATGGTTTGAGATTCTAAAACCTACTTGGAAAAAAAATATATATATTTAAATTGTGAAATGCATACTCGTGCTGCGGTGCGTTGCAGCTCTGTGGCCCTCCGCCCGTGCGCGCGAGCTAAAGCTTTTCCGCCAGGCAGCCGGGGAGTAAGATATGCGTCTCCCACGCCCCGTGGCTTTTAACATTCCTTACGTCAAGCTCACCTCACCTCCCCTACCCGACTTTTCTCTCATCCTTCTCGCCCTCCCCCCCCTCCTCTCTCTCGCTCTCTCTTGCCCGCACACCTATGGGAGTAAGTGCGATATGAGTCGCTGGTGATGGCCCAATTGTTCGCACAGGTCTGCCTGCACTCGCCCGTGCCGGATGGCTATCTGACTCAGCGTATATTTAAGTTGCGATTCCATTTTCTTTTTTCATCATGGCCGCGAGCGTCGTGCGGACAGGTAAAAATAAAATTCCGGCTCTTAACGGGGAGGTGCCGGCCAGGCTCGTATTAGCATTTGGCCTTTTTTTTCCGCCTCGTGTTACTTCTACGGAAAACCATAAAACCCCGAAATTTTGGCCTGTACCTGATCTTTCCCCCCTGCCACACACACGCGCGCGCGCGCTCACACTTGAGATGTTGGGTCTTGCGCAATTAAAGGATTCTGGGAAGCTCCTGACTCAGGGTGCGGAGGGCCCTGCTGCTCAGCCCAGCAGGAGCGGGCGCTGCAGTGGGTGACAGTAGTAAGCCCCAGCCGGGCCCCCGACCACGGCCCTGCCTGCCAGCGGACTTTTGCGTTATGGCGTTTAGCCTAAAACGAGTGTTACGTCTACGTTTGGATCACGACACGTCAAGAGCTTCGTGACATTATTCCTTAGTCTATTTCCCCTGTGAAAAACTCAGCCAGAGACGCTTGAGGATCATTTTTTTGATCTCAAGTATTACACAAATTGCTTATTAAAAGTTAGTTTTCAAAAAGGCGTTTGAAAAAAAAAATCTCTTCTTGTAGCAGTGTGGAAAAGGCTTAAAATGAAGTGTTATATTTCTGTTACCCGAGGCGCAAGCACGCAACCTTTTTGTTCTGTATCACTGTGGGTAATTGTGCCGGCTGCTCCCCTAATGGACGGATCGGTGCTTTGAGACCGCCCCGCCCCGCCCCGCCCCGACATGTATACCTGTGCGTATAAAGGGCATTCCGAACTATGTAAATGAGCGTTACCAAGCCCTTTTCCCGACCGCTGCTCGTCGCGTCGTGGAAAAAATGGCTCAGCGCGATGACGTTCCGTCCCGTCTTGTTCTCTCGTCCAGAACAATTTTAAATCGAAACGACATGTAACAGTCTTAACACTTTTGTCTCCGAAAAACGTATGAACCTGTACTTCGGCAGGACCGTTCGGCCATCGCGGTATGCAGTACTGGCGCCCGCGCACATTTTCCCCGAAGTGCGACTTGACTTTATGCCTTTCGGTTTTTATGGCCCTGCAGCTGCTTGCGACGAAGCAAAAAATAAGACAAAATTTTACTTTGCTCGCGGCGGTCACAGCCGCGGGAGGCGCCGCGGCGCCGGGCGTCGCGAGGGGCCGGGCGGGGCGGGGCCGCGAGCCTCCGGCTAGGGCTGGGCGCGCCCGCCGCGGTCCAGGCCGCCGCTCGCACTGCCCCGCCGGCCGGCCGGCAATGGCTCGCTATTACCACTTGGACGGTGTTATTACCCATTACTGCTCTCTCATTGCTCAGGTAATAGGCACACGATAGGTACCTTATCATTAGGCCAAAACCTGTTTGATATTGAGAATTGCCGAGGGATGCTGCCTCTCAGTGTGTGTGTGTGTGTGTGTGTGTGTGTGTGTGTGTGTGTGTGTGTGTGTGTGTGTGTGTGTGTGTGTGTGTGTGTGTGGTGCGCGCCACGTAATAGAGCGGGAGGTATTCGTAGAGTTTTGGGCGGTACTCAGCACTTACTCACCTCTCTCTCTCTCTCTCTCTCTCTCTCTCTCTCTCTCTCTCTCTCTCTCTCTCTGTGCTCCTCTCTCTAGCCCTCCTCTCGCCTCTTTGCCACTTCCCAGTAATGAAATGGATCGCACGCCTTCGGCTACTTCTGGATGCTCTGCGGTCGTTTCTCTCTCTCTCTCTCTCCCTCCCTCTCTCTCTCTCTCCCCGTTTCTATCAAATAACCACACGTTTGCGGTTTGGGTCTGGTGCGCGCGGGTCGGCACCGCTCTGACCAGCACGTGTACCGCCACGTGGCTGCCACGACTTTCTTGTGCCATAGAAGCCGTTTACTGGTATCAAAGTATTAATCACACGTGCACGATTGTCTCATGAAGGAGAAGTAAATATTTATTTAGTGTATTAATAATGTTTGGTGTGGTGCCCCGTTTGACTGCGCGCGGTGCAGCCGCCGTGGCGTGGCGCACAGGTGGAGGGCTGGACCGGGCCGCCCCGCCGGCCGCCCAAACTGACGCAAGAAACTTTACACCGGCGGTCCCGCCCCGCCCCGCCCCGCCCCGCCCCGCCCCGCCCCGGACACTTGACACCGCCCGGGTTACGGTAGTGCGCCCTGCTCCGCCTCCGCCGTACATTGGCTGCTGGTGGTGCGGCAGGCACTCGGTGGCCTGCAAGCGGAGCGACGCGAGTAGGCATACGGGGTGAAGCCCAGTAGCATACGTCATTTTTTTTCTTTTTTTTTTTTTTTTCGAGTTGTGGGGCCACCGATTTGGTGATAAATTTGCCTACTTTCAGGGGTCTACGAGAATTAGCAGGTCTCTTCCGGCAGGTGCTTTCCTCTCCTCCCCTTGCCGAGTGGCTGCGTCGCTGCGACTTGTCCTCGACGCACAGTGCCCGCCACCGCTGCTGTTGTAGGCGAATTTTTTCCAACGTTGGCGTTTCTATTCCCAAATTTCTTTTCCGCTTTCCGCTCCGTTTTTGAGCGCGCCGCTGCCCCGCTGCCCCCGTGGCCGACCTTGGCTACGCTGCTGCCGGCTCCCTCCCTATCGCCGTCTGACGATGGTCAAGGTTGCACCCGGAGAGGGGCGGGGCGGGGCGGGGGCGGGGGCGGCGGGGGTGGGGGGAGAACTGCCTTCTGCACGGGCGGCTCGGCGGCGGCGGGGCTCCTGACCGAGCGACCCACAAACCAGCGCGCCCCGCCCCGCCCCGCCACGCCACGCCCCGCCACGCCCGCCCCGCCCCGACCCTCCCTCCAGCGTGCCGCTCCCGCGCCCTGTACACGAGTTACGTCACAGCGTGTCGAGCCGCTAAGGGTAGGAGTCGAGATGAAACCCACGGGACAAATTCTCACGGTGGCCTTTTTAACACTCGCTTACACTGTTAAACCAAGTGTGCAACTGTTCAACACTTCAATGTGTGCAACTTCCAGTCCTACACGTCCAAGTGTACAACTCGGTATTTGTGCAATTCAAAGTGTCGAACTTGCTAGTTGTACACTGCTTGTAAGTGTTTAACTCGACATTTGTGCACTTGCATGTGTTCAACTTCCCCGTGCAACATTTCCCTTTTTGAACACTTGCAAGTGTACAACTGTCGAGTTAAACCCTTACAAATGTACGACTGGCGAGTTTGACACTTCCAATTGCACAAATACTGAGTTGCACACTTGCACCTGTTATACTGGAAGTTACACATTTACAAGTGTTGAACAGTTGAACACTTGGTTTCACAGTGTATGTTGCCAAGAAAATTATTTTTTTTGTTTTGTTTGGAGGTCGGGGGTGAAAATTTAACGCTTGCTTGAGTCATACACTTGTGCTGCGTCACGTATCTTCCCTCCCTCTCTTTACCGAGTGTACCTGAGTGCACTTGAGATGCCCCTGCCTGCCGACGTCCCGCACCAAAAGTCAGTCAGGTAGGGTCGCTGCATTGAATGGAGGAATGTTCTCTTTGCCGGTGGGGCGGGGCGGGGCGGGGGGCGGGGCAGGCTAGCCACCCCCGCACCTCATACGGGACCGCGCCTAAGCGCGCTTTCAAAAACTATAGGGCTGGGTACGTAATTTTTTTTTTCAACCAAGGGGAAAGCCTTGTACCGAGTTCTCGATATTACGCTGGGATTACACACAAGTTTCGACCTCAGAATATATTTTGCATTTTTCTGGCGTTTCAATAAGGATCATATTACTCTGTAATATCTAGAGCTGGAAGTGGTATTACGGAAGTGAATACCACCTCGATTTTGGGTCAGGGTATTAATTCTCAAAAACAATTTTTAGCACTCTCGTTAGTACTAAATACTCTGGGCCGTAACTCGTGTTGAACGTAAATTTCGGACGCCCCCTACCGTCCCGTACGTGTCGCCCTGTGATGATTACGGGAGCAGGCCATGCAGGGGTCGATGCCCCCGGGCCGGGCCTGTATGAGCGATGCGGCGCAAGCAGGGCGACGCCGGCCGGCGGGGAAAATGAAAACACGCCGTACGTCAGGTAGGTCAGTGTCATTGTCACGGTCTTACCTGGGGCGCGCCGCCACGCCACGCCACGCTTTTTGTTTCACGGAAACCTGAGGGAGATTGCCATCGGTCGAGACCGCAGCGGCGTGGCCCGGCAGCAGCAGCAGCAGGCCCGTAGTAGTGATAAGGCGGAATCAGGCGTGTGGTCGGCGTCATACCGCACAGCCCAAAGTATTCAAAGGCAGATGAAAACATTCCACACACTAGATCGCCATTAGTACGAATTAAATCGAATGGGTTTTTGGATCCAATGGAGAATGTCAATATGTGTCTTTGTTTTTGCGGGGGGGGGGGGTATGAGAATAAAATTACCCAATGTCCTCATCGTTCAGCCGGTCTTGGACTTTCGTAAGTTGCAAGTGGCCACCGAAAGTAAATAATCAGAAAACATTGTGTGAAGCCCGAGGGGGCCACAACTTCTCTTTTGGGTGAACACATGATTGCAAAGAAGGCAGGATTTCACTAAGATTGCGATAGATTTCGTAAGATTGCACTAAGATGGCGACGAAAATCATTGGACGATTGCAAGATTACGATGATGATTTCGCTAAGTTTCTGAAAGGTTGCGGAAGATTGCAGAGGATTTCGGGGGAATTGCGGGAGATTGTAGCGGATTCCGCAAGATTGCGGCAGATTGCGGAGGATTTCAATGTTTCATGATGCACAGGATTTCGGGAGATTGCAAGGATTGCGGATGGATTGCGACACGTGTGAACACGTGATTTCAGGAGTTGTGGGCCCCTCGGTGAAGCCCGAGGGGGCAACCACTCGTGAAATCCTGTGTACAAGCCCGCGGAAATCTCGACGAAATTTTCAGGAAATCTCGATGAAATCCTCGGAAATCTAACTGAGAAATCTCATGAAATCTCATTGAAGTCTTGTGAAATCCATGGAATCTGAGAGAAATCTCATTGAAATCTGAGAGAAATCTCATTGAAATCTTGTGAAATCTCATTGAAATCTGAGAGAAATCTCTCAAAATCTGAGAGAAATCTTGTGCAATCAGTAGAAATCCCGTGTACACTACGATGGGGAGTGGTTGCCCCCTCGGTGAAACCTCAGCAGATATGAGGTGCTTCGTGCGCCAAGCCTTCAATGTCGATGTGAACAGATCCCCTAAACCAGCAGCCCAGCAGCTCCCACCACGCAGGCCGTCACCTCAACAAGTGGGGGTCGTGCATGATGGCACCCTGCAGGACAATGCGTAGGGCGAGTCTGCGCCCCGCCCCGCCCCGCCCCGCCCCGCCCCCGCCCCGCCGCTACTGCTGACTTTTGGACCGCATGAAGCGAGTAGGTGGGCGGAGAGGGAGGAGGGGTTGCATCGGACAATGCCTCCGCCACCTCCTCCTGTCCAGACACCCTACCCTCCCCCCACCCCCTCTCCCATACCGGAGCGCATTTTTTACGACCGCCGGGCCGAGCCGGGCCGAGGGATGTTCGGTCGGGTCACGTGCTTGGGACATGTTCACTTCAGCGGCCGATTGCACCGAAACCCTTAGAAAACAGTCAAAGATTTTGAAACGTTTTCATCAGTTTTCGCGCGAAATGTTTTGCGCGCCTTTTCTCCGAGTGGCGGTCAGTGAAATGGCGCAGCAGGTTAGGTTATCACTCGCAAATAAACCGCACTCTCTGTGTTGGCCCGCCGCATGCCCGGGCCTAAGACTGTGCAAAAGCGAAACGTGCCTCTTCCGACGACTTTGTCGTTTTATCGCTTCATCTACCGATCGGGGACCGTGCGTGCGAGTGAGAAAAGGAGGGGGGAGGGCACAAGTGGATGGAGGTGCCAGCGAGGTGTGTGTGAGTGTGTGTGTGTGCGTGCCGGAGGAAATACGTGGCCGAGCAAAACTTGCTTCTCTTTCTTTTCTCTGCTTTAGCGAGATAAAATGTCCGAACGGCCTCATCGTAAAGAAAAGGACATGGTTGTTTGGCGCGCTTGCGCGTGACAGCAAAGTGCGTGGCCCGCCGGTAAACGTTGTATACACCAGAGAGAGAGAGAGAGAGAGAGAGAGACGGAGTCAGGGGAGGGGGGGGGACTGGGGGAGATGAGTTCGAGTGAGAGAAGGATCCTTGTTTATGAACAAAATTTTGCAACTATTTTTGTTTTGTTTTTTATAAACAAAATTTTGCAACTATTTTTCTTTTGTTTTTATAAACAAAATTTTGCAACTATTTTTGTTTTGTTTTTTATAAACAAAATTTTGCAACTATTTTTGTTTTGTTTTTTATAAACAAAATTTTGCAACTATTTTTGTTTTGTTTTTTTCTAAACAAAATTTTGCAACTATTTTTTTTTTTTCAGATTTGCGCGCACGAGAGTCGTGGCCGGTGGAGCGCAGCGCGTCGGCCCGGAGGCTTCGCACGACAGGTGAGTCGGTCTGGTCTGCTCCGGTCAGCTGGTGGTGGTGAGCTTATTCCGGATCAACACCGGAGCACAATGCGGAGGGGGCACGGCCCGGCCGGCGCCCACCGGAGCCGAACCATATTGCTGTGGGGGCTCCGGGGAGATGAAAATGTCCGAGTCACGTGGTTTTGGCACGGCGACCCCCTGCGTGTGCGGGAGAGAGAGACAGAGAGAGAGAGAGAGAGAGAGAGAGAGAGAGAGAGGTGGGGATGCTGTGGGCTGGGAGTCCGCAGCCTGCACTGCTCCCCCAGCGATACGTCTGTCTCTCTCGCACCCGCAGGCCTCAGGCAGGGCAGGCCGCGGTGGTGGCGCGTGGGCAGGCATACCCCCGGGCGACAATGAGCGCGTCCTGCTCGGTGCACATCTCTGAGCCGCTGGTGCTCTCGCGCTCTCGGCTTTGTGCGAATTTTGAAGTCGCCTCTTTCCGGGGAGCACGTACGTACGCCCGGCCGCAAGGGAGCCCTGACAGTCTGTGCCAGTCAGTCCGCAGAGTTTGCAATTCCCGGGAAACCAGATTGACGCAATTTTCCTGCGTTTTCAAAGCTTATTTCGCTGGAGGAAAAGGCGATCCTGTTCAAAAATAATTTGGCCTTATAGGGTGGAGGGCTGCAAGCCGCACCCGGACGCGCATAGCCCCGGTCTTCGGCAACGTGTCAAAGGAGAGCGTGTCGGAAGGTCTTTTTCTGCAGCCATTTGACTTTGTGGGCCCCGCCGGCTGTTCGGCCGTGGCCCGCCCCGCCCCGCCCCGCCCCGCCCCGCCCCGCCCGGCAGCCCCCCCACTCTTTGTGAGGTCCCTCACAGGGCCTCCCCTACCTGAGTACAAGAGTTATTGGCAAGAGCAGCAGCTGCCTGCAAGCGAGGCGTTTCTTCGACCCTTCCGTAATCGCAGTTGCGCACGTAGGGACGCATCTGCTGGGAACTATGCAAAGCGATACTAAGGGGTGCTTCCCAGAAGTCGTTTCATGAAACAAGTTTATAGGGGGGTTCGAGAAAAATTCGCTAGGGCCAAAGAGTTCACTGGAAATAAATCCAAGTGTACGAATGTCGCTCACTTGTAGATAAGCGAATAAATTCACTCACTTGTAGGTGAGCGAATGACTATTCGCTCACTTGTCGGTGAGCAAACGACTATTCGCTCACTTGTAGGTGAGCGCATGACTATTCACCAAATGGTCATTCGCTCACCTACAAGTGAGCGAATAGTCATTTTTGCTCACCTACAAGTGAGTGAATTTATTCGCTCATCTACGAGTGAGCGACATTCGTGCACTTGGATTTCCAGTGTATTGCCATAAAACGAAAAAACAATTAGAAAAAAAAATACCGCGAGTACTTTCTGAACCGTAGCCCCCTCACTGCCTTTGGGTGTCGGTGCATGCGCATGGAGCCGCGGGTACCTGCGTGATACCCGCACGAGGCGCTGGGGTACCCACTTAATTCACGAGCAGTACCCAGAAAGGCCGAGTACCAGCAGCAGCAGACACCTGGGTAAGCAGGCGCCCGCCGGCCGGATAGCAATTTGCCGGCAGCAGGGCGGCCCGCCGGGCCCGCACAGTTGCAGGGCGGTGGTGGTCAGCTGTATCATGTGGCGCCACGGCTCGCCCCGCCGGAAATGCCTGCCGGCCGGGCCGGGCCGGGCTGGCGGGCCTGAGGGCCGTATGGACACCTCGCGTGCACCGCGATCGAATTACCATTATTGCTCTGGGCTCGGCTTTCAGGGGAAATGGCGGTAGGGCTGCGTCACCTCTGTGTCCACTCGGGATGATTGGGGCAACAACAAGGACCTGCTGCGGCTGCTGCTGTGGGTGTTTCTTGGGGGACACGCGGTCCTTGAAAAAGGCCTTTGTTTCCCCCCGGTCGGTCGATTTCGCCGCGGCTCGAACGCTAAAAAGAGCCCCTGACCCCTTCCGCGAAGCGGCCACAGCACCGCGCACCTCTTTCTCAAGAAGTAAAAAAATACCGGCGATTGTAAACTGTACATCAATTAGTAAAAAGCCCCCCTTCGCCGCCAAGCATGTTGTATTCAATGCATGGGACGGTCCGGCCCGGAGCCGCATAGCAAACGGTTTTTGTAATTCCTGACCGGCTCATGGCTATTTCATGGAACTGAAGAAGCTCGCTCTCTGGGGTGAGAATGCCTGGAATGGGTACAGCGGACAGACACATACATCACGGGCCGAAACAATGACCAGAGGAGGAGGAGGGGGGCCGTTCCAATTTACGAGTACCCGTCCGGGTCCGGCCGTACCTCGGTGGTTACCCGGGTGGGCGACATGTAGTGACATCCCAAGGCCGGCCGCCTGCTCTTCCCACTCGTCGGGTACCCGTCGGGTACCCGTCGGGCACCTCGGCTCCGGCCGGTGGGGCGTTAACATGTCGGGCTTGATGGTGTTAGGAAACGCCCCCCCGCTTATAAGCCTTTGCACCTCGGAGCTTCTCGGTACTGTCGGTGAGCCAGGCCGCCGCCGCTGCCGCCATGGCGAGGGATTTGCAGGGCGGGATAACTTAACCGAAAATAATTTCACTTTTTCGAGAATATCTCCTGATCGGTAAGAGTAATTTCAACAAACTAGGGTTCGGTTGACAGCTGAGAATGCACTGAATTTTCGTTGCCTTATGACCCGACGTCGTAAAAACACTCCTTGTGGCCGAAAATAATTTTCGTTACAAATTAATTTCCGTTAATGTTATTTTGTAACGAAAATTATTTTCGGCCACAAGGAGTGTTTTTATGACGTCGGGTCATAAGGTAACGAAAATTCAGTGCATTCTCAGCTTTCAACCGAACCCTAGTTAAATGAAATTACTCTTACCGATCGGGAGATATTCTCGAAAAAGTGAAATTATTTTCGGTTAAGTTATCCCGCCCTGGGGGTTTGCGTCGCTGGAGACAAGGGACCTTCTGATTATTGCCGACTTTTAGCGGTCCTGGTGGTCCCGGTCCGGTCGGCGGTCCGCGCCGCGCTCCGGAAGTGGTGCGGTGCGTCGTTAAAAAGGATCAGTTTGGGGCGCTTCGGGGCGCAATGAGTCAGGGTACATAAAGGTGGGTAGGGCTTCCAGGAAGAGGCCTGTTCTGTTCGTGCGACCCGAGTGGGCGGCTGATCAAGACCGATGTACTGCATGAGGTACTCCGAAGTGGCTTTTGCACCGCAGTTATTACGCACGAGAAATGAGGTACTCGCTATGCGTCATTGACGTGAAGCCTTCTCACTTACCAATGCTATACATCCACGAGCTCAGAAAACTCTCTTTATTTTCAAGTTACGTCGGCAAAAGTTCGTAATGAAAGCCTAAGAAAATTATTCTTAACATCACCGGAAAAACAAAGGTGCTAAGCAACGCCTTTCCTGGGGCACTAAAATCAAGTGCTAAGTTTAGTGCCTTTCCTGGGGCACTAAATCTTAGTGCCTTTGCAAAGGCACTAAATTTTTATGGAGTATACGCAGCTGGTCAGCTAAAGGTGCTAAGTCCTACCTTTAAAAGGCACTAAGAAAATTTAGTGCCTTTCCTGGGGCACGAAATCTTAGTGCCTTTCCAAAGGCACTAAATTTTGTTACTTAGCACCTTTGTTTTTCCAGTGATGTGCCCATTTGAATTAAATTTGTTTAAAGAAGAAAAAAGTGCTTACAGAAAGATTTTTTTAAATAATTTGAGTATATTTTTTGGCGGTGTGGAAGGGGTTACCCGTGTTGCATTATTGGCACGTGACTCAGGCTGCGGCCCTCCCCGCCCCTCTCTCTGGCAGCGTTCCTCTGCAGAGAGCGAAAGGGTAAAACTGCAAGACTGGTGCAGCCCCACCCCCCACCTTCGCTTTCGACTGAGCCGCTCCCTCCGCCCCTCCCCATCGCCACACTGCAGCTGTTTGCAATCTGGTTTGGCAGCGCGAAACGTCCAAAACGACGAGTGCGCGAAGGAGGGTAGGGGGGGGGGGGGAGTGGGGCAGCGGGCTACATGCAAATGCGCCTCGCCACGCGACCTTGCACTTCCTGGTGAAGGCCGACGGTGTGACGTCACCGCTCCCGCGCACACTGCGAAAATAAAATAAAAATTACCCGTCATACCGGGGCTTGGCGGGGCGATTTAGGAGCAGCGCTGGGCTGCCTGGGTACCGCTGGGAGAGTAGGCAATAATTAGCCTTATCTGCGCCTGCGTGCTAGGCAACACCTTGGCACAGGCGCGTGCGTGTTGCCTGGTAGGCAGGCGCAGACGCGGGCGGCCGCGTTGCTGCAGCGTGTCCACTTTTTGCCTTCACGTCCAGCAGCACTGTGAGTGGGCCGAGACAGAGCTAGGCGCCTTATTAGCGGGGCGGTGTTCGATACCTCGAAGGACGGGACGCGACGCGGTCCGGCCAGTGGCAACTTTCCCGCCGGATTGATGACCCCGCGGACCGCCGCTGCCGCTGCCGCCGCTTCTGCCCGGGCAGATGAGCAGCTGGGCCTGTGGGACACTTGTATGTGTGTGTGTGTGTGAGCTCCGGGACGGACCGGTTACAATACTTCCAATAAAGCGGGGATATCACAGAGAAACTCTGTCCCCACGTGGCACGGCGGCCCCTCCTGCGCGCCGCGGGGCCGCGCCGCCATGCTATTGGGTCGCCGCGGTGCCGCGCCACGCCGCGCCACGCCGCGCCACGCGCTCGTAAAATGCGACCAACGCACTGGCGGTGAGCTGGGGCGGGCCCTGGCGGGCCACGCCTCACACTGCAGGTCCGTAACCCGAGTGCCTGCGCCGGCTTCGCCTCTCTTTTCTCCCGCCTGGTCTATCTGTCCATCTTTGGGGACCACCCGGATCCAAATGCGCTCATTACAAGCAGGCCTGGCCCGGCTGCATGCGCCTGTACACAGTCGATTTGGTTTCAATTTGGTGATTTAGCTGCTCGCCTTCGAGGGGGAAACAACCCTTGAATTTTGGTGTACAAATGTCTTATTTTTTCTAAAATTTTTACTGATTTTTAAAAAGTTTTCGAGCTTCTTTGAATTTTTTTTTGGCTTCGAATTTTGGTGAAACTTAAACAAACAAAAACAAAACAGAGGCAGGTGTAGCCAGTCTGTACCAGTTGCTTTATTCGTACGTGATTTTTTTTTATTTTCTCGGCCGTACTTCATTTGCACGCTATTTCCAAGATTAGAGCCTTGTTCGAGCCCTGGCGTGGACAGCCTGGTAGCCTTAGCTGAGCACGCACCGTGCGGCGTGGCGCTGCTGATGTGCGGAGTGTTGGTATTGATCGAGACCGCGCGTTGGGCAAGGGGCCCGGACCAACACTCTAAAACATTTTACACGAGTAGAGCCCCCTCTTTTATCTCATTTGTTTTTTTTTACGTTGTTTTTTTTTGCGGGCCGTTTATCTAATTTTTTTAACGTGGTATTCGTGTGAGAGCTGTCGCACGTCGAGCTGCATTTACCTGCGTGTAAAATTACATTAGGCAGCCACTGCGCGGAAGCAAGAAAATGTGTTTCTCTCAGTGAAACCAAAATATTGGTTGTCTCATCCATGATTTTATAGTTGTTGATTTTCTAGCCATACGATGGCTGCTACAACGTTTCATTTTTCCTGGTCGAATCCTGATGCGGCCTCAGGGTCGGATTGGCGGTGCACTAAACAAGTCTGGTGGGGCGTGCGGCGGCCCGCGGCGGGGCGGGGTGGGGCGGGGCGGGGGCATTCGAGGATGGGCGTTCTGGTATGTCCAGTCTGCAGTGGTGGGGACTGGCAGTACGCACCTGGAGGGGCGGGGCGGGGCGGGGCGGGGCCCTGCGGGGTCTTGTCGTGGGGCCCAGCTGAGCCGTTTGATCGCCCTTGAGGTATTTCGGACAGCAGCCCTTGCCCGATCTCGGCATGCAGCCCGACTGCTATGCCACTCCGCTCTAGCAAACAGAACGGGTATTTTTCGGGAGTTTTACGCAACGCAAAGTGATCACGTTTGATTTACATTTAGAATGTGGCAAGTTCCGAGTAACAGTTGCCGATTACCCTTGGCAAAAAAAAAAAAAAAGAAATGCGACGCGAGATCGTTTTAGAAAGTTGCCGTGGTTTTCGATTTAAAACTTTGAGCAGCACTGTTTTTTTTTTCCTCTCTCTCTCTCGTTTCGTCCGTTGAACGCAGGGCGCACAGCATGGGAGTGGCCGCCCGGGCCGGACCACGTGATTCATGGCCCGGCCAGATCTGCTGCAGCGGACCGTTAGTTCGCATAGAAAAATAATGTCCACCGTCCCGTGTCGCCGCCGCGACGCCCCGCGACGCCCCGCGACGCCCCGCGACGCCCGGGCGCTGGCCGTATGCAGGACATAAAACAGATCCGCCTCCGTGTGTAACCGCCCACCCAGCAAAGATACAGCGCATGCGAGCACGCCGCCAGCAGGGGAAGCTAGCGCCGTCGGGGGAAAATATTACTGCTGTGAACAAAGCTCGCAGTTCAATAATTTCATATTAAATTTAAATTTAAGCTTCAATTATACATTCCTCGTCGAAACTGTGGCGCTATCATGCCCGATAACCTCGAGGGGGTATGCACTCGCGTAATAGCCGGGTCCCTTTACCTGTAATGAAGGCGTAATAGTATGCGTTATAGTAGCGTAATAGGAGCGTAATAGCCAAAATTCTCCATTTTCCTATTAATTTTTGGGTCGTTTTGGGGCTGTTTTTGCATGTCTTGGGTTAAACTTGTAGAATTTCGGAGCGTAATACAGCGTAATAGACGTAATAGTCAAGGTCAGAGATTTAACGAGGGAATACCCCCTCGGATAACCTCTACAAGAGGACGAGGCTTAGCGTTGTAGAAGAGATGTATCGCACATTTCTACACGATAAGTAAAAACAGTTTGACGCAAGTGAAGGCCAGCTAGTCCTCGCCCAGTGAGGAGCCCCGACGTCGAGCAGCCAATAACTTTTAGAGCCGACAGCAGGAACAAGTTTCGTATCGGGAGGCGCATCGGACGAACGTCTGCGCACATGAACTAAAGCTGCACTATAGAGCCGAGTGAAGGAGGGGCCAGACTTTTGGATGCCGTTTGCTGCTCGTTCACGTGCTCCGTATGGAAATCGGGCAGTAATAATTAGCAGAGCACCTCCCCGCCGTTTTGCTAAATGTACTTTTTATAGCGTGGTCGTAAAAAAAATTGCATGCATGATGCTGAAAGTTTGATTGCGTTCGAATAAGCGTGTTATTTGTGGCAATTTTTTTATTTCTTTTAGTTTATGAAGAAGAGCGGAAAGTGCAGAGGCGTGCGTAAGTGGGTGAACCCACGTGCGTGTATGTGTGTGTGTGTGTGTGTGTGTTCGTCTATACCAATAATTAGTAAGAATATAAAGGCAGGATAATGAGCAAAATCGCCTGGCATAGCGGTCGGGCTGCCCGTGCCCACATAGGCTTCGCGCCATCGTATCACGCTGCGCCGTAAATTTTTTTCACGACACGCATTTTATAGTCATTTCCAAATCCTCTTTACGCCTAACCGGATTCCCCGACTGGACCGCTTGCTATTCGGCGCTGCTCGGCCCCGTCATGTGATACGGCCCCGGCCGGGACTCTGGCCCCTGGGCGGCAGGCCGGCAGGCCGCGGTCCAGGTGGTGAGGGGGGGGGGGCATGCGAGCGGGTCAAAGCCCCCCGCAAGTGCGCCTCATGAGGGATACGCCCTCTGGAGCCGACGATATAATCCTAACGGAAAGGTGTTAAATTTCCCGCACTGTAAAAGCGATTGGTGCAAGGATGCAACCGTTTTCAATTCCTTGGGGAAAAAACACAAGTTTATTAATGTGACACTGCTCATGATGCAATTTTCAATGTTAAGCAGCTTGTGAGGGTACTGCACGGTAAAACTAGCGTCTTGGTTTTCAAGACAACTTTCTTGATTTTCAAGACGTTTTGGAAAACGCAAGACCTTTCGTTAACGTCCTGCAAACCAGGACGATTTCCAAGACATTGCTCTTGGTTTTCAAGACATCTTCTTGAAATTACTCCTCTTTTTCAAGACGACGTCTTGAAAACCAAGAGCAATGTCTTGAAAATCGACCTGGTCTTGATTTTTCCAAAACGTCTGGAAAACCAAGACCACAGTTTTACCGTGTGGTCCGTAGCTTGAACACCCAGGAAACAGTAGTCTTGGCCTTGTATTTAGGACTTGGTTCAAGACTTGATTCAAGTTCATGCGGGTCTTGAGCGCTTCAAGGCTATAAGTCTTTGGATTGAAGACTTCCTTTTTCTGGATGAAGTTTCTTTGCGCTGCGTTTCTTCAATGTGGGGGACTTCAATAGTTGCCCACGTCTTTCTAGAAAAGAGTGGCACAAAGGACAGCGGATCGTCGGCGACTGCTCGAGAACCTTTCTCCTCAGTTAATCAGGTGGTGCGCGAGGGGACGGCCGGGCCTCACGGGACCAGGTCCGGAGGGCTCGGCTTGACTGCCCGCCCCGCTCCAAGAGATCAATCTCGATTGCTGCAATGGATGCGTTGAATCGTAAGGAGATGATTGATCGCTGGTCGGTGGTCAGCTACACACGCAAATCGTGTCCGGCAGGAGGACGGCGGGGCGGGCCTGTCGGGTCGGGCCTGGTGCTGTCGGCCGCGCTCACCGGGGCCTATTCAAATTGCTAGCGTATAATTACGCATCGAGGCTAAGACAAATTCCGCACGCAAGTCGTACGCACACACACACACACTCACCTCACTCACGCCATGCGTTTTCCAATTTCATTCCGCCCCAGGATCCCGCTGCGCCGGCCCTGGGGCATGGCCGATGTGGGCCACGTGAATTCTTTTCATCGACCGATACCAACCGGAACTCTGACAGTTTTCCTCCCTCTTTTACGCGCCGGTTCTGACGTCGCACGTGGAATGTTGAACAGTTGTCGTTGTGCGTGATAGGCGTTGGGTGGGAAGCTTACATTTGGTAGTAATTTTTGGCAAGGTCGTACAGACAGTCACTTTTAAGGTTCCTCGGGTACCGCCGGTGTCACACAGACAGTGTAGTCACCTGCAGGTACCTGAGAGGACACCAGGGCCCAGGGCGGACGCGCTGGAGGGCGGTCCAGGAGCACGGAGCAGGGGAGCGCATGAGCGCACAGCTTCCAATAAAAAGTAACATTCCGAGCATGCCTGCTCTCTCCGCCTTGCTCTCGGTCGAAACTTTCCTGGCGTGTTCTGTCCTCGGCCCGGTAATACGTTAATTTCTGTTTTTGTTGAAGCGGTCCTTCAGTCGGTATACATAGGTCGATGAAAGACTTTCCGATGAGTACTTCGTACTTTACCTGTGAAAATGCAATGTGAGAAATGCAATAGGGAAGGCGTAGTTTATCATTTCACTTTAAAAAATAGAGAAGTTTTATAAAAATTATTGGAAATTGAGAAAAATTTCAAAAACAAATCATAAAAAGTCATGAAAATTTAGTGCTAAAATTGACGAAATTCCAAGAAAAATTGACGGCATTTGTACGGCGTGTTGTTGCCGGGTGTGGCGATTCTAACGGCCAGCCCGTCGTCCCAGCCCTTAGGGGTAGACAGACGGGGAGCCGCACTGCACGCCGTCTCGCCTCGCACGCAAGCGCCACCGTATACACGTGGACGAACATGCAGCCTGCCTATACCCGCCCCGCCCGGCGCAGCCCGGCGCTAGTCCAACAATAAATCGTCACATTTCGGGAATCGGGTTCTCTCTCTCTCTGTCTGTCTGTCTCCCAGGCAGGGGGGAAAAACATTACGAGCATGAGACCGACATAAAAAGCGTCCTGGCCGGGCTCGCCTTGTCTTGATCGGAGTACGCTGGCTCTGGCTAGGTATCCCGCTGCTATGTATAGGCGTTGCGCTTGGAATAGTTTTCCCTCAAGTGCGGCAGCAGCCGACACGCGGCGCCGCCCCGGCCAGACAGGGGATTGTCGGCGCCGTCGCATTTTTGTGTCGTCGCCTCCGAGTAGTAGTAGTTTGGACGGGAAACGCGGGAGGGGAGCAAAGTGCGTTCAGGCTTCAAAGGGAAGTACAATTGTACAGCTCTGTCCGACCCGCCCGCGTCCGCTTTGCTTCCGTAGTCACACACGACGGTAAAACTGGCGTCTTGGTTTTCAAGACAACTTTCTTGATTTTCAAGATGTTTTGGAAAACTCCAGACCTTTCGTTATCGTCCTGAAAACCAGGACGATGTCCAAGACATTGCTCTTGGTTTTCAAGACATCGTCTTGAAATTGTTTCACTTTTTCAAGACGATGTCTTGAAAACCAAGAGCAATGTCTTCAAAATCGACCTGCACTGGATCCAAGTGTACGAATGTCGCTCACTTGTAGATAGACGAATAAATTCACTCACTTGTGGGTGAGCAAATGACTATTCGCTCACTTGTAGGTGAGCAAATGACCATTTGATGAATAATCATTCGCTCACCTACAAGTGAGTGAATTTATTCGCTCATCTACAAGTGAGCGACATTCGTACACTTGGATTGCCAGTGTGGTCTTGATTTTTCCAGAACGTCTTGAAAACCAAGACGACAGTTTTACCGTGCATCTACCCCCTCGGAATAATGCAGTTACGTTTCGGGGTTGTTTTGACGCGTCGCTGTGGTGTCGCGTTGTGTGCTCTGCCGAGATCTATTTGACCGGGCGGTCCACGCGCCTGTCTGCCTGTAACGCCCGGATATCAAAGTGACGGGCATTACCTGGTCCAGGTGCGCGTGACATGACGTGTCCCTTCGCGACACGCGCGCGTGTGTGTGTGTGTGTGTGTGTGTGCTGCCTCGCGAAGAAGGCGCGCAGCATATTTGAAGCGCCACCTACCAATTACCTCTCGCCCCGGCGTGGCCCCCCCCCCCCTTATTGGCCTGACTCGGCTGCGCTCGGCTCCGCGCCGACCACTGGCGCTCGGCTCGGCTCCGCGCGGCCCGCCCCGGGGCACCCCACTTTGCATACGAGGTCCACATCGTGGGCACACATGTTTTTATGTTTTCTTTTTTTTCGGGGGGGGTGTGTCTTGTGAGATGGACCGTGCGGAGTCTCAAGGGGTGGACAATTCTAAATTGTATGGTGTTCAAACCACGCAGCTTAGAAAAAAAATTAATAAATTTCTGGAAAACAGTAATACAAGGAAGTTTAGAAAAATGTAATAACAACTCAAGAAAATTTTTTAAGGGGATTCACACCACTTTTATACCAAATATTCAGAGTTGTTTCCCTCTCGGCGACGTATAACGCGAATCAGGGGCCGGGATTACAGAGGAGGAAAACTGTTGGCATACGAGCGTGTGCTCCATATATCGAGACGATTTCGCCCATTAAACTAATGACGGGTGTGTGGGGTCATTGCTTACCGTCGCCCACGCCGCCGTGTACTGGAGTACCTGCCGGGGGAGAGGCGCTGGTTGGTACCGAGCTGGATTCTTCCCTCTCTCTCTCGTCTAATTGGTAATAACATTGAATCGGGTCCTGCCTCTCCCCTTCCCCGTCTCCTCCACCCTCAACACCTCCCCCCCTCCCCTCTTTACCCCGCTCGTTTTATTACTGTCCCATTTGGGAGGACCCATTCCCATTCGGTGAGTAAGAGGCCCATCTCGTGCGTAAGTAATGCTGGTCTCTTTCTCTCCGGGCGTTGTTTGTTGTCGTCTTCCTCCCTCAGGTTGCCGTGGGTGCGCGCGCAACGACTCAACGAGAGAGGGAGGGAGTGGGGCAGGGGGGGAGAGAGGGAGGGGGGGGGAGGAGGAGGAGGAGAAGGAAATGCCGTCAGGTGTGCCCGTCTTGTTCTGTAACGCATGTACATCTCTCTTTCTCTCTCTCTCTCCCGCCCTCTCTTCCCCTCTCCCCCCTCTCCCCAATACATGGCGTCGCCCCCCTCATACTCTCTCTGGCTAAAACGGGCAGCCGACTCACTCTGCAATGACATCCGGACCCCTCCCCCCCCAATATTCCCTCCTTACATCGATATTTGGGCTGAAGCGTTTTATATCGCACAAGGCAGTGGCGCCGCTGCCTTGCTGAAACATTGAAGCGGCCTGCTGCTTGTCAATTATCAAAGCCAGCAGTCTTTTCTCGGAACCACGAACCCCCGCTGCTGCTGAAATTTCCCTCGTGGTCGGGACTCTCCGCCGCCGCGCCCCTTCCTTGCGCGTTTCCCTGCTTAGCTTTTCAGTTGGCCTTGCTTGGTATCTCGGTCCATTTTCTCTCTTTCTCCCCCCCCCCCCTCCACCGCCTCCTTCCGCGTCCACGCTTCTCCCCCCCCCACCTCCACCATGTGCCGCATCCCCCTCCCCTGCAGTGATACCGGCCAGACGCGGCGTGATCGATAACGCGCCAGCGGTCCCTGCGCTGCAGTCCAGCGCGGCCCAGGCAATGAGCATCGCCTAGTAGGCAGGCAAATGCCTCGCCCAACGAGTAGGCAAGAGGATTGTGCTGAAAACGTGCCATGCAATAAACAGTTCGGGAAGTGTTTGCTTGTAAGAAGTAGTGTGTAGAACGTACCCGGGTACTGCTGTAGGCTAAACTTTTTGTGGGAGATGTTGCCTACTAGGCAGTGTGTTTGAGAGTGGGCGATGCTCCGGGGAGGGCCGCCACCTGCCCACGTGATATTCGAGTACGATTAACGCAAAGCCTCGCCGCCAGTGGGCGGTCTGGGTCCGTCTCCAATCGGTAAATAGGCGGACGTTAGTGGCGGGAAATAAATCCAGGCAAACGGTTACTCGATATCCAGATCTGGCCTTGCAGTTTTCCAGCTGTCGCTCGCACGTTGCGTTTTCTCTGGCTTCTTTTTGATTCGTTTCGCATGCGTTTCAGCTTGAATAAAATATAAAACAAAAAGTTAAGAAAAGGAAATCCATTTCCATGTCTACAATTGTGCGAGGAAATTCACTCCCCTGTAAGTGTTCGAACACGTGGACTTGGAGTGCTGGCAACAGGGAGAGGGCGGTACGGAGCGCTGCGGCCAGTGCAATGCGAATACAGACAGTTGAAGCCTTACCGGGGGAGAACCGCTGGTCGCCGTATAATTACGGGTATCGCTGTGACTTCAGCACCTCGTCGTTCCCTCACTGTTAAAAAAATTGTCTGACAATTCAGACTAAAAAGTCCAAAGTTTTTTTTCAGCTTTGTTGTCTGAATATTCAGAGTAAAGTCCGCTCCGAAAAATTTTACTTTAAAAAACTAAATTTTCAGTTGTTGAAATTCTGAAAATTATGAGTTAGTGCTAGGTCTGAAAATTCAGACATAACAGTTAACCGTTAAAATTATTGAACGCGATCATTTTGCTTCACACCGTTGTCATAGCAATTGTAGGAGAACTTCCTAGGTTCAATGAAAGTCTTTCACCGTCGGGGTGATTTGAACCCCGTTCCTCAGGGTTACGAAGCAGCCGCGTTACCACTGCGCTACGCTGTCCGCCTGTGAGACTGGTTGCACTGCTGCGATGAGCCTCATCGCCCTCGTCTGTTCCCAGCCGTCAGGGCAGTCTGAAACTTCAGACTCTACCTTCAAAAATTCAGACTGCCTAGTCTGGATCTATGAAAAAGACTTCAAAGATGACAATTGTCGGAACGACGAGTCTGATTATTCAGACGGAAAGTCTGAAGATTGATTTTCAGACAGCTAAGACCAAATTTTTTACACCAGGCGTTCCAATATATTGATAAGAGGTCTGAATTTTCAGTCTCATGTCTGAAAAGTCAATTAAGAGTGGCAAGTCTAAAAAAATCAGTCTGAATTTTCAGATTTTTTTTAACAGTGCTTGTAACGGGCCGCCGGGCTCGGCTCGGCCCGGCTCGGCTCGGCCCGGCACGACACGGCCCGGCTCGCTGGCTCAGCTCGTCGCCTCAATCTTCTCCGTTTACCTCAAGTTTTCGGTGGTTTCGCTCAGTCTGACGAGGCGGCCCTGGCCGCACGACCTGTCGCCTTTGGTCGTCCGCGCCGCCTGGCTCGTACGTTGAGAGAGAGGGAGAGAGAGAGAGAGGGAAAGGGAGAGAGAGAGAGAGAGAGAGAGAGGGTCAAATAGCTGCCGATGTCCCCTTATCTAGCGCCGGCCCGGGCCGGCCGCGCTCACTGTGATATATCGCCCTGCCTTCTAGCGGAACCTTAATCTCGATGAGCGTGGACCATTATTCCCAGATTGAGACTGGATCCAAACCAGATCGGCTGTTTTAGCGCACTTGATGAGGTTCCTCGCCTCAATTGCCGCCCTCCCGCCGGGTGGCACCGCTGTTTGTCCTCTCTCTCTCTCTCTCTCTCTCTCTCTCTCTCTCTCTCTCTCTCTCTCTCTCTCTCTCTCTCGCCGGTGCTGTCACATGTGCCAATTATTTATTTCCGTAGGCTTGGCAGCGGCGCTGTCAGATCGGCGAGACGCGAGGAAAGGCGTATGTAGATACGCCCTGATGTTCTAGCGAGCACGCCTCTTAGGAGGGGCCGTGAGAGAGAGAGAGAGAGAGAGAGAGAGAGAGAGAGAGAGAGAGAGCGCAAAAGCACGTCGTGTCGTCTCACTCCCCCGCACTCCAGCATCCTGTCCCTCCCCGCTCCCTCTCTCCGGCTTCCTCCCGTTCTCTTACTCACTCGCCCGTGCCCTCCTACGCCCCGCCACGCCCCGCCACGCCCCGAGGTGATGCCCCGCCGTCCCGCCGTGTGAAATGTGCTGCGCCGAGCGTGGCCGTGATTGGCGCATATCAGCGCATCGCATCGACGGGAACCAATCGCAGGTCGTGATGCATGTGAGTCGCACTTAGAAAAAATTCTCCTCTTAGATTTTTTCCCCCTCTCTTTAAACTCCTTCTCTCGTTTCTTCTGCCGAGAGTCAGCGCTCTCTCTCTCTCTCTCTCTCTCTCTCTCTCTCTCTCTCTCTCTCTCTCTCTCTCCATTGCCTGTAACTTCTTTCTCCGCTTTGCTCCGCCCCCGTGGTCCGCGCCACGCAGCATCTCACCTCTCATCTCGTCTGGCGAAAGCCTCACGCTCCAAATTGCGCTCCAGTGGTATGCAAATCCAGTAGGTTAGGCCCCTCCTCCCTTTAGTCGATCACCTGTGTGCGTGTCTGCCTGCCTTCCTGCGTGTCAGTGATGGCGTATCTTTTATTTTTATTTTTTTATTTTTTGGTCGGGGGATCCTTACCGTTCTTCATCTTGCTCTCCCTCTCAGTCACGCACTCACTCACTCACTCATTGATGATTTTGTTCTGGTCAAAACCTTGACGTAGTACGCTACATATGCGCTCTCGTTGATACATTTCGTCCCTTTGGCGTGGTGCGCGTTTGGCCCACCTACATGGCCCCGCACCACATCCCGTCCGGCTCCAAAGACCCCCCCCCCCCCCCCCCCGGTTTTCCCTCCGCCCCGCGCTAAGTCCGCGCCAAGGTGACCTCCCCCCGGCTTTGCCAATTTGCCCAGCATGGCGTATGTGTTCGGGTGTGCGGGGTAGGGCAGGGCGCGCGTACCTGCTGCTCCTGCCGGCCGGCTGCGGCTGGAGCTCTCCCTCCCGCTGCTGAGGACGGAGTCAGTCCCTCCCTGACTGACCAACCAAACAAACATTTCTGCGAGCAGGGAAGATACAAAAAAATAAAATAAAAAAAATGCAGTGACGGTGTGGAAAATAATCCTAGCCGCTTCTGCCTGGTTTTCTCTCCGCGCGCGCGGACCTCTTGTCACATCTAGCGCTGGCTCTTCTCTCTCTCTCTCTCTCTCTCTCTCTCTCTCTCTCTCTCTCTCTCTCTCTCTCTCTCTCTCTCTCTCTCTCTCTCTCTCTCTCTCAGATGAGATGTAGTTTACGGCAGCTTGGACCGCCTGACGCTTTGCGACGGACCGGGCCGCCGCCACCGCTACCGCTGCTGGATATGAGAATCAAACGCATCGCCCGGCCCACCACACCTAGACTGTAAAAAAGACTAGCTTGTACGCGTCGCGTCCGCCAAGTGACAACACTTTCTCCGACCGGGCACGGGAGCCCCCGCCCCGCCGGCCCGGCCGCTTATTTTGAGAAGCTCATCGAGTTCGGCACCCAGCCACCCGAAAGCCCCAAGTATCAAGCGTTAGGTTTGGTTACTTTGGGTTCGACCAGGTTAGGTTAGGTTAGGGTAGGCTAGGCTAGGCAAGGTTAGGTTAGGTTAGATTAGCCTACCCTAATTTAACCTAACCCTTGAAATTGGGAAAGAATGGGGTTGAACTTAGTGAAGCGGGCAGTAGGTGCCGAACTCGATGCGCTTCTCAAAATAAGCGGCCCGGCCGAGGACCGTTTTGTTTCTCTTCCGCGGGGAATAGGAATCTGTTAGACAGGGCCGTGGACGGTCGCCACAATTTTTGCATACAACATGGTGTGTGTCGGCCCGTTACAGGGTGTTTTGCTCCGCCTTTATAGGTATCACACGCGCGTTTTATCGGAAGTGGACGCGCGGGGCTTATAGGAGCAAGGCGCTGCTTTTATCGACGATAAAAGTGCGGCGTTTAGTTTCGTAATGTAATAATGGGCGGGCGCTTGTGACATGGCTCGCTGGTGCCGCCGCGTAGCGTGCCGCAGTGTGTGTGTGTGTGTGTGAGTGTGTGAGAGAGTAGACTCCTCTCTATTGCTTTACACTATACGCCTTGGCAAGATATAATTTAGAATCAGGTGCCCCGGCCTCCGGTCCCGACCGAGGCGGGGCGGGGCGAGGCGGGGCGGGGCGGAGCATCGCATGATCATCGGCATGCATGATTCGTTTCGCTCGTGGAAAAAGGAACGCGGCGGGCTCGGAGAAAAGTAGATCGCCGTACGTGTGTGTGTGTGTGTGTATACAAAGTGAGCCGCTTAGCTAGCGCTAGTCTGTCAGACTCTTGTCAGCCTAATGAGGTACAAAGTGCACGCAGTGAGTGAAAATGCTCCATCTTACCGTCCTTCTGTCTGACCAAACTCGGAATTCGAACCCCGCGGCTTTGCTTCGCCGCGACGCAGCAGGTATTCCACGTGACCCCCCCCCCCCTCCCCCTCCGTCCTGCTAGTCGCCAGGACGCGCACGGCCCGGGCACTTTTTCAGCCGTCCAGTTCATGTTTTTGGCCCTAGACGGCTTTACGAGGAGACGGAAAGAGCGCCGCATCTCCCCGGCGGGCCCTGAGGAGTTACATGATGCGAGATGGCGAGAAAGGTGCAAGGGAAGGGGAAGTAGGAGAAGTAGGGGGGGGGGGGGGGGCTACTGGCTGCAGTCTTCTTTACGGCCTCCCAAATTGTCCGCGCGCGCATCGCGATCAACTGATTGGGACCGTTAGAGTGCGGAGCCTGCCTAGGAGACCGTCGTCCAGGAACCACGTGGGTCGGAGAGGTTCCGGAGAGGGTCCTTGACTCGTGGTCCGGTTGTATCAACCTACATAAGCAAATACACGGAAAAGTTCCACCACCGACCCCCTCTGCTTCGTCTATACATCTCTCTCTCTCTCTCTCTCTCTCTCTCTCTCTCTCTCTCTCTCTCTCTCTCTCTCTCTCTCTCTCTCTCTCTCTCTCCCAGAAAGTTTTTAGTACTCTTGCCCAGTTAAGGCGTAATTTTTCTTATCTCCCTGTTAAAGTTAGAAAACTTCTTGTAACTTCACTAGTTTTTTCAAACTTTGATTATGGATCTGTACTCTTAACTGATCTGTCTATTGTCAATAGTAATCGACTACAACGAATACAGAATGCTTGTGTGAAGTTTATTAGTGGCGGATCCAAATTTGATCATGTAACTCCCATTTATCGTGACTTACAAATACTAAAAGTAGATAACAGGCGTACACAAGCTGTCGCTCTCCTCACCTGGAAAATAATGAAAATGGGCCAACCAAAATACCTGTATGAAAAGTATGTTTTTACCTCTGAAACTAATTGTCGTGCTACCCGATCTAGTCGCAACATGTTGCAAATGCCAAACCATAGACTGGCTAAATATAATAAATCTTTCCTTATTACTTCTATCAAAGTTTGGAACTCCCTAAAACTGTATGATCTTCAAATGTACTCCTATGAGACTGTAAAAAATAGAGTACATAATTTACTGCTAAACAGCCAAACTTAATCTTGTAAATATTATAATTTATATTTCAACTGTACTAGTCAATGTCATATTTTGTATTCTCTGAGAGCTGGTCTACTTTGGAGCGGGACTACCAGTCCCTTTAAGTAGACCTCAATAAAAAGATTTCAATTTCAAAAATTTCTCTCTCCCTCTCCCCAGGAAAACGTTTTACTCACAAAATCATCACGGGTGTCACAAAGATGTCACTGTGACGTTTTTCGACATCACCAGTGACGTCATATGTGCAAAAATCGTGACCTCGTAAGTCATGAAAAGATCACAATGATGTAATGGTGAGAAAAAACATTTTCCTTGGGCTCTAACCTCTAACTCCCTGCACGGCTCTCGCCGGTAGAAAGAAGTCGTGGAAATATTCTCAGTGATTTGTTATTTTTTATTTTTCATGCTTTTACGTGTTGTGCTGAATTATCACGTTAAGTTGTTTTCGACAGCATTTTATTTTTATTTTTATTTTTGCAAATTTTTTTTCTAGAAATTTAAAATGCCTACGCTGACACCGTGACCATGTGATGGCGGCATGCGGGTCTTATAGGCAGAAGCGTGCTGCACCCACCGCCTGCCTGTATGGGTATAGCTATCGTGCGTTCATGCCACTCCCAGATTCCTCGAGCCGCCCCGCCCCGCCCCGCCCCGCCCCGCCCTGGAACGCCCAGCTCCAGTTTGCGCAATGACGCCCCAGTCGCCTCTTTATCATAACGGGAGCTTGGCTCTCGGGCTGAATACAGGTAAAGCGGCAAGCGGAAGACAGAGGCCATTTATTTCGATATCACGTGTAATTAGTGAAACCGGTCGTATTGCCTGAGCGGAGTTGACGGGGTGGCTGTTTCGGTTTGTCCAAATTTTTCATTTTTCAAAGAGCAAGTGGTAACCCTCTGTGGAGGCCTGGGGGTGACAAAAATAACTCGTTGTGTTTCTTGCCCGGTCGAACGGCGCGACTAAGCGAGTTTACGAGGCCCTTTATGTTGATCAGGTAGCCATTCACGCGGCCGCTAATGGGACGCCTTTTGTTTGCCGTTAATTACGGAAATGCGTGGGCGCCTCGGCCCGGCGCGAGGCTAGGCGCTTTTCACGCCGCTGCGGGACGGGGCCGGGGCCGCGGCGGTGCGTGGGCGAGGGCGAGGGCCGGCCGGGGGGTTTGAGTGTCAGTGCGCGGCGCTGCAGGTAGCGGGTTCAAATATCGGCCACAAGTTTTTTTTTTCCTTTTTTTTTTGGGCGGGGGGGGGGGGGGGTAAAATCCGTGGTCGTTTTAATTTTTAAGGTCTTAAAGTTTTAAAAAAACAAAAATTGCTGCTTTTTATTTTAAAAAATCTCTGATTCTGTTGGATCTTTAAAGTCAATCGTAGGAAGGCATCTGTACTTCAATAGCGAATCCTTGTCTTAAATGGACGACGTTTTTGGTGCAACGGTCGGCGCCACCCTGGGCCGCCCCGCCCCGCCCCGCCCCGCCCCGCCCCGCCCCTGCTTGTCGTGAGGGTCGCCCCGCCGCACCTTTGTGCCCCTCGCCCTGCCCTGTGCGCCTCGGGGCGGCAGGTGCCGCCCCACCAGCTGCGCACCTGCGCATCTGGCACACGCCAGGGATTGGTAAACCCTCCTCAAATTTTATTTCGCGCACACACACACACACACACTCACACGCCCTCTTACCGTTCGCATGCGTTTGATGAACACGGGTCCAGTGTGGTCGTTAATGAGGAAAGGCGGGCGGGTTATTCGGGTCGCAGGAACGAGAAAGAGGGGACGACGACGTATTCATCGATTATTCATAATCTGCCGCTACATGTAATTTTTTTTTTCAAGCCGTTCTAAAAGAAAATGTATGTTTTAGATTTAATTGATCCCGATTAACGCCGCAGCGGCCGCGCGCGGTCACCCGCGTGGTCGTTTGGAGAGTGCGGACAGCTGGTGTCGGGGCAGCCGCCCGGCACAGCCCCCTCGATTATCGGCCGGTGAGCCAGACACAGGCTGTGACTGTGACTTTGACTCTGCCCTTCGGCAGTCCGGCCGACCGGCCGGCGGGCGAATAGCTAATTGACAACAGTTAACCTATTGGCAGCATTTTCCCCTCCTCCCCCTCTCCTCTCCCCCTCCTCCTACTCCTCTGGCCGCCGCCGCCCTCACCCCCTTCTCCCGCCCTCCTTACCTGGAAGCAGCCGCGGGAGCCAGCGGCACGCGTTCGCACATCTGCGGAGCGGGTGGCACCTGCCGCTCCGGCCTCGCTCGCGCGCCCCGCCCCGCCCCGCCCCGCCCCACCCCGCCCCACCCCGCCCTGCCCCACCCCGCCCCACCACGCCCCACACCCACCCTCACCCCGCCCCACCCCGCCCCAACCCGCCCCACCGCCTCACCACCTCACCCCGCCCCACCCTGCTCCACCCGCCCACCTCACCCCGCCCCGCTCCACTCCGCCCCACCTCACCCCGCTCCACCCCGCCTCACCCCACCCCGCCCCACCCCGCCCCACCCCGCCCCACCCTACAATAAGCTTCGCTCCGCCGAATTGAAATAATCCTTGAACATGTTTTTGCGCCGCTTGTCCCGCCCCGCGGTGGCCGCCACGAGCGCCCTCTACCGGCGGCGGGCGGGTCGTCACCCTCCAATCTATTAACCGGTTCCACTAAAACAAACGCTGCGGCCCGTATTAATGAACCTCCGACTTGTATGGACGGCCGTACGGCCGGGCCGAGCCCACGGTACTGCTGCTGATGCAAATACACTGTGGAAATTAATCTGGCGATATTTTCATAGAACGGGACGGAGGTGTGGGGTCTCGCGCTGCGGTGTTTCAGTGGCGACAGCGGATGGACGGCAGCTGGGGGCCGACCGGCAGTGCTGCGTGCTCTAATGAGCGAACGTTATCCTTCTAACCGCCCCCTCCCCTCTCTCTCTCTCTCTCTCTCTCTCTCTCTCTCTCTCTCTCTCTCTCTCTCTCTCTCTCTCTCTCTCTCTCTCTCTCTCTCTCACCCAATCCTCCCCTTTTCTCTCCGCTGCCTCGTGCCACGCTCGGGGTCTTAACTCACTACTCATCGGCCCGTTTTACTTTTCACATATTTATCCTCTTTTTTCTCTCTCTCTCTCTCTCTCTCTCTCTCTCTCTCTCTCTCTCTCTCTCTCTCTCTCTCTCTCTCTCTCGTTTTGCCCTGGCTCCCCCTCGCCTCTCTCCATCTTCTTCTTCTTCTTTTCCTCCCGTGTGTAATCGTAAAAAAATCCCCCCACTCCGTCTTCACTTGCGCCCGCCCCGTACGGACGGGGGCCCATCTCACGGATAAGGAGCCCCGCAGCCAGCAGGGTTCAATGACAAAAAGGCTGGCTCGGCAAACGCCCACCACGCACGCCCGCACGCACGCGCGAGGAGAGAGGAATTTAGAATGACGCCGCACTATTTCCAACGTTTCACAGCGAAGACGCGCCCCGTATTTTTCACGCGTTTTACGATGAGAAGTTAAGTTGGTACGTCTGCTCTTGTCGGTGGCGGCGGGCTGGGCTGTTCCCACCTGAGCGTCATTAGGAAAAGGGTACAGACCGCCGCGCTTCTCGTATGCAAAGCCGCGAGGAGAGTGGCACTAGCACTAGAACTCGTATTTCGTGATTTGTCTGAGAATAATGTCGCACTCTGTTTCCTGGCTTCGGACGCACGTGGAGTGGAGCGGCCTCCATGAAGCGAAATGAATGCATATCTGATTACCTTTGGCCGTACGGATCTAACACGGTGATTGTAATCCCCATTGACGCCATTTTAAACACTGATCCCCACTCCTCGGAATATTTTAAGCCTGACTGTCGATCCTCTCTCTCTCTCTCTCTCTCTCTCTCTCTCTCTCTCTCTCTCTCTCTCTCTCTCTCTCTCTCTCTCTCTCTCTCGTTACTGGTTTTCGTCCGCTCTCCACGCTCATGACCTTAGTGCCGGAACGTCTTAGCGACGTTGATTCGCTCCGAAAGAGAATGGATAAAGCTGAAGTGATCCTGTGTGCGAGAGAGAGAGAGAGAGAGAGAGAGAGAGAGAGAGAGAGAGAGAGAGAGAGAGAGAGAGAGAGAGAGGGAGGAAGACAGAGGGCGGGGGTACTGGTCCGCCGGGTCAACGCACCGCGCACCATGTGGGCCCTGACTATGATCAATGGATATCGTGCAACTGCACGTCGATCCATGTATTCCATTATCGCCTACGGCCCGGCCGGTCCCGCTCGAGGTCACGCTCAGGTATAGTTATTTTTAGCGGTGCAGCAGGAGAGAGACAGGGAGAGAGAGAGGGAGAGAGAGAGAGAGAGAGAGAGAGAGAGAGAGAGAGAGAGAGAGAGAGAGAGAGAGAGAGAGAGAGAGAAGGGTCCACATTCGCAACGGGTCGAATTAGGGATACGAAAATGAAGGCTGGAATGGGAACATTTACGCGAGAAAGGTCAAAGTTTTGTTTAAATTTTTGCCGTCACATCGGGAAAATGTTTTTATTAAAAAATAGAATTTGTGTTTATTGAATGTTAATTTCTTGCGTCTAAGTATGTTTCTTTTTACTCTGTTACAGGTAATGCAACAAAACTCGGGAGTCTTGCGTGTGAGGTGAGGGGCTGGGGTAAGTGCACCCGTACCCGTATAGCCCGGCACTGCATCCAGTGAGCCTGCCTGGCCACCAGCCCGGCCTGAGTGGGCCGCCCCGCGTGGAATGCGGTATCCAAAGATCACACTTTAGGGATTGCCATTTTCGTAGAGGCTGCGCTGCCACGATATATATTATTGTTGGGTGCCGCTCGATTTTTATTGTGGAGGTGTCTGTTCCCATGACCCGAGCGGACCCGGCCGGGCCGGGCTGGGCCGGGGACGCAGCGTGAATAGGCAGTGCAAGCATCGCATCCCCCAAGATTCGTGACTTTATGTAAAATGGCGGGGATCTATTGTGCGGCCCGGGCCGGGCGTGTGTGAGTGCGTGGGGAGGTGCGGTGCGGCACAGGTGCAACTGCGTGCTGTATCCTCTTAGAGCGCATCGGCTCCACCCCTCCCCCAGCCTTTTTATCGGATTTTAGCCTCTTGGTGGACCATCCCGATAGCGCTTTTGCGTGTGAAGAGTCAGCTTCTTACCGTCTCACTTCTGGTAGGCCCATATCCTAGTGTCTCGCCGACACTCATCAAGTGGAACTTTTTTGAGACCGCGATTATCATTCTTTGCTACATTAACGTTTCGTCTGCCAGTGAGTCCATTCACAGCACTAGCCTATCTAAGTTATTTGAATACCTTAAAGCAGGTCTGACTGGCGCGCTGCACGAACGGCCCGCCGTGGCCGTGCCCGCGGTCCATGCGATGTCCGTATCGAGATCAGAACCGGACCCCGGCGAGCTGCCCCGCCGACAGCAAATACGAACATTGTATCGACTTGTGGCATTTGGCTTTTACCCGTTTTATTATTTCGGTTAGGGCTGCTCCGAAAATGATCACATTTGAGCGGTTTAATCCGTGGAAACAGTACCTTATCTAGAATTGATGCTCGGATCTTTCCGGAAGCTGGACGTCAACTTGGATTATCGCAGAGGTGTCATTAGGTTCAGTTCTGTGTTCATCGGGGTTGAGTTTTCGCGATACAGTTACACCCAGAAAAGTGTTTCCTTAAAAAAATTAGGAAATTTTTTCTTAGTTTCAAAGAAATACCATTGTTTTAACGTAAACATTCTCTTAAGTTAAAGAATTTCTCTTGAAATAAGATAAACTTTTCTTAAAAATAATAAGAAGAAAAATCTTTGTGTTTATTTTAGGAAAATTTCCTAGGGAAAAACTTTGACGTAAGGAAATTTTTCCTAGTTTTAAGGAAACGATTTTCTGGGTGTACCTTGTACTTGACTTCAAAAGCTTTCATCGGAAAATCGACGACACTAAAGCCCCATAGCAGAAAGTATCAATCTGAAAGTATTTGTCAGTGAGAACTTTTGAGCCAGAGCAAAAATCACGATGTGTTCCGGGCCAGCCCGATATAGGCGGCGCCAGCGCCTCTTTACGAGAGCGGCACGACGAGGCGGTCACGTTTCGTGCCGCGGAGTTATTAACCGCTCGGCGTTATTAAAGTGCTCATGGCAGCGTACGCCGAAAAGCTTGCAGACACTTTGAAAATATACAAGAGAGAGAGAGACAGACAGACAGACAGACAGACAGAAAGAGAGAGAGTGACAGAGAGAGAGAGAGAGAGAGAGAGAGAGAGAGAGAGAGAGAGAGAGAGAGGGGAGGGGGGGGGAGGGGTTCGAACGAGCGACAAGCCCGAAAGGCGAATGCCCTATGCCCTAGAAGATGGTGAACGGAGCCATGCCCGTCGTCGCACGTATGTAAGTGTCGTTGCAATGTCTCTCTGCATTTGAATGTGCTCTGGTGTCTCTCTATTGTTTCCCTCTCTCTGTTCACTCTCTCTCCCTCTCTCTCTCTCTCTCTCTCTCTCTCCTCTCTCTCTCTCTCTCTCTCCCTCTCCCTCGCTTGCCCTCGCGTGTTTTCTCTCGCTCGCTCACTTGGTGCGCGCGGGCGCCCTAAATAGTATGGCACTGCTTTTCCATACAATGGGCAGACCATGCACATGTGGCAGCTCGCAAGTGAGCAAAGGAGGTGACACAACGTCCCCCCCCCCTCTCCCCGTGAGCAGGCATGGCCCACCGGATGTAGGTGCGTTACAGTGAGGCGACTGCTGGGGAGTGGCCCGGTAAGTTTCGGCTGTCAGTGACACGAGCTTGGAAAAAAATTGTCAGAGTCAAGAAATAATTCAGCTGCCTTATGGCGCTGAAAATTCCACCTTACCTCTCCCTCTCCCACTTAGTGGCAATTTTTGGGAGCCATAGCGTCTGACAGGAGGTTGTCGCCACAATACAACAATGAAAACGCAACGTTACGATGAAAGGTTTTTGTAATTATAATGGGGAAGAAGAGTGTCTACTGCACTGTCAAAATTTTTATTTCCCTCGGACGACCACTTGTCTTCTTTCCCTTCGAACTAAATTAATAAATTGACTACAATCCGCAGTGACGAGCACTTATGGGCCCAGAATCTGCAGCATTTTGTTTCTTATCTTTCGCCGAAGCATTACCTTTCGGTTCGGCCGTACAGGTATAGGAGAATGCGTCACAAGCCCCGTAGATTTATTCGCCAGCAATAAGTCTCTTTATTTTTTATTTTTTGGAAATAAAAGGTTGAAGGGTCAGCCAAACAGTGGAGCAGTCGACACGAGGTGGGAGGCCTGTCAGCCGAGGGGGCGGGGCGGGGCGGGGGGGGCGGGGCGGGGCGGGGCCCCCTAGCCGAGTCGCCAAGTTCACTTTTTTTTCTTTCGCTATGAACACGACACATCGCAGTGCATTTTCTACCTGAGCTACCGAGGCGTGCTGCTCGCGTCCAGACGGGAGCTACACTCGCAAAAATCATGACGCAGAAAACAAAATAACCGTTTTTCATTTGCGGTCGTCCTGGCGTTTGGCGTGGCTACTTCCGCTGCAGTCTCTTGACAGCTCTAGTTGCGCGGATTTTTGTTTCAATGGTTGACGGGCCTCGCCCTCACTTGCACGGCTTCATTCTGAACGCTGCTGAGCGGATTGAGTGAAGGGAGACGGTGTCGATGGTGGAGGGGAGGCGGCAGCGCCAGGGGTCGCGCTCACCTCTCTCTCTCTCTCGTTCTCTCTCTCTCGCTCACTCTCACTCTCTCACTCTCTCACTTTGTTTCCCTGCATTCGTGGAAGCTCCAAGAATGCGCTCTGCTGTCATATTTAAGTGCCGGGGACTCTCTGCAGTCAGAGGCGGCCCGAGATGCCGCGAGATATCCAAAGCGATGGCAAACGTTAAACCCGACGCTTTGCAGAAATAATAAAGCAAAGAAAGAGAGAGAAAAGGAAACAATCGGATGCAAATCGTCAGCGACGGCGTGAGGGGCTGACGCAGTCCGTACACTGGTGGCGAGTGGGAGGTTAGGTACGGAGAGAAGCACCCTGCTGTATCGGCCCCTGCATCACCGTCCGTCGTGCAAGGGTCGTGCGATAGCATTCCAGAAAGGTGAGGCAGCCCCCTGAACCTTCCTCATCTCTCTCTCTCTCTCTCTCTCTCTCTCTCTCTCTCTCTCTCTCTCTCTCTCTCTCTCTCTCTCTCTCGCAGTAACACGCTTGTCCGCCCCCTAATGACCCAACTCCCCCGTAGCACACACTACCTTTTCAATTTATTTTTTATACCACTCGCACCAGCGCGGACAATAGATGCAACACACTGACCGCGTATCTCATTCGTTTATTTTATTCATTAAGTTAAAGAGTAACTATGCAGTAGGATCGCTAGGTATGACCAGCGCTGTTTATCGGGCCAGGCGGGGGCTTATGTGCGTGGTGGTGCTTTAAATTTTGCGCACGTTAAGGAAAGAAAGAAAAAAGAGAACGTCTTATTTTTGACTCCCGCGTGACAATTTTTTTATAATTTTGTCCGAAAATGGCTACTATCTATACGAATTTTTTTCTGCGTTGGAATTTTCTGCTTGGCCCAGTGACCCCTCTGGTCCGCACAAGGGCAAGGGCGTATAGGGCGGGGCGGGGCGGGGCGGGGCACAGACCAGTTCCCCGTTGCGCTCCCGTGCACGCAGCTTGCAGCCCTTGCATAACTCCCTCAAAATAAGGCAAAAACAAATGCGACAAAAGTGAAACAGGAAAAAGAGTACGCGTGTGTGGTGGCGGCCGGGCCCGGCCGGGCGGGTGTCCCTCACCTTGTGCAGGTCAGGGGCGGGAGGGGGAGGAGGAGGAGGAGGAGGAGGGGGGGGGTCCTTAATGAGGCCTGCCTGCTTTGTCCCTATTGCAGCTGGCGCACTGCCGCCGCCACGATAATATTTTTCTCCGGAACTACCGCGCCGCGCCGCCCTGTGTGAGCACAGCTCAGAGATAAAGGTGCACGACGCGCCCTGCTGGTCGCGCAATATTTCCCGCGTTCGAATTGAATGTTTGACTTTTGGCGAACTCTGATAAGGAGTGTCATTTCTACTGTAAATTATACAGATAAATTAATTATCAGATTTTACCGTGTGGGCTGACCATAAAAGCGTGACTAGTTTCTGTCTCGTCGGCATTTGGAGCGACTCACATTTGCCACTGTGAGTGCTGTACGCCCGCTGCTGTATATTTAGCGACGGTCCCTGTTCGCACCGACCCCTTGCGTTATGCGCTCTTACATGGTGATATGCCTCTTCCTGCCACGCACCCCACCCACCACACGCCACCCTGCGCCCCCCCCCCCTCCCTCCGCCTCCCTCCGCCTCCCTCCCCGGTGCCGACTGACGCACTGGACGGTACATGACTTGGGGTGTTTTCACACACGGGGGGAGGGCGGGGCGGAGCGGGCGGGGCGGAGCCCTAGGCGTGCTGGTCCTTTATGGTTCCAGGAATCGCCGTAGATGCATGTGCAGATGAATGTTTTTCTCATGTGCCCTACGCCCACCGCACACACACACACACGCACACACACGCACACTATATGCCTTTCCGCTATACACCCCCGACATCTGTTGCGAAATACTACTGGCCCGTATCGCATGACGAGGCCTGGGTGCGCCTAGTCGTTCCGTGCGGCTGGCATTGGTAGGAATAGACTCCCTTTACCAGAGACAATTTTTCCCGAAAAGTATATGTCTACGAGATATTTAAAAAAAATTGCATATTTCACATCGGGAGGTTCACTTTTCATATTATCACATTGAGTGCGGGAAGTTTTTATTCTCTATGATTTAACACGGGCGCGTGACCATATAGTGGTCATGTCAATGTGTTATGTCGCATCAGTAAAAGACCGCGTGGTCAAGCGGAAGGTGAGCCGTACGTCTCAGTGCCGGCGGCCGGGCGGGCGCGGCGGGCCGGCGGGGCGGACCCCAGACAGGACCGCAATCAGCTTCCCAGAACTTAGAGTCATGCGCCAGCGCCACCGCGGCTGTAAGGTGGCGCCGGGTGTCACTTGATCGTTCTCTCTCTCTCTCTCTCTCTCTCTCTCTCTCTCTCTCTCTCTCTCTCTCTCTCTCTCTCTCTCTCTCTCTACCTCTCTCTCGCACTGTCCCTTCGCGTTCCCACGCAAGCTGTGTGGCCCGCCGCGTCGCCGCCCCGCGGTCAGCGAGCGACGCCCCGCTCGCCGCATCGGAAAAGGGGTGTACTGTGCCAATAAGTGCCGCGCGGAGCGAAAACCAAAAATTCTAACGCTAACGCGTTAAACGGCCCCCTAGGTTTTAACACTTACCTTCAAATTACAAAAAATGAATTGATATACATTTAAAACTGTACGTGAGAACCAAATCATAAATTTTATTTGTAGCCACACAAATGGCGCCCCTCAGGCTAGCAATCAACAACGCGGCTTGGCGACCACTGAAGTCCAACCAAAAATAATTAAGTCGTAATTCTAAATTTGAAAACGAAATAAATGGACGTTGTCACATTTTAGCAAAAACTTTTTAGAGCTTTATTTCTATTTGCATCGCGTAGATGAGAAAAATAAATTACAGCAAACGTTAAAAACATGGGCCTGAAGGGAATAAATACAAGGTTGGCATTGTTAGCGTCCCGCCGGCTCGACTCGGCCTGGCTGCTCAGCTCGTCATTGCCATAGAAACAGACGATGCAAACTGGTTTTATGCAAAAACGTATAGACAGTTTGACATGAGACCTATCTCAGAAATTTTCTAATTTTTCATAGTATTTTTCAGTAGAATTTGGTGTAAATCGGTTCGGCAGGATCAGCTGCGCCCATAAGGGGCCAAAGTCAAGAATAAATAAAAAACTTTCTGGCGAAAGCAATAGGCACCCCTAACGGGGGCCTAAAAAGTGCCAATCTTCGGTTCCCGCAGAATAGTTCTTTTCCACCACCACAGCGGCCTGCTGTAGGCAGACGAGACCGCGTCCCGGCAGCCTCTCTGCCGTGTGGTCTGCTCTGTCCGAATCTCAAGTGACGCGCAAACCCCGAGGTGGCGTCGGATTCAGCTCCCTCTCTCTTTCTCTTTCCCTCTCTCCCTCTCTCTCGCTCGCTCTGTGCCTCTCTCCCCCCGGGCTCCCAGCTCTGCACGGAGCAACGAACCATCATGGAAACTCGATCACTCGCTGTGTCCGGCGGGGCCGGGCCCGGCCCGTCACGGCCTGGACTTTGGCCTGCGCTGCCAACCTTTGTCTCAGGGCGCAACTGGACGCACTTCGGCAGCTCCACGTGGGTGCTTTTGACCGCGAAGGGGGTTCGGTGACAAGGCGGAAACTATCTCTTAAATTTGGTGTTCATATTCCTTAAAAGGTTTTTGAATGAAATGAAATCTTCTGAAATTTTGAGGGAATGGAGAGGCTTGAATTTTCAGAACACCTTCGATTTTTTTTTTGTAAACATTTCTGAATTTTGTAGTATTTTTGTTTTTATTCTGAAGTGAGCCATTTCTGTTTTCATTTTCTGAACAGTGTAATGGGGTGAACTAAGTGTGATCGACTTTGGTCAGTTCCGTATAGGGCTTTCGGGGTGACCGGCGCGGCACGGTACCTAGACCGCCATTAAAGACCACTGTGACCTCGCATACCATAGCACCGCCACCTCTAAAAGTCTACCCGCCCCGCTGCACGGGACGCGTCGATGCCCGTGTGAGGTCATAAAAGTATCTTTTCTCGTAAAGCCGTGGGTTTTACAGCCCAGGCCCAGGTGCACTTAGCCGCGTTGACATTCGTCATAAGAGGGCGAGCAGCCGTAAGTAAAGGGAGGGCCGCGTCCTGCCTATGCACGCTGGCCTCGCGGGGCTGTGGGGGCCGCCGTTAAATGTTGCCGTAAACCTGGAGGGAATTAGCGGCTCTGACGTTTACTAGTGTGGATGCCGCGCGACATTGTGAATGGACGTATTACCTTCTCTTTCTTTCCACTTTTCAAAAAAGAGAGAAAAAAAAATGAAGAAAAAACGAATTAATGTCTTCCCATTTACTGCCGTTCCCTTAGTGGAAGTAAACAGGTACGCCGTTTCAGGGAAGCGGCATAGAAGTGTGAAATCAGTTCCCTGCCGGCGGACTTTGCTTCAGTTTTTTTTTCACAGGCACTCGTGCCAGATGCGTTGACCAGTGACTTCCGATCTGAATTTCCATCCACAGGGTCGAAGAAATTGTTTAAAATCGAATTCATGTTAAAAAGTGACCTCTTTTCATCATGCTCTCAGATCTAAAAGATATTTATAATTTTTTGTAGTTTTTGCTAGTGAAAGCCTCTCATTCACTGTCGTTTTTTTTTTTTGCTCTAGCCTGCCTTCTTTTCACGGCTATAAACGGCGAAAATTAAGCGCTCACCTACGCCTTCTTCAATTGGAGTTGCGTTTGCATACGTACACTACTGAATTATTCATAGAGTATTCAACTGAGCTGCGTGCGCTACCTGTGTGTGAGTGTGTGTGAGTGTTTGTCGGTGCGCACTTATACGTGTTTTTGTTCGCTGTTTTTTCGGGCTCATTTTTTCCCCTATTGGTCTCGTCCTAATTGGCCTCACCTGAGGTGCACAATAGTGTAACATTAGGCTATGCGTATCGCCGGCCGGTCCTCCACTTTTTGCGCCCAAATTAAGTTGTGGTCATTGAGGAGTCGAATGGACTTTTTTCTACTCACCCTTCTCGTTGACTCCCTGCAGTCCTAGCAGACTGTCAGCCGCAGGACTTCCCTGGAATATCGGGTGCTGGTACGGATTGGGCCAGCGCCAAAATATCGCTGGCGGGGCGGGGCGGGGTGGGGTGGGGCGGGGCGGGGTGGGGCGGGCCGGCTGTGTGTAGCGCCGCGTGGAGTGAACAGATGAGACACGGACCGGTACCGGCCAGGCGGCTGGCGTAAATCATCATGAAGCTGAAAGCAGGAGGTGAAACTAATGAACACGCGATAGACTTTGTGTGCAATGGTTCGTCTCGAACAGGCGAAGCCGATGGCATAAAAAATGACGGACATAGAAATGCGTTAGAATAATCGCTATAGCTCCGCGCGACTTTTACTTATTTATTCCTCCTCATTTTCGCGCCCGCTGCTGTGGCATCCCTCGCGCCGGGTCGATGTATCAGATCGATTCATCGATATACGCGGGAAGACGTTCGCTTGTCGTCGATTGTTTGGCACCCGTGAAATATATGCAGCACGCTTGTACACCTGGTCACACCATCATTTTCTTTCCCGACTATTTTTCAAAAAGCCCTCGCGTTTTTGTACGGACCATAGGGTGTGGGTTTTCTCTCGTGGTGTTGTGATTGGCCTAGTTCATGACCTCCTGAAAACTTTTGGTTTGAGAAAAAAAAAATTGTCTTGGACACGTAGGACTCATGCCCACAATGGCCCCACAATCATGTTTTTTTTTGTCTGCTCGCATGGTGATGACGCTCTCCTCACCTCACCTCCTCGGCTCCAATGACTTTGTCTCCTCGGACAGGGGGGCGATTTGCATGTCAATAATCCCGACGCGAAAGAGTATAGAGAATGGGAGCGGGGTATGGGGCGCGGCGCAGAGGGGAGGAAAGGGGAGGGGCGAGCGCTGCGTGTTCCGCTGTACCGCTACCAGCAGCTTTATGTCTTCCCCAAAAGTTATTTCTAACTAGGCCTTGGCTGGTATGAGTGGTGTTCAGCCCGTCGCTTGATTTACGCCGCCGGCGGCGCGGCGGCCCGTCCCGTCCCGCCCGGCCATCCGCGCCGAAAAAAAAAAATAGAAGGAAAGAACAAATGGCAAACGGACATGACTATGGTCACGGGGCGGGCAGGGCGTGTCCCCCACGCGCGGGGTTTTGCCTGCCCACGGCGGGCATGTCCATGTCCGTGTATCTCGTGTGGTGGACACATTCTCGCCTAGTTTTCCCGTGGCTCATAGAAGAATGTAGCCCATAAACTACCGAGGTTTACGGTTCGCTTTTTCGACTCGTCGTCTGCTGGCGAAGCCTCTCCAACGAGAGCGCCACGCCGCCGCACAACGCACTGCTGCTGCTGCTGCTTCCAACAACTCGTTTATGGTCGACCGCTGTAACGCGTGACAACGAATACGTGGAGAGATATATTTATTCAGTCCTTTAAAAAAAAATCGGTCCGCCCGCGGGTCCCCACACACGGAATTTTTTTGTTTTTTACGACGTTGAATTTAACACGGTTTTCTCGGCAAGTTGCCTAGGTAAAAGCACTAAAACTCGCCGCGGGAGCGGCCGGGCCGAAACCACACCGGACCACTTACGGCCGGCCGGGCTGGGGCGGCAGCGGGGCGGCAGCGGGGCGCGCCACGGAGATGTTTTCTTCATTAACATTCGTCCAATTTCATAAACGAGACGTTCACCTCTTTCTCGACTTGTTCGGTTCGGCCCCCCCCCCTCCCTCACCCTTCCCCCTCTCCTGCCGTGCTCCTTACCCCCTTCCAGGCGCCCCCCCCCCTCCCCCGCTCCTTCTCCCCTCCCTTCACTGAGTCTTCCGCCCACAGTCTGCAACAAGTGCGTCTTTCCAGACGCAACCCCTTCATCCATTTATGCTTTTTTTCCGAAAAATGATTACGTAAGAATGAGGAAATTGAAAGTTAAACAGAATTTGAACGTGTTCTGAGTGTAAATGAAGCTGGTGAGACACCTGCACCTGTGCAGTACGGCCCGGCCGGCGCTGGCCTCTGCACCTCGTAAATGGAGCTTTATCGCCCGAGGCGCCTATTAATGACCGTAACTAAAGATGTGGCGTGCGGGCGCCGAGTAAAAGCGCGAGTGCACTACCGGCCGCGCTGCAGCCTGCTGCCCAGCTTGACGTGCTAGCGGAGCGGGCCGGGCGCCGTCTGCATACATTGCCCCGCCCCGCGCGCCCTGGGCTTTCAGCCTACTCCAGCGTTCAAGTCTCTGGCTGCAACCCCCGCAAGAAACTGCAAATCTTCTAATCCAGATTCTCGCCCGGAAAGGGGAAGGACACTTTTCCTTGCTTATTTAGGGTGAGAATTTAAACCTCACTCTATTTGAGCGAGATATTTTTTAGCCTCGCTTTATATGAGTAAGGATTTCTTAGCCTCACTTTATTCAAGCAGGAATTCTCACTGTATTAGGGTGAGATCACAAAATTCTTTCTCAAATAGAGTGAGGAAAAATATTCTTTCTCTCCAGAGAGTAATAAAATTACCCTCAAATTCTCACCCGTATAGGAGCGAGAATCAGGATTCGTTCATTTCCAGTGGAGGAAGGGGGGCAACTCGAAAAGAAAGATCATGTTCACGAAGACACTAGACAATACACGAGAAATACATTAGAGCAATGTCTTCCTACAGACCTAATCGGGCATTTTATTGTGAAATTTTGTGACGCAAAGACCTCTGCTCTCACGAGCACGCATCGCGCTTGTCGTTTTATTTATGAAAAAAGCTAGTTGTTTCTATACTGCATTATAAATTATTGCCTTCATTTTCTAGTCTAACGACGTGAGATGGCCGTTGATAAGGGCCGGCCTGTGTCGTTGCGCACGGGAGCGGCCGGACGCGCGGCGCGTTGAATAGTATAACAACTAATTAATACACTTGATTTGTAATTTATGACCGGTGGTCCAGCGGTAGGTAGGCAGGTAGGTAGGTCCCGCGACTCATTAGAGAGCGTCAGGGGTCCTGCAATGGGCCTTGCGTAACTAGGCAACTGACCGGCGGGGTGGGGGACCAGCTGCAAGCAGTGTGTCGTGTTGTTTGTGTTGTCGCGTTGTGTTGCTAACGCCGGTGCCTTGTTTGTTCTAGACCCAGAAAAGCGTTGTACTTGGATCTTGCAAAACGTACTTTGAATCGAGGGCAAAATACTTGATAATTTCAAGTACCATGTCCTTGAGTATTTTTGTGCTCAAATCAACCCGACTTTGTTCTCAAATCGTTCGCCTACGCGCTTGAATGGAACCCATGTTCTTGGTTCAAGGCTAAATTGGGCTTGGATTGAGCGCCAAATCGTACTTGAGATATTCAAGTACACGCTTCTCTGGGTGTATGTTCGGCTATTGCACATGTTGTGTTGCGCTGCCTAAGTTATTCCGCTAAAGTTGTGTTTGCCTCACGATTAGGTAGCCGCGCCCAGGAAACTTGAGTTTGTGAGTATCGCACCCTTCCACACTTAAATATGTGAAGGTTTGAATTTTCCCTGAATACACAACTACTGGTCAGCGTCATTCACACACTTTGGGTTTGCAGTGGGGCGGCGGCGATGGCGTTATAAATGTGCCGTCTGCCCGTAAATTCGGCGGGGGTAAAAAAAAATGAAGCTGTGCTATCGAGACGCAGCACCTCTCTCAATGGCTCAGTTCAAATAGCTCCGGCGAAAGTCGCATATATTTTCGTTACCTCCTCGCGGTGACGTTTGCAGACGGGGCCTTTCTATAGAAACTGCCTGCTGCGGCCGCTATCGGACTACCTCCACTTCACACCGCTCCGGCGGGGCGGGGCGGGGCGGGGCGGGGCGCGGCTCAAAACGGCCGGTGATCGAGCGGTGTCAACCGGAACCTGCCGGGCAAAGTTACACCGCGCACGTTAAATTTTTATGAACTTCTGTGTGCATGCTGCTGTTGCGGATAGCTTCAATTCGATACTACAGACAATTTTGTTTGTAATTGTGAACAAAAATTATACGGAAGAACAGCATGCACGTAGAAGTTCATAACTATGTATGGTTGGGTAAAAAAGTTGTTCATGAGAATTTAGTGTGCGAGTAAGAGGAGGCTCCGCGTATCAACGTAGTCGCGCCACGAACGGCCGAGAGTAAGACGCATGTGCGATCACAGCGACACTCGCCCCGCCCCACCCCGCCCCGCCCCACCCCACCTCGCCCCACCCCGCCCCACCCCGCCACGCCCGTCACCGTTCTGCTACTCGGACCTGTGTGCGTATAATACGATCATAGTCGTCGCGGCAGGGATCGTCTGGGCTGCTTGGTAAAGCCGACGGGCGCAGTGTGTGTCCGCGGGGCGCCCCGCCCCGCCCCGCCCCGCCCCGCCCCAATGACCGGTGTGGCGGTACGCCCGGAGGGGCCCCCGGGGGACAGTGCAGCTGTGCCGATGAGCACGCGATAAGGCCGCCGCCGGCCGCGCTCCACAAGTCTCACATGTTTGTCCAGCATCACACCGGCCGCCACGCCCGCCACGCCCCGCCACGCCCCGCCACGCCCCGCCACGCCCCGCCCCGCCACGCCACGACTTCCGTCCGTGCGTGGTACTCGTCCGCCCCGAAGCCAAGGCGCGCGCAACGAGCGGGCCGGGCTAAATAACTACATTGATGCCAGATCGGCGTGTGTGTGTGTGTGAGTGTGTTGTCTCACTCTCTTGAAAAAGGTGGAAAGGCGGGTGAAAGACGGCTTCGAGTTTTAAATTTTACATTATAATTTATTTTCTTTTGCAATTTTTTAAAACAATTTTCATTTTTAAATTTTACTATTTAAAAAATTTAAAATTTTGTAAAAAAATTTGAAAAGGTAAAATTTTTACCATTTTATGGTTTCTTCGGAATTGGTTTTCGCCTTTAGGGTAAACTTTTAACCATTTTATGTTTTAAGCGGTATTGGTTTTTGCCTTTAGGTTTTTCGCTCTCTTCCTCTCTCTCTCTCCCGGTTACGCTTACTCCTCTAGGAGGGGCGTACGTGTAAGACAGCCTAAGCCTCTCCAGCAGCCCCCGCCCCCAATCCCTCGGTTACCCCCCCGTGCCGCTTTACGATCATTGCCTCGTACGTGCCGATATAAATCATTCCCCCTCCTCCACCCCCGCCTTGTACGTACCTTGTTTCCTCCCAATCTCCGCAAGATGAGCGGCGGCGCTGCAACATTTGAGGAAATTACATGGCGGGGTGTTCGCTTACTTTGCTGCGCCGCTACTGCACGTCTGTTCAGCCCTAGGAGAGATTCTCAGTTTTCGTATTCATTTGCGCACTTTTCATTTACAAAATAAGAAAAATACAAGTCTTGTCTCATTGTCACAACCACAGTATCGTCACACTTTCGTGTCTAATTTATATGTAATCCACCGGCAGAAGGGGAGGAGGTAAAAAATAAAAAAATAAAAAAAATGTTGGTACGCGACGAGAAAATTTCCTGGTCGGTGAGGGAATGCGAGTGGGGAGGATCCTCGCAACACAACTCTTGCGAGTGAATCTTGTATGCCTTTCTCGGAAGTAAGTGGAGCCCCGTTGAAGGGCGCGTGAAGGGCAGAAGCCGTTGTGGGGGGATGAGGGGAGGGGGGGGGAGGGGCGTACGTCCACCTGACGATTGTTCGTTGCTGGCCCCGGCATTGTTCGCCGAAAAGGAAGGGACGGGTGACATTTAATGTTCACGCCCGTTCGCCGCAAAGAAATATCAGGCCTCGTTAAATTCCCTTCATGATTTTTGCGGCTCGGCTCGGCGGTCCCGGAGGCAAAAAAGTGGAGTCGGCGGCGGCGGCGGCGACGCGGTCAGAGGGCGTCGCGGCGCACCGGCGGCGGCGGCGGCGGCTCATCCCACCGCGACTTTCTTTTTGTTCTGTTTGAGATTCGCGCTCTGGTTTTCGCTCCATTCACACGGCCGGCCGCGCTGAGAGGCCCCACGCCTCCCGCCCCGCCCCGCCCCGCCCCGCCCCGCCACGCCCCGCCACGCCCCGCCACGCCCCGCCACGCCCGTCAGTCACGCCCGCCCCGCCCGCGGAGCGCCCAGATCCCCGTGGGGATTGCTTTCGCCACGGGGTAGCGAGCGCCGCGGCCGGCGCCGAGGTCAGCGGTGAGGGGTTAACTCGGTGTGGGAATAAGTGTCAGCAGCTGCCTCTGCGCTGCAGTACCATACGCGAGGAGGGCACAACTTGGGGGATTTTGGTGTTCAAATTGCGTGAGTTTTTCGCAAGTTTCATCAATATCTTTTTGTTCTCCAAACTCAAATTGCTTTGAATTGAGATGGCATAATTTCTTAGGGTAACATTTGATCGAAACTCAATTATTTTTACAATACTGAGACTTTGGCTAGGTGTGCTGTTTATCGATAAGGCTGATCAAATTAAGGTAACACTACAATTTCAATTTTTTAAAGGCATTGTTCCCAAAATAAAAACCCCGCAGCGTGAGGTGGCCTGGGAGGTGGCCCGGACGCGACGGGACCACACCATGTTGTATCCCGTGAACTGTGAAGGACCGCATTGCTCTAACCTTCAAACGAGAAACCGGACCCTAAAGTCGTGCTTGTGCTGACAGGGCGGGGCGGGGCGGGGCGGGGTGGGCTGTGCCGCGGGTCTCGCGTGCGTGCGAGTGCAAGAGAGACGGCTGATCATGTGATTCATCAGGTACGGAGAACTTTTACGCATCGGGTGATTGCGCGGTAATCGGCAAACGCGTCTGATGCTAACCCGCCCCGACATTCTATCTCCCTCTCTCTCGCTGTCTCCCTCTCCTTCTTCCTCCTCTTTCAAAGCAGTGGCTCTAAGCACGCACATCCAAGTAAATGTAAAAGCCAGCGCCGACGTAACCACACTCCGCTCCTCTAAACTGCATTGATATCCGTATGAATTAACTTTACTCGAACGCCACATAAATATCCTACGCGCTCACCTTGAGTCTGAAGGGAGGAAAGGCGAGGGCCACTTAGTTCCTAAATATTCTACGCTATTAAACAAAAGCATGGGGAAAGAACGTAAAACCGGAAAGGGAAAGAGAGGGACACCCATGTACACAGGTGAGTGGGGGGGGGGGGGGGGGTAGCAGGTTTGTATGAAGGTGGAGCAAGTCGAACGAACAGGAGTGAGACGGAATAGGGAGGGAGAAGATAACGCTCAAGACCCGAAAACGAGTGTGGGCTTCGCTTCCCCCTCCCTCTCTCTCCCTCTCTCTCCCTCTCCCTATCTCCCTCCCTCTCTCTCGCTCTCACTGTGAGTGACATGAGACCCGATACACGTAAATTTACGACTCTTTAAAGTGAGATGGTACGTATGGTTGGGTAACCTGCCGCGCGCGGCCGCCAGCTCGGTCCGTCCCGCTCCTCGCTTCTTCGTCGTTTCTCTCCCGGTTGCCATGGATACCTTTACATTCCAATTCACCAAATTCACCGCGCGGGTCCCCCCAGCAGCGGCCAGGCCAGCCCCGCTCGCTCCAGTAGTTTTATGTGCTCGGGGTTACGTCAGCACGCGTGAGCTGGCTTCGATACTATCGTACCGCCTAATCGATTCGAGAGTAACACTGCTGCTACCGCTGGCTTGCGTCAATGTGCGTCTAATTCATTGCAACCACATTGCGCAACTTCCGTTTAATGTTTCTTTACGGAAAAAAAACGTTGTGCGTCGATTAGGCGACTGTTGAAGTAAGGTATTTTTGTTTCAGTAAATTTGTTCTATCTGGTGGGCGTCGGTGCCTGCCACTTGTTGCGTGCAGCTGGGCGGCGTGCTCCTGTTGTGGATGGAAGGCCAGACCCTTCGCCTCCCCTTCTCCCCTCCCCTCGTCCTTCCTAACCCCGAGGGTTTAGTCTTGAATTTCACATCAGCAGATGTCCTCGGGATTATGCCGGGGCGGCCCAGGGCCATCTGATCATGCGGTGGAGGCGTCAGCGCGCCCTGCGCGTCAGCCTGTTGCGTCTGCTGCCCGTAACGACCCGCGCGCTGCGAATAAGCGCGAGCAGCGCTACGTGCAGGCCTCCTGCTGTAAGCCTGTGGCGTCTGCTGCCCGTAACGACCCGCGCGCTGCGAATAAGCGCGAGCAGCGCTACGTGCAGGCCTCCTGCTGTAAGCCTGTGGCGTCTGCTGCCCGTAACGACCCGCGCGCTGCGAATAAGCGCGAGCAGCGCTACGTGCAGGCCTGCTGTAAGCCTGCGGCGTCTGCTGTAAGCCTGTGGCATCTGCTGCCCATGCCGACCCGCGCGCTGCGAATAAGCGCGAGCAGCGCTACGTGCAGGCCTCCTGCTGTAAGCCTGTGGCGTCTGCTGCCCGTAACGACCCGCGCTGCGAATAAGCGCGAGCAGCGCTACGTGCAGGCTAAGCCTATGGCGTCTGCTGCCCATGCCGACCCGCGCTGCGAATAAGCGCGAGCAGCGCTACGTGCAGGCCTGCTGTAAGCCTTGTGGCGTCTGCTGCCCATGCCGACCCGCGCTGCGAATAAGCGCGAGCAGCGCTACGTGCAGGCTAAGCCTGTGGAATGTGCCTAGCCTGTGTCCGGCCCGGGCTCGGGGCTCCTGCCTGTGGCCGCCCCGGTGCGGCCCATCGCTTTGAATATCGAAGGACGCCGCCGCTGCGTACGCGTTGCGACATCAGGCGAAGGACAGCCCGACGGACTAGCAGACCCGGCCGGCCGGCGGGCCGGGCGGTCAGGCGGGACAAATAACAGGTGCCGGAGAAGATGCCCAAATTCGGATCAGATCTGTTGCTTCTTCTTCTTCTGCTGCACTGTTAAACCAAGTGTTCAACTGTTCAACACTTGTAAGTGTTGAAAGCCCAGTCTAACACGTTCAAGTGCGCAACTTGACAATTGTGCAATTTGAAGTGTCAAACTTGCCAGTTCTACACTTGTAAGTGTTCAACTCGACAGTTGTGCACTTGCATCTGTTCGACAAGGAAAGTGTTGCACGGGACAGTTTAACACTTGCAAGTGCACAACTGTCGACTTGAACACTTACAAACGTTCAACTGGCGAGCTTGACACTTACAAGTGTACAACTGGCGAGTTGCATACTTGCACGTGTCAGACTGAAAGTTGCACACTTACAAGTGTTGAACAGTTGCACACTTACTTTGACAGTGTGCTGGTGGTCAGATTTTGCGCTACAACGATGGCCTGACGTGCACAACCAAAATGAATCAAATGATAAGAAATAGGCTTGCGGCGGCCTCGTGTCGGCCCCGGCCTGTGACACGCGGAGCGCTAGAGTAACACGGCAGGTGTACCTATTCGCCGCCAGGTGTCGCGCCGCCCGCCAGGTGGATACCGTCCGTTCGGTATACGTGTCGTCCGCTCCGGCCGATTCGTGGAAAGGGTTGACCGTCTCGCTAGCCTCATCTGCCTGATTGGAATACGCGGCGCTGGTATTTGAAATCGCCAAATGTGGACCTCCTTTTTTTTCTCGTTTGACGTAGGCGAGGAGGTGAGCCCGCGCATGCGCCGCCGGGTTGAACGACATGTTTATAGTCCGACTCGCTCCGCCCTCGGATTAGCCTACACACATTCTAGTTATCGCCCTGTCGCAGAGAGAGAGAGAGAGAGAGAGAGAGAGAGAGAGAGAGAGAGAGACAGAGACAGAGAGGGGGCGACCCGGCCCGCCCAGCCACGGCTCGTGTATGAGCGTCATAGAAGTGTGGGTGCGAAAATCTCTCCTTTTTTGTGGGTCCAGGACATAGATTTTCGTTAGAGGACCCAGGAGAGTAACATTGGGGCTCTAGTGGTCGGCAGTTTTTAGACCGTGGCCGCTGATTGGAGATTTGTACCAAAAGAACTTAGTTCCACTCTACCAGGTGACACGTGACACGGTTCAGCTGGTGATGCCATTGGCTGGCTGGTCCTTCCCTGAAGCCATTCATGCGCGTTTCGATTCGAAATTAATTTGTTTACCCGGGTTGTCCCCCCTGCTGCTTTGGCCCCGTACGGATCGACCTTCAGCGGCACTGCGTAAAAAAGGCAATTTTTCTGGTCGAAACAGGCTTTGGAAATGTTGTTTGTCGACTCATGGTGCGGCTAGTTGTCCTCTAAAACTCAAAATAACGTGCCGTCTCTGTGGCGCTGCGCTTGTGGCGTCTCTAGTGCATCATGCTGGACTGCAGGCAGGCGGCTGATAACGTTTCGTCACGCGGTTCCCTGACTGTGGGGAAGTCCCGTAAGTCCGTCGCTCACACCTTCTAGACGCGGTAAAAGCCCCTTTTGCGGGAACCACGTCCGGCGGAGAGGAAATAATCGAATGGAATCGAACCGTCGCCTCGCTCTCGGGACAAAACACACTCTCGGCCTCAATCACACGAAACGCTGGGCCATAAAACGAAGCCACGACGCATCAACGTGGCGCTGCAGGAATATGCGGCCAACATGTCCTAGTACGGCCCAATCGCCGGCCGGAGACAGGATTGCTAGACACACTTCTGCTTTTAAGTAGCTCGATTCTGGAACCGGTTTGTATTAAAATGAGCTCTGCATTGTTGGCGCCGCTCGGTTGGCCACTCTGTGACTCACATGAGAGCGTCGTTTCGTAAAGTACCGCTCGTGCGGGTCTACGCACGCGGCGGCGCACCCATGGGGCGGGCGGTCCTGCCAACCTGCAAGTAGAGAAAACGCTGGAAGCTGGGCAGCTAAACTGCTACTGATTTCAGCTTTCAGCTAACTGAATTTAACTGACTCCGGAGGGCTGATATTATAGTGTTTAGCTGGCAAATAGCCGCACTTGCTTACCTTTACCAGACACTTAGCTGAACTACGTCAGCTGTTCTCAGCGCTACACTAGTTGAAAGCAGCTCCCAGTTTTCCCTCGGGGGTTGCCCAGGGTTGCGGGGTGTTTCACGATGAACGCAACGATACCTGAGCATTTATTCGGCTTAAGATAACGAGCTGTGGGATTTATGATTGGTTGAGCAGCCTTGTGTTTTTTGCTACACAACGTTTTTTTTATAGCCCCCCCTGCGTTTGTTGGGTTGGTACACCTGCCTTGCTCCGTGCAGTATAAGGGCGGCGCGGCGGCCCCAAAATCTTTAAGCTCGTTAATTCCTGCAGAGATACCCCATGAGGAGGAGAGACGCTCATGGCACTGGCCGTCAAGGTTTATGCCGAGGGATTCCGCACGGGTGATTCACGTTCGCATCTCATGTCATGCCAGGTGTACCAACCCTACCCTTACTCACCCTCTACCGCGAACATGACGAGGACCCGCTTCATGACGCACGCGATCTTACACACTGCGCACGGGTCTGAAATTTTGTGTGCGTGTGCTGGCAGCAGCACTGTGAAACCAAGTGTTCAACTGTTCAACACTTGTAAGTGTGCAACTTCCAGTATAACAGGTGCAAGTGTACAACTCGGTATTTGTGCAATTCCAAGTGTCAATCTTGCCAGTTGTACACTTGTAAGTGTTGAACTGAATTGAACACTTGCAAGTGTACAACTGTCGAGTTAAACACTTACAAGTGTACGACTGGCGAGTTTGGCACTTCCAATTGCACAAATACCGAGTTGCGCACTTGCACCTGTTATACTGGAAGTTGCACACTTACAAGTGTTGAACAGTTGAACACTTGGTTTCACAGTGAGCAGGGTTGTCCTTCCTTCGCGCCAAAGAATGGTGGTGACGCGTCATTCCCAGGATTTTGTTTGATTTCACACGTGGCGCCTAAAGCAGGCCAGGCGGCCGGGGGACTTTACATATGGAGGAGTGGCATAGCAGCGCCACCAGCAGCAGCAGGGCCTAGTCCTCGTGGCCGGCCGGCCGGCACCAATAACGAGGGGGCTCAAGTGAATAAAATACAGAAAAGGAGAGGCGCTTCGCTATCGGGCCAGCACACACACACACACAGACACACACTCACGCACGCAGTGCCGCCTCTCTCAAAACACACACATTTCGTTGGACGCAGTAGGTGGCCTTTGCGATGGGCCAGGCCGGGTTATTACAGGCCTCTCTTGCAAGATGGACAGGACAAGGCTCGCTACATGTGGGCGGCGCTAAGGCGGGGTCGGCCGGGGTCGCCAATCCGGGACAAGGAGAGAGGCATAGGAATATCCTCAAACGTCTGCCATAGTGCGCGTTTATCCGACAAAGCTTTTAATTCAGGAGGTGGAGGGTATTTTTTTCGCTTTCGCTTTTCATCTCGTCGCGCCGATTTTACAGTTTTACAGAAATTGAGCCAGTGAGGGTTTGGAGCCACAAGGGGAGTTTGAAATATTGAGCCAGATGTTCATTAACCTCACGTGCGCCCTACGGATTTGACGGACGGGCAGGTGAAGTTTCACTGCCGCCGGTCAAAAGCGACCAGCTGCCCCACTAAGCTTCCGGTATCCCTGGGGCTTAAATACAAATTTATGAGTAAAATACTGTGCGGATTAATTTTTAAGGTGTTAATCTTTGTGCCCATTCTGTTCTACAACCTTTCAGTGTTTTTATTTTTGAACGGAAGTGTTTTCCAGTTGTTGTCACGCACACGTTTCTCATCATTGATAAAAATGTCGTCTGCTTTTCCTCTAGATTTCGAGAAAGAAGTGCGCAATTAAAAGCTAGCACCTTTGACGGTCCGAATCTGGTTCATTTATCAATGACTTTAATCCTGTTTGGCCCCGGGAGGCCGGGAGGCGCGGCCCTTGGAATAAGGTGAAGTGCTCAAAAATTGGTGGTCCAGAGTGATGGACGTGCCAGAGAAAGCAGCAACTAGAGATTCCATCTGCACAATCTGCAGCAGGAATGTGGCGTGCCCCGGCCGCGGAGCCCAGCCCGGCCACGAAACCCATGCCACGAAAAATTAAAAGGTACCCACCCAGAAAAAGTTAAACAGTTGCCGCGCGTGCTTCTTTAAATGCTTTACATTAAGTTCAGGGGGGTTTCATGGGATGATTTTCTCGCAAAACGCGTACGCAGCTCCCTTTTTATGATGGAGTACCGCGCGGACGGGCCCTGGTTGCGTCTTTAAAATTTTTTACGATACGTCGTTGTAAACTCTGTTACACGCGTATCCCCACGCGCCGCGGCGATTAACGCCTCTCGTAAAGTGCGTTAATCGCCCGCCCGACACCGCTTCCAATTTGTCGCCAACGCGAACACGCGCGCCGATTCAAAACCACAAAGCTGTGCACCCAGAAAAGCGTGTTCTTGTATCAAGGGCAATATACTTGAATCAAGTTCAAATTTTTCAAGTACCAATGTACTTGAGTAGTTTGGCTCAATTCAACCCTACACTGTGAAACCAAGTGTTCAACTGTTCAACACTTGTAAGTGTGCAACTTCCAGTATAACAGGTGCAAGTGCGCAACTCGGTATTAGTGCAATTAGAAGTGTAAAACTCGCCAGTCGTACACGTGTAAGTGATAAACTCGACAGTTGTACACTTGCAAGTGTTCAACAAGGGAAATGTTGCACGGGGAAGTTGAACACATGCAAGTGCACAAATGTCGAGTTAAACACTTGCAAGAGTACAACTGGCAAGTTTGACACTTGGGATTGCACAAATACCGAGTTGTACCTTTAGACGTGTAAGGCTGGGAGTTGCACACATTCAAGTGTTGAACAGTTGCACACTTGGTTTAACAGTGTAATTTGTTCTCGACTCGTTCTTCTTTGAGCTTATATGAAACGCATGTTCTTGATTCAAGGCTAGAATTGGCTTGGACTGAGCGCCGAATGTACTTGGGAAATTCAAGTACACGCTTCTCTGGGTGTGTGCGCGGGGCCAGGGAGGGCGTCGCGGCCGTGCGTGTCCCCGCCCCGTGTACGTACGTGGCGTGCCCGCGGTCCAAATCTGGTCCGGGGCGGTCATGCCCCGCCACGCCACGCCCCGCCACGCCCCGCCACGCCCCGCCACGCCCCGCCACGCCCAGCGAGCTTTGGCCGTGCTAGGGCAACCAATGGAGAGCCTCGAGGCCTGCAATCCCTCCATAAACAAAACGCGCCGGCCGTGTTGTCCGGAGAGCCGTGGGGCCGGCCGGGGCCTGGGAGGTGGAGGGAGGGGGGGGGGGGGCATAATTTGTGGATACACGCAGAACCGATCTAGTTGTAGCTGAAGGCGTAATGCCCGTGTGCGCGCGCCGCCAGCCCACTCCGCTTAGGCGCGGGACGCCACTGCGAGGTGTGTGCTCGCGTCCTCACCGCTACGCGCTCGTTTTCAGAGAAATTCATTTTTATACGCGCCTATCGGCCTGGTATGTGCGACGAAAAATTTCAAGCGGAAAGTGTAGTTTGAAAATTGTTGGTGGCACTATAAAAATTACGAAGTAATGTTGGAGATTTGCTTGAAAATTTATCAAAGTCTTAAAATTTCAATCCATCAATTATTCAGCCCTGTGCTTGCAAAATGGAACTTCTAGACTGACTATCCATCTATATTTTTCGTGAGACTAATCCATGCTAGCATTCCATGGACATTTGTTGATATCATTTTTTTAAACGTGGTATTTGTAAACCTGTTGAGTACAGACAGGCCAGTACACCTGCCCTGTGTTCGCGGCCAGTCCGTCCGGGCCGGGGGTTTCTGACCGGGTCCAGACCTGGTTGTTACGCCTCCATACCTTATTCCGGCCCGGATCAGAGAGAGGCTTCATTTATCCCCGCGCGCCCCGCGCACTGCCGGTCGGGTGAGAAAACAATTTGATGCCCCCCCCCCCCCTCCCTCCACGCCACGGCCGCCTCCACGCTCACGTACTCGTTCTACAAGGCGCGCAGGAAATAAATAGACCGGTAAAACGCACCCGTTTATCGCCTATCCCCCACTCCCCGCGGCCGCGCCCTGCACCTCGCGGCCCGCGGCCCGGCGGACGCGGGGCACAACTCTCGGGGGGAATGCCAATCGAACCGGCGGCGCGGCCGCGGAGCAATTTGGGACTAAATGAATAGCGGTAAAATGGTGGACGGAGCGGAGGTGTCGGGAACCAATCAAAACAACTGCAGTAAAGGGGCCGCGGGTCTCAGGACCGTTCCGAGATTTTTTTGTATAGGTAGTTTCGTAAAATCTTGTACAATTCATTTTTCGCAATGGTGTAAAATTTTCTCCATTTTTGCAGAGTTGAATTGCTATGATTCGTATAAAACTGTACACTAAAAGTCAGTATGTGGGTTACTCAAATCCAATATCCTACTCTCTCTCTCTCTCTCCCCCTTTCTCGCAGTCTCTTCCGTGATCCACCTAGTTTCAGTTTCTCCTCTGCTGCGGGCGAAAGCATTTCATATAGTTAAACTTCTTAAATCTCGTGATCACGGCCAGTATAAGACGTCCCTGTCTGCCTCTCCTCCTCCTCCTCCTCCTCCTCCTCCTCCTCCTCCTCCTCCTCCTCCTCCTCCTCCTCCTCCTCCTCCTCCTCCTCCTCCTCCTCCCCCTCCCCGCTCCTCCGCCGCGGACCGAGCGCGGCCCACAAACAGCTGTTGCACCCAGATAGCTGCATACTTGGCATGCAAAGAGATGTTTCCGTCTCTCTCGCTCTCTCTCCTTCCTCTCGCCTGTTCCCCTTTCCCCGGTTCTCTCTCTCTCTCTCTCTCTCTCTTCCCCTCCCGACCCCGTCCGCCTCAAGTCATGTTCTAATTCCAATACGGGCCCGCGCTGACCCCCAGCACCGGTCGGTGTGCACCGCTGTGCTGTGCTGGGTTAGGCCCCCCGCTCTTCCCTTCGGATTAAGCACCCCTCTCTTTGCGCTTTATTTCCGCGCGAATAACCCGAGCGAAATTCGAAATTGTGGTTTGTGGGATACAAGGGTGGTCGGGAGAGCCTACTTGTGCCGTTCTGCAGTAGACCTCCGCCCCGATCCCTACGCAGCTTCCGGTCGCGAGGAGGGCCTTGCGCTCGGCTGAGAGAAGCGTGTCGCCGGGCGGGGGCGGGGCGGGATGTGGCGGGGCGGAGCGGGGACAGGCGCGCGTGCGCGGGGCGTCGCAGCGTAGCGCGCCCAATTTGAAAAAAGCGACGCACCGCTCCTGGTCGTCTCGAAAACGACGGCGATGAGATGGTGTGCGTGTGTGTGTGTGTGCGTGTGTGTGCGTGTGTGTGTGTGTGCGTGTGTGTGTGTGTGCGTGTGTGAGCCCGACTTTGAAAATAGAACTAGTGCTCGAGCCGCGCCTCGCCTCGGCCCGACCCGGCCGTGCTGCACTTTTATATATGCACGCGCGCAGGCGTTGCTCGCGGGGCGGGGCGGGGCGGGGCGGGGCGGGGCGGGGTGCAGCCTCTAAGCGATGAGCTGCCGCTGCTGTTGTCGGTGGTGGCGGTGGACGAGAGAGTGAGAAGGAGAGAGAGAGAGAGGGGGGGGATAGAGAGAGAGAGAGAGAGAGAGAGAGAGAATGAGGATTTGGGAGGGGGCTGCTCTATGGGATGCTGCTCCCCCCCCCCCCCTTCACCCGATAGGCCGAATGAAATGCACGCAACTCGCATGGCGTTTATATTTACCGCGGGTCAACGGCCGGGCTTCCCTCTCCCCTTCCCTCCCCGCTGCTCCTAGAGCTAGGCCGCTGGGCCGCCCCACCTCGCCCCGCCCCACCCTGCCCCGCCCCGCCCCGCTGCGCTGCATGGCCGGCGGGCCGGGTCGGGCCGATCCGCGACCGGCTGCGTCAAGTCTGTGCTCATGGCGTATGCAGGATTAGAGCCCCGCCCGCCCCGCCCCGCCCCGCCCCGCCCCGCTCCGCTCCGCCCATGGACCGGACGTATGCGATTCGACACGAGCCGTGTCAAAACAAGCCGATGCACTTTAGGGCGAACGGCATGGGAGAAGGGGATAAGGGAAGTAGAAAAGCGCAACGAAGTCCGAGAGAGGGAGAGAGAGAGAGAGAGAGAGAGAGAGAGAGAGAGAGAGAGAGAGAGAGAGAGAGAGAGAGAGAGCATGGAATTTTATCATGGTGGGCTTGCTGCTGGTGCGGCTTTTGGCTCTGCTGTCATGAGGAGAAGACATGTCGCAAGGCCGGACTGTGTGAACCGAACAAAGGTCGCGGGGTGGGACGCTTCATGGACTCGAAAGTTTTAGTGGCCAATTGCTCAGTTATTCAGTAAAGATAACAAGCATTTTTGACCGCCAAAACATCTGTTAAAAAAGTGATGAGATTCTCTGAAAAAAAACAACTATAAAAACATTGCTTAGACAGAAAAAAATATTCGACAAAAAAATATTCGATAAAAAAATTATTTGAAAAAAAATTATTGGCCAAAAAATGATTTGACCAAAATAGTATTTTTTCGATGATGGTCTCTCTTAGTTGCTGTCCGCGACTGCAGGGTCTTGTCGTTGAGTTGAACGTGACGTGGTCCCTGCTCGGCCGGGGGTCGCCATGGGACACACGGGTCCCCAGCCCGCGGGACCGCCCCGCCCCGCCCCGCCCCGCCGTCCTATGACTTCCATGAGCCGCTGCAGCAGTCACTATCTGTTTTCTTGTCGATGGCTATCTCGGTGCATTCATTGCATAGGCTCATGGCGCTGCGGCGCTGCTCTCCCGACGTCCAAAATTCATGACGGAATTTTCGGCGCCGGACGCGACGACAAAACGTAGCGTCGCCGCGGGCGATGCACCAAAAATGATCAAAATCCGTGAGAGAATTTCCACACGGGGTTCAAACCGAAAGCATTTTATTTAAAAACAAACTCCTCCTCGTTTAGGTTGTCTATGTACCAGACAGTCTCACATGACGACTCGCCGCACGCAGGCCGCTGCTCTTTTGGGCAGGAATAAATTAATGTCAGCGGTGTGGGATATTCCGTGTAGCGTAACTGCACCGCTGAAAGGTGAATTAGTGAGGGGAGAACTCCCCTGGAAAAGGGAGACGGCCCGGGAGTAAGTGAGAGGGCAGTGAAACTATTTGCACAAAGCGCATATAACGCCGGCATGGCGCGGGTATTATCTACGTGTGTGCGTGTATACTGCGAGTCAGCGTCTGGAAAGCATTACAATAGATATGCGTTGTATTCTCCACAAATTAGGAAACAGCGGAGGCGCTGTGTGTGTGTGTGTGTGTGCTCCCAGTGTATTTATTATTGCGTGACTCTAACCTCCTTTCTATAGTTGGTGCGTCCAGCAGACGGTTTTACGGCTGGGAGTACGTGTGTGTGTGTGTGTGTGAAGGGGGAAGAGGGAGAGAGCTAGAGATACATGTAGAAGGTAGTGTCGGTTAATAATTAGAGTTGGGAATGGCGTTAAAAGCATAAAAATTGGCGTTGTTTTTCAGCTTATTTCTTTTTACGTTTTTAAATTGTGAAATAGGCAACACTGTTAAAAAAGTTTGTCACCTGATGACATTTTATATGAAAACGAATCATGAATTGCCTCACAAAACTTTGTTTTGGATTGCTTGCAGCAACCACTAAGTAGCGCTGTGTTGTGTGTTGTAACTGAACAAGGAAAATCTTGTTAATTTTTATAGCAAAACGTTTCGTTTTGAAACAAGCCCTTTTGTAATACAACTCTTTTTCGAGAAGCGTGACCGAAGAGTAATATTTTTTGAAACAAAACAGGGCAGAAATTTTTAAAAACTTAATTATTTTTTCTTGTTTGCCAAAACAAAAGAAAATGTAATGCTACAAGATACTTGTTTCAGAACGAAATGTCTTGCTACAAAAATTAACAAGATTTTCCTTGTTAATTTACAAGATTTCTTTTAACAGTGCAACGACAGTTTTTGTCGAAAACGCCGCAATATACGTTTTGTTTAAGGCTGGGTCTTAACCCAAAGGTGCATGTGTCAGCTTTCCGGCCAGATAGGAGCATTTCATTAAAACCAGGAAGGCAAGGAAAAAAAAAAAAGGGCAGTGCCGCGCGGAAGGGCAAAAGTACAGTAATTGGGGCCAAGGTCGCGAGCCGCAGGCGAGTGTCTGGCTAACGAAGGTGGAGGACTGAGAGGGGAGGGGAGGGGCCGGCAAGAGGGCCGGGCCGGGGTGCAACTTGCACTCGAGGTCCTCCTGGGGGTGGCCCTGGGGGTGGCCCTGGGGGTGGCCCTGGGGGTGGGGGGCCTCCGAGGGGGAAACAACTCTAAAATTTCTGTACACCTAGTAATTCAGAAAAATTCTAGAAAATTTAGAAAAATTCAGTAAAAATACAGAGATATTCAGAGAAATTCAATGAAACCGAAAAATTAAGACAATTTCTCAAAAATTCACAAAAATTTAGGTAAATTCGAGAAAAAATTCACAAAAATTCAATAAAATTCACAAAAATTACAAAAATTCAATAAAAATTCAATAAAAATTCACAAAAATTCACGACATTTGTACACCAAAATTCAGAGTTGTTTCCCCCTCGGGGGCCTCTATCCTGACCCAATCCGGAAGCTCGAAAGGCTCTGAGGGCGCCCGTGCAGCCCGGTGAGAAGCAGCTGCTTCGTTATTCTCTTGTTTTTGTGGTGTGTGTGTGTGTGTGCGCGCGCCACAATCACACACCTCCCCCACGCCTGTGTGCATTCACTCACTCATACATACACCAGTAGTGGTCGGGCCGCTTCTGATTATGGCGCTCGACGCAGTTTTTTGACATACGGCTCGGCTCTCTCCCCCCAGTGCGCGCTCTGCATAATGTGGCGAGAATTCAGAGTTTTTTCTTTCTTTCTTTCTTCTTTTTTTTTAATGAGACCTCATTAACGGGCATGCTCGCTCTAGGACCCGTGCCAACACGTTTGGAACATGGGAGGGAGGAGGGGTGGGGTACGGAAACAGAGGGGGTTGTTTGAAGAGAGAGGGGGTTGTGGTGGGGGAGGCGCCGTCTGACCGCGCCCGGCCGGGGCGGCAGGTGGGGCCTATCGACGGACGTGGTGCTGAGAGTGCAGGATCCACTTGCATCTGTGTGTGTGTGCGCGCGCGCTACTTCAACACAAAATCTCATTTCCGTGCTCACGATTTGCAAAGTTAAAGACGAAGTTATCAAAGCATCGAGAATACTCAGAAACTAACAACTAAGAGATTGACTGTGCATGCAAGTGTTTTTTGTTTTTTTTTATTGTTAAAAGAAGAAAAATTGTAAAGAGGGAATTTTCTTTTCTAGAAACAAGCGCACTGATATTTAAAAAAATATCAAGTTCATGTATACACGCTGTTGTGGGTGTATGCTTCGGTGTTGCTCCGGCTGCCCGCCGGTGCACGCATGCGCGCACCGCAGCCGCCGCGCCACCCCGCCACGCCCCGCCACGCCCCGCCACGCCCCGCCACGCCCCGCCACGCCCCGCCACGCCCCGCCACGCCCCGCGGTGTGATGGCCATTTACTTTTGTGGGAGGCTGTTCAATCATCCCAATAAGAAGATCAGCGGAGATTGCTCCTGCCCGGCCCGCACCGCAGCCAGCGCAGACAGCGCAGCAGACGGCCCTAGGCCTTCTCTTTTGGCCGCTGTCTGCTCGCCGCGGTCCGTCCGTCTGCTCGCTCGTCCGAAAGGGCCCGGCGGCGCGGCGCGGCCCGCTCGCTGGCTCATTGCGCGTTGCGTCACTCAAATTCTTCCCCCCTCCCCCTCCCGACCGGCTCACGAATTCGGCCACACCTCTACATGCATAGTACATGGCGGGCCTAAGCGGTACTTATCTCGACGTGTCATACACCGCGCGCCCGCGTGTGTGCGTGCTTGCGCGCGTGTGTGTGTGCGTGTGTGTGTGTGTGTGTGTGTGCGTGCGTGCAGCAGCTGCGGGACGTTCACGCGCGTTGGAAAAAAAAAAGTAAAAGGCGGGAGAGGGAAGATTAAAAGGAAGCAGCACTATTGGCACTCTTAGGCTAGGGCTGTCGAAGTCCTGATTCCTGCGTGTCCTGCAGAGGTGCGCGGCTAGAGATTCGCACGCCCCCGCTCTCTCTCTCTCTCTCTCTCTCTCTCTCTCTCTCTCTCTCTCTCTCTCTCTCTCTCTCTCTCTCTCTCTCTCTCTCGACCATTTCTTTTCCTTTTCCCCTTTCTTTCCTCTATCCCTGCCTCTCTCCCTCTCTCCGTCCTTCCCTCTCTGCTGCGCTGCACAAAGGGACGTTAAATTACAATGTGTCAGAGCCAACACTGCGTTCACGGATTTAGCTTTCGATGTCGCCGGCCCGGGCCCTTTTGTTCTCGTTGCCTCGCGGGGCGCTCCGCGGTGCGCCCGCCCCGCCCCGCCCCGCCCCGCCCCCCCCGCCCCGCCGCGCCAAGCCGACCCAAGGCGACCCAACCGGTTCTCCTACGCGCCCCTTTGCGCTGGCCGCAGGACCCTGCGCCGTCCCTACGCACTCTCAGGGCACTGCCCCGCACCTCCGCATACCTCTCTCTCTCTCTCTCTCTCTCTCTCTCTCTCTCTCTCTCTCTCTCTCTCTCTCTCTCTCTCTCTCTCTCTCTCTCTCTCTCTCTCCCCTCTCTCCCCTCTCTCCCTCTCCCGCCCTCTCTCCCTCTCCCTCTCCTCTCGCTTCTCCACGCGCGTTATTGCTATTCCGCGTATATATTTCAAATTCTTTTACTTTTGACACCCGTCCCCTATTTATGCTGATGAACTCCACGCTCATAATCCTTTCCTTTTTCGGCGGCTGCCGGCAAAGTAGTTGTGGTGGTGAGCAAAGTGTCATCAATAACTTATTTCTTTTTCTAAAAGCAGTCCTATTGCTTCAGTCTGCAGCTATTGTGTTTCACGCACACGCATACGTTTGCACACCTGTAGATGCTGGCGGGATTCATCTGAAATTTTTAATGTCATTAAATTATAGTTAGTAATTCCTTGCGTCAACTTTTACTGAAGTAGCGAAGCTTGGAACAGTTTTTTTAAGAACTCTTGTACACACCGCTGTTCGTTCAATAACCTTCCCTTCTTCCCCAACGCAAGGTCACGGCGACGTATACTCCGCTGTTTCATTCACCTGCCCCGCTCCGCCATTCATCCGTACGGCCGCGCGCCACGACGCGCCGCGCCTCGTAAGTTCAAATCAAGCGGACGCTTTACCGCCGCCCGCCCGCGCATATAGGTGCCGTGAAAAATTTTGAGGAGTATGGGCGAATTAAGTTTCACCTCCCACCTACCGGCCGGCCGCCGGGTACCACCTCTCACGGTACACTGTGAAACCAAGTGTTCAACTGTTCAACACTTGTAAGTGTGCGACTTCCAGTATAACAGGTGCAAGTGCGCACCTCTGTATTTGTGCAATTGGAAGTGTCAAACTCGCTAGTCGTACACTTGTAAGTGTTTAACTCGACAGTTGAACACTTGCAAGTGTTCAACAAGGGAAATGTTGCACAGGGAAGTTGAACACATGCAAGTGCACAAATGTCGAGTTAAACACTTACAAGTGTACAACTGGCAGGTTTGACACTTGGAACTGCACAAATACCGAGTTGTACACTTGGACGTGTTAGACTGGAAGTTGCACACATTCAAGTGTTGAACAGTTGCACACTTGGTTTAACAGTGTAACTGCACGGCACGGTCCGTACAGTAAAGCGATTCGTGCATCGAGACGGACTTCTCTGGCGCGGCGCGGGGCGGTGGCGGCGCCCCGAGGTAGTTTATGGGGTATCGGGCGCGCGGGGCGTGCCGGGAAGTGTTTATTGTTATTATTACGGTTTAGAGAGTATATTGCGTGTATTTTTTTATGCGTGGTAAAGCTGAAGAAAACATACGCACCCAGGGGTAAAAGAAAAACACCTCGCTTGATCGAGAAAAAAAAATGTTGGAAACATGTAAAATGGAAAAATATCAATACATACTGACATGCGTGCGTATCTGTAACGATTTTGTTCTTCAGAAATGTTTGACAGAACGTCAGTTTTCTTTCTCTGACCCAGCTCTGTGTTCTCTTTTGCTCGCAGGTGGGCTCGCCGTTGGCTGAGCCCGTAACTCGTCATCGGATCATCTTCTGCCGCAAACTGCAAGTAAGTTGAATTATTGATAGTATTCCCCACTCCACCACCCCCTCAAAAAAAATCTAAATGATTGCTTTCAAGTTAAAACTTAAATTTGCCAAGAGTGATACGGAATGCTGCTTAAATATGATGTCGTAATCTTAAGATTGCTGCCGTCTGCGGTTGTGATGTGGAAAGGCAGATGTGATCCTCATTTGTTATTTGACTGCAGTGACTGCGCCGCCGTGCGCTCACGGGGAGGGGAGGGGGGAGGGGCGGGTATAGAGGTCGTGCTTGGGCCGCCCCACGTAGGATTACCCCCCCCCCCCCCCTCCCCCAATACCGGCCTGCTCTTTGTATCGAACAGGGCATTGCGAACCAACTCTGTTTGTGAGACTCGCTATATATCATTGGCATTATCTGTTGGCGACGCGCGATCCGACGGCGGAAGCAAAAGTTTCGCCCCCCCCCTGCTCCCTTGCGTCCCCTTTACTTTCCCTTCTTTTTCTTCCTCCCTCCCTCTCTCTCTCTTTTTGTGTGTTGTACTAGACGCGTAACAATAACAATAAAGTGTTTGAAAAAAAAAAAAACAGCCAAACGCACAAAATGCGACGTCATGGAACCTAAGAAACACGTAATTTCAAAGGACCTTTTACGGCAGTTTGCTGAACACCTCCGCCAAAGGTGTTCGGTATTCAGAGTTGCAAGTGAGAGGGTCATGGGAGTTGGGTTTGGGCCGGCCGTAGTTATGGTAGTTCGCGGAAGGAAGCAATCCGCCCGCAATAGTCTAGGCGGCCGTGCCCGTGCCGGGAACACACGGCCGGGATAATTGAGAACCAGCGGTCCTAGACTTGGGCCCGTGCGGCTGGCGGCGAACCCCTCCCGTGCGACAACGCATGGATCAGGTCATACCTTCTGGAATAGTTTCAGCGATTTATTTCGATTCATGCGTAGGCGAGACGTAAGCCTGAGCGAGAGAAGTGAAGCTGAACGTCTCCTGCGAGTCGCTATCGCTATAGAGAAAACTGTTGTAGTTTTAGACATTTCAGCAGCAACTGAAGAGAGAAAATACATACATTGACATTTACATTTTTACGGCACATTGCGGCCTCAGCAGGTCCCGCGCCTCGCCTCGCTCGCATCTCGTGGAGCTGGGTCCCCCCTCCCTACTCCCCCCCCCCCCCCCCGCCGGTCCCGCTGGCAGCGCGCTGCCTCCGCCGCGCCGGGAGCGCCCTACGGCCGCCGGGTAGGCTACCCGCTGCGCACGGCTGCCCCGCAGGCTGCCGCCGCCTACACTGCAAACACAAAAGACAGTGCGCCGTTTAAGAAAAAAACGCTGCAAGAAAAAAACATTAATAACGGTGCAAGAATGTGCTCTATCAGAATATTTTAATATTTTATTCATCCATGCCTTTTTGTCATATTTCCAGTAAAGAAATCACTAAAAATCTACTCTCATAAAAATAAATTTATGACGAAAACAAAACTTAAGTTTTGAAGTCTAAATTAAGATTTTGTTGTGCGGCACGTGAGTGCAGATTGGCTCCCTCCCAAACAAGGTGTGCAAGGCGCGTGGTACGTGCCATTCGTCTGCTCTCTCTCTCTCTCTCTCTCTCTCTCTCTCTCTCTCTCTCTCTCTCTCTCTCTCTCTCTCTCGCTCTCTTACTCACTCACCAGCTGGTTGATATTAAAAAAAAAAAAAAAAAAAAATTCTAACGCTAACGCGTTAAACGGCCCCCTAGGTTTTAACACTTACCTTAAAATAAGATAGAATTTTAAAATATCATGTCAAAACTGTTTGTGAAAGTCAAAACATCATGATATTCGTGAGCTACAGATCTGCCACACAAAATGTCGCCCAGCGGGCCGGCTATCAACAACGCTCTTCTGCTGGCCACTGAATGAAACGTTAAATATTCTTTAAAAAAAATTAAATTTGGAAAAGAAGTCAAAGAATGTTGCAGGCGTTTAGCAAACAATTATAAAAGCCTTTACGCACAAACATATGGACACATAGGCGCACTAATTTAAACCATTTACTGAAAACATGAACTTAGGTCTGAATCTTAGGTTGGCGGTATTGTTAGAAGCCCCGCCCACTTTCAAATAAAATTATTGGAAGGCGGTATTACAGTCCCTTCCAACAATCAGGAGCCGCTGCCGGCAGCTAGTGGTCGCGTTCAAAACTGTGCTGGTGGTGCATCCTTTTGCACGGCGCGAAACTGCTGCGATTCTGACGTGACCCCTCCCGAGGAAAAACTTTTGGACATCGAGGTACAAAGCAACAAGTGATCTTTTTCATTGGTCGGGAAAAACCGCGAAATAATTTTATTGGTCAGAGCCTTCCCCGACCCGGCTCGGCCTTGCTGCTCCGCTCGTAATTACCATAGAAACAGCGAATGCAAACTAATTTTATGCAAATTTGGCCGAACAGTTTGACTTCAGGCCTATTTCAAAAAATTCCTAATTTTTTCTAGTATTTTTCATTTAAATTTGATGCGAATCGTATAGACACAAACGGCTGCGGCCATAAGGGGCCATCGTCAAGAAGAAGTATAAAACTCACTGGCGTGAGCAATAGGCACCCCTAACGGGGGCCTAAAAAAGCAATTGTCAATCGACCCAATTGCCGTATTTCTGTGCTAGTTTTCCAAACAGCACACTAAGCACCCGCTGATGCTGGACGGCAGTTAACCTACACACATAACATCTCTTTTACGTCCTAATCTAGCTGCCCTTCCCCATCTCTCCTTCCTGTCCGTCCGACTGCTGTTTCCTTCCGCCGCTGCTATCTGTTGTCCCTCCCCCGTGCCCGGCGCGGCCCCGGCGACCATCCCCCATTCCTCCCCGGAGCCGTGTCCTTGTCCTGCCCCGCGCCCTTTATAATCCGCCAGTAGTAACGACCCCAGACTCCTCCGTGCTCCCCGCGCCACGCCTATCGCTATCGGCAGCTTGTCTAGGCCTACTTGTCGGCGAACAGGCGGCGCCCTGGCTAGAGCGTCGTCAGCACAAGACCGCCCTCCACCTCCCCTCCCTCTCTCTCTCTCTCTCTCTCTTCTCTCTCTTCTCTTCTCTCTCTCTCGCTCTCTCGCTCTCTCTCTCTTTACCCTCCCGGGGGACCGCCGCCGCGGCGCCGCCACACGGGATGCGTCGCGTTGGGGCAATTAGGTAACCCCGTGCCCCCTCCCTCCCCCCACCCCGCCCAGCCCCGCCCCGCCCCGTATCCCAAACGCAAAAGCGTAAGAGTGGGCTGCCGGCAGCAGGGCGGGGCGGGGCGTCCAGAAATAGTACGAAACAACGATTTATGAGGACGAGGATGGTGAGAGGGAGTGAGAGGGGCGTAAGAGAGAGAGAGAGAGAGAGAGAGAGAGAGAGAGAGAGAGAGAGAAGAAAGAGAGGCGGGGCACGCGCGCGCGTGGGGAGCGCTAAGGGGCGTAAACAACACGGAGACGGGGCGCGTCGCGGCGGGGAGAGTTCACGCATTCAAACAACTTTACGCAATATCTGGGGGCAAAGGGTGGGGGGGGGGGGGAGACACTGCAGTGGACTAGGCGGTCAGGGGGGCATGAGGGAGTTATAGCACCGCTGTGTGTGTGTGTGTGGTTCGGTTCGGCCGTTGTGGAATGTACATGTGGCTCCGCGAATGAGGTCGTTTCCAATCGTAGAGCGACCTTTTTCTTTTTTCTTCGTGGAAAAGTAGACTTTTTTTTTGTTTTTGAGGAGGTGGGGTTTGGAAAAACGTCCCAAAATTGCGGCGCGCGGGAGTACGAAAAGCCTTCAAAAAGATGAGAGAGGAAGAGGAAGCAAGTAGTATGCGTTCGTCGAGCTCTGGCTGCTTGCATTTGCTGATGCGTATGACACTGGAGGTGCCAAGAGCCGTGCTGCGTATGCGCGCTCACGCTCACGCTCCTGGCGCCGGCGCACCAGCGCCCCGCCCCGCCCCGCCCCGCCCCGCCCCGCCCCGCCCCGCCCCGCCCCGCCACTATGCGTGCACACGCGTGCAGACGTACGCGGTGTGCGCGGCGGAAATAGGGCCATGCGAGGCGCCATGGGCAGCACTGCCATGGGCGGGTACGCCCGGGAATGCACGCACCACTGGGTCAAAGGCGCCATTCGCATGCGCGAGAGAGGCGCCCCGCGAGAGAGAGAGGAAGAGAGAGCGAGGGAGAAAGAGAAAGAAAGAGAGGCTCCCTGGTATTTTTTGAATATTTTTTTAAAGAAATGTAATGAATTTTAACGGTGGTGGAATCGGCTTATCCAATACACAGTTGGTGTAGAAGCAAGGCATGTGTAGAGCACTATACCCACCACCCCGTCTCAGGAGCGATCCTTGACCCTGACTCACTGGCGCTCGTGGCCTCGTGTGTGTGTGTGTGTGTGTGTGTGTGTGTGTGTGTGTGTGTGTGTGTGTGTGTGTGTCCTGCGAGTACTGTACTAGCGCGTGGAACCACACCGTAGAGCCACTGACCCACCACGATCCCACGGAGAGAGAGAGAGAGAGAGAGAGAGAGAGAGAGAGAGAGAGAGAGAGAGAGAGAGAGAGAGAGAGAGATGGGTCCCTCCGCGGGTCCCTCTCGATCGGCTTGTTCTCGGCAATAACTCACTAACCTTTTGGGCGCCGGCCAAAGCGACAGATAGTGCGGGGGGCTAGCAGAAGTAGTACCTCACTCAGTTGTACCGCTAGAGCGTCCCGGTGGCCTGTCCTGTCCCGGCCAGCCCCGGTGTCGGCGCCACGGGGTCCTTTGACATGTCCACCTCTACGTGGTCTGTGTCGCGGGTCGGGATGGTGAATAATTTACAATTGTGTGTAGGTATATATGTGCGCGCCATTATAAGCGGACGGACAGACGGGGAAGCGGGCAGACGGACGGATGTAGACGGACATTTATACTGGGGGGGCGAGAGCGACACCGCCACATGTGTCTCATAGCACACGCCTTCCTTCATATTTTCGTCTCGTAAGAAATTTCTACCCCGTCTCTCTCTCTCTCTCTCTCTCTCTCTCTCTCTCTCTCTCTCTCTCTCTCTCTCTCTCTCTCTCTCTCTCTCTCTCTCTCTCTCTCTCTCTTTCTTCCTCTCTCCCTCTTTCCCTCTCTCTCTCTCTCTCTCTTTCCCTCTCTCCCTCTTTCTTTCTCTCTCCCTCTTTCCCTCTCTCCCTCTCTCCCTCTCTCGGCTCTCATCTGTCTCCCTTTTGTGTGCCATCTGCGTTCGCACTAAGGCTGTCGTTACGCAAGCGGAGAGTTATATTTCCGTTGACAAGGAAAGTTGCGCCCCACGTTGTAACTGGAAGGACCCCTAAGGGTGCGCCGGCCCTGAGGGCTGACCCTCAGGCGCCCCACAACGCCGTGGACACCGTGGACACCGTGACCGTGGACACCGTGCCGCTCAACGATTGTATAAGGAAACTGACAGTTTGCCGAGGATCAAATGGGCACGGAGTGTTTACGCAGTGTCATCCAATCCACAGAAAACCAATAATTCTATTTCTTAAAAATAAAATAATAAAAAAAGACTTATGAATCCGAGAGGAAAGAAGAGGGTCCCCGATGGCGGCCAAGCGGTATTGCGTGTACTGCGCTGCATAAAAGTTCTAAATTTAAATGAGACACAACTGCCTGCCCCCCCCCCCCCCCCTTCCCCCCGGCGGTCTATGCCGCTCTCTAGGCGCGCCGCGACGCGCCGGCTGCCAGCCGCCACTGCTAAGACTCACCAGGGGTTTAAAAAAATAAAATGTAAGCGGAGAAAATCGGAGTATATACGTAGTTTGAAATAATGACATGCTGTTAGTGGCAATCAAGAGGGATGACTTTAGTAGTGCCTATAGTCTGTCGATCTTATGGACTTGTGTAAGTCTCCTTTAGACGTTTTATAAAATCTGCACGAAGTTCTTTATACTATTTAGTTAAATCTAAGGAGCTCATACCTAACTTTTTGTCGGCGTTGCGCGAAAATTCTGGCAATTGTTACACCGTAGTCGATGCGCGAATTCCCTTCGTGCGTCATACAAGCAGACGTTGCGGCCGCGACCCTAGGCTAGGGTCTTTTTTCTTTGTTCTTATTTTTTTTTTTTGCTTGCGACCTGAGACAGTTTCGACGGTAAACACGCAAATCATATGTCGCCGCTGTTACTCTGATGAGGTAACTATCCGCTGGGATCTAGTCTGGCGCTGGTCCCGGGAAACACCGCAAATCGCATTGTCTGCATCAGTGTCTACGTGATAGGGCGGCCGCACAGCTGTACGGAGGCTGCGGGGCGGGGCGGGGCGGGGCGGGGCGGGGCGGGGCGGGGCGGGGCGGAGCATGGCGAGACTTTGTGGTCGCCGCGTTGCGCTCACCAACAGCTTATATTCGGTACGACATCCGTCACCCCAGCTCTGCTGCGGGCGGGCATGATGAGCTCTTCTACGTCATTTATTTCGACCAGCTGTTCGCTATTTGATTTTACGTAAATTTCATCCTAATACTTTTTTTGCGAAAAACATAAACTCGTCATATTTGATTCGGCCAACTGATAATTTTAATAGTGGCTGTAGGTACTGCCAACTCAATATATGTTAAGATGTTTTTATTGACGTACAAGCAATATGCCAAGCGCGGAAGTTTTCGAATTACTTTGTTGAATAGCAGCTTCTCCACATCACACGCATGTATTTTTCCCGACCGACTTCATCTGCATAACGCGGGGCGGGACTTTTCGAATTCGGTGTCGCTCTAATATTAGACGACTGCGGTGGCGCGGGGCGGGGAGCGGGGACGCCTGCCTTTCCCTCGCCGTTCCGCACAAACAACACTTTGATCGTGATTGTAGTGCAAATCGGCGGCCGGATCTGTTGGGCGGATGGATGGTGGGCCTCAAGTTCGCCGTGCTTCGCTGGAAGTCCAAGTGTGTCAATTTTCATTCGTATACTTGTCCCTTGCAAAGTGTGCGAAATTATTTGGAAAATACACACCTTTACTATTTGTCCCAGTGTACGATCGGAAATTCATTCACCTGCAACTGTGTAACATTCACATATTTGGACTTGCAGGGAATACCGCACCGCAGGAGGCCGGGTTGGTCGGAGGGGGGGCTCCCTATCAATAACTGATATTTGGGAGAAATGGCAGATCACAGCGCGTGACGGGGCCGGGGGCCCCGCGCTAGGTTAGGTTGGTCAGCTTGGAGCCGCCGCCGCCCAGGGGGCGGCACTCGTCCTTGGCGATACTCTTGTTCCTCCTCGCGGGGTATCGCCGGCGCGGGTGGCGCGGAGTATGGCGCGCAGCGTGGGGTAGAGCCGGCTAGCAGGGCCAACACTACGGCACGGATGTCCCACAAGTTGCCTAGTACAAAGGCGCCAACGCTTCCCGCTAAAAGACGCCATTGGATATTTCCCCCCCCCCCCCCCCCCCACTGAAAATTACTTGGCGTCTAAAATCTTGGTGTCTTAAGACGCCAAATCTTGGCGTTCTATGACGCCAAATGCGTCCTGAGGACGCCAAATTTTGGTGTTCTCCTAGAGGACGCCAGTATTTGGTGTCTTTAAACGCCAAAATTTGGCGTCTTTTGACACCAACATTTGGCGTTCAGAGAAGAACGCCAACTTTGGCCTCAAAAGACCCCACGCAGTTTTCAGTGCCGAGCTTGTTTTCACCGCGACATGAACTCATGACTCTCCCCTCTGATTGCAGGTGAGCGCAGCGCTGGGCCGCCCCGCCCGGCTGTTAGGGCGCTCATGAGCTCTTCTCGGCTGGTGCACCAGGTAAACTACCCCTCCGATAATCACACCGTTCCTTCTCCTCTGCTGCTAATATTATTTCACCCATCTTTCCGTTGATTTTGCCACGTTCTTAAGTGTGTCAGAACTATCATCACAACCGTCTTTTTGCCGTCGGATATGCTTATCTGACGCGTCTGGAATTGCGCTCGAGTCGTCCTGGAGGGAGCCTGCCTGGAGCTGCTGGAGCCGCTCCGAGAGCAGCGGCCGACGTTTCTCTCGCGCTAATTACCAAATTATTGACAAAGTTTTGTGCGCGGACAGAAGCGAGAAGAGGGGGCGGGGGGGTGTTGGACTTGTGTGAGTCACTTCCAGCAGCGCGGAGAGCAGTCATGAATGATGTGCTGAGAGGACGGGGAGGAGAGAGGAAGAGAGAGAGAGAGAGAGAGAGAGAGAGAGAGAGAGAGAGAGAGAGAGAGAGAGAGAGAGAGAGAGAGAGAGAGAGAGAAAAGTTGTAGCGAGTGCTTCGGAGAAGGCTGGGGGAAGCAGTTTGCGTCTCGCTCGCCGACGTCGCCGCCACCACCGTCCACTAGAGAGGGTCAAGTGCGATGCGCGCTCTTCTGTCACTTCATGACGCGCTTTTCGCCGAACGCGCGGCGTGCGCGCTGCGTACAGTGGTTCAGGGCGGGGCGGGGTGGGGTGGGGTAAGGTAGGGTGGGGCGGTGTGGGGTGGGGTAGGGCGCCCTCGTGCATGCTACTGCCACTGCGGCCTCCACCGCTATCCGGTCAGTCCCTTTTCTCTTTCTGTCTCTCTCTCTTTCCCCTTCTCTTTCTCCCTCCCCGCGCACCCCGTTCCTCTCACCACCCCCCCCCCTCCTACACCCCATCCCTCCGGGGCTCTCCCCGCCCCGCCCCGCCCCGCCCCGCCCCGCCCCCGTACGGCGGAGCGGACGGCCGGCGGACCACCGTATTTTTAGAAGCTGTGCGGCGATGTTCTGGGGGCTGCTCCTGCGGCTGCTGCAACTCGCCGCCCCGCCCCACCCCGCCCCGCCCCACCCCGCCCCGCCCCGCCCCGCCCCGCCCCGCCCCGCCCCGTCCCGCCAGGTTGTCCGTCTGTCCTCTGGGTCCGTTCGTCGGCCTGCTCTGCTCGGCTCGGCGCCTTGTTTTGTCCTGAAGTACTTGACTGCGGCTCCCGCCCGGCCCGGTGCCCCAGCCGGTGAGCCCGGCGGGGGCCCGGCGCGGCCCCAGGCCGTGGCAGGGCGCCCGGGGGCCCCCGCAGCCCCGCCGCTCAAGCGCCCCCCCGGGGGACAGTCGCCCTGCCGGCCCGGGCCCCAGTGAGCACCGCCCTGTCGTGACGGCCAGTGCGTGCCGCGCTCGGGGCCCGCGTGACGTGCCGTGCTGTGACGTGACGGTCGTGTCACGCGTGACGGGGCGCGTGCGCGTGCAGCAGTGCCGCGGCCGGTGCAGCAGGCCCGCGTGACGTGCCGTGCCGTGCTGTGACGGTCGTGTCACGCGTGACGGGGCGCACCCGCAGGACACGCGCGTGCGCGTGCAGCAGTGCCGCGGCCGGTGCAGCAGGCGCGCGGGGGACGAGCACCCGGGACGCGGTGCGGTGCGGTGCTCTCGTAGACGCCCGTCGCCGTCCTCGGCGTCGTGGCCCCGCGGCCCGGCGTCTCGGCGCTAAAAACGGCGCCTGTCGCGTCGGCGGCCTAGGCGAGGGGAGGCCGCGAGGACCCCGCCGAGGCCAGGGCGCCCCGGCCAGGGCGGCCATGCTGCCCTCCATCTTCTCGTCGAGGTGGTCCATGCGCAGGCCGCCGCGGATGGGCAGGTTCCACGCCGACCCCAACCGGAGCGCCGCGTACGCTCGCTCCCAGCGCGCCAGCTCCAACAGCACCAACCTCAGGTCCACGAGCCGAACGTTGCCTCACAAGTAGGCAATACGTAGCCCAGGGGTAGAGCGGGCTGCGCCTGCCGTTGCCTACTAGGCTGTGTTGAGGTGAATCCTAGTAGGCAGGCGCAGATGCCGCCCGCTTTAATCCCCTGGTTTTTTTTTTGTGCTACATATTGCCTACGAGCGGAGTAAAAGTCGCGCCACGTTCGCGGTCGCGTGTCTAGGGTTTGCCTAGTAGGCTATCGCGGGCGAGCGCCTTTACGTACGTAGCCTACCCTGCCGGCTGCTCCAGACGTTTGAACGTGGCGCGCTTTGACTCAGATGTGTGTGGACGTGCTGCTGCGGGCGGAGCAAGGCGACGGAGAGCGCCTCGGAGCTGGAGCAGTGAGCTGGAGCTGGAGCTGGAGCTGAAGCTGGAGCTGAAGCTGGAGCTGAAGCTGAAACTGAAGTGAGACACCAGACTGAGACTGAGGTCAAGACCCCCGTGCCGTGGAGGCCATGGCGTCCAAGACCAAGCTGCCGCACCTGCGCAAGGGCACCCGGCGCGAGAACTACAAGAGTCTCGGCCACCGGAGGAAGGTATGTGGTGGCGACCAGGGATGGTAGGAGAGGGTGCTCTCTCTCTCTCTCTCCCACTCCCTCCCTCTCACACCGTTTCTCCCTTTCCCCCATCCCATCCCCGTTACGTTGGCATCCAGCAGGACCCTAATGACTGACGCTGACAGGTACGCTAGCCCTAGACTCTTCTCTCTCTCCCTCGCTCTCTCCCTCTCCCTCTCCCTCTCTCCCTCTCTCCCTCTCTCCCTCACCCCCTCACCCCCTCACTCTCCCTCTCTCCCTCACTCCCTCACTCCCTCTCTCTCTCACTCCCTCACTCCCTCTGCTGTTTCGCGTCCAACCCCTTCCATCTGGCCTTCGGCCAGTGTCACCGTTGATCAGAGGCGGCTGGGGGTGGGGGGATGCTTTTGACGCACGGTGTGTACTTCCTGTGCGGCGCCCGCCCCGCCCCGCGAGGGACGAAAAGCGCCGCCTCGGTGGACCTTGGCAGAGAGGAGAGGACTGAGAGCAGAGCGACGCCGTGGGGGCGCCGCGACGCCTTCGCGACGCCTTGCGCGACGCCCTCCCCGCCCTCCACCACCACCACCCCGTCCAGCGCCACGTTTCCCCCTGCCTTGCCCCATTGCGTATCGCAAGCGGCTTCGTTTCTGATGTTAACACTATGCAGTGCGGGGCGTGTTTATGATTTGACCTCGGGAGCGTGACCACGTAGTGGTCATGCCGCACTCAATGTGTTTTAAGAGAGCGTGGGGTAGAGACCTACGGCCGCCCGTCCCTTAGACACGACCTCCTCTAGGACCGCCTGCCCGGTCGCCTCTCCCATCCCACGGTCTTCCTTCCTTACCCCTACGGCTTGTCCCCTTCCTCCCCCCTCCCCCTTCCTCTTATACTACCCTCCTCCGAAACTCGCCCCCATTCAACTTTTCAACTGCCGTATACCCCTCTTCACTTGCACCACGCTCCCTCCGCTCTTCTTTCCCTCCACCCCCCTCTCTCCCTCTCTCTCCCCTATCTGCCTCTCGCCCTCTCTCTCTCTCTCTCTCTCTCTCCCTCTTTTCTCCCTCTCCCTCAGTAGCGGAGGTGGCGCCCCTTCTTAGCGTTTTGGTTGCGGATGGAATGAATGATTACTGCGGACACCGCCATAGCCCCCCCCCCCGACTCCCCGGGCGCCTCCCTCCGTCCCCTGCACACACGCACACGCAACAACAAGCCGGTCCTTCTCCTCCACCCCGTCTTCCACGACGCCCCTACCTTCTCTCCATCCCCTTCCCCTCCCCTCCCCTCCCCTCTCCCGCCTCTTTCGACCGGAACCCTGCGCAAAGCCCTTCGTTGACACGTTCAAAATGTGAGCCAGCATCTCCCACCGCCTGCCCCTCTTCCTCCCACTCTCTCCCTCTGCTGCTTAACTTTTCTTTGCTCTCTCTCTCTCTCTCTCTCTCTCTCTCTCTCTCTCTCTCTCTCTCTCTCTCTCTCTCTCTCTCTCTCTCTCTCTCTCTAGCCTCGTCTCCTCTCCTCTCTCCTCCCCTTTCTCTCGCTCTCTCTTCCTCTCAATCGCGTTGCCTACCACCCGCCCGAGCGGAACGAAGATAGAATCCGCGGCGCCTAGAACGCAGCACATTTCGCGAGGTCAGCGCGGGTGCTCCCCTGCCCTGCTCTGCCCTGCCCCGCCGGCCCCGGGGGCCCCGACTCGGCCCGACCCGGCCCGACCCGGCCCGGCTCGGCTCGGCTCGGCTCGGCTCGGCTCGGCTGGTAGTAGTCCTACCGCGGTGCGGTGCGGCGTGGAGCGCCTGGGCTGATCGACCAACGCAGGCGCAGTGGCCTGTGGGCCCATGTGGGAGGGCGCGGGGGGCGGGGAGCAGGGGGGCTGGAGCGGGGGGCGGGGGGCGGGGGGGGGGGGGGCGGCCCGCTGGGGGCGTCAGTACGATCGCAGCCGCGCGGCGACTCGGGCGCGGCCGGCCGGACACCAGCTCCGCGCTCAGCTCCGCTCCGTCTCGACTCGACGCCCGACCCGACCCGACCCGACCCGACCCCACCGTGCTCCACCGCGGCGCCGCGACGCCTGCCCCGCGCGGACCTGGAGCGGGGGCGGGGCCGACGGGGACCCCCCCAGTGGTCCCGGGGGCGGAGTGACCCGCCGCTACTGTGACTGCCCGCCGGGGCCCTGACTGGGGCCGGCAGCCCCAAGGGGAGCCCTTCGGGGAGCCCCTGCGGGGGTATGGCGCCGGGGGCGGCGGGGGCGGCGGCCACCCGGGTCGGGGCCGGGGCCGCGACCGCCTGTGGGACCCAGAGGCGGAGGAGGAGGAGGTGGCGGAGGAGCCGGGGGCGGCCCGGTACCTAGGCGGCGGCGGCGGCAGCGGCGCGGGGGCGGCGGGGGCGGCGCCGAGGAGGCCGCGCCCGAGCATGGTGCAGCGCACGGTGCTGGGGTACAACCAGCCCACCGGCTACAACAAGCTCTTCACGCAGGTACGCCCCCCATGTGTCGAGGACGTCGTCCTGTCAGGGCTCATCGTGTCGGCCCCCCTCTGGTGTCATCCTAATAGCCGGCCCGGACAGGCCCGGCCCGGCCCCTCTGCCGGGCTCCACGACAGCTGATAGTGTTGATGCTGACACGGCTGGGCCCCGCCCGCCCGCGTGTGCCCCCCACCACTCTCGCGGTCCCCCGCGGCCCCCCGCGGCCGGTCGCACGGGATGGGTGTTGTTGCCAACCCATTGGACGAGGCGGGCGGGGCGGGCAGGACCCGCGAGCACCGTCGTTTATTCGCGCAGGAATGTTTAGCGTCTTTCAGGCATTCAGGCAGGCAGGACCGCGCCGCGCCGCGCACACGTACGGAGAGCAGCATGGCATGGCGGCGGCCGGGCGGAGGCGGAGGCGCCGCGCCGCGCTCTGGCGGCCTCTGCGGTACCTCTCGCGGGAGAAGGAGAGAGGAGGAGGAGGAGGAGGAGGAGGAGGAGGAGGAGGAGGAGGAGGAGGAGGGGGGGCGATTGCTGTGGTTGCTGCGGTGTCGGCCCAGGGACCGGCGGCCGACGGCTCGGCTGGTTTAACCTTGGTCTGATCGAATGTGTGATCACACCAACCATCAGCTCTTGTCCAGCGCACCCAGAAAACCGTTTAGTCCAGGGAACTTAGTTTGAAACCGACCAAATTTTAGCTCTGTGAACTAAATTTTGTCTGTACTGATAAAATAATTTAGTCAGTTTAACTAAGTTTTGGTTGATTCGACCGTATTTAGTCAGAAATGTGCGTACTAAAATTTAGTCGGTTTCAAGAACCAAATTTTGTTTTCTACGGCCCGGATTTGGTTGTATCAACTTAGTGGTTCTCTGGGTGCGCTGCCCTCGCCTCGCACCTCTTCTTCCCTCACACGCACAAAGTATTCGCTCTCCAGCGCTCGCACAAACTGGCGTCGTTGAATGGTGCTCCGTACAATAGTCCCGTCTTAGTCCAGCCCGACTAAAGCCCCGTTCAGACCTAGTCCTAGTCTTTCTCCAACCCGAAGACAGCCCCGTGCATCCCCTGTCCTAGTCGAGGGGGCAACCACTCGGGAAATCCTGTGTACACACCTGCGGAAATCTCGCTGAAATCCTCAGAAATCCAGCTGAAATCCTCAAAAATCTCGATGAAATCCTTGGAAATTTAACTGAGAAAGCTCATGAAATCTCATTAAAATCTTGTGAAATCTCACGAAATCTCAAGAAATCTCAGAGAAATCTTGTAAAACTCATGAAATCTCAGAGAAATCTCTCAAAATCTGAGAGAAATCTTGTGCAATCAGTAGAAATCCCGTGTACACTAGGATGGGGAGTGGTTGCCCCCTCGGTCCTAGTCCTACTCCAGCACTCCAGCCCCTTTCTAGTCCTTGTACCCCACTCTAGCGCCGCCCTGGTCTAGCCCGGTCCTAGTCCTACCCCAGCTGGTGCAGAGGCCGTTGAACGCGTCCGTCACGTGGTTTGGCCGCCCCCACCCCGGCCTCGGCCGCGGCCCCCGATTGGCCGCACATGACGCCCCACCCCGCACATCCGCACTCGCGCCTTTTTCTTTGCGGCTCCGCACATCTCTGCCGTTACAGTCGCTTTGAAAACGCATCCCTCACTTGGATTTCTAGGAGTGTTTTGAGTGACTTACTGAGCGCAATTCCAGACTGATTCTGTCTTGTTTTCATATGTTGGTTCACGGTTAAAAAATGAATTTTAGCAACATTGCCTAGATGTCAAAACTGAAAGTTTAATCTTTCGACATGTACGTTTTCTCACGGAGTAGTTTGTTGCCCTATTGCAGGTTAAACACTGGCGGAAGTAAGTCTTGAATCCAGAACTGTGTACGAAAAGTTGTGTTCCCAAACTACATTTCTTTTACCATCTGTGTCGTTCGATTAGAGTGAGAAGAAATGTCTTAATTTATATTACGTGATTTTCATGAGTTATGTTATGAGTGTTGACTGTTCTGTGGATAAGTAAGCTTTTCTGGAAAAGTCCACCCTCAGTAATTTCTTACATGATATACTGAAGCCTTACAAATTTTTAGGATTATCCCTTTCAGCCAAAATTGTGGGCAGAGCTTATTTAGGTCGTTAGCTAGGATCATCAGAGTATTTTGTTGAGCGATGGGTTGGTGTGGCCGATACCGTACAGGCAACGTTTGTTTGTTGGCACCGCTAGTGTCTCTAAATGGCGTGACCGAAACCTGCGACAAAAGCGTGTTCTGGGCGTACACTGTAAAGGTAACCTGAAAAAAACAGAGCAAAAGAAGGGAGTGCGGTAAAATTTTCGTTTTACTTTTGGGGGCGTATGGTTTTGCAAGGAGGCATGCTTGCCCAGACTGACTTTCCAGAAAAGTTGCTGTTGTCACTGTGCGTTTTGTTGCCGGTGACGAAGCAGACCCATGGCCAACCGTCAGCCGCAACAGCCCCGCGATAGAACCAGGGCAGCCAACCGGCCACACAACCAGCACCCGGTAAAACCAGGAAAACCGACACCGGAAGAAAAAAATGTTGTACTGCGAAATTTGTTTACAGTACCTTAATTTGATCATAATTATCTCAATCTATCCTTTTTTCTTATTTCTCTATGTATTTGGTAGAATTCTGTTGGCCATTATTTTTATATTCTCATTATTTTTCGAAGACATAAATAATTCATGCCAATCTCATTTAATTATTTTCAATTTAAGTCATCTCATCTCAAAAAGGCGTACTAAGCTGCATGTTTTAGTTCTACGCCACTGGGTAAGATAGAAAGAGAAAGGCGTTAACATTAATGAGCCTATTCGCTCTTCTCTACTCTGAATTCTATTTTTGTCAATACGTTGCAGCATATTTCGGACTGTAAATTAATTTCGTGGCACCAAAAACTTTCTTTTTTTCATAGTGATCGCACTGCATGTAGAAGGCTCACTCCACATTTACACTGACAGGGGTCCTCTATGGGGCAGAGACACCCATAAAGGCTTAACGCCAGGTTGCGCTGCGTGCTGCGCCCGTAGACGTAGAGCTAGAGCATTTGCGAATAAGTCACGTTCCCTTCATGCTCTTTATCTTTGCTTCAGTTCATTCCTTTAACACTCTGACATTGTCTCTGGAAGACCTACTGCGTTGTACATATCTTGCAAATAAATCCCACGCTCCCTACTAGATCAACTGTTTTTTGTTTCTTTAAAATAATAATAACCTTTCGAGCTCCGCGTAAACAAATTCATGAATTTGTGCACTCCAGTGCACTGGAAAGAAGATTAAACATGCGGCATCTGCCTCGGTAAGGAAATGTCGTTAAACAAACATGTTTAGGCAACATTAGTGGCAATCAGAAATTTCCCTTAATATTTTTATTTATTTTTTTACGGAAGAGTATTAAACAATAGGGGGGGGGGACGTGTGTGTTAGGTTTTATGTGGCTCTTATGTTTCTTGCTAGACACTGCTGTACTCACGCACGGCAGTACAAACAGTGCACAATAGTCAGCTGAGCGGGTGAGGGTTTGAGGTGGGGGGCGGTGGGAGGGGGGGGTGAAAGGGGGTGAACGGGGCGGGGAGGCGACAGGCCATAACACGGTAGGTTATCGACATCGACCACCAGCCAGCGGCGGGGCAGCGCGGCGTGGCGCGGCGTGGCGCGGCGCGCTGCTATGGGGGTAGTAGCTAGGGCTGCTGCTGCCTGGTCTGGTCTGGTGTCCGCCTCCAGCCCCCACCCCCACCCCCGAGCACCGCCCCCTCACCCACCCCGTTACCACCCCGCCCCCACCCCTAGCGAGTCGCAGAGGCCGGCGCGGCGGGCGGCGCGGCGGCCCCGCTCAAGCAGAGGCCGGCCGTGGTGAAGGCCGTGGCGTGGCCCTGGTCCTGGTGGAGATGGTGTGGAGGTCTCTGCTCTGCTCTGGGCAGTGTGATGTGGTGCACTCGGTGGCGGTAGTTCTAGTTGCCTCCAGAGTAGAGAGTTTTTTTGTTTTGTTTTTTTAGTAAGAAAGAAGAAAATCAATATCTGCTGAACGCACGACTATAAAGTGCGCTTGACTTATTTTGGCTAGGGTCACAAGTGCGGGTGACCTCGTCTCTTCTCGTCCCGCCTCGCGTCCACCGTCCGCGAGTAGACGGACGAGCGACCTCAAATTTGGCACCTTTTGTCGGGGCTGCTCGTCCTGCGCGCTTGTCGCGCGCCCCGCCCCGCCCCGCCACGCCACGCCCGGAGAAGATCAAAGGGCTGCCCCCCTCCCCCCCCCCCCACTCGCGTCGCCCTCCGCCTCGTCGGGGCAGCCGACATTCATTCAGTTCCATATTTTAGATTTTTTTAAAAACTAAAAGTATTCTATAGAAGAAATTAATTTTTCCATTCACCAAAAGGGGAAAAAAATTTAATTGCATTGGAAATAAGCGGGATGCTTCGTGCGATGGTGCGTGCCCTGCAAACCCCAGTGTGTGGACTTCACGAACTTGTAGGTGTGCGAAATTTCATTCGCACACTAGGGTGTGAAAACAATTAGGAAGATTCGTACTTTCAAACGTCCAAGGAGTTATAACCAATGAGAACTTCACATTCACACACCTTCAAGTGTGGGAAACTCACACATTTGGGTTTCCAGTGTGCGTCCGCGACGCCCCCTCCCTTGCCCGGTCAGTCCCGAGTCAAATTGGATTGGAGCCTTATCACTTTAAAAGGGCGGCGGCGCGCCGCGACCTTCGACGAGTCGCCGCGACGCCCTGCTGCGACGCATACGGTGACGTCACGTCGTCGCGTTGCCATGGCGACCGCATCCCTCAGTGCGAGGCAGGCCATGGCCGCGCCATAACGCCAAGGTAATGACACTTATCCCAAAGAGCTAGCGGCCGCCCTGCCGCGTGCCATGCCATCTCGATATAGTTTCGATACATCGATCGGAACTGTCAAAGAAAAATATAGCCGTCGTCGGAGTGGAAACGGGCCACGCCCAGAAGACTTCTTGTTTCTCGTTTAAAATGACTTTTACACCGGAAAAACAAAGGTGCTAAGCAACGCCTTTCCTGGGGCGCTAAAATCGAGTGCTAAGTTTAGTGCCTTTCCTGGGGCACTAAATCTTAGTGCCTTTGCAAAGGCACCAAATTTGTATGGAGTATACGCAGCAGGTGAGCTAAAGGTGCTAAGTCCTACCTTTTAAAGGCACTAACAAAATTTAGTGCCTTTCCTGGGGCACTAAACCTTCGTGCCTTTCCTAAGGCACTAAATTTTGTTAGTGCCTTTTAAAGGTAGGACTTAGCACCTTTGTTTTTCCAGTGTAGTGTGTGTGTGGGGGAGCAGCCGAGCGAAGCGGGGCGCGCGGCTGCAGGGGTGAGGTAGGCCGACCCGCGGGACAGGGGTGCTTAGCGGGCTTGCCTAGCCCGCAGGCGCTCGCACTCTGGAACCAAGACGGAACGGTGGCAGGATTTTTCTTGGTGGCAGATTTTCTTCATAATTACGAAAAAAAATAGAAACACGGCGTGGACACATCGAGGGTCGAATATTATTTCCTAAAACATTGACGCGAGTGTTGAGATTTTTGTTTTCGTGCTGCGGGTAACGGAGCCCTCATCCACACCAGCTTACCTCCGCTTTCCCAGTGAATGCCGTAGCTGTCACTGCTCTCTTTAGAGACCTTTCACGTCCGGGGTCAGCCGGCGCCCGATGTATGATATGGAACCCAGCGCAGCGCACTCCGCCGCGGCCAAGAGATGAAACAGTCGCCTCTTTTGACGCGGGCGGTACGCGTTGAAACGCATGTAAACCATTCCATCCTACCTTCTCTGCCTAATCGTGATGTTTTTTTCATTCCTTTTCATTTTGGTCGTATGAATTTTAAAGTAAGCGAACGAGAGAGACATCTGCTGCAAACTTTACAAAGTACGTGGCAAGTTGTCTATGTTTTACAGATACGTTGTCACCCGCTTATTTATTTTTTATTTATTTTCTCAAAGCAAGAAGCATCCAGTTTTTTCTTCATGTTTTTTTTTTATTCTTTTTGAAACCGCGACCGCGGCGTACCGCCCACTCGGCGCCAGCGACTCCCCGCAGGGCTAACTCCCGCCATTTGTTGCAGGGCTCGGCCGACTCAAACTACTCGCAGCCATCCTCGGACCTGTCCTTGGACGAGGAGAAGGAGAGCATACGCAGAGAGAAGGAGAACCAGGCCCGCAGTCAGCTGGACAAGGCGAGGGTGAGTACCGCGCCGGGCCGGACCCCGCCGATAGGGCTGTGCGATAATGAGATTTCGTTATCGAAGTTCGATAAGATTTCTTTATCGAAAGTTTTCGGTATCGGTTATCGAAATTATCGAAATTATCGAAATATCGCATTACCGAAATACCGAAATTATCGTAATACCGAAATTATCGAAATACCGAATTATCGAAATACCGAAATTATCGAAATGCCGGGCCGCCGAGCCAGTGCTGCATGGCCATGAACGCCATGGGGGCTGACTTATTCCCACTTGACCGACCCTATACCCTACCGCGGCGTGGAGTGGAGAACCCTTCCGCCTGCCATCCCCACCCCCACGTCTCTCGCTCTCTCTCTCTCTCTCTCTCTCTCTCTCTCTCTCTCTCTCTCTCTCTCTCTCTCTCTCTCTCTCTCTCTCTCGCTCTCTCTCTCTCTCTCTCTCTCTCTCGCTCTCCTCTCCTACGCCGTCGCAGTGAGTCGCCCCATCCCGTCCCGCCCCGTACCCCTCACGACTGTCCTAGTTCCTCGCGGCCGTGGCCCAACCCCGCCCCACCCCACCCCGCCCCATCCCCCCCCACCCCGCCCCACCCCACCCCGCCCCACCCCGCCCGGCCCAGGCCGCTTATTCAACCTGATTCGGGTCGCTTTTGACGCGGCGTCCGCCGGCCGAATCTGCATGCGCGTCGCCCGCGATATTGCAATTTCCTGCGATAACAACATTCATGCCCTCTCATCACTTGCGTTCTCCTCTCATCGACTTAACTGTCCCTCATACTGCAGCAATATACTCCACTCAAATCAGGTCGATAATGTCATTCTAAATACAGTGAAAACAGGGTGGTCCACAGACCCCTTCCTTTTTGGTGAGTAGGCAACCCATTGTACTTCAGCTGCGCGAAAGCGAGAGGTAAGGAGGGGAGCTCGAGGCGCTGCCCCCCTCCTCACCTCTTGCCCTCGCTGATCTGATGTACGATGGGTTGCCTACTCACCAAAAAGGAAGGCGTCTGTGGGCCACCCGGTACATTGTCGCGACGGAGACTGTAGTTACTGCGTAGGCACCAGCGGTAAAATTTGACCCCCAGTGGTATAGTGTGGTACTGTCACGCGCCTCCAAGTGTAGCGCGTCCATCGCACACATGGTAAAGTGGCGCCAAACTGGCGGCGCTGCTGCCGCAGTGGCGGCGCCCGGCAGGCAGGCAGGCAGCCAGGCAGCCAGGCAGGCAGCCAGCCAGCCAGGCAGCCAGCCAGGCAGCCAGCCAGGCAGCCAGCCAGGCAGCCAGCCAGGCAGCCAGCCAGGCAGCCAGGCAGCCAGCCAGCCAGGCAGCCAGGCAGGCAGCCAGGCAGGCAGGCAGCGAGAGCAGCCCCTGGCCCAGCCCAGCGCCTGAGATGTCTTTTCAAGTTATGCCCAGGCTGCTGGTGGGCGTTGCTAGAGGGAAGGGCGGGAGGAGACGGGGCGGCTGTATTTGTGTACTTGTGTAACGGGGTGTCTCTGTCTCCGCACTGTGCAGTCTAAGCCGGTGGCGTTCGCCGTCCGGACCAACGTGAGCTACGACGCTGCGGCCGACGATGACTCGCCCGTGCACGGCAGCGCCATCTCCTTCGACGTGCGGGACTTCCTGCACATCAAGGTATATTTTCTCCCCCCTCCTTTTTTTTTATTTTTTTTATTTTTTTTTTATTTTAAGGAAAAAGGGAAAACTTTGGAGAACTGTCTTAAAAAAAACTCCTCAAAACTTGTCTAAACTATGCCGTTGCGTTGCGCAGGAGAAGTATGACAACAACTGGTGGATCGGGCGGCTGGTGCGGGAGGGCTGCGACGTGGGCTTCATCCCCTCCCCGGTGAAGCTGGAGACCCTGCGTCAACAGCAGACGCAGGCGCGATCGTCCAAGTTGTACGCCTCCAAGACGTCCTCCTCGTCCAACCTAGGTGAGTCTTACCGTCCTACCTACCCCCCGTGCTCATGACATCTGCGGCCCGGCTCGGGGCTATACGACTTCCGGTCTTCTTGTGCCTGCCCATTTCCGGGCGGCCCCGCCGTAGCCGCGGCGCGGCGCGATTGAGAGAGAAGGCTTCCTGTATGGAGTGATACATGGGCAGGAGCCGCGTCCCCTCATCTCGAAAAAACTCCATCGAGGCACCCCCTCGCCTCTCTCTCTCTCTCTCTCTCTCTCTCTCTCTCTCTCTCTCTCTCTCTCTCTCTCTCTCTCTCTCTCTCTCTCTCTCTCTCTCTCTCTCTCTCTCTCTCTCTCTCTCTCTCTCTCACACACACACACACACACGCACACACTTGCCTCTACGCCTCCTGCCTGCGGTACCGCGGCTGCTTTCGAGCTTCTTTGTGCGTGTGTGTGTGTGTGGTGACACTGTACTGTCATCAGCTGACTGTTGGTGAGGGAATGGTGTTGTGATTTTAGTTGGGATGGGTGGTGGCGCAGGCGAGGAGAGCGACTCCCTCAACCGCGGGACCGGCCCCGCGTCCCTGACCACCCCGCCGACCAAGGAGAAGCGGAAGCCCTTCTTCAAGAAGCAGGAGGCCACGACGCCCTACGACGTGGTGCCCTCCATGCGGCCCGTCGTCCTGGTCGGCCCGTCGCTCAAGGGCTACGAGGTGACGGACATGATGCAGAAGGCTCTGTTCGACTTTCTCAAGCACCGCTTCGAGGGAAGGTTCGTCATGACTTACCGCGTTTTTTAAAAGTATTTTAGCATTTTAACTCTTTGCGATCTTAAAATTTACGAATGTTTTCAAAATATAAAGGGGAAAAGGGGGGGGGGGAATCTTTTGTTTTTGTCCCCCTAAATTTTTCCTTAAGTTCTTCCAGCTTTAAAATTGATTCTGATCGGCAGGATCATCATCACGAGGGTCATGGCCGACATCTCGCTGGCCAAGCGGTCGCTGCTCAACAACCCGTCCAAGAGGGCCATCATGGAGCGTTCCAACTCGCGCTCCAACTGCCTGGCCGAGGTGCAGGCCGAGATCGAGCGCATCTTCGAGCTGGCCAGGACGCTGCAGCTGGTGGTGCTGGACTGCGACACCATCAACCACCCGTCGCAGCTCGCCAAGACGTCGCTCGCGCCCACCATCGTGTACCTCAAGATCTCCTCGCCCAAGGTGCGTGCGGGGCGGGGCGGGGCGGGGCGCGGGGCGCGGGGCGCCTGTAGGCGTGGGGTAGGCAAGCCCGCGCGACATCCGCGCCCTACGGGACGGCCTACTCTCCAGGCGCTCGCCCTAACTCCTGTAAAGGAAGCACAGCAAAAAAATTTGAACTACTTTGAAAATTTAAAAAATAAATAGTTGCACTCTCTGTTAGTGCATTACTACTGTGGCAAGACCAAACATCGAAGTTGACATTTGCTGTGGCATGTTTTAGTGATGACTTTTCTCGTGCGCCTGCAGGTGCTGCAGCGGCTCATCAAGTCCAGGGGCAAGTCGCAGGCGCGCCACCTGAACGTGCAGATGGTGGCCGCGGAGAAGCTGGCGCAGTGCCCGGCCGAGATGTTCGACGTGATCCTGGACGAGAACCAGCTGGAGGAGGCGTGCGAGCACGTGGCCGAGTACCTGGACTGCTACTGGAAGGCCACGCACCCGCCCACGCCGCCGCCGCTGTCGCAGCCCGCGCCGCCCATCGCCAGGCCCATCCCCTCGCACCACGGCGTCGGCTCCCACCAGCAGGACATGCACCACAACATGCGCTCGCACCTCAACGCCACCCCGCCAGGTCAGCCCAAGCGCCCAACCGCGCAGAGCTACAGCTCTCCTTGCTTACACACACAGAGATATATTCCCTGAGCAAATGTATGTTCGAGGCTGGGCACTGTGGTTACTGTTTAAGCAATCCAAAACACGTAAAAGTTCTTACATAACTGCGGATAACTGGAACGTAATTGTAGTTTTAAAATTGTGCAGAATGTATTTGTATGTCAGCTAAGCATGTTCACAGTTGAGTATAGTTCTTTTAAAATTGTACATGAGAATTCTCTGTGAAACAGGATGACCATTTTTGTTATTGTGAGTAACACAGTGCCTTTGCTATTTCCTTTTTTTTAATCTTTCTGTCTTCGATATTTTCCCTGTCTGTTTATAACTCCCATTTCTTCTTCCTTAGCTTCTTCTCATCCTCCCATTTTCGCTCTTTCTATTTATGTATTTTTTTTTCTCTTGAGCTTAACAACAGTCCAAAGCTTAGTGGTGCTGAAGCCGCTTGCGGTTGCTGGAGATACTTCTTTGTGCTTATGAGCGTGCATTCTTGTGTGTGTTTCTACACATATTATTTGATTTGGTGCGAATTTGTGAGTCGAGTTAAGCAGACAAGGAAGTTAAAAGAAAAAAAGATTAGCATAGTTGTTCTGTTTGCCGACAGGCTCCCACCACGACGCGTACGGGTACCCGCACGAGTATAGAGGTACGGGTAGGCTCGGGTTGTCCACAATGTAGCACTTGCCTGACACTGCCCAGCCTCATTGTGAATCATGCATGCCAAAAGGCTGGGCAAGGCTCTCGGTTAGACCAGGTTTATCAGATAATTTTGTTGTTTCCATCCGTCTTTTATATAGCCCCGTAGAAAAAATTTTGACTTGTAGTTTAAGTGAATGCTAGATACTATATAACGTTTCCCAACTGGGCATGTTTGTATCAGAAGCATGTCTGATAGTTCAATCATATTTATAAAACTTATAAACTAACTAGGGCAGCTGTCTTGTTTTTCATTCCACTCTTTGCTCATAGTGCTCGTCACATTATTATGTTAGTGTACTTGTTTTCGTTGTTTGTTCCTCTATTCCTAGGTTGTTCGTGTTGTATAGGGTGCTGTGTAAAACCATTCAAATTCCTTCATTGCATCATCCAGATTTCTTCCCGCACGCTGTATTTGATTTGATACATTTGCAGTTTTTTTTTTTTAATGTTGATAAGCTTGCCGGGTCTACTCATCTCTTTTTTTCTATTTTTCTGACAGAGTGATTCTGAAGAAAACATTATCTTTAAAGAAAATCTATTTTAATTAAGTGTTATGGCACTGTTGAAAATAATACCCCAATAAGGAAGCTTAAACCCTTTAGATTGTTTTTTCCTGTTTAAAGTATTTTTGCTACTTTTTCTTCCGTTTGGAGCTCACCATAATTTGTGATTGGCCGCAGTTGTGGCTGCCACTGGCAAGGTCCGGGAGGGCGCTAGCCCCGCCGGGGCCGGGCCCTGGGCCGGGCCCTGATGGGCTCGCCCTGCCCCGCCCCGCCCCGACCAGTCCCGCCCCGCCCCGCCCGATACCCCTCGTAGACAAGTCACCCCCGTTGCGTTCAACGAGTCCGGATCCCGAAGTCTCTCGAGGCTGTAAGTAGACTCCCGCTCCGCCCGGCCCGGCCGGCCCGAGGCGTGGGGGTGGCTGTGGGCTGACTGCAGTGGCGTGGCGTGGCGTTGCGTGGGGTTGGCTGCCTTGACGCATGTGGTTTCCCATTTCCCCACCCTCTGACGTTGACAACCCCGCCTTGAAAATTTCGGAAATATTTACGGTCACCTCAGCTGGGCTGTAAAAGTGCCTCAAAAGTAAATATTCCTGTTTTGTATTCCTGGATTTACGTCTTCCCTCTCCCTCCCCCTCCCCTCCCCCGCCCTGACCTGGACCGATGAGTGCATGGTGCTTGATGGGAGACAGAGTGGCTCCGCTGGGTAGACTCTCTAGACCAACTAGCCTTCGCCTGCTGCACGTCGGATAGATGCGTCAGCTCGTAGCTCAGTAGAAGAGTTAGTTTTAGTGGTTGTGCTGGTGGTGGTGGTGGTGATAGTGGCGGTGGTGGAGGAGTGGTGCTTGCATGTCCTTGATGAGGAGCAGATCTCCCGGCATGACGAGGCGACCCACAGCCGCCTGTGCAAATCTGTAGTCTGTCTCACCGTCCAAGACGTGGAGCGGGGCATGGCTTTGGCAGATGGTTTTGTCATTATTTTGTTCATTATCTAAGACCACTAATTTTTGTCACGATGCCGGGAGAGGGCGTGAGCACGTTGTAAAAGTTCCAAATTTTTGTGGTGGTCGGAAGCGCGGCTTCGGCCGGCTCGGCCCGAGGCGAGGTCGCAACCCTGACTCATCCTGCCCTGTCTCTGGTCCACAGGGTCCGTCTACGGCCACGGCAGCGGGTCGTCGGCGCCCCACCGGACGCGCTCGCGGCTGGAGCGCGACCACTCGGCCGAGTACGACGACTACAGCGACCGCGAGCGGGACCGCGACGTGCGCGACCGCGACCGGGACCGCGACATGTACGGCGGCCACCACTACGGCGGCGGGGGCGGCGGCGGCCACCACATGGGCCACCCGGGCCACCACGGCCAGGACCACCGGCACCCCCAGGGCCACCCGCAGGGCCGCGGGCCGTCCGACCACCACCCGCACCACCGCTCCGCCCACCAGGGCGCCCACCACCAGGACTACGACGACGACTATCGGCACGGCGGCCACCGGGCGTCCTCGCGCAGGGCGCTCAACGCCTTGTAGTCGGGCCCGGCCACTGGCTCCACCTCCACCCACCCCCGCCGGGCATATTCTGTGATTTTTTTTTCAATTGTGCCACTTCAGGATATGTCATGACGCGCAGGTGAGCGGCCCGGTTCGCGAGTGACTGTTTAACTCTTTGTAGGGGACCACCTCGTGCCAGTGGACTGTGTGCCCTGCCCAGGGCACCCTGGCCTGGCCTGGCTGGCGCCTGCCTGGCGCCTGCCTGGCGCGTGGCATCGCACCGCGGCCAACCGATTTTCCCTCCCCAACCCCACCCCCTTCGAGGACCAACCGGACCACCCCCGCCCCCCGGCCCACAGCGTGGCCCCTGCCTGCCCTGCCCCGCCTCTAAGGCTCTGCCCCAAAGGCTCTGCCCCAGAGCTCGGAGTTGGAGTCATAGGGACAGTGACTGTGGGTCTGAACAGGACTTTACGGTGTCTGTTTTCTCCTACACACAAACTGGGCGGCAAGGCGTGGCTAACTCCTTGTTTAGTTTGTTACGTAGTGTTGTATTGTTCCTACTATTTTTTTACTGAACTGTTCTGGGTTTGAGACTTACTCAACCTCTCTTGTTGTCAACCCATTAGCCTGCCAGAAGTATTTTCAAAAGAGATGGTGGTGGTACCAGTGAAATAGTTTTTATTGATGCCTCACTGTTTTTCCTTTGTTGTCTGTAAGTTACAACTGGTTTGCTGTGAACAGACTTTAACTGTGTTGGTACTCATTTTGTGGCATTTTGGGCAATTTTAAACCTCTGTGTTTCTCTCTTGGTTTGTTTACATCTGGACTTAATTTAATATCAATCCTCATATTTCATTTGTATTAGTTTCTTTTTACGGGTGTTATCTATTTTCATTTAAAATTGCTGCCCGGAGACTGAAGCCACTACATTCAGGGTTCAATGATGCCCTTGTTACATGTGTACACGGTGATATGATTTGCATGGTAAATTTTTATTGTATGTATGAAATTGGATGCAGAGTGGTATAAAACAATCCCCTGCTTTCAGAGAGAAAGAGAGAGAGAAAGAGAGAGTTTCAGAAAACATTATGCAATCAAAATATGCTAAAGTGTTCATTAACTTTTGTTGGTAGTTTCAAATTGATTCATACTTTGATATTTTGCTGTATTTTCCTATGTTAAGTAAGAACTTGAAGAAACCCCTTTTCTCCAGCTCACTTCTGGCTTTGGTTGCTCCATTTAATTTCAAAATTTTACTTTCAAAACATATTGTTTCTACTACTTACCACTCCCAGCTTAGGACATTTCATTCCAAAACTCTTTGTTTCATTCCCGTCTGCTATGGTTGTGTAAATTAAAACTAAAATCATTGTAATAAATTGTCCCGGATTCTTTTTAAATATTATAGGGCAGCCAGGCCATTTTATTGGTATGATGATAATGATGCGTTGTTTGAAGTGATGCCGGAAACTCTTAAGTTTTTATTGCATTAAAACTACTATCCTCTAGTCTTTAGCTCTAGATATTCCAGATTCTGACCTTCAATGGTTCATGTTCAAATATACTGAATAGGCAGCTGCTTTATCTAACTGGAACAGAGATGAAATTTTTCAATTTATGCACTCTTGACCAATCAAGAATTGATAGAAATTATGATCAACCTTATGCATTTGAGCCGTCTCTTGAAATTTAGAAACATTTATTTATTAGGTAGGTTTTTACATTGAACCAATGGCATACCTTATTCTATGAAGCGGACTCTTAGTTAAAATATTCTCTGTTATATTACCCTTGCGGTTTACATTTGACTTTAGATTAGGGTGTATTACTCCTCATTAACTGAAGTAACAATTTCAATACTTTCATACATTTTTAAAAATATATATGTACAAGGAACTACCAATTGCCAGCATCGCCAAACAAATTCTAGAAACTGATCAACTGAATTGGATGTAGATAATTATAAACAATGTTAGAGTGGTAGGGAGTCAGCTTGCATACTTTGCCTTACATTGCACAAGAAATATTTTGCACAATTAAAGACTTGAAAGGATACTTAAATCTAAATTCATTTTTCACTATTATTACTATAATAAGAATGTTTTTTGCAATGGAATTGACTTTTTGTGTATTAGTTGTAGGTATTTGAAGTGTCATTGATGACAATCCTACTCTCTTAGCTGCCGATATGAGTATGACTGCTTCCAATTCCCTTGATCAGATGCATGCTGGCACTGCCTCATCTCTTCATGGGTTTCTTTTCTCTGATAGTCTGTTGAGATTCAACATGTAAGGAAAGTCACACTATTTCACAATGGTACTACATATATGTTACGACTCTTATATGAGTTAAAACAAACATATTTTGGATCTTGTTCTTGTGGTCAGGGTAGCAGATTAATCTGCAAAAGGTCACAACACAAGTAGTGGAAGTCTTCTTAAAGGCTAAATAAGTGATTGCTGTTTCATGAAGAACATGATTTGTTTTTGAGGGTAAATTTAATTAAGTATTGTTCTATGTTCAGTGTGTTCCCTCATGCTTTAAAATAAAACAACACATATGTACTTTTAAGATAAAATACTTCACAAATATTTTGTAAGTATACATAGCTTTTGATCTGTCCCTTGTAAGTTTTTTGTTAAGGGGTTAATATTCAGTGCTTGATGTATTGTTTGTGTCCTTTGGTGCAAGTGTGTGTGTATGTCTGTAAGCGAGAGAGAGAAAACTCAGAGAATTTCAGGAAAGTGCTCTGGGATATTGGGACCTGCTAGGGTGCAATCATTGTACTATTATGTCATATAGCTAAAGCCTGCTACCCTTCAGCCTCTTTACCCAACACTACTGTGTACATTGTGATAAATCTAGTTGTTTTAAAAATTATGAATATTTTTTTCTTTTTTTTTCTTTTTTGGTGAGGCTATTATTGCATTGACTAATGTATGAACCTAATATGTAAGGTATATTTGCCTATCATGTATTCTCCATCCTTTCCTACAGCCCACTGCATACTTGTAAATATTCAAATAAGAGTAACAAAAAATTTTTATCTACTCTAATATTTGTTGTTTTTTTTCTACCCACGCCTAGTAAAATACTCGTCAAAAAACGTGCTGATATTTAAAAAAAATTAGATTCCGCCATGGGTTTTGAACCCAGGCCGCCGGCCCAGATCACCAAAATGTAGGTTGTCATACTGACTGGACCATCGACTGCAACTTCAGGTAAAAAAAAGCAAACGTACCTTATCAAATTGTCGACTGGTGTCGATTCGCTTGGGGATTGGTCTAGGGGTACGTTAGAGTCCCCCTGCACAACCCCCGTCATTTCGGAGAATATAAATTTTCGACCGAAAATCGCAAAAACGCAAAGGCTATAGCCGCTACCCATCACGCCCATCATCCATCATGATGGTTGGTTTGAGGTTCACATCACGGTCCCGCCGCTAGATGGCGCTTTGACCTGACCCAGCGTTGTTGTGCGCGTAGTGCTAGTAAAGCCTACGCGCGCATAAGTACTGTATGCATAGCGTCCAGATCAGACCGATGTGCTCAGCTGACATTCTCTTGATGGAAGGAATGTCTGACGCACTACAATGCCGCCCGTCTCTTAAATAGACGTTCGTCTCATTTTTGAAAACAAATCTGGAACTTTATGCAGTCTTTGGTTTATGTGGGATTTCGGTGCAACAGCGGGAAGCAGCGGGCGTGCCGTGGTTGGTCATTGGGAAAAGCGGGAACATGTATTGACGCCCAAAGCAGGGGCGGCCACCAGATGGCGCCTTGGCTTCACCATGCGCTATTGCTGCGCGGGCGGTCCTTGATACGCCAGAATATATAGTGCCCAACACCCATCTCGAAGGTTGATGTGAGGCTCACACCACGGCACGGCCGCTAGATGGCGCTTTGGGGCTGTCCGTTTACCTAACAGACATTCATCTCATTTTTGAAGACAAAGATGAAACTTGTGGCAGTCTTTGGGTCATGTGGGATTTCGGAGCAACAGCGGGAGGCAGCGGGCGTGCTTGGTCATTGCTAAGCGCGGAAACATATGTCTTGGCGCTTAAAGGCTGGGCCAGGTTGTGTTTTCCGGGTCGGCCACCAGATGGCGCCACGGCTTGACCATGCGCTGTTGCTGCGCGGGCGGTCCTTGACACGCCCCAATACATAGTTGAAATTCTCACGGGGGGCACCCGTGAGATCGCTCTTGAAGGGTGGGCGGGCCTTTCTGCCACACCAACTCTAGTTGAGTAACTTATATGCACGGATTTTTACTTGGAGAATATCAATGGTGAGAGATCGCAACGTTAGCTCTCGCGGCTGACATCAAACACTCAAAAAGCCTAGTCCAAGTGTCTTTTAGTAAGGGCGGGCTCAGGGTGGGGCTTTTGCGGCCACACCAACTCTAGATGAGTAACTTATACGCACGATTTTTTAATGTTGATTGATAAATTTCAATAACACAAATTATTGAAAGACACTGAATCAACATTAAAAATATAAGTTACTCAACTAGAGTTGGTGTGGCCGCAAAAGCCCCACCCAGAGCCCACCCTTACTAAAAGACACTTGGACTAGGCTTTTTGAGTGTTTGATGTCAGCCGCGAGAGCTAACGTTGCGATCTCTCACCATTGATATTCTCCAAGTAAAAATCCGTGCATATAAGTTACTCAACTAGAGTTGGTGTGGCAGAAAGGCCCGCCCACCCTTCAAGAGCGATCTCACGGGTGCCCCCCGTGAGAATTTCAACTATGTATTGGGGCGTGTCAAGGACCGCGCGAGAGCTAACGTCGTCTCGTGACGACGTTAGCTCTCGCGCGGTCCTGACACGCCCCAATACATAGTTGAAATTCTCACGGGGGGCACCCGTGAGATCGCTCTTGAAGGGTGGGCGGGCCTTTCTGCCACACCAACTCTAGTTGAGTAACTTATATGCACGGATTTTTACTTGGAGAATATCAATGGTGAGAGATCGCAACGTTAGCTCTCGCGGCTGACATCAAACACTCAAAAAGCCTAGTCCAAGTGTCTTTTAGTAAGGGTGGGCTCTGGGTGGGGCTTTTGCGGCCACACCAACTCTAGTTGAGTAACTTATATTTTTAATGTTGATTGATAAATTTCAATAATTTGTCTTATTTTACCTTCAAAGACACTGAAGAAACAAAAATCGTGCGTATAAGTTACTCATCTAGAGTTGGTGTGGCCGCAAAAGCCCCACCCAGAGCCCACCCTTACTAAAAGACACTTGGACTAGGCTTTTTGAGTGTTTGATGTCAGCCGCGAGAGCTAACGTTGCGATCTCTCACCATTGATATTCTCCAAGTAAAAATCCGTGCATATAAGTTACTCAACTAGAGTTGGTGTGGCAGAAAGGCCCGCCCACCCTTCAAGAGCGATCTCACGGGTGCCCCCCGTGAGAATTTCAACTATGTATTGGGGCGTGTCAAGGACCGCGCGAGAGCTAACGTCGTCTCGTGCGTATAAGTTAGCTCTCGCGCGGTCCTTGACACGCCCCAATACATAGTTGAAATTCTCACGGGGGGCACCCGTGAGATCGCTCTTGAAGGGTGGGCGGGCCTTTCTGCCACACCAACTCTAGTTGAGTAACTTATATGCACGGATTTTTACTTGGAGAATATCAATGGTGAGAGATCGCAACGTTAGCTCTCGCGGCTGACATCAAACACTCAAAAAGCCTAGTCAAGTGTCTTTAGTAAGGGTGGGCTCTGGGGCTTTTGCGGCCACACCAACTCTAGATGAGTAACTTATATTTCTTAATGTTGATTGAAGGTAAATTTCAATAATTTGTCTTATTTTACCTTCAAAGACACTGAAGAAACAAAAATCGTGCGTGTAAGTTACTCATCTAGAGTTGGTGTGGCCGCAAAAGCCCCACCCAGAGCCCACCCTTACTAAAAGACACTTGGACTAGGCTTTTTGAGTGTTTGATGTCAGCCGCGAGAGCTAACGTTGCGATCTCTCACCATTGATATTCTCCAAGTAAAAATCCGTGCATATAAGTTACTCAACTAGAGTTGGTGTGGCAGAAAGGCCCGCCCACCCTTCAAGAGCGATCTCACGGGTGCCCCCCGTGAGAATTTCAACTATGTATTGGGGCGTGTCAAGGACCGCCCGCGCAGCAACAGCGCATGGTCAAGCCGTGGCGCCATCTGGTGGCCGACCCGGAAAACACAACCTGGCCCAGCCTTTAAGCGCCAAGACATATGTTTCCGCGCTTAGCAATGACCAAGCACGCCCGCTGCCTCCCGCTGTTGCTCCGAAATCCCACATGACCCAAAGACTGCCACAAGTTTCATCTTTGTCTTCAAAAATGAGATGAATGTCTGTTAGGTAAACGGACAGCCCCAAAGCGCCATCTAGCGGCCGTGCCGTGGTGTGAGCCTCACATCAACCTTCCAGTTGGGTGTTGGGCACTATATATTCTGGCGTATCAAGGACCGCCCGCGCAGCAATAGCGCATGGTGAAGCCAAGGCGCCATCTGGTGGCCGCCCCTGCTTTGGGCGTCAATACATGTTCCCGCTTTTCCCAATGACCAACCACGGCACGCCCGCTGCTTCCCGCTGTTGCACCGAAATCCCACATAAACCAAAGACTGCATAAAGTTCCAGATTTGTTTTCAAAAATGAGACGAACGTCTATTTAAGAGACGGGCGGCATTGTAGTGCGTCAGACATTCCTTCCATCAAGAGAATGTCAGCTGAGCACATCGGTCTGATCTGGACGCTATGCATACAGTACTTATGCGCGCGTAGGCTTTACTAGCACTACGCGCACAACAACGCTGGGTCAGGTCAAAGCGCCATCTAGCGGCGGGACCGTGATGTGAACCTCAAACCAACCATCATGATGGATGATGGGCGTGATGGGTAGCGTCGCGCGGTTCATTGTGGGGCCACCCTTAGGGGCCTATTTTCTCACTAAAGAAGTCCGGAACAGGACACTTAGGACTTGCTTTGTGTTTTTTGGTCCCAGAAGAAGGTAACCTGTGAGTTTGGTCGAAATCGGAGACATAGTTTTTTCGACCGAAAATCGCAAAAACGCAAAGGCTATAGCCTTTGCATTTTTACGATTTTTGGCCGAAAATTAATATGCTTCGAAATGACGTGGGCTGTGCAGAGGGACTCTTACGTACCCCTAGACGAACCCCCAAGGGTAAGTTCGTTAGAAAACCCGGTTTGTCTGCGAAACAATTCAGTGTTTCTGATAGCGCGCATTGTGATCGGGCGGGGTGGCTTAGGGGCCTATTTTCTCACTAACGAAGTCCGGAATAGGACTCCTGGGACTTGCTATGTGTTTTTTGGTCTCAGAAGGAGGTAACCTGTGAGTTTGGTCGAAATACGAGACAATTTTTTTTCGACCGAAAATCGCAAAAACGCAAAGGCTGTAGCCTTTGCATTTTTTCGATTTTGGGTCGATTTTTTTTTCTCTCCAAACTGACGGGGGTTGTACAGGGGGACTCTAACGTACCCCTAGACCAACCCCCAAGGGTCAGTTCGTCCGAAAACCCGGGGGAATTGCGTTTTTGCAATTTTCGGTCGAAAAAAAAATTGTCTCGGATTTCGACCAAACTCACAGGTTACCTCCTTCTGAAACCAAAAAACACATAGCAAGTCCTAGGAGTCTTATACCGGACTTCGTTAGTGACAAAATAGGCCCCTAAGCCACCTCGCCCGAACACATTGCGCGCTATTAGGAATACTGCATTCCCTCGCAGACAAACCGGGTTTTTGGACGAACTGACCCTTGGGGGTTGGTCTGGGTGTACGTTAGAGTCCCCCTGTACAACCCCCGTGGGAAAAGGTGAACAGCTTGATTTTACAGAGTGATTGGATTGTAATTCAATGTCTTGTAAATCATTGTACCAACATTTATTATTTATGACAGGAATTTTGTATGGCATAAACGACAATTAGTGCTGAGTGACGGAAGTGAAATTGAAGGGACATGGTTGTTCGACCTTATATGAATAAAAAGAGAAAAAGAACAAAGTTCCATGCTAACCAACTTAGATGGCCAGTAAAACATCTGTTACAAAAAATTGTCTGCAGGAAAAAATAAGCTGTTCAGCTAAGTGACATTTAGATGTTCAGCTATCATAGAGCTGTAGATATTACATAGCGGTACAGTTTTTAAAAATGTACAAGTGCTAAGCAAATGCGCTCAGCCTCTCCAGCTAATTTTTTCCCCCCAGAAGTAGAATCTTAGGTGAGATGCAATTTTTATTTGTGAACAAGAACATCTCCCAACTATAGGTTCCCACATGACCACACATATTTATCATTAGCAATATATCACAATCACATTTCAATGTTTCCAAAAATTTGGCAATATCCTAAATGAGGTCAAGTATTATGAGTTTCAGTCATACTTAGCTGCGATAAAAGTTTCATTAAACAAGTATAACCTCCAGCATGAACACTCCATCACAAACAACAAAATAAACTGTTTTCTCTATTTCACAAAAATAAATAAATAAATATATAAATAAATAAATAATCATCAAAAACACAAATAAAGTAATAAATAAATTAAATTAATCAACTCTGGGAAGGACAGTAAAACTGTACAAAAGAGAGGCCAGCCCGGTGTCCGAGCGCGGGGATGCAACAGGGAATTCCCACGGTCGATTACCGGGCTCTGTGAGGCGGCCGGCCAGGCCCGGCCCGGCCCGCCTGGCGCGCGGCATTACGCGAAATCTCATTCATCGCTGGTGCCGGTGGGATCAACTGCCGAGGGGGAATGGAAGGCACGAGGACATCTGCGGCGGAGGACCCGCCCGGCCCGGCCCGCCCCGGCCCAGCCCAGCACGGCCAGGAGTGGGACAGGACGGAGAGACCGGGGCAGGGCTGGCTGGGCTGGGTAGCAATTGTGCCGCTTTGCTCTCTGCACATCGACGAGTTGACGGGCAGATCTGCCGGCATGCGTGGCAGGGCGGGGCGGGGCGGGGCGGGGCGGGGCGGGGCGGGGCGGGGCGGGGCGGGGCGGGGCGGGGCGCACGGGCAGACCGACAGCGCTACGTTCACCGTTCACCCTGGCGGGGCCGGGCCGGGCCTGACGCTGTTACCGATGTCAGGCTTGTGCCCGGTGCCGCACCGCACCGCAGCGCACGGTGTCGCAGCAGCCAGGCGGAGCCGGAGCGAGCGAGCGATGCATCGGTGTATCAATGTATCGATTGTATCGACGGACGCGTCGACATCCGTTTGAGGCGCCGGGAGGAGCGGGGGAGGAGAGACGAGCCATGTACGTCTCGGGCGGGGCAGGGCGGGGCGGGGCGGGGCGGGGGAGGAAGAGCGAGGTCCGCGGCGCGGGGTCCACGCCGCCGTGCCGCCCCGCACCCGGCTGCCACCGTAAATGGGCCGTGCCCGCTGACAAGTCAAGATGAAAACGCGGTGATATCGACTCGCGTCGTCCTGGAGAGGCGTTCCGTTCCGGGGCCGGGCGTTCCCGACCACGCCGCGCCCGGGTAGCGCCCAAAAACGGCGGGGCGGGGCGGGGCGGATCGTGCCGGCCGGATACGGCGGCACGGAAAGGCCACCGGGCCGGGCCGGGCCGGATCACTGAACGGACTGACCCTCCGGTCGGGTTGGGTCCGCCCACCCGCACACAGTCATCAAGTTCGTCCTCGGCTGGGCTGGGCTGGGCGAGTCACTTAGGCTGAGAGTCCCGGTGCCCTGGCCCGCCCTGGCCGCTCAGGGCGCGTGGTAGAACCTCTGCCAGTGCGGCGGGTGCGAGTGGTGGTAGGCGAGCACGGAGCGGCAGCTGCTGGCGCGGCTGCTGGACACGCTGGCCGCGCTGCCGCTGCCCCGGGACCGGGACCGCGCCGCCCTGCTGACGGCGACCTGGTGGTGGACCGCGCCGGCCCCTGCCGCCGTCTCCCGCGGCCGCCACAGGTACACCCAGCCGGCCGCCAGCAGCAGCTGCAGCCCCAGGAACACGGCGGCCGACAGCAGCAGGCTGGACGCCGTCACGCAGCTCCGGTGCACGCTGGGGCGCGCGTGCAGGTAGGGGTCGTCGCCGCGGAGCAGGTTGTGGCGGTGGCCGCCACCGCCGCCGCCGCCGGCGTCCTTCGGGGCGCGCGCCGCGCCGCCGCCGTTCGTGTCGAACTGGAACTTGTCGGCGATGCGGATGCTCTGCACGAGCAGGACGTCGTCGTCCTTGGCGACGTCCTTGCCCGTGCCGGCGCCGGCGCCCACCTCCCTGCGCCGCCGGCGCCGGCCGTACGAGTCGACGCGCCGCACCGTGCCGTAGTAGTCCTCCACGTCGCACACCACCGGCTCGCACTTGGGCAGGCACGGCGTGACGAGCGCCTTGAACTGCACCACGTCCGACGTCGGGAACTTGAAGGCGTCGAACGGCGCCTGCAGCACCTGCGCGCCGTCGGCCGTCTCCACCGTCGAGATGGCGCCCATGATGGTGGGGTCCGTCGGGCAGCCCAGGCTGTCGATGAGCAGGATCTCGGACGAGTCGACGCCGTCCAGCGCGATCAGCTCCCGCACGAAGATCTGGTAGGGCGTGTGCTGGTCCAGGATGTAGAAGCGGAGGCTGAGGGCGTCGCCCACCTGGGGGCAGGGCAGGAAGGCAGAGAGGGCAGTGTCAGTGTCAGCGGAAGTAATCGCAGCCACAGCGTGAGCCTTCCGGGTCGCCGGTTGACTTTTGGCGCCGAGTGAGTTCGGCGTCGGCGCCGCAGGGGGCGCCGCGACGCCGCAGGGGCCGTCCGTCTCGTCTCACCTGCGCCGTGTGGATGTCCTCCCCGCGGCGGTCCGTGATGCGCATGGTGACCGTGGGCGACACGACGTACGTCGTCTCCTGGGGCTGCACCGGGCCGCCGGCGCCCGCCACGCCCGCGCCGCCGCCCGCGCCGCCGCCGCCGGGCTCGCCGGCCACCTCGAGGCGCACGCCGTGGCCCACCGTGCTGTTCTCCAGCGAGTACGAGCACCGCGCCGACAGGCCCACGTCCTGCCCGGTCACTATCTGGTCGTGGTGCTGCAACAGAACCGTAGGGACATGACACATTAGAGCGCTCCGCCCCGCCCCGCCCCGCCCCCCGCCGCTGCACAGCCATTAGCCGCGGCACAGCGAGCGGCCCGGGCCGACCGTCGAGTCGACCGTTCATTTGAATAAGAAGGTCTAATTCCGTGACGAGGCAGAGTCTCTGTCGGACGAGCGCTGCGCTACACTAGTTACCCGCGCCCCACCCGGTCCGGAGGAGTGATAAAAGCGGCAATGCTCTGCCCTCCACCGCCCCGCCCCGCCCCGCCCCGCCCCGCCCCGCCCCGCCCCGAGCCCTTTGATCTCTCTGTACGGGTGATCCGCCCGCGGCGAAGCGAGGCGAGCTGAGCCCGAGCCGCCCCGGAGCAGAGATTGTATTTTGATTTGGATGACGAGGTTTTCGAATGTTGGAGTTTATGAGTTGGCCGTCGAGCTGCTCGCGTACCTGATGTAAAATATGCAACCGCACAGGCTGGGAGGGGCGAGGATCTTAAAAACCCTGCGACGGCCCAGATTGCTGGCAGGAAACTAAGTTACGAACACGAGTCGAAATTCTAGAGTCAGCGGGTGTCGCGATTTACGATTGGGAAAAAGTACAATCGGAACCTTTCATTTTTATTATCGTACGTTGCAAGATGGGTGTCTCTAAAGGTCCAACGTAATTGCACTTTAGGCTACGATAGTGGCTGAAGGCTTATTTTTTTCGCATCGTTTCTCGGTGAGGATCGCAGCGGTGTTCGAGTGGTGCAGGTCGAGTGCAGCGCAGCGCTGCGGGGCTCCCCTCCGCGCGGCGCGGCGCGGCACGGCGGGGGATTTAGACGACGACAACTAGATTTGCAGTGCGAACAGCCGCGTCCCGCTGCGGCCATGCCGTACCGCGCTGGGGCCCGCCGGCCTGGCCGCGGGGCTGGAGCTGGAGCTGGAGCCTGGACCAGAGCGCCAATGAGAGGTTCGCGCGGTCTGGCCTAACAAACGGAACTGGTTGTCGGGCGCCCCGCCCCGCCCCCGCGCCCGCGCCGCGCCCTGGGTACCCGGTACCGCCGGTGCCCCGTAGCCTCGGGTATGACATAATGGCGTCCCCAGATAGCGCACGCGGGGCGGGGCGGGGCGGGGCGGGGCGGGGCGGGGCGGGGCGGGGCGGGGTGGGGAGAGGCGGGTCCCGGTCCCAGCAGCCGAGGCACTGCCACTAATGACTTCATAAGCCGCCCGTTATTGTTTGTCTGTGGAGCGCAGCGCACTAGTGGAGGTGCAAGCGAGGGAGTAGTGAGGTGGTTAGGAGGCTGAGCCGGCCGGGCCCGCGGGCGTGGCGGGGCGTGGCGGGGCGTGGCGGGGTGGGGCTCCGTTTTGTCTGGTCACTCTCCGGTATCCCTCCTTAACCTAATTGAACAAACAGGACGCGTGGATAGCGCTGCCCGCTGTGCTGCCCGCTGCATTACGGCCGTGTCCACCAGCACCAGGTGCACTGCACCAGCACACCAGCGCCCCCGCTAGCCTTCTACATCTCTCGTAAGAGTTTTTTTTTTAACCGCCTCTCTCTCTCTCTTTCACTCTGATCAGTGAGACACCACAACAAAAGAAACAACAGCAGAGCTGCACCGACAAAAAAATAAAAAATAAATGAGAGGAAGTGAGAGGGAGAAAAGAGAGGATCTGTCCCACGCGATTATAATAAGGAATAAGAATAATTCAACATCAGAGGCGACTTTATTAGGCCGGGCTGAGCGGTAAGCGGGTGGGGGATGGGGGGAGGGGGGGGGACGGGCTGCTTCGGGGGGTCACCATTCCCAGAAACACATTAGACCACGGCCCGACGACCCGCGCGGAGTCAGACACAAATTTATTTTAATTTTTCACCGCATACTTGGCGAAAAATATGTCACCGTGGCCGTGCCTGTTTCCCACCAACGCATGTCATTTCGAGTTCGGTTCAATCTTTGCATTATCTTTGCGTTATCCAAAACGCCAGCACCGGGAGGCAAAAGCGACCAGCCAACTTTTACAAGCAAACGCCAATGGTAAGAAAAATCGCGCGTCCCAGTTTAACTGTGGCGCGTTGTAGGTCCGACCGGACCGGACCGGAGCGCGCGGGTGCTCGCCTTCGCTCCGTACGTACCTGGATGATGATATCGGCGGAGAACTTCCCCGGGGCCTCCTGCTTCACGTCGCAGTTGAGATCGTGATAGCCCAGCTTGAGCTGGAAGTCGAGGCTGTTGACCACGTCGGAGACGCACGAGTTGGGACGCGTTTTGGCGTACACCTTCCCGTTGAACACCTGCAACGGGAGCGACAGAGTTTATTCTGCTGGCGGCAGGAGGGCCAGCAGGAACAGCAGGACCAGCAGGACCAGCAGGACCAGCAGGACCAGCAGGGCCAGCAGGACCAGCAGGGCCAGCAGGACCAGCAGGACCAGCAGGGCCAGCAGGACCAGCAGGACCAGCAGGACCAGCAGGACCAGCAGGGCCAGCAGGACCAGCAGGACCAGCAGGACCAGCAGGACCAGCAGGACCAGCAGGACCAGCAGGAACAGCAGGGCCAGCAGGAACAGCAGGACCAGCAGGAACAGCAGGGCCAGCAGGACCAGCAGGACCAGCAGGACCAGCAGGACCAGCAGGAACAGCAGGACCAGCAGGACCAGCAGGGCCAGCAGGAACAGCAGGGCCAGCAGGACCAGCAGGGCCAGCAGGGCCAGCAGGGCCAGCAGGGCCAGCAGGGCCAGCAGGGCCAGCAGGACCAGCAGGACCAGCAGGACCAGCAGGACCAGCAGGACCAGCAGGACCAGCAGGAACAGCAGGACCAGCAGGACCAGCAGGAACAGCAGGACCAGCAGGACCAGCAGGACCAGCAGGACCAGCAGGAACAGCAGGACCAGCAGGAACAGCAGGGCCAGCAGGACCAGCAGGAACAGCAGGACCAGCAGGACCAGCAGGGCCAGCAGGACCAGCAGGAACAGCAGGGCCAGCAGGCGGAGGCGGGCCGCACCTTGTTGGTCTGGACGCGGGCCACCATGTCCGTGCCCCTGCAGTCGATGGTGACGTTGTAGCAGGCGGTGAGCTGGTAGGTCACGGCCTTGTCCAGCTCCAGGTAGGGCTCCTCGATGTGCTGCAGGCTCGGGGCGGCGTGGTGCGACAGCCGGCACACCTGAAAGCGCACAAGAGTTAGAGAAAAAGGGCAAAGGAGAAGCAGTTCAAAATTTTCAAATAAAACACAATAAAGCTCTGATTTATTTTTATTAACTTTACTGAATTGCATCATATATAGCCCATAAATGCATAAAATTAGCCCACATAGTTGAAAGTACGAATAGCAGCAAGACATTATTGATTATAAAGACAATAAAGCCCTTGAATCGTGAAATTTCTACGAAAAACTACCGCTAAGTGCCCACTGAAGCATTGAATTCCCACGGAGCCATATTTATTCTTCTTTCTCCCTTCCGGGCCGGGGGCCGCCCAGCCCCGCCCCGCCCCGCCTCGCCCCGCCTCGCCCCGCCCCGCCGCGCCCCGCCCCGCCGCTCTCGCCTCGGTCCAGTCAGTCACTCTGCCTCCCACAAGAAAGATTACGTTATAACGCTTCAGTAATAGCCGCTATCCGTCCAACGCGTACCGCGCTTTGCTATCCACTTCGAAAAACTGCTCTATTATTTTTTTCCTTCAGTACAACTAAAGGTGTGAAAATCATTTCACACACCTGCAGGTGTGCGACACTCACACACTTGTGGCGCTGCTCACCTTGGGCCCGGTGTCCTCGTAGTCGAAGCTGTGGCAGCGGAACTCGGAGCTCTGCAGGCACAGCTTGCGGCACTCGGCCAGGCTGGCGACGTCCTGGTGCACCGAGTCCACCGTCTTGAGGATGCGGCCCGGCTGCTCCGTGAAGTCGCACATCTTGATGGGGTCGCTGACGCAGTTGGACTCGAGGTAGTCGACGCGGTCCTCGGGCGTGAGGCTGCTCAGTCCCGACACCGTGAAGCGGTCCATGTCGCTCATGGAGCAGTCGCCGGAGTCGTGGTGGAAGTTAGCGGACCTGCGGACAGAAAGGTCTCAGCTTATGAATGGGGGTTTTACTACATGAAATGAAATTTAAGTTCAGTCAATCTGGCCTCATCATTCATTTGTGTTAAAAGAAATATTTTTTAAAAAATGGGGTTGAAATTGTGGGCTGTCCTTTTGCGTTCTGTAACATTAACCCAGTTGAAAAAAAAAAGAGATGAAGGTCGTAGCTTGTAGTTGGCTTAACGTGTATCCTATTGCTTTTAATGACACGTCCCCCCGCTGCACCTTAGTCTCTTACTCTCATAATAGAAAATAAAAATGTCGATTTAAGAGCCCTCGTGGGGCGCGCGGCCACCCGGCGCGGCGTGGCGTGGCGTAGGGCGGGGCGGGGCGGGGCGGGGCGGAATGGGGCGGGGAAGGGCGGGGCGGGGAGAGGTGGGGCGGAAAAGGAAAAGACCGTTCGATTCTGGGAGCTCGCCTCGCCTCGCCTCGCCTAGACCCGTCACATCACCGGGCGGCAAAGCGCCGTGGCCTATGCGCCCCGGCGTGCCTGCGCCTGCCCGCCACACCCATACCAACATAAAAGTTATTTAAAAACACCCATACCAACATAAAAGTAATTTTTAAAAAAATACTCAGCTTTTATTTTTACAGCTGTAACTTTCTCCAGGATTTTCTCCATATTTCTCGGGAGGTGAGTTATTTTTTGTCAGCCAACAGCGTCCTTTTGACATGTTTTTAGGCTCTGCTGCATTTTTTCTCCCCCTGAGTGATTCACGCCCGGCCGCTACTGTTGGCGCCTGGCCTGGCCTGCTCGGTGTCGGTGAGTGGGCGGACAAATATCTGTCACCTTTGGGGGAGGCGGGGCGGGGCGGGGCGGGGCGGGGCGGGGCGGGGCAGAGGAGGGACCAGGCCCGACCGCCACAATAGGGTGGACCATATTTTCCCATGGGAATGAACGCTTCCCCCGGCGCCCCGGCGCGTCGGCCCGCGGGCAAAAAAATATATAAGAGGGGCTTAGCTAAACGGGATAGGACAGCAGCGCTGCAAGCCCCCCTCGGGGTCACCTGGACCGGGGCGTAAATGAGCGTCTGCGTGAAGCTGGGATTAACGAATAAAAAGCCAAAGAGATGAGATCGTCTCTAGTGCCGTGCCCAGGACCGCCAGGGCTCAAGGAGGCAGTGAGCAGTGGAGCTACGGCGAGGACTCTCTGGGCCGGCTGGCTGGCTGGTACTGTACTGGTCATTGTCTCCGGATTAGAGTTATCGCGGTGGCTGAAGACGAAAAGTATATCTTGCATGAACCAAATTTTACTTAGAAAAATTCCGGGATTTTTTTAAAGATTTTTTTTGTTGTCAAAAACCTAACTGGTTCTCGCGAAACTTTTCGCCAGCTTTCGATGTATTCCAATTCGGTTTTTCGATAATTTCGGTACTTCGATAATGCGCTATTTCGACAACTTAGACACTCACGATAACAGATACCGAACATTTTCGATAAAGAAATACTATCGAACAGCCCGATTGCAACCCTGCGGGAGCGAGAAATTAGATGCAAGTCACTGGAACCTTTACAAGAGGGCCGTGTGGAATCCAGACCAGCGTTGAGGCGTGCGCGGCGCGGCTCGCAGGGCAGGGCGGGCAGGGCGGGCAGGGCGGGCACGGGCACCAGGAGGAGGTGCTCAGGCCAAGTAGGTTTGAAGAACAATACGCCCCGGCCCGGCCCGGCCCCGCCAGGCGACGACGTTCAGATTCCAGGCGAATTTCACGCCGTATTGCATTTCAATTTCGCCTGGCTCCTGTACCATACCTGACCCAAATAAGGCGGACGGAGGCATTTTATTTACTTGTTCCTCTGACCGCAGCCAGCTACCTTTCCATACAAAACGGTACCTGGTCCAGGATTTGTAAAATGCATTTCAAAAAATTCAAAGGAAAACTAAGAACAGATTAATTATCAAGAACATCACTAGAAAAACTAATGTAACATGCGTCACGTTTCTTGCTGCACTCTCAGGAGAGAAGGTATCTTGCTGCACTCTCTGGGCGATGCCCCTATCTGTTAGCATAGGGAGGAGTGCATCAAGAAACGTTCTCTCCAGAGAATGCATGATAATGTGTGACACATGTCACACTTGTTTTTCCGGTGATGTCATTAAAAATAAGTAATGGTAAGTTTCCCAGGAGGGTGTCCATGTCCATGTCCATAACTGACCAGTGGCAAAAACTCGGCGAGGCGGCTACGGTCAATATCGAGAGGCGTTCCCGCTAGACGGCGCTGCGCGGGCAGCCCGGGTGATGTCACAGAACGCCCCGCCCCGCCCCGCCCCGCCCCGCCCACGACAGTAATGATGCAGACGTTATTTTTATTTAAAGTTGTCGTCGCGTCGCTATCCCTCGCTCCAATTTTTTTCTTTTTTTGCTTCATTTTTTTTTTGTCGCGAATCGTCTTTGGTGCGGTGATCTGATCTGTTCGGCTCGGCAGAAGTCCCCACCCCCGCCCCCAGGAGAGGACAGAGAGGGGGTTCACCGCGAGAGGGGAGAGGGGCGGAGGGGTAAGTGGTGTTATTTGAGGAGTCAGGAATGCGTCAAGTGTCTTGGCCGAGCAGGCCTGGCCCTGGCCCTGGCCGGGCTGGGCTGGGCTGGGCTGGGCAGGCACTGTGCGCCTGCGCCGCTTGTCAGGTGGATCACCCGTAGGTAACGGCTGTGGCTATCACGGTGCCCGCCCCACCCCGCCCCGCCCCGCCCCGCCCCCCCGCCCGCCGACAGCAGGACAGCGAAACACTTGAGCGACTCCGTTGATTCGCTGAGACGCCACGCCCGGACGCCCGGGCCGCGGGTCCGTCGCGACGCCCCAAAGACTGCGCGCGACGCCTGGCCCGACGCCGCCGCCGACGCCGACGCCGGCTGCCCCCGGGCGCGCTTCGAGGAGGGGGCGGCGGTCGCGGGCCCGAGGTCCCCGATGACGAGTGACGCGCGTGACAAGAGTGACACCCCAGAGTGACAGCCGCTTGTATCAGAGCACCGAGTGTCTGCCCGCCCCGCCCCGCCCCGCCCCGCCCGGGCCCACCGCAGGACGCGTCTACAGCCGTGCCGATTGAAAACAAGGGCTTAACAGGGAGGAAATAAAAAAAAGAAGAAAGTCAGGTGGCCTGGTGGTCCTGGAGCGGGCCGCAGTGCGGGGGCCCCGTTAGCCTCCTCGGCGCGTGTTGGCGTTTTCGCTTTTTCGCTTTTTCGAGCCCAAATTAAAGTACGGCTGGGTCCTAAATCATATCGTCTGCTGCCGCGGGTGGTCCGCCCCGCCCCGCCCCGCCCAAGGCGTACCGCCGGCAGGTACCGGCTCCGCCCCGCCCCGCCCCGCCCCCGCTCGCTAACGACCCCACCCACCACTCCTCCCCCGATTGCATCCGATGGCGATTGCAAATCCGCACGAATTGCAATCAAGCAATGTTTGGGAAAGCAGCGGCTCCGTCCCGTCGTCTCGTCCCGGGGCGGGGCGGGGCGGCGCGGCGGCGTCAGGGGTCATAACTCACGCGCCCTGCGCTGCAGGGAGGAGGCGGAGGCGAAGGTGTTGAACGCCAATCTCGATCGCAATCCATTTGCGGGACGTGACAACCGCGCCACACAGCACCGCAGCGCAGCGCCGCGCCGCGCACCGCACCGGGGCGTGAACGCAAACGCGTAACTGTGAATAAGCCCGTGGGAAGTGCGCGCGCGCTGCAGCATAACAGATACTAATAGCGGTGACGGTGCAAATAGCAGCGGGGCGGGGCGGCGCTTATTCGCAGATATGTATACACGCACGACACCATTGTGATGTGTGCTGCCGCCACTGCCATGCGCGTGGGGCGTATCGCGGTGAGAACATGATCTCAAATGGAAATACGGCTGGAGCTCGTCTTCTCCAGCACGCTCGCTGCACTTAGTAGTGTGTGACATTCACGCACGTGGCTGTTCAGAGTTCAAAGGGAAGGGCCAGGAAGTACCTCCGGATCATTCACATTCACTACAGAAGTTGTTTTTTCTTTACAGATTCTTGTTTCGAATTGAGAGACTAAGACAGCCAGTTTAACATGCACTACGTACAGTACAGTAATTCAATTATTGCTGCTAGCCCCTTTAACCTACTCCTTTTACTGGACTCGATCGACGGGCCACTTGTGGCCAGTTAGAATCCCAATGGCTCACGCTCTCTCCATCTCTCTCTCTCTCCCTCTCCTCTCTCCATTCCTCCCCCGCGCTCTCTTGCTTTGCATGAGCCCGCCGCTACGTGCTACACATATTGGAACCCACGCCACGCTGTGAGTGTGGGGCGTGGCTGGGCGTGGCGGGGCCCCTCCCGGCCCGGGCTGCGTGCCGGGGCGTGGTGGTGAAGGGCGGGGCGGGGCGGGGCGGGGCGCGGCGTGCTCCCCTTGACCTTGATACGGGCCTGCTTTGTTTCAGCGGCAGCAGGGCGGCAGACGAGCAGCTAGCGGACGCACGCCGGCCCGGGCGGGGCGGGACCCCGCTGGACGCGGCCCCACCGGGCCCCACTGATCCGCGAATCACGATCCCACTACTAGTGCCCCGCGTGGGGCCCCACTGGGGGACAGACCGCTAGGAGAATGAGAATGTGTTGATTAGTCTGATGCGGCCCGCCCCGCCCCGCCCCACCTCGCCCCGCCCCGCCCCGCCCCGCCCCGCCCTGGCGCACCGCGTCACGCCGGCCCGTCCCGTCCGCCTCGCCTCGCCCCGACCCGCCCAACGCCACGCCGCCTCACGTTTCGGTATTTGGAATCATTCCAAAGATCCTCGCAAACTTCCGGAGCCTCCCCGCCGCGCCCCGACCCACCCCACCCCGCCCCGCCCGAGCCTAGGCAGTAGGCAGCTAGCATAGGTTGGCGGCGAGCTTGCCTATGCCCTGCATACCGAGGAGGGTGCATCGCGAGGCGGGCATGCAGCGGAGAGAGGGAGAGAGGGAGAGAGGGAGAGAGAGCGAAAGACAGACAGACCCAGAGAGAGAGAGGCAGAGAGAGAGAGAGAGAGAGAGAGAGAGAGAGAGAGAGAGCGAAAGACAGACAGACCCAGAGAGAGAGAGACAGAGAGAGAGAGAGAGGGGGGGGCGCTCTCTCGCCTCGCTCCTTAAACCGTTTGGAGTTATTTGAAATCGGCACGGCTGCTCCGGTCGGGCCGGGCCGGCCCCGCGGCCACCTCGCCCTCTGCAGCGTGCATAATGTTCCTGTGGGCGGAGCAGCTCGCCCGCCGAAAAACCAAACCAAACCAAACCGGGCCGGGCCGGGCCGGGCACGGGCACGGGCACGGCGAACATGACGTTAATCGCGGCGCAGGGTCAGCAAGAGGCCGGCCGGGCCGAAACACTCTCACCGCCCCGCCCCGCCCCGCCCCGCCCCGCCCCGCCCCGCCCCGCCCCGCCCCGCCCGTGCTGCAGATATTATCCTCCTGCTGCGTGCGCATGAACATCGTCGCCCTCCACGCTCCACGCACCGCGGCGCTGCATTCCACGTGGTTCCCGCACATACGCACGCCGCCCCGCCGCGCCGGTGTCCCCTCAAAGCGGCGCCTTTCTCCGCGCGGCTGCCCACGTGCACCCACGTGGGCCTGCCTGCAGGCATTTCTTACACCCTCTTCTCCTGCTGACTGGTAAACGCTGGCCGAACTTATTGATCGCCTCGACGGCCACCTCGAATAAACCTGCCCACGCGACGCCTACCTCAAACCTTAACACCCCACTCTAAAAAGCTTTCGGTGATTTTCACTGTAAGCTACGGTGAATCCTGCAGCACTGTAGCTTGCGGCGAATTTTCACTGTAAGCTACCGTGAATGTCACTGAACGTTTCCGCGATACTCCCTAATTCACCGAAGCTTACAGTGACATTCACCGTAGCTTACGGTGAAAATTCACTGTAAGCTACAGTGCTGCAGGGTTCGCCGTAGCTTACCGTGAAAATCACCGTAAGCTTTCATTAGTACCGTGTAGTCTACACCCGGCTTTCTAGACCCTAGACTTTTCATACCTTAACGACGCCTGTCATCAGCAGTTTTGTACGGAATTTCCAAGGCCTCTCCCCGGAGACCACCGGTCCTCTCCCGCGAGTTCTCTCTCCTTTCTCCTCTCTCCCGCGCATGGCGACATCCGCTCTCTCCTCTCCTCTCCCGCTCACCTCTCCTCCGGGCCCACGCTTCCTCCCCGGCAAATCGGTGGCGACAAATCGCCATGCGGAATCTGTTCCGGTCCGGGCCAGGCCGGCGCGGCCCGGCGCGAGGCTAGGAGCTATCAGCTGCGGCAGCTGCGGAGGCTGTCCCCGTTCCAAATCACATGCCATCTGCCAGCCCGGCCCGGCCCGGCGCGGCGTGGCCACTTGTGACCGATTCGCGACCAGCTGCCCCGCCCCGCCCCACCAGCAGACGACGCGACAGATCAGTGGCCGCAGACAGGTGCCAGCTGGCCCTCCCCTCTGCGAAATCAGCGTCTGCCTAGTCCGTTAGGCCTAGTGAGTCAGAGGCGGGACGGGGCGGGGCGGGGCGGGGCGGGGCGGGGCGGGGCGGGGCGGGGCGGGGCGAGGCGGGGCGGGGCGGGGCGCGGCGGGCGCGTGCCAAAGTCTGACCGCACCGGGGGCAGTGGAGCTTACTGACCCGCTGGGACTGACTCCAACGACCGCCTCGTCCTGGCAACGAGGGTGCGCCCGGCCCGGCCCGGCCCGGCACATCCACGCGGCCTCCAGCGGACAGGGTTACTCATCGCGCCACTACTTTCTACATTCGTGCGGCGCTTAGTGAGTGTGAAATCCGAAGGGAAATATGTTTAGTAAAATGACGCACAGTGAGGGTCCCCGTTTCCTCAGCTCCCGCAGGGCAGCTCTGCAGCATCAGGCCGCCGCGCCGCGAGGCGCACCCTGCAGAGCGTACTCAGCATGCTCCCCGCCTCGCCCCAGCCCGATTCGGATGGACCTCTCATTAATTTTGCCCCCCAATTCCAAACGCATCTCTGCCTGCTTTGCTTTCTCTGCCAACGCGACGCGTCTCTGCCTGGCGGGGCGGGGCGCGGCGGCGCCGGGACCCCCCGGGGCGCTGCACCGCTGCAGCCTCCTGCCCTGCCGCCGATTAGAGGCGAGATAAATAGTCGGTGTTAATGCCCTTGTCGTTCAGGCGAGCGAGAGAGAGAGAGAGAGAGAGAGAGAGAGAGAGAGAGAGAGAGAGAGAGAGAGAGAGAGAGAGAGAGAGAGAGAGAGAGAGAGAGAGAGAGAGAGAGAGAGAGAGAGAGAGAGAGAGAGAGAGAGAGAGAGAGAGGCGGAGTGTGCACAACAGGAGTCCATTCACACCGCCGCGCCGCGCCACACCGCGCTGCAGATTGTGATGAAAAAGGCAAGTATTTCCAATTTAGTGCTCTCATAGCGCGCGGGAGCGGGCAGCAGGAGGGCGAGGCGTGACTTGATTCGGATCTTAGAGAGGCTTACCCCCCCCCCCCCCCCCCCCCCCCCCGGGTGCACCGCATCACATCAGGGGGTTTGTTCACTCGCGGTAGCGACACGGGGACGGCACTGCGAGGCGGACCGGCTACCTTACGCCCCGCCCCGCCCCGCCCCGCCCCGCCCCGCCCCGCCCCGCACAGGAGATGGCGTCGTGGATAATAGAGCGACTCGAGACGCACACACCTGTCAGTGGAGAGCCGTCAGCGGCAGTCAGTTAGAGAGGTAATAGACGGCCTGCTAATAGGAAGGGGAGGCGGTGAGGCGGGGCGGGGGGGGAGGGGGGGGGCCGCGCCGGGAGGAGAAGTAGAATAAAGGAAGGACGCGCGAAGAAAGTGGACATGACGACATGAGGGACAACACGGTGAAAACTGTTCCTTGGTCCGGTGGTCCTTGGACACCAAGGAACCGTTTTTACCGTGAACGCGACGGATTGAGAAATAAGTTAATTTTAAGGATGTGAAAACTTCACGACTTTTACAAAGAATTTAAAACGTTTAGACGGATTTATACAAGTTCAAGAAAATTCAGGGGAAATTTTTTTAAAAATCAATTAACAAATTTTTAAAGAACTTGGAAAAATTTGTACAGGGAAGTTCAGAGATGTTCCTTTTGTGGCGACACATCGCAAAAGGAAACTGCCCAAATTTTGAACAAGAAAATTGTTCCTTTTTCGGCCTGAGAACATTTTTTTTACTTGGATCACGTGAATTTATACTACGGAGACGCATGTGACCTTTTAGCTTTGGACATGTGCCGATAAGACACATTTATGTGTCGACGAGGGAACACATTAATGTGTCGCCGATTTAAGGCAACATGTTCTCCTTTAAAATTAACAGTGTTGGTACAAAATTTGTACAGGGAAGTTCAGAGATGTTCCTTCCCTCCTCGGCCTCGGCCTGGGCCTCGGGCGGGGTGCTCACCTGCAGACGAAGTCCCGCTGGTCCAGGCAGAGCTGCATGCAGTCCCTGCGCGAGGCTACGCGGTGGTGGCGGCGCACCGAGGTCCTGAGCACGTGGCCGCGCACCGTCTCGAAGGCCCAGTGCCGCCCGGGGCCGGGGCCGGACCCCGCGCCGCCCGCCTTGGCGCTCTGGCCCGACACCGCGTGCGCGCCGCGCAGGCACGTCCGCTGCGCGAACAGCGTGAACACGGGGAACTGCGACTTGGCGAGGCCTCCTGCGGGACAGAGGGGGAAAAAAGACGTCCTGAGTATCGGCTGAAGCGAGCGCGCCGCGCATCATACAAGGTGGAAGCAGCTCTTGAATTTAGTGTAATCTTGCCATATGGCAATGACATATCAATGTCATTAAAATGTGATGAATTTTTTTTTACAGTGATATGTTTTTACAACGATTTTTGTTATTTTTATTTTTTAAAAATTGCCCACACTCTAAATGTCAAAGGACAGTTATTGTAACTTGCACCGGACATCTGTGTGCATAAATAGTTCAGATACAATATTGTAAGTAACAAGATACTTTACTTTGACATTTCGAGTGTACTCTGTTTGAAAATAACTATACTTGCACAAAAAATTATGCCTCAACTTTGTGTGCACATGGCGAAGGCTGAAGTAAAACAATCTTTCCTGATTCCTTCCTAAAAATAATAAACAATTTTCTTTTTGTGTCGACTGGCCATTGAAATACCATCCCGTTTCTGCAGCTCAGCTCGACGTACACGCCGACGACAGCAGTGTCCAGTCCAATAATCACGATAATTTCGCCTTAGTTTTTACTTTATTTCGTCCTCGCCTCGTAATACGAGTGGGTGGTCCGGCCCGGCCCGGCCCTGTTACAGGCCCACACTCTTAACTTCTTACAAAGAAAATTCTTGTATTACAAAGAATTTTGTGCAACCTTAATACAAAGCCAAATTTTCTTTGTAAAACAAAGAAAAATCTTTGTAGACCTCACTAGTTGAGCAAGATATTTTTTGTAATACAAGAAAATTTTCTGTATATTACGGTTGCACAGAATTCTTTGTATTATACAAAAAAAATCTTTGTAAGAAGTTAAGAGTGCACGGTCGTGTTTGAGGCGGGGGCGCACGCGCTCTCTCCGAGACACATTTACAGACAGGGGAATATATTTTTTTCCCGCTACCCTCGTCGTCTTTTCGTTCGCACTCGGCGGTGCTTCCCCCGCGGCGCCTATATCACTTGAGCGCCCCTCCGTATCCGACCAGGCGACCAGGCGGCGGCGCCAAGGAAAATATTTCCTCTGGGGTGTTCATTTTTCATCCGCAATAGCAGTCGCGATATTCAGCGTTAACAAAGCAATGACGCTCAGACAACTCCCGCGGGGCGGGGCGGGGCGGGGCGGGGCGGGGCGATGCTCAGCAGATCCTTATCGCCGGCGCACCCCGCGGCGCGCCGCCCGATGGAGATGTCACCAGCGCTGCTGCCGCGGGGCGGGGCGGGGACCACCGGCAGTAATAATAATAAAGTAAAACAATCGACGACACAAAGGGACAGGTACCGAAACTTCCCAGGCTAATCAACATGCGTGCGTCGCGCGGAGTGACGATGTGATTATGCAGATTGTATAGCCTCAGTTCACGTCTATTTTTTTTCTTCCTTTCCTTCCCTCGCGACAGTGTCGCGGGCCGTCTCGCGGGCCCACGGTGCTCGAAACGGGACGCGAGGGTCCTGGCTAGGCCCAGGCTAGGCCCAGGCTAGGGCCCCCGACTGCGCGGGGCGGGGCGGGGCGGGGCGGGGCGGGGCGGGGCGGGCCGGGCGGGCCGAGGCTAGTTCGTAATAAATGGCAGCAATTTGCAAGCTGCGGGACAGACGGTAGGAGCGTCACGGAACAGCGAATAGGGATGGCCCTGGCGCTGCTGCAGCTGCGTCCTCCCCCGCCACGCCCCGCCCCGCCACGCCCCGCCACGCCCCGCCACGCCCCGCCCCGCCCCGCCCTGCTGGTCTCAACAAACACAGCCTGCTGCCAATGCTCGCGGGCAGCGCGCCCAAACGGCGCTGGAGAAACGAGCCGCGTTTGCAGAGGACGGGCAGCCTCTCTGCATCACACGCGGAGCGGACCACCCTCCTAGACGATCGCAAACTGCACGTACTTAGACCGACGCGAAATCATCATGAAATCATCATTCCCAAAACAGGAATGCTGTATCTAACTCCCAGATCAAATACCAAACCGACGAACAAAAAATAAAATACATAAATATAAAAGGTATAACGCCACGTATGCGGCATGCAATCATGACTCGCGCGAGTGGAAATGGAGTGTCGATAAACACTCGCCAGTGTATCGCCGTCCCGTCAGCTGTGCGGTCGCCCGCCGAAGTGATGTTGCGCTTTTGCCCATCGGGATCAGGCGGGGCGGGGTGGGGCGGGGTGGGTCAGTTCGGCCGGGGGCCTGGGCCGGGGCGGGCCGGGCACGGCACCCGAAGAAGGAGAAAGTCCGCACGGCACGCTACGCTACGGTACGGCACGGAGTCAAGGAGTCATGCCGGGGCGGGGCGGGGCGGGGCGGGGCGGGGCGTGGCGGGGCGGGGCAGGGCGGGCACTGCCGCACGCTGCCCGCGGGTCCAATGCAGGATGACCAGCAGCGGTCCGACTATACCGATGGTAGTTTGCTGTGCGGACCTCCGGAGAGGAGAGGAGAGGAGAGGAGAGGAGAGGAGAGGAGAGGAGAGGAGAGGAGAGGAGAGGAGAGGAGAGGAGAGGGGGCTGGACACGTGACCACGCCAGTGCATGGCAGTGAATGGGATGACCCAGCCCAGCGGAGCCGCTGATAGCCGCGCCACGTCTCAAACAGCAAAAAATAATTGGCAAAGTACCAAAAGAAATGCTCTCTGCACACACGTGCCTTACGGTGCACGTTGCGGGCCGCCCCGCCGAACACGCGAGTGCGCCGGGTTGCCTACCCCCCACTCGGCGGGCGCCGAGGCAAGCGCTGTCCCGCTAATCACCGCGCGACAAACCATCACGGTGATTACACTTTTCCGAGAAGGGAAAACCAAACACTGCGACGGCCCCGCCCCGCCCCGCCCCGCCCCGCCCCCCGCCGCGCCCGAACTGAATGACTAAAATGTCCTCCAGGCGTTTATACGATGCTTTAACGACACCGCCCGGCCTGGCCGCTCCTCAGTTTTATTCTTTTTTCACCTCCCCGCTGGAGGCTATTAGTAATCACCTTGCTCGACTCTGCCTTACACGTGTCGGACTTGACACCTGTTTTTTTTTTTTTGTTCGTCCTAAAGAGAGAAGCAGCGTGGAGGTGCTGCTGCGCCCAAACACGCTCCTGCTGCACCGCCTTCCTGCGAGCAGCAGGACCCCAGCAGGACCAGCAGGAGACAGATGAGGAGAGGGCGGGGCGGGGCGGGGCGGGGCGTTGGAGATGCTATTATTCGGGCATCAAGCCCTGACGGCCCGTTACTTTAGCAGGTGTCGCCTTGCCTTCTCAAACGGGGGCATTTCCGTCATACGGTCCATCCTCCTGCTCGTTGACTGGTGGTGCTCTCTGACACTACAACTGACTCCGTTACGCGCAGGGCGGGCCGCGGCGGGATTTATACCCGGACCTTCACAATAACCGGGGAGAAATAGCGCCCGGGAATGAACCAAGGCGCCGTTTTGTATGGTCGTAAGTTCGTTCGTTAGGGCCGGGCGGGCTCGAGTTAGCGTCCGGATTAAGCTTTTCGGGTTGAGGAATAACGCAGGGAGCGGCCGGGGACTGTGTGAGGTAAACTACTGGGCAGTGCACACGGACCCATAACTATCGGATTAAACCTCTGAAATCGTTACTCAGAAGCGCGCGCGCGCACACACACACACACACATCAAATAAACCCCGAGCTTCTACCGTACGACGCGACTGACCTATTAAGAAATCTAAACGCTTCGTCTCACGCGCCTACGGGGGCGTGTAATTTCCCCGGTAGTAAATAATTCTCTCACACAGAGGCTCCAGGACGCTCCATGGCATCTCGGAATGCGTTCAGCAGGAGACATCAACGCGCGAGAGAGGGAGAGAGGGGGGAGAGAAAGGGAGAGAGAGGGAGAGAGAGAGGGAGAGAGAGAGAGAGAGAGAGAGAGAGAGAGAGAGAGAGAGAGAGAGAGAGAGAGGCTGGGGGAAGGTAGAATCAGACCACAGCCGACGACGTCCCATTGCATACCGGGGTTCCAATATGTCTCAATAAACAGGTTTAAAAAAAGACTCCCTGTCCCGTTGCCTCCCCCCACCCCCACGCTTCTTCTTGATTTTTCCCCCGCTGCGCGGTGCCGCGGTGCGCTGCTCTTCCGACTCCTTTTCGTTACAAAATAACAGTTGTCAATTTACGTCCGCGCACTTACAGGAGTTACGAGTCATAAACCGTCGCGCGCGGACTCATCGCGTCGTAAACTGGGGGGGGAGGGGGGGGGGTAGATTACTGCGACGGTCCCTCCGCGCGCAACACAGTGTTTCCGCCGCGCCACGAGCACCATGCACTGCACCGCCACGCGGGAGAACATTTCGCGTCGCTCGGCAGGCCGGCCGGCCGTCGTCGGTGGCGCGCGTTTTGTGTTTGCCGAGAATGTATGTCATCAGGGTGATGGTGGTAGCGGGGAACATGCCCCCCCCCCCCCCCCCGTACAATTTTCCTCAGAAGCTGCTGCAAAAGCTTTTATCACCTGAAGGAATGTGCGCATGTCCATTACCACCGCGCTGTACGTATACGACTCCGCGGTGCAGTGAGGTGAGGTGAGGTGGTGGTGATGGCTTACTCCTCAAGGCCACGGGGCGGGGCGGGGCGGGGCGGGGCGGGGCGGGCCGGGCCGGGGCGGGGCGGGGCGGGGCGGGGCGGGCGGCAGTTTAAAGTGACGAAAGTGTGTCACGTATGGAATTAATGAGCGCATCGTGAAAGAACCGAGAAAAAACAAAAAATTTAGGACTGGGAGCAGATGAAATGAACAGAGAATTTTTTTTTTATTGTGCGTCTAAATATTTCCCCCGCTGCGGATCGTCAACGGTAAAAGAGATCAACCACCCCCAATTTTTTTTGACACCACGTAATTTAGGGAAAATAAAACAATCAGAATAATTCAAGGGAAATTCAGATCGTCAAAATTCGTGAAGGTTTTATGTATACACCAAAAATCAAGAATTTTGTACATGATAGACATTTTTGCCGGCACAGCTGATGCACTGTATAAAGCATGCGAAAGCAAACACCGCTGAGGCGCAGAGCGCAGCCGCAAACAAACGCTGCAGGCTGCAGGTGCCAGGGGGGGAAGGACTACTTTGAGTTTCGGTCATCGGCAATTCAATGGTCCTGGAATGTGTAACCGCACGGCACTCCACGCGCCCTGCTGCAGGCCAGCCAACGCCGCGGTGCAAGCCCTCCACTCCGCCACTCCAAATAGATTTGCATCCCGATTTCACTGGCGCCGCGCCGCCCCGCCCCGCCCCGCCCCGCCCCGCCCCGCACACGCACCGGCCGCTGGCACCGGCCAGCTCGAGCTCGCCATTGTATGCAGAAATTATCGTTCAATATGTCGATGAGTTGCGGGTCACGGCCAAGCACATGCGGGTCGGCAATAAATAAAAACTTTATTGTTCCCCCCGGGGCCCAGGCGCTCGTTAGCCGTTAGTGTTTGTTTATTACGTAATTATCTCTCCGTGGGGACCTGCTGCAGGCGCCGACCCACATCCACGGATCGATACATCGATATCGGCGGCGCACTCGACTCGACTCGCCCGCCTCGCCCCAGCCCCGGCCCGTCACAGCGTCGCACTTGTTCCGTTCTTCTTGGCGCGCGAAAAAGGTTCAAGTTTAAATGGGCGTGCCCCGTGGGGAGGGGAGGGGTCGTTTGGCTAGCGGTCGGGGCGCGCGCGCGCGCCCGTTCTCTCTCTCTCTCTCTCTCTCTCTCTCTCTCTCTCTCTCTCTCTCTCTCTCTCTCTCTCTCTCTGAAAGAGCTTAGTGATTCTTTATCTATTCGAGATTAAACGTCAGGAGGGTGCTATATTCAGGCATGTGTGTGTGTGTGTAAGTGTTGATCATCGCACAAGGGGAGGAAGATAAAAGGGAGGAGTAAGTAGATAAAAAATAAGGAAGTAAGAACTAACAGCGGCCCTGCGCTGGCCGGAGCCGCCGCATGCTGTTGCTCCGCGGCGCGGCAGCCGATCGATATCTCGATATACCCACCTCTCGCGATCTGATCTCGCAAAATGCCTCGCCGATGCCGCGGGTCTAAGGGGTTCAAAGTGGGAGGAGAGGAGGAGGAGGAGGAGGAGGCGAGGTGTGGCCGCGGGCGGGGCGGGGCGGGGTGGGGTGGGGTGCGGCAGGCGGGGCGCCCGTGCAGCCACAACTCCTGAGCCGCCCGCCCCGCCCCGCCGCACCGCGGAGAAATAGGTCGGAGGCAACCCGAGGGAAACCCGAGGCGCCAGGTGGAAACCCGGAGGCGCGCCCCACCCCGCCCCGCCCCGCCCTATGCTCGAGTGCCCGCCCCGCCCCGCCCTATACTCGAGTGCCCGCCCCACCCCGCCTTGCCCGGCGCCAACAACAATGTCTTCGGCTCGGTAGTAACCTCTGCTAGTTGAGTAGGACTTCCCTGCAGCACCACCAGCTGCAGGCCTGTTTCGAGCAGACCCAATTTCGCACGCGCCTGGACTGGGCTGCCCCCTTAGGCGCCCCGGCCCGGCCCGCCGACGGCGTCCCTTCGCCTGCTTCCGCCTCCTCCGCCCCCCGGGGCGGGGCGGGGCGGGGCGGGGCGGGGTGTGATCACAGCGGAATTCCATCCATTGCCACCGCTCCGCTGCCCTGCATGGAGCGGCGCTGCGCGGTGCGGCGGGGGCCACGGCCTCACGGGCGCGTTTGTTTTACGGCCAGCGCTGCCTCTTTGTTGTTCCTCTGCTGACTGCCATGAGATAGAGACTGCCATGAGCCGGCGCTCATAAATTCGACCCCTAAAAGAGAGTAGCAGCGTAGGGTAGTGACCGGCCCGCCCCGCCCCGCCCCGCCCCGCCCCGCCCCGCCCCGCCACGGCATTCTTCTGCCCTCGCTCGCGAGGTGCGTGCTGGAGATACCGCGACGCGAGCCCGTAGAGAGAAAGGGGTCTATGCGTTTCTCTTTGACAAGATATCGTTGATCGAGAGTATAGGAAGGGGTACATCGGACGTGATTTTCTTCCATCTTAATTTTATAATGCAATTTCATGAAATATATATTTTTAAATTCGTGTAAATTTTCAAGATTTTTAAAAAAAGTAATCCCTAGTTGCGTGGTGTGCAAACAAAAAACGCGTAAATTTCCAGCGCGAACAGAGTTTTCATTCGGGTACCCGACGGAGCCCGCACACTGTAAAAAATGAGAGACCGATACGGTACCAGGTACGGTGCACCGTACCTGCGAAAATGAAATATGATACGGAGCACAGAGTACGGAGAGACCGTACCCACTGATTTTATACCACGCTTCACCGTACCCACTAAAAGCGGTACGGAAGAACCGTTTTCGAGCTCCGTAGCACTCAAACCGAGGTACGGTTGACCGTACCTACACCCTAACTGTATTTGTATGATTTTGTGCAAACGTTCGTGCAAAGTAACCCTACATATCTTTTTACACAAATTTATGCGAAAACCTGCATGACTTTGTTCAAATGTATGCACAAAATCGTTCAAATCACCGAACAAATTTGTGTGAAAAATTTAATTGTTTAAATTTGTACAAATAAAAAAAAAATCCAGTTAGTGTGTACTTCGCGCCGTATCAAGTACGGTACACCCTAACTGTATTTGTATGTTTTTGTGCAAACGTTTGTGCAAAGTTAAACATGCATATCGTTTCACACAAATTTATGCGAAAATCTGCATGAATTTATACAAATGTATGCAGAAAATCGTTCAAATCGACGCACAAATTTGTGTGAAAAATTTGATTGCTTAACTTTGTACAAATAAAAGATACAAATCCGGTTAGTGTGTAACCAGCGGAAATTAACTAGCGGTTGCTAACCGTCATCTCGCAGTTATTATTTTTAGCAGATGATACATTGTAGCTAGCCTTAACTTTAAAATAAATATAAAAACAATGTGTCAGCTAGCTTGTACTCTCGAGTCCAGAAACCAAGCGCGTAACCTTACAATAATATAGCGCGGCGCTGCATGGGGGGAATAGTGGCTGGCTGGCTGAGTGAAGCGCAGCCTGCGCGGAACACTGACACCTCCTCCCCGCGCGCAGCGTGTAACACTAACAACTCCTCCCCGCCCGCGACAGCGACCGCTTCGGTCCGCCACGCCGGGCGGGCCAGGCAACAATACTGGGCACCTGCGCGGAACACTGACATCTCCTCCCCGCGCGCAGCGTGTAACACTAACAGCTCCTCCCCGCCAGCGACCGCTAAGGTCCGCCACGCCGCCGCCGCCGGCTCTCCTAACAAAGCCGGCGCCGGCTGTGTAAAAATATATAACAACAAAATGTATCATCTGCTTTCAATTCCGATCTGGATTGAGATTTTTACAGGGAACTGCGTCCAAAAACGACAGGTACGAGCGAGAGGTTCGAATCGGACCATAGCTCCATCCCTCTCGCACCTGTCGTTTTCGGACGCAGTTCGGGTCCCGTCGGGTGCCTGAATGAAAACTCTGCCGGCGGGACCGCTAATCGGGCGCGGCGCAGACAGTGACGCCAGTTCCAGTGACGCAACGCAATAAGAGAGCCACACCGCACAGTGATTGGGCAGAAGTCTTGCACTCGCGCCTCGGCTCAGAGAGACTCTCGCCAGACGCTTATCTCGAATATTATGAAAAACACTTGGAGACGAGAGACAATGAGGTTGGTATCTCCTGTGAATCGCCCAGTTGAATGCAGTTCCTTCACTTTTCTGACCTGCTGTCGAGGAGGCAACCACTCCCCATTCTAGTGTACACGGGATTTCTACTGATTGCACAGGATTTCTCTCAGATTTTGAGAGATTTCTCTGAGATTTCATGAGATTTCACAAGATTTCTCTCAGATTTCATGAGATTTCACAAGATTTCAATGAGATTTCAGTGAGATTTCATGAGATTTCTCAGTTAAATTTCCAAGGATTTCATCGAGATTTCCCAGGATTTCGTCGAGATTTCTGAGGATTTCAGCGAGATTTCCGCAGGTTTGTACACAGGATTTCCCGAGTGGTTGCCCCCTCGCCTGCTGCAGAGCCACGCTGTGCATTCGGAAGAATAAACCCTGCTTTCATTTCCGGTTTATCAGTCAGCGCTTCCTATTCCGCGTCAAGAAAACGAAACGTTAATTTTGGGGGAGGATGGACTTGCCAGCCATACCTTAAGCTCATTATATTATGTACACTGCAAAAAAAAGTAAAACAAACAAGTAGCAATAGACTCCGCGGTCCTGCGGCTCTAATGGCGGGGTCTGGAGATGCCTCCATTGTATTAATTAAACTCTCCGTTACGTGTTGTTAAACAACACTGTTGTTTGAACGTGTTCGGCATGCCGTCCTGCACGTGAGCCTGGCCGTGTGTGTGTGTGTGTTCCAGATGTAATACATCGCCGTTGCCAGACCCTAATCGTCTTAATCCACCCGAGCCGTGCTGTACCAGCCTGCTTAAATACGGGGGAGGAACAAGAATAGCAAACTAGCAGCGATTATTGCATGCGAATACTCCTTCCCCCCTTCCATTTCCTCCCACGACGCGGAATTTTCGAGAAACAAGGTTGGTGGGACTGTTAGGCCTGGCCTGGCCGGCCCGACCTTTGGCTCTGCTCGTTACGGCGGTTGGCTGGACTGCGGCGCGCCGCGCCAGAGACTCGCGCCACAGACCAAAGTTATTGGATCAGAGCGCCAATATCGTGCTCGCGATTCCCATCATCGCCGTCCCTATACATTTTCATTTTATTATTTTCTTTCTTCGAAAAAATAAATAAAAAGAATTTTGGCGCCAAGGACCTCCGGAGCGGGGTTGCGCGGCGGGTCGGGTCGGGTCCCATGGCGCCCTGTTCAGATCCACGACAGAAGATACCTCAACGCTCCCGCCCGGCCCGCCCGGCCCCCGGCGGTGTACGGGCTGCAGCGAGAGTGATCAAACGGCAGCACAACCAACAGTTCAATGACGCTCATATCAGAAGATTTTTTTGTCGGGTATATTTTTGAGCAGCAAAAGCTAAAAGATACAGATTTAGAATTCAATAAAATGTCACACGCAGCCATCTAGCTGTTTGGCAACTCTAGAGGAAACATAGTTTCAATAAGACAAAGTATCATATTTCGATGGGAATTGTAATTTAAAGAAGCACATAGTTTTTTGCAGTGTACCGCGGAGGCCCCCGTGGCGTGACGCGTGATTCGCCGTTTGGCGCGTTCGATGCATACGGAGAGGCTAGGCCTGGGGCTGGATCGCGGGCGGGGCGCGGGGCGGGGCGGGGCGGGGCGGGCGGGGCGGGCGAGGGGGGGCGGGGCGGGGCGGGCGGGGCGGCGTACACCACACGACGATAATAGCGCAACGCCACGCCACAACCAAATTTCTCCCTCCCCCCTCCCCTCTCTCTCTCTCTCTCTCTCTCTCTCTCTCTCTCTCTCTCCCTCTCTCTCTCTCTCTCTCCCTCGCACTATGCTAGTTAAGTCTGTCCAGGCCGCACCCCATACCTCCGCTCACCACAGCGCGCCCAGCCCCGCATTCAAAAGCGGCGCTGGTGGTCAGCCAGGTCATCGAGCCAAACGCCACACCACTGCTACACACACCAGGTCAACCGCTGCCAAACGCTGCGCTTGAAAATTTTTGAAGGCTCTCTCTCTACACTGTGAAACCGAGTGTTCAACTATTCAACACTTGTAAGTGTGCAACTTTCAGTATAACAGGTGCAAATGCGCAACTCGGTATTTGTGCTATTGGAAGCGTCAAACTCGCCAGTCTTACACTTGCAAGTGTTTAACTCGACAGTTGTACACTTGCAAGAGTTCAACAAGGGAAATGTTGCACGGGGCAGTTGGACACATGCAAGTGCACAAATGTCGAGTTAAACACTTACAAGTGTACAACTGGCAAGTTTGACTCTTGGAATTGCACACATACCGGGTTATACACTTGGACGTGTAAGACTGGAAGTTGCACACTGTTGAAATTTGCTTTAACAGTGTATTTTTTTTTTCAATACATAAAACATCAGGCTTTTAATATTCCGTTTCCACGCGACAAATAATAACCAACTCCTAGACGGGTTCGACGCCGTTATAACTCAAGTCAAGTGAATGCGAATAATAAAATGCTCATTCGATTATATACTTAATAAGCCCAACTTTCGACTTTGTCGCGAATCGAAAAGGGAAAGATTGGCAGAGATACGCAGGCGGCGCGCGCGGGGCGGGGCGGGGCGGCGCGGGGCGGCGCGGGGCGGGGCGGCCCTGGCCGACGGCCAAACAGGACGCGCATTGGCACGCCGGCCGGCCGGCCAGGGTCCGCTCGCTGACCCCCTGCGCAGCACTGAGTCAACGCCGGTCAACCTGCTACCGCACACCACCACTCAACACACTACACTTCCAAAAAAATAAAAATATTATTGTCAACCCTCTCTTCTCCCGCCCGCAGCGGAGCTCGCTCACCAAACACGGATACAAAAGGAAAATAATCGTATAAAAGAAAAGCCTAAACAAAAAAAGGGAGCGAGATGGCGCGACTTCAAAGTGTGTCGATTACCCCGCATTCCTGCAGGACTGCTGTCACTTTCGAATGTGTCAGCGGCCCTGCAGGACAGGCGTGGCGTGGCGTGGCGCGAGTGATATGATCAAACTAACTTGATGCACCCTCTGCTCGCCCCATCCCATTCCCAAGTCGTGTATTGCTTTCTCTTTCCTCCCCGCCGCTGCGCTGCAGAGAGTAAATGCCGGTCGAATTTCACGTCCCCGTCCCGTCCCCGTCCCGTCCCGTACGACTCTCTCGTGGTCCCCAATGGCACTGCCGCTGCACTGTCCGTCCGTGTATGAAGAGCGTACAACATCAGCCTTCACGTTCGCTGCCTCTTTCAAACACGAGTAGAGTGTCAGCGATGCGCCGCGCTCGAGAGAGAGAGAGATAAAAAACGTCTTTCACTTTCCATCCACGACTTTCTGGCAGTAGTGACAGACAGCATCCAATCCGATCTCTCTCTCTCTCTCTCTCTCTCTCTCTCTCTCTCTCTCTCTCTCTCTCTCTCTCTCTCTCTGGGGGCTCAATGCATAGCATGCGGCCGCGTGGGGTCACACATTCTCCAGGGCGTCATGATGAGGCCTGATAGGCCCTTCACACCTGACTTCGGCCCTGGTACAAGTGGGTCAGGTCTGGAGCCTCCAGCCGCCTCCAGCCACCCTGCACTCGTCGCGTTTTATTTTTCATAACAGCCGCCCGCGCGCGACGCCCGACACGTCTCGAGTGATATAAGCCATATAAGCCGTCACTCCGGCTCACACCACGCACGTCACAAAAAAGAAGTAAAAAAAATTAGCAGGGTCTTCTTGCAGGCGTGCAGATAGCGGGGCATGGCATATGCATCGTACTTTCCTTTTTGTCTCGTATCATAATGTTTATTTTTTTCTCAATTGAGAAGAGTAAAAGAGCCTTAAATAGGGGCAGTCAACCAAAAATGTTTGATGCGGTGATGCGTCTCCAGAGGAATCGCAATGCAAAATATTAATAATTTTTTAAACGTTCACATTTTTTGTGGAAAAAACCACAACTGCATAGCACTTTAAAAAAAAAAATTCACTTTTAGTTTTCCATTAGGGCCCCACTTTAAAACAACAGCAGCTTTCCACAAAATTTAAAAGAAAATATCTGTTAAAGTTTCAGGGAGTGTACCGCCCAATTATATCGGGAGGCTTTGCCGCTTGACTCGCTCGCCCCGATCTACAAATAGTCCAACTGCTGGAGACGGTCCTGGAGGGGCTGGAGAACGGCCCCGCGGAGCTTCACACCTGAGCGAGCAGGGGGAGCGGTGGGGTGGGGGTAGGGGGCTCTCCAGGCGTCTAGGAGAGACAAAAAAAATTCAGCAAGGGGGCAGACCGACAGCCGCCACACTGTTAAAAATATGTTGTGATTTTCCAGCACTTCCTCGATACGGAGCAACTGTGAAATCCCAACACTTCTTCGTAGTCAAAAATCGGGGTTTGCTATCTTACTTCGCCATAGTTGTAGACCAGTCGTAATACTTCTGAAGTTAGTTATTTTTTGATAACAAAGAAGAGTTGTGATTTCCGCCAAAACATCACGAAGAGCTCTGGCAATTTTTTTTACAACGAATATTTCGTGAATTTCCGAAAGATAAATTTAACAGTGCAGCCGCGCCGCGCCGGGTCCTCATGGCCTGGACAACGATCAACGTCCGCTGGAGACCCGCTGGAGGGGACGCGGGCGGAGGGGACGCGGGCGGAGAGGGACTTTTTACTCCAACTAATTTACTGCCGATCATAGGCGCCTCAATTGTTGCCGTCACTTATGACCGAATAAAAACGAAACGGGACTCGCGGTAGTCGCGTTACGGTTACGTTACGCGGCGCGGTGCGTTAGGATTTATTGCCACCTACTACTGTAGTAGGGTACATTACAAGCATGGCCGAGTTAAAATGAATGAATTATTTTTTTTTTCCAGGAAACTATTGGACGAGTAATGAAGAGGCGACATGAATTGAGCTTTGTCAGCGTGCCACTGGGGGGCGCCAGCTACCGCCGCCGGTGACTTCCGCGGCTGTTCGCTCGCGGGCCCGAACCAACGGAACCTGACCCAGCCCAACGTGGCGCAGGGCGGGGCGGGGCGGAGCGGGGCGCGGCGGGGCGGGGCGGGGCGGGGCGGGCGTCCAGAGCCGGCCGGGTGTCGGATGGTCCCGCGGGGGCACCGGCGCGGACGGCGCTGGAAACGCGATCTGATCAAGATAAGCCCCTCCAGGCGCGCGAGCGTGCGTGCGTGTGTGTGTGTGTGTGTGTTTTTCAAAGTGTGGGGTAAAATGTGAGCGCGCCACACCTCACACTGTTACGGTACGCCCTGCCATGAGTGTAGCCCCGCGGGCCAGCGGCAGACTGGGGCGTTGAGCACATGGGCCCGCCCACAACCCCACCCCGCCCCGCCCCGCCCCGCCCCACCCCGCCCCGCTGGACCACGGGGGCCACCACCGCTATGCTCTCAATTAGGAACCATGATATTTCCGATTGGCTCTCCGCACGACACTGCGCCTGTAGCAGGGCTCATTCTATGTCCGCCCGCCCCGCCCGCCCCGCCCCGCCACGCCACGCCCCGGCCGGACAGCCGCGCGGCACCGCTATGTGGGCAGCTGCTGGCCGCACCAGCACCACTTCCGACTCAATGGGCTGCTCGTCCTAAAGGCGGGGCGGGGCGGGGCGGGGCGGGGCGGGGCGGGGCGGGGCGGGGCGATCGAAGTGCACGACAACGCCCCGCGCTGGCTGCTGCCGTCGCTTCCAAAAGTCATGAGTGGCACACATTACTGGAGGAGTGAGAGAGAGTGGGTGGGTGAGGCTTTGAGGCCGGCAGGGCGCGGCGCGGGGCGGAGCACGGAGAGAGAGACGGAAACAATTATCATCTCCGGGAGCCCACCACGCCACAGAGCCCGGCCCGCGAGTCACTGGCGACCAGTAGGTCGCGTGAGCAGGGAGGAAACATTACAAAAATGAGAGATAAAATAGAAACAAGGACTTCCGACTGGAAATAACACCTCTCGTGCGGCGCGGCACGCTGAGGAAAGAAAATTCAACTTCGGTATCGGTACTACACTGGAAAAACAAAGGTGCGACCTAATGCCTTTAAAAGGTGCTATTCTCTAGTGCCTTTAGAAAGGCGCGATTGTGTCCAAAGGCAATAAAATATAACACCTTTCGGTCAAATTAGTGCCTCTGTAGGGGTGCTGTTTGAATAATGCCTTGGTACAGGCGCTATTACTAGTAGCACCCGTAAAAGGGTGTTATGTCCTACCTTTGTTTTTCCAGTGTACCGATATTAATTTTTAAAAAAATAAGATTACAATGATAACAGCCGGGGTTAGTTCCTCAAGTGAATTTTGAAATAAATATTCCAAATAGGATATTATAGTGTTGAGCTGTGCGGGGCGGCCTGGCTAGAGAGAGACTTGAATGCAGAGCAGGCCGGGAGCGCCGTCATGGCCAGGGCCGGCACTGACCCCCTCTAACACAACCAGACGGCTACCGGCGGCGCGGGGAGGGGCTGAGCTCCGCGTGGGTTCCAAACAGACTCGTAGATTAAATCTGACACTATACACGCCTGCTGCTAGATCGCTGCGTAATTCGCCCCTTCCGAATCTCCTTGCATAACTATTGCTATTTTCCGTAAGCTTAAAGAGTTTTCTTCTAAGTAAAAAAATGTGATAATTCTAAAGCAGACGCCTAATTTCACCAAACCAGCAGAGGTTCACAGTAATTCTCCAGGAGGGCTGCTAGTACACATGCTTCATCTCCCGGAGCGACAGACACGCCCCGCCCCGCCCCACCCTTCCTGGCCACGCCTCACGCGCGTCACTGGAACGCCCATAACCCATCACCTGGGGGGCCCGCCCCACCCCGCCCCGCCCAGCTCGATCGAGACCCAATAACTTAATTTACCCGTCCATCGACGAGGCCCTTGGGCTCTGTACCCTAAGCGTACATGCACCGCACCGGCCCCTGGCCCTAACACACTGTTAAAAAATAATAATAAAAAAGGCAGGCGCTGGTGCTGACTCCTTACTTAAAGGAATGCACTTACCGATACAACATTCCAACTCCAACGGAGTAACGTTTTCACGTTTCTTTCTCCTCTTTTTTTCAATAGAGGGCTCCGCGTTTTGCCTTAATCACCGTGCAACAGCGACACACATTGTTCCAAAGGATGGTAATTAGAAAGCGATCTAAGTTTTATTACCCTTCAGCTGAAATAATAATCACTTTTGAATACCCACGGTCCTGCCGAGGGCGTAGCGCGGTGAGGAGGACGATAGAGAGGTGTGAGAGAGAGAGAGAGAGAGAGAGAGAGAGAGAGAGAGAGAGAGAGAGAGAGAGAGAGAGAGAGAGAGAGAGAGAGAGAGAGAGAGAGAGAGAGTATGGTCGGATTGGAACTGGAACAGCTACCAGCTTTTCTTTGGCGCTGAGGCCCGGCCGGGCCCAGGCACCGGCTCGGCTCGGCTCCGACACCATTCTCATACCCGCAGAGTCATGTCATACACGATTCACGACCGCCCGCCCCCGCCCGAACCTAGCCGAACCTAACCGAATGTACACCCGCCCCGGCACAACAGTGTTTGCCTAAATAATTCACAAAATCAGTATTCCTCCGCCGGCGGGGTCCGCTCCGTAGCACTGTGAGAAACGAAAACGGGGCGAGGGGGCGGGGGTGGTGGTGGGGCGGGGGCGCCGCCGGGGTTTGAACCCGCGGCCCGCGGGCGTGGCGGCGCGGCGCACAGGGTCAGGCGGCCAGGCGTCACGCTCCACAGGGCCCGGGGGCCCCGGCCCGGCCCGGCCCGGCCCGGTGGCCCGTGGGATTGATTCGGCCCAAAGGGGACCCGCGGGGGAGCTTGGCCCGACGCTCGGCGCCGCCACGCCCCGCCACGCCCCGCCCCGCCACGCCCCGCCACGCCCCGCCACGCCCCGCGCAGGCCCGGGCCAGACAGAACAGCTGACCGGCCCGGCCCGGCCCGGCCCGGCCCGACTCGGACGAGGCGAATCTGCGCGCAGAACGCATCGCCCAAAGGGAAACGGACAAGAGGAAGGCGGTTGCGGGAAAAAAAAAATTTAAAACATGCAAAAGGTCCGGCGCAGGGCAGGGCAGGGCGCCCCTACTTGCTACTACTGCTGGTTACCACCGCAAAAATATGGCGGAGCCGGATGTAGCCGTTACTACTACTTACGCCCTGGCCGCCGACACCCGCGGCCCGACCTTCCGAGACAGAAAGAATCCATCTCTCTCTCTCTCTCTCTCTCTCTCTCTCTCTCTCTCTCTCTCTCTCTCTCTCTCTCTCTCTCTCTCCCTCTCTCTCTCTCTCTCTCTCTCTCTCTCTCTCTCTCTCTCTCTCTCTCTCTCTCTCTCTTTCTTCTCTCTCTCTCTCTCTCTCTCTCTCTCTCTCTCTCTCTCTCTCTCCCTCTCTCTCTCTCTCTCTCTCTGACCCTCCACCGGCCTGCCTTCGTGGTGGTGCTCGTCTCATTCAACGTCGCGTCAACTCGCACACACTAGTTACCCCCGCGCCACCGTGCGTCAGTTCCGACCAGTCTATTTCTTTTCCCCTCCGCTCCGCGCGCCGCCTGCTGTTGGGAGTGTTCTTACATCTTCATGCCCTGGTCCGCGCGCGACCCACGCGGCGGCCGCGGCGGCGGCACGGCACAAGCACAGAGAGGTCGTTTGCGTCGGAATAATGGAATTAGTTATCCGGCCGAGCCGAAGCGACTGCAAAAGGCGGGGCCCGGCCCGGCCTGTCTTGCCTAGTCGTGCCCCCGGCGCAGCGCGGCGCGGCGCGGCCCGCGTGCGAAACAACCAGGCTTTTCTGTAGCTCATTCTTCCGAGCGCCTCGCTATTTTTCTCCCCCGTCCTCCTCACAGCACCGCGTTTCACTCTACAAATATTCGACCGATTTTCTTCTGCTGCCGCTCGCCAGCCCGCCTCGCCCCGCCCCGCCCCGCCCCGGCAGCAACAGTTGAAATGGATCCTGGGCCCGCCCCGCCCCGCCCCGCCACGCCACGCGCAGTCGTCGCCCGGCCCAATGGGAACCAGGCCGAACACAACCACAACAACGGACATCCGATTCGCATTTACAGAGGGAAGGACGCTCCCGAACGCCTCCCGGCGCCCCGCCCCGCCCCACCCCGCCCCGCCGCAAGCAGGCAGATGATTGTTTTGAGGAGCTGCCTGCCTGGCCGGCCGGATCCGGCAGTCCACTATCCTCCCATAGAGCGGTACAGCAGCGGGGCACACTGCCATAAATAACGGAAAGGTAAATGAAGGAAAGGCAACTGTGATTGAGGAGGGGAAACGCCTGACATATGACGGGTAGGCAACCAGGTGCGTTTTGGTGCGTGCCGGGATTGCCTACCCCACACGTCAACCTGCTGGCGTTGACAGCCATCGAGCTCTCTCTCTCTCTCTCTCTCTCTCTCTCTCTCTCTCTCTCTCTCTCTCTCTCTCTCTCTCTCTCTCTCTCTCAGTATAGCGTGTCACACGTCCACACGCGACTTTAACGCGTCCCCCAGAGTCCACAAAATAGAAATAAACGCGTCATCGAGTCGGCTCAGGTGACGGGTCTGGTCGGGTGCTGAGCGGTGCAGCGCAGGCAGAGCCCTCGTGTGACGAAGCGTGTCGTCCATCACGTGACGGTCACACAATCGATCATAAATCCTGCGGGCGTGGCGTGGCGTGACGGGGTGTGGCGGGACACACGTACATGCACACACACACACGCACAGCGCGCGCGCACGCTGCACGGCGAGCCGCTGCCAATGCAACGAGAACGCGATTTCCCTCATCGAGTGAGAGAATTCCTCTCGAACCCTACTTCGGCCACATAGTTTTACCCACACGAGCTAAGCGAGGAGCGCGTGTGTCGTGTCGCCAGAGAGAGAGAGAGAGAGAGAGAGAGAGAGAGAGAGAGAGAGAGAGAGAGAGAGAGAGAGAGAGAGCGAGAGCGAAAGAGAGAGAGAGAGACAGAGAGAGCAGTGAGTTTGGGTCTACCGCTACATCTTCCTCTCTCCCTCGCCCTCTCCCTCTCTCTCTCTCTCTCTCTCTCTCTCTCTCTCTCTCTCTCACGACATCCCCATGCCCGGGACACTGCGCTGGTTCAGGAGCAGACAGGCGAGCCTCCTCTGTTCTCCAGCGAGCGGGGAGGGAGGAGATCGTTATGCGATTAATATAGATTTCTCGGGCGGCTGGCGTGTGGGTCTCATTTCGAGCCAGGCGAACACCTCCCTATCTTTAGCCTCTCTTCTCCGCGCCTCCCACTCTTCCGTAATCTTCCTCTCTCCTTCTCTCTCTCTCCCTGTCTCTCACTCTGTCTCTCTCTCTCCCTCCCACGCTGCGCGTGTGGCAGCCGCTCTTCGCACCGTTTATGTCCGGAGGAAATCGTGATTCACTTTCCAAAAAATTGGAATTCACGTCAAACGGCGCAGAGAGTGGAAGCAGAGGCGAAAGGCCCCTGCTGTCCAGCCCGCGCGGTACACTGCACGACACGTCAGAAATAAAATAAAAATCACTACTCGGCTGTCCTATTTGAAGCCGGTCAGCGCTTCTGCCTGCTGCTTGCAAACAGGACAAAGCAGTGAGCGAAAATACAGCATGCATAATAATTCTATCTCCCGTTGAAAAGGTAAAAAGAAAAAAAAAAGAAACAACAGCAAACACCTGTTTCTTATATTGCCGGTAAATAAATGTATCCACGGCTACCAAAACGAGGAGGAAACGCTTCGCTCGCGGCGCCCCACAGTGGGGCCGCAGGGGGCCCCGCCCCGCCCCGCCCCGCCCGCGAACACTTACTTTACGGCTCCGCCAAATTACACGGCTCGTACATGCAGTCGGCGGGACCCCGGTCCTTCTTTTTTTTTTTATTCCCTGCGCCTTCTTTTACCGTTGCCCCGCGCAGCGCACAACCACCACTGCACCGCGGCCCGGCCCGGCCGCCTTCTTCTAGGGCACCGTAGGGCACCCTTGTCCATCACTGCCCATGCGATCGAACCCCTACCCCGCCCCGCCCCGCCCCGCCCCGCCCCGCCCCGCCCCGCCCCTCGCCTCTCTCCCGCCGGCCAACAGTTCAACTGCTTGCGGCTTGGCGTTGCCTGCCGTTGCCTGCCGGTGCCTGTGGCCCCGTGCCGGCCGACTTGCGGGTTGCCTTGTGTTGCCTCGGGTTGCCTTGATTCCCTTCGGCACCGGCAGGCACTTGCGTGAGATCCAGAGAGGGCGGATGGGGGCGTGGTGGGGCGGGGCGGGGCGGGGCGGGGCGGGGCGGGGCACCTCCACTGCAGCCCGAGTGCTGCCCTGCTGCCACTATACGAAGCTCCACGGGTTAACACGCACATGTACACCCACTCACTCACTCACACACACACAGATACACACCAACCAAACACCTTTCCTTTCAATGCGTTGGGGCTCTCGGTTGGAGCGGGGCGGGGCGGGGCGGGGCGGGGCGTTCGTTTGGTGTACGTCACGATTGAATTACTTCGGAAACCGTTCACTTAGACGAGACTGGTCGGCCAGGCAGGACGCTGGGAAGGGTCACGCTCAGCGGCGCTGAGGGGCCTAAATGCCTGCTCAGGGCGGAGGTTTCAAACGCCGCTCGGCCGACTGAACCCGCCGCGCCGCGCCGCGCCGCGGACAGACGAAAAGAAACGAAACAAGCGCGCATATTCAAGCAAAGGAGAGGGCTGCGGAAATAAAATATAGGGCGGCCGGCACCAAGGATAGTAACGCAGATAACAAAGGGGCGCAGGGCGTGGCGGAGCAGGAGGTGGCGGGGCGGGGCGGGGTGGGGCGGGGCGGGGCGGCGTGTAAGCCACTCGCAAATGACAGGGGGACACGCGTATCCCGACACAAGGCGCGCGAAATGTGCGCCCCGAGGTTGTTTATGGTCCTGCAGTGGTGAGAGGATGTAAGCGTCCAGCTGCTGCGCTCTGAGATCTGCCCCACCCCGCCCCGCCCCGCCCCGCCCGCCGACCATGTGGGAACCACCCGCCGAGGAGGTCGGCCTGCACCACGACCCTCCCGCCGAGGAGGTCGGCCTGCACCACGACCCTCCCGCCGAGGATGTCGCCCAGCACCACGACCCTCCCGCCGAGGAGGTCGCCCAGCACCACGACCCTCCCGCCGAGGAGGCTGCCCTGCACCACGACCCTCCCGCCGAGGAGGTCGCCCAGCACCACGACCCTCCCGCCGAGGAGGTCGGCCTGCACCACGACCCTCCCGCCGAGGAGGTCGGCCTGCACCACGACCCTCCCGCCGAGGAGGTCGCCTAGCACTACGACCCTCCCGCCGAGGAGGTCGGCCTGCACCACGACCCTCACGCCGAGGAGGTCGGCCTGCACCACGACCCTCCCGCCGAGGAGGTCGGTCTGCACCACGACCCTCCTACCGAGGAGGTCGGTCTGCACCACGACCCTCCCGCCGAGGAGGTCGCCTAGCACTACGACCCTCCCGCCGAGGAGGTCGGTCTGCACCACGACCCTCCCGCCGAAGAGGCCGCCCAGCACCACGACTTACTCGCTGTCGCGCGCGCGCGCCCCATTAGCATAAAGACCCTTGTCGTCGCTGTGCCGGCGAGACAACAAGTGGAGGGCGCAGTGAATGAATATCCCACAGCACGGCCCGCTGAGACGGATAGCCCCCGGGGCCCTGCCCGGCCCCGCCAGGCCGCGCCAGGCCCCGGCGGGGGTCAGCCGGTCAGGGTATTGTACCGCCACCCAGCGCACAGCTCACTGCGGCTCTAGTGTGAGTGCGAGGGACCGTAAGTGAGCCTGCGTGCGTGTGTGCGTGTGTGTGCGTACTAGCCTACGGTCGTACCACATCGGTACCACATGCATAGATCAACCTGAGCGCGCTGCTGCGCCGACCGGCCCGGCCCGGCCCGACCCGGCGTCCTACACGGTGAAAATGAAACTCGCTATCGCCGCCTTCCCGTCCCGTCCCCTCCCCACCTCCCCTCAACGCCTTACACACACACACACACACATACACGCACAGCGCGTCGAAAGCAGGAGGTCCGGTTGGAAAATCAGGAGCGGTATACACTACACATTTTGTTGCTCCGCCGGCTCTTCACTTGTTTCACTAAATCGGAACTCGCACCGCACACGGTCTGGCGGGGCGGGGCGCGGCGGGGCGGGGCGGCGGGGCGCGGGACACACAGGCTGCTCAACTACCTGCTCGTCGCGCTCACAGTAAAAACGTCATCCTGCGGTGCGCCGTGCCGTGCCGTGTGTGGCTGGTGCCGACGGTGAGGAGGAGGAGGAGGAGGAGGAGGAGGAGGAGGAGGAGGAGGAGGAGGAGGAGGAGGAGGAGGAGGAGGAGGAGGAGGAGGAGGAGGAGGAGGAGGAGGAGGAGGGCATGGGCGCCCGCGCCGCCGCCCAGAGAGCGAGTCGGGGCCGGGCCGGGCCGGGCCGCGGAAAGACAACACCAGCAGCGCAGCGCCGGGACGCCGGGCCGGGCCGGGCCGGGCCGGCGTGGTGGTAACGGAGAGAAGGAGAAAGCCAAACGTACGGCGACATCGACGCCGCCGCCGCCGAAGAAGCGGCCATCCTTTGGAATTAGGGCAAGTGAACCGCGGTAAGCGAGCCAAACAAGTGCAAGGCGAGCCAGCCCGCCCCGCCAGCCCCGCTCCGGTGGCAGGCAGGCTGCAGCGGCTGGCGCGCGGGCCGGGCGCGGGGGAAATATTCAATCATCCCGTCAGTCAGACGCAGAGGGGGCGGGGGTGGGGGGGGAGATCCGACGGACAGGCGCGGGCGCTATGGCTAGGCCGCCGAGGGGGGCGGTGGGCGGGGAGGTTGTGGAGTGAGCGCAAAGTTAAGAGGCCGTAACACACCGGGGTAGTAAGGCAATAAAGTTGTCGCTAGGAGCCGAGGAGTTCGACGCCAAGGGTCGGCGCCAAGGGTCGAGACCTTGAGGTCGACGCCGTGGGGTCGACGCCAAGGGTCTACGCCGTGGGGTCGACGCCGTGAGGTCGACGACGAGGGTCGACGCAATAGGGTCGACGATGACAACGCGGATGCGCACAAGGCCCTCCCTCCCCGCGTCGATGCCGTTGACATGTTGGTGGAGTCCTGGCCAGCCGCCGGCCCGGCTCGTCCTGGACGCGCGCATCTGGACCGTGGGTACTGGCTGACGGCGAGCTCAGCTCGGACAGGCCTGGCAGGACTGGGGCAGTGGGCCCCAGCTGGGGTGGCTGGCTGGGGCTGGCGCGGCGCGGCGGGCAGCGCACCGCTGACCGGTCAGCTGACAGGTGCCGGCTAGTGCCGCTGCCGCTCAGCCTCGCTCAGCACGCCGCTCAGCAGCAGGTAATGAGCTCCGCTCTGCTCGTCTGCAGGTCCCGGAGGCGCGGGGCGGGGCGGGGCGGGGCGGGGCGGGGCGGGGCGGGGCGGGGCGGGGCGGGGCGGCCTCGACCGGTGGTTGAAATCATCTCACCACAAGGCTGCAGCGGCGGCGGCGGCAGCGCCGGCAGAGCAGCGCTAGCGCTACCGCTTTGCAAATCACTTAAACTACTTAAAGAGAGTATTGCGATTCCTCCAGCCAGCAGGGTGGCGCGGCGGGGCGCCGCCATGAATTCAATCCAATGGCGAGCGGGTCGGTTCGGACCGACACCGGCACCGGCACTGGCCGCTCCGTAGCCGCAGACTGCTTCTTCTTCTTTCTGATGCAAGTCATGACACTGAACACGCCGGTGCCCCCGCCCCGCCCCGCCCCGCCCCGCCCCGCCCTACCGCCTCACGTCTCGTTTCCGCGGCAGACAGGCAGACGGTCGGTCGGGTCGGCCCCCGCCGCGCCCTGCCCCGCCGCGGGCTTCCCATACGTACACCGATGCACTGCTTTCCCCAGGGGGCCTAAAGGGCGCCGGCGTCGCGACGAGGCGACGTCTCCCTCGGCGGCGTCGTGGCCATGGCCGAGCAGCTGAGGGAATGCATACCACGTCGGCTGCACTCTCTTAATAATACTGGTAAAACTAAGGCGTAGTTGTATGCCTTTTTCAAGCGTACAATTTCGCTTGAAGACCTTACGCCCTTCTTGAAGCATACAACTACGCTTCAAGAAAATTCCCCCATGCATTTACATAGGAGGAAAAGAGCGCATGAGCTCTTGAACGCTTCAAGAAGGGCGTACGGACTGTACCCTTCATGAAAGGCGTACAACTACGCCTTAGTTTTACCAGTGTACCGCTGTTGCTAAAGATGCCCAGTAGTCTGCAAACTCAAGTGTCGTACAGTACTGCAGTAAAAAGTGTAGGACCAATGGTTCTGCAGTATTTAGTGTAGGACACCCTGTGTCCTACAGTTTTTAGTGCAGGACACCTTGTGTCCGACAGTTTTTAGTGTAGGACGCCGTAGGTCAGGCACAGATTGTCCTACACTAAAATCTGTCGGAAACAGGGTGTCCTGCACTAATAAAAACTGTAGGATACATGGTGTCCTGCACTAAAAACTGTAGGACACAGGGTGTCCTCGACTAAATACTGCAGAACCATTGGTCCTACACTTTTTACTGCAGTACTGTACGACACTTGAGTTTGTAGAGCAGGTATTGGATAGCAATGGCTGCACGGCGAAACGTTTCCGGAAAAATTCAGATTGCGACATTGCTTTCGGAGCCTCTGGAGATTGTTTGTCCTGCGGGCCGCGCGCCGCCGCCACCGCGACGCCGTGCGACGCCGTGCGACGCCGTGCAGCGCCGCGTCGCACAAGGACATGCTCCCTTTCGTTTCTTCTCCGTCGAGGCGCGGCGCGGGAGGCCAGAGGGCAGAGGGCAGGACGGGAGGCGGGGCGGGGCGGGGCGGGGCGCGCGGGGGAGGAAGAGAGGGACGAGGAGGAAGCAGTGGGCGTGAAGAACGGCAGCACGCCACGGACCTAACCTCATTCCGCGGCCGCGTCGTGCTGCGGGCAGGACGGCAGCCGGGCTGGGCGGGCGGGGAGCCCAGGGCGACGGGACGGGGCGGGACGGGACGACTCGGGGCAGGACACGCGCACCGGCAAAGAAATGTGCGAAATCGCCGCTTCAACAGCGCATCGCATCGCAGCGGCGGCTGCAGCCGTGCCGGCAGGAAGTGCTAAAGGATGCGGTAAAGCAGCAGCATGGGGGACATGAGCGCGCGGGGGGAAAGGAGAGAAAAAAAAATGGAAAAACGGCAGCAGTGGTGCGGGAGATCGATGCGTAGTGGAGGGTCATTTGGCGCGGCTCGACACTCGACTCGACTCGCACGGAGCTCAAAGCGACGTCGTCGTGGTGGTAACAAGCGTGCCGATGATGGGGGGCGGGGCGGAGCGGGGTGGGGCGGGGCGGGGCGGAGGGGGTAGCGCGGCGTGGGGCGGCGCAGAGCGACCCATTTCGCGCGTCCATCGCGTCGGCGAGAACGCTCAGAGCGATAGAAACAGGAAAGCATTTTGTAGAAAAAATCCCTCCTCCTAAACAACAGTAACCTATGTTTTACTCGACATTGCGAAAATCAACAGTTTTTATATTTTCAAGTTGAACTTTTGGTTCAAAATTTTGACGGTGTCGGGGCGGGGGCGGGTCAGGCGTCAAGCTGTGCACTTTGGCGGTGTGTCAGACGCGCCGCGCGGAGCAGCGCCGCAGGGAAGACCATCTGACCTTCCTGCTTTCGGTCGTGACTTTTGTGGTCCGACTCACCGGCCCGGCTCGGCCCGGCTCGGCTCGGCTCGGCTCGGCTCGGCTCGGCTCGGCTCGGCTCGGCTCGGCTCGGCTCGGCTCGGCTCGGCTCGGCTCGACTCTGGACCGACTGTAGGCTTGCTTATGGTCTCTACGGCCCATAGCCTGTTAGCCTTATGGCCACGGTACTTTGCGGCCAACGCAAAAGGCAGCTCTTTTGCAAACCCCATGTCTCTGCATGTCAGGCACCGGGTGTGTTAGCAACAGGTGTTTAAAAACAAATTAAAACAATAAAAAAAAGGTTGTTGAACACCAAGATATTTCCCTCTTGCAGGCACCAGCTAACGTAAGGCAATGCTATTTTTCCAGTTATATTTCGGACTGTTTCAAGTATTTTACGTATGAGAAAGTTAGAGAACATGAGATGCAGAGCGAGGTACTGGAGGGGCGGGTGGAGCCGGCCGGCCAGCCGACAGTTTCACAATGCGTCTTCCCTCAAGCTTACACCCGACCCTTATGGAGTGCTTCCAGCGCCCACCACCACGCCAGACCATGGCAATGGGACCCGCCACGCCCCGCCTCGCCCCGCACTCGCCAATGAAAGTCCTTCCGTTAAGCCCTTGTCCGAGCCCTTTTAAGCCCCGTGGACTGATCAACGACGTATTCATTTGTACAAAGGGAAGAGAGAGCGAGAGAGAGAGAGAGAGAGAGAGAGCGAGAGAGCGAGAGAGCGAGAGAGCGAGAGAGCGTGAGAGCGAGAGAGAGAGAGAGAGAGAGAGAGAGAGAGAGAGAGAAGGGGGGGGGGGGAGAGAAAGATTGACCAGAGACCTTAACTCCAATCAGGGAGCTCAGGTTGGAAGCGGGTCGCCTCGCCGAGTCCAAGACGAAGAGTCGAGTAGTATCAATTTGTTGGCAAACACTCTCTGTCCGGGCGGGGCGGGGCGGGGCGGGGCGGCTGGACACGACCTGACGGGTAAGGCCGTGTCCAGCCGTGTCCAGCTGCGCGTCCAGATCGTGAAGAGAAAGGCCCAGATCGGAGGCCCCCTTTGTGTCACAAACGATGTCGTTTGAGCCTCGCGCGGCGGGCCGGCGGCGTGGTGCAGGGGGCGGGGCGGGGCGGGGTGGGGCGGGGCGGGGCGGCTACAAAAGGAAGCAGCGCCCGCACCGCACGGCACGCGTTGCAAAAAAAAGAAATCGATTAGAAGTCGGCGGGCGGCGGCGGCGCTGCGTGGTGGGGCGGGGCGGGGCGGGGCGGGACGGGGCGGGGCACAAGTCCTTCCTCGAGGCACAACGGATGAAACGCGCGGGTCCCTTTGGCTTGCGCACGGCGCGTCCCGTCCCGCCCCGCCCCGCCCAGTCCCGTCCGGACCTCGTTAGGGCAGACAGATGCAAGCGAGCGCGGCGCGGGCCGCGGGCGGGGCGGGGCGGGGCGGGGCGGGGCCAAAGGCGTCCGTGTTGTGTCATGTTCCACTCACCTCTCGCGCCGTGCGCGCGCGCGCACGCCCGAGCCCAGCCCGAGGGGCCGAACTGAAAGCGAAATGGAACATCTCGTATATACCGACTGGACAGCCCGCGTGCCGTGCCGCGCCGCGCAGCGCAGCGCCGGGCACTGACAACAAAGTTAAGCCGCCGCCACTGACTGGCGGGGCGGGGCGGGGCGGGGCGGGTATCCCAGTCCCAGTCCAGTGGGGCACGGAGGCGGGCGGAGGCTCGTCAAGCTCAATTGCATGTCCACGACCAACCTTCAAAGTCAGTTCGGAAGACGAGCTATCACTGCCTGTTCTTACATTTTTAATGTTTCAACACTTAGTTTTGCAAAAATATGAGCTGACGTTTATGAAATGTAATTTTTTAAAAAATGTGCAAATTTTATGGTGTTATGCCCCTAATGAGAAGCACCTAGATTTTGGAGTAGTCGTTCTGAACAGTTTGTGAGAGAAAATTTGCCAGATACGGAGATACCGGGCAAAGGTCCGGGACGGCGCGCAGTGAACGATGAAGTCCTCAGGTCTACGGCGGGGCGAACGCGATGGAGCTGTCCCCGCCCCGCCCGCCCCGCCCGCCGGCAAGGCAATGAGAAGGCGGCTCCAGCGCCCCGCCCCGCCCCGCCCCGCCCATCCGCGAGGCGCTCCGCTGTATCCGTGAGCTCCTCGTTGTATTACCATTGAATAAATGCATTGGTAAATAATATGCCTCTTATTTTATTTTGCCCGATGGCAAATGCAAGAGAGTCGTTGTTGTCGTATCGCGCTCTGCTCCACCGGGCAACAAGAAAAAGGGGAAAAATTAATATCAACGTGTTTTAGCGCGCGCGTTTTGTCGAGTTTTCGATGAAATGACATGATAGGCCTCTCGATACGCTCACGTAGCGCCGAAACACGTCGAAAACTCGGCAAAACTGACGCACCCCAAAACACTTTTTAAAATTTTGTAAATATTTTTTTCCTTTTCTGTTTTGTGGATGCGTTTACTGAATTAAACGTGACACCAGTATATGAGCACGCAAAATAACTAACCTAAATTGCTAGGTTCTAGGTTCCGAATTATAATTCTCATTAAATAAAGAACTTTTTTGTTTTCTAATGATGTGACAAGTATTTTTTTTTTTTTTTGTCATTTGCACAGTGAAACAATAAACAACAAAGAGGAAAACGCAGTAATAAAGACACGTGCGCCATACGGTAGATGCGTATATAAAACACGAAACGCGTCGGCGCCTCCGGAAAAAGAAAACATAAAAAACTAAAACGTTGGATAGAGAGACATTCTGCGCGCTCCCAGCTGCTGCAGTACAGCGCGAGGCCAGGAGGCATTCCCTCCCCGCACCTTTCACAATTTCGCTACTTGTACTATCCTCGAAACACAACATTTCCGCGCGCAGCGGCTGCAATTGCAGGGCGCAGGACGGTAGAGCGCGCCACGACTGGCGGGGCGGGGCGGGGCGGGGCGGGGCGGGGAGGCGGGGCGGGCACGCCTCCCCAATCGCAAGCAAGCCCCGCCAAAGGCCTCAACGTCCATTATTCCTACTATTATGTAAAAATATTTCGATGGCACTAGCAGCGCTCGCAGAGCGGGAGCACCGCGGCCCGGCCCGGCCCGGACCACCGCCTTTGTCCGGACTGCGCGGCTTTCCCGGAAAAGACTTTTTGCCTCGTCTCTAGCAGGCCGTGCGGCGTGCGCGCGCGGACCAGCACCGGCGGACCGGCCGGGCTGCCTGAGAGACAATATCCAGGGGCCGGGCCGGCGTCGAGGCTGCCGCCGCCGCCGCCCCAGCCTCGGACATGCTAGTGACAGGTGCACGGGAGTGGTTAAGGAGTTCCGTTTCAGCGGTGAAAGAGAGGGAGGAACGCGAGGAACGGTCAGAGAGAGAGAGAGAGGGGGGAGGGGGGGAGAGAGAGAAAGAGAGAGCGAGAGAGAAAGAGAGAGCGAGAGAGAGAGAGAGAGAGAGAGAGAGAGAGAGAGAGAGAGAGAGAGAGAGAGAGAGACGTTAGCGCGGGAGAAGGTACAAGAGGGCACTGGAAACAGCGGGTGGAGAGGCGGAAATACTTTGACGCTTGCAAGTCAAGTTTGACCCCGCGACATAGTTCGGTGTGCCTGGCCGGCCGGCCGGCCGGTCTCGCCGCTCGGTTCTTTCTCTCTCTCTCTCTCTTTCTTTCCTTCTTTTTTTTTTGTTCCCCCTACAATACAGCAGACTAGGCGGTCTTGCGGAAACACTGTGCCAACCCGGCCGTCCAAGAAGACACCCCGGATTACTAGAGCAACACCAACACACGTGGGCGCCAGTGTCTTAAAAGGCTAAAAATAAAACAACTGCACCACTGTCACTGGATATCGTTACTTTACGATAAAATTCCTTACGAGTAGTAGTGTAACTAAAAATGACGACCAGTCTTCGTCATTTCAGAAGAAGAACTGTTCGTAGTATTGGAAAACAAAATATTAGTAACTTGGCATAAGTTATAATCATTCCAGAACGACAAATTGTCACTTTACAAGTGTATTCGTATTCTCAAAATAACGAAGAGTTCGTGAAAAAAAATTAACAGGTCTTTGTTCGTAAAGTTACGACAAAATCCCTTACAGTGATGATTTTCAGAGACGAGTACATGTTTTTTTTCAACGCTCGATTTTTCTCGGCGTCGGTGTGCAGGGCCAGGGCGCGGGCTGGCAGGAGCTGGCCTCGCCAACTTATGCACGGCTCCATGCGGCTCATACCTAATTCATAAATCCGATCGGAAGCTGCTAGCGACCGGCGTTTACTTATCCACGCTCGATCTGTGTACCTGAACATGATGATGCGGCATCGCTCTCTCTCTCTCTCTCTCTCTCTCTCTCTCTCTCTCTCTCCTCTCTCTCTCTCTCTCTCTCCAGCACACGACCGAAGCCCAAATCAACAAACACTTGTAAGCGGAGAGAGAGAGAGAGAGAGAGAGGGAGAGAGAGAGAGAGAGAGAGAGAGAGAGAGAGAGAGAGAGAGAGAGACGCAGAGGGCGGTGGAACTCCCACAGGACAGAGAGAAGGGGAACACATATCCCCAGCATGCAGGCCGCCACCGCGGGTAATTACCATTATAAACTGCGAAACATCAACAGCTAATGATTTACTTTCCCCGCCGTTTTAAAAGTCCCCGCGCGCCGCTTACAGCGCGGGCGGGGCGGGGCGGGGCGGGGCGGGGGCGGGGCGGCGGGGCCCCGGGGCGAGGGCTACTCGTGCATTTCAGCCGCGTCATTTTTTCTCATTTCCTCCGCGCTCGGCTCATGCTGCTATGGGTTTACGAACACTTATTACAAACACTAACACGCACGCACACACACACACATACACTAACACGCGCGCTCGGAAAGTCTTGAGATAGGTCAGTGTTCCAGAGCGACCTTCCTTACCAGGTGTTGGTGTTGGCTCGCAGCGCCAGGGAGCGTGCTGGGCTGGCCGCTCATATGCATCAATAACCTCTATGATGCTCTCCCTTCGTTTTTTCTCCCCCCTCCCCCACCTCTCTCTCTCTCTCTCTCTCTCTCTCTCTCTCTCTCTCTCTCTCTCTCTCTCTCTCTCTCTGGAGCAGGTCCGGGTCATAACACTACAGAAGGGTGAGGCGGATAATTTATTTGCTCCTAGATATTCATTTCCCCATTATTTTTCATTCAGCCCCGGTGTGTGTGTGTGTGTGTGTGTGTAGCCGGCGGGGCGGGGTGTGGTGGGGTAGGGCGGGGTGGGGCGGGGGCGCGCTGCCCGCTCCGCTCTCGTCCTTGGCGCTGCTTGGCTCGCATGTGCTGTTCCAATATGCGTCATGACGCGATCATCTACCCCAGATTAGGACGGCAGTGCAGCTGGCGGGACGGGGCGGGGCGAGGCGGGGCGGGGCGGGGCGGGGCGAGGCGAGGCGGGGCGGGGCAGGGCGGGCTGGGGTGCGGCGGGACGAGCCGGCCTGCGGGCCGGGTCGCCGGTGCCAGGGAAATGTGGAGTAAATCTGATGGGCTGTGGTGTGTCCTGGTCCTGGAGGCCACGTGGCCTGGCCGACACCATGCTCGTCCTGAAGCAGGTCACGTGTGTGGTCCCCGAGGGTAGGGCAGGGCAGGGCAGGGCAGGGCAGGGCAGGGCAGGGCAGGGCAGGGCAGGGCCTCTACGCACACGACCTGCTTCAACATCCCAGTAAAGTGTCGGCCTAAGGACAGTTTTTTTTTTCTTTTAAATACTTAAAATGGCGAATGAAGTCTTGAATTCATGAGTGCTCCAACATTCACAACTAACCGTATTTTTTTTTTACAATCAAAAATACATTTTCTTTAATACACTTGCCTATGCAGTGCTTCACGACGTTCGAGCACTCCCTCTGTTTAAGCCCTCCCTCGTACACTGTTCTATACAATTATGGAAAGTTGGCCGTTTTCATACGTTTGTCCCGACGACAAACAGGGAGATGTGAAAGTGAGCAATTTGGTGCATGAACATGAGGGTCTCGAGCGGCGCGCGCGGGGCGGGGCGGGGCGGGGCGGGGCGGGGCGGGGCGGGGCGGGGCGGGGCGGCGAGCGCGCATGTCGGCTCTGTAATCCGGAGGTCCCATCAGGGGTCATGGAGAGCGAGTGGGAGGAGCAGCAGCCCCGCCCCGCCCCGGCCCGCCCCGCCCCGCCCCACGGGTACACAGCGGTGACACTCGGCGACAGGTGCCGTCCGTCATACAGCAAAGTGCACAACATCACATGCACAGCCAAAGAACCGCGTTCAAGAGTCAAGCACAAGAACTGTTTTTTTTTTTTAAATCCAAAGGACTATATATAATAAGAACAAAGTCACTTGTGAAAGCGATATGAAAACATGAAAACATAAGGATCCTTGCTCCCTGCACTTATAAAAGCTTCAAGTGATTTTCACTGTAAGCTACGGTGAAACCTGCAGCACTGTAGCTCACGGTGAAATTTCACCGTAGGCTACGGTGAATGTCACTGTAAGCTACGGTGAATCAGGGTGCATCACCGTAGCTTACAGTGACATTCACCGTTGTTTACGGTGAAAATTCACCGTAAGCTACAGTGCTGCAGGGTGCACCGTAGCTTACAGTGAAAATCACTGTAAGGTTTTAAGAGTGCGAAAACGAAGTCACTGAAAAGATCCAGAGGGAACTCCTGATCTTCCGCAGGGACCGAGCGTATAGCGCAGTGCAGGTAGGCCAGCCCGGCGCACAGACGTGCCCCGCGGGGCTGCCTACCCCGCGGCCCGCAGGCGCTACCCCCCCCCCCCTTAACAACCTCATCAAGGCGCGGCGCGGCGCGGCCGATTTTTCCGCGATTCGCCGTCCTTTTCCGTCCCTTTTCCTTCCTTTCTCCTGTGCGACACGCGTGCACGCCCTCCACCCCGGGCCGGCCCAGCAGTCAGTGACTCAGCTTCCATTTTAGGAGGGAAAGGAAAGGCGAGAGAACGAGGCGTGCCAAACTCAATTTGTCTCCTCACCTCCAACATTTCCTACTTTTTCATTTCCCTCTCCCCACTCCCAAATCTCTTGCGCCTCTTTTCCCCGTCCTCCTTAAATCAAAAATAATATTTTAAGAAAAAAAAATACTTCTCGGTCTCTGGCGAGGTAACCGATTAATGCGTCGGTTCGCGCTTCAAGAGAGCCGAGCGTTACATTTCTCGCCACCTCTCATCTCGCATATCTCTCTCTCTCTCTCTCTCTCTCTCTCTCTCTCTCTCTCTCTCTCTCTCTCTCTCTCTCTCTCTCCCTCTCTCCCTCCCCTCAGACGCCCTGACCACTCATCCATCATGCATCTAAACGGGCACACACACTGCAGGCTGCACACACACGTCGGTACGTGCCCGCGTATGATGGGGCGAACGCGAACGTGAACTCCAATATGAATGTGCCGTACGTGCAGCCGGCCGCCACTTCATATACACGCCAGGCGGTCACGTGTGATCCCGACAAAGTGAGCATGTGCACATGTGTGTGCGGGAGGGAGAGGGAGAGAGAGAGAGAGAGAGAGAGAGAGAGAGAGAGAGAGAGAGAGGGAGAGAGAGAGAGAGAGAGAGAGAGAGAGAGATGACTGAAATGTGCAGCTATACGTGAAGCTCTGACAGCCTTCGTGCGTTCAAGTCACCGACGAGGAGTAATTGAATTTGTTTTATATTATTGAACCTGGATGTAGGCTACAGATCTGCAATCGCACGCGCCCAACACAATATTTTTTTCTCTTATCTGCTCCTAGGCCGCAGGCAGGCAGGCAGACTGCGAGCCCGCGTGCGGCAACCTTTAGCCTTGATCCAGATCCCCTTATCGGCTGCGGCTCGCAGTCCAACACGGAGCAGACTTCAATCATCGTCGGGTGCATCCCGCTGCAGTGCGCACGAGCCCCGCCCCGCCCCGCCCCGCCCCGCCCCGCCCGGGCGCGCTGCGAGAGCAGAACATCACCTCGACATCACCTCATCCCGGCAATGAGGAGGAAGGCGCAGTGATAACGAACTACATAGTTACTCGGAGAGTTGAAAGGTGAGTGATATCAATCAACTGGAAAAGTATTCGCCGAGTCCAGAAATTATTTCTTCGACTAAAAATGGCCCCAGGAATTTCTCGGAAATTTTTTTTTTCAAGCCGAGCACACCGATTTTACACCATTTACTTTCACTGAGAGAATATTGTGCGAGTCAGCTGTGGAACGATTTCCCATTCCAACCGGCACAAATCGTCGCAAGAGGTTAAAAAAAACAACTTAAGTTTTACACTTTTGTCTCGGGCAAATTATGAGGGTCAAAATACGGCCACTGCTCGGGGTAAATTTCCCACATAGACAATAGCTTCGTGCCACTTGTAAGACCTGTGGTCCTTTAAGTGCACGGCATAAAAAAGATGTAAGAATCCAAAAAGGCACCTACAGAAGACATACGTAAAAACTTTCGCAAAGTACCCAAAGCAAATTACACGAGGGGTCAACAAAAAAAAAAAAGGGTTTTAAATACCACATAATTTAGGAAAATTAAACAAAAAAACTTAGAAAATAAAACGAAAATTCAGAAAAAAATTTCGTCAGTTTCCAGGGAAATTCAACGATGTTTCAATTGAATTCAGAGTTGTTTCCCGCGGCACTCAGGGCCTTGCCCCGCGGCGACGCCTACCTGGATGCGTCTCGGCGCTGGACGAGAAGAGCACGCACAGCCCCGTCTCGAAGTTGAGGCTCTGGCAGTCGGCGTGCTCCTGGCAGGCGCCGATGCACTCGGACAGCTTGAGCGTGCCCGTGCGCGTGTCCAGCACGTCCTTGGGGGCGGAGTACACGAAGCCCGTGATGAGCTCGAACGTCACGTCATCCTGGCGGCAGGTCCGCGCCGAGGCGCCGGCCGCGCGCACCCCGCGCAGCAGCAGCAGCACCAACCACACCAAGTGGGAGCCGGAGGACGCAACCGCCATACCGTCAGCGCATCACACACACACACGCACAGAGACACACACACGCACGCGCGCGCGCACGGCCGTGCCAACACGGCGGCGACGTCACGCTCGAGGTGGCCGTCGTCGACACGCCGAGCGGAGCGGAGCAGAGTGGAGGACACGGGGTGGTAGGCGTCGGGACGGCGTCGGGGACGGCGTCGGGACGGGCGTCGGGGACGGCGCCGGCAGGAGTTGCACCGGCGTGCCGGAGGGACCAGGGCAGACTGTGGGGAGCCCCGCTCCGGGCCGGGCCAGCTCGACCCAGCGGGGCGGGGCGGGGTGGGGCGCGGCGGGGGCCAGCTGGTGGGGGGCGCCGGCCGGCCGGGGTGGGGCGGGGCGGGGTGGGGGGCTCATTCAATATCACAAACGGCTCCGGCGCGGCGCGCGGCCACTACCTAGTAGTACAACGTAAAACCTCCCGGCGGGGCGGGGCGGGGCGGGGTGGGGCGGGGTGGGGCGTGGCCGCGGGCGGGGCGCCCCGCCCCAGGCCGCTCACCGACCGCGCGCCGGCCTCCGGAAATGCAAAGTACGACAATGTGACGACATGTCGTGCGGCATGCGGGGGCGCCCGCCCCGCCCCGCCCCGCCCCGGGCGTGCGTCCGGCTCTACTCTGGCCGCGAGAGGAAAGAAAGCACCAGGAGGAAGGGCACGCCAGCAATGGCACAATGCCGCGGTAATTGAGATGTAGACCACGAGCGTGTGTGTGTGTGCGCGCAGAAAAAATACCCTTTAAAAACAGACTCCATACATCCTTTTCACTGTGAAAAATTCGTTCGTAAAGTTACAACATATTTTATCATCACGATTTACAACATACGTCGTAAATTTACGACAGCCCATTCCTGCTCGTCAATAAGTTCTAAGTCGATAGAAAGTACTTGTAATTTTACAACATTTATCATGGAAAATTTTCCTGTAACCTTTACAAGTATTTTTCACAGTATGTTTCCAACATTTTGTGAGCAGTGCCCGTTGGACCCCGAGGCGTGACCCCTTGGCCCGGGCCAGGCGGCTCAGGCGGTGCCGCCCTGGCCGCCCTGCTAGCCCGTCCTGCAGGTCCTGCAGCAGGTCCTGCTGGCCTGCTGGCCCGCAGGGCGGCGACAGGACAGCACAGCACAGCACAGCGCAACCTGCTACTCACAAAGTGCTTGCCGCTACTTGCCGCCGGGCCGCGTCAGGCAGGGCGATAGGGACGGACAGACGGGCAGGCAGGCAGGCAGGCAGGCAGGCAGGCAGGGCTGGCGGGGCTGGCGGGGCTGGCGGGGCTGGCAGGCAGCGCGCGGTAGATTTAGTCATGAGTAAGAGACCCCGGCCCGGCCCGGCAGTGACCTACACCTGACCACGCCGCCACCGCCCGCTAAGGAAAGTAAGAGAGAGTGCCTGAGGGCAGGGCGGGGCGGGGCGGGGCGGGGCGGGGCAGAGCAGGGCCCATCACATTCCCTCTTGCATTTATATACCCCATGGGGCTGCTGCTGCAGGAGTCTGCTCGCGGCGACATGAACTCGTACTCGTAATATACCGCCAAGGACTTTGGCAGACATGCGTGGGCTGGGCAGCGTACGGACGCAGCCATGGGCGCTCTGCACTGCACGGGAAGTAGGAAATGTGCCCAGGTACATCGGGCAGGCAGGGACTCCCACGAATATACGCACCTCGGAGCCTCGCCGCCTGCGTGCTAGGCAACATGCAGGCAGTAGTGCCAAAGAGTTGCCAAGTACAAACGCGCAAGAACAGGCATAGTCGTCTCCCGAGGGAAGTTTTGTACACCTCGTCATTCAGATAAATTCAGAAAAAATTCGGATATATTTCGAAAAATTACGGAAAAATAAGAGCAAAAATTGCAAAAAATTTAATTAAAAATTCACAAAGATTCAGGAAAATTTTCAAAATTTCACGACACTTGTAAGTCGAAATTCAGAGTTGTTTCCCAGTCGCATTCCCCTATAGTTGCACAAAGAGTGTGTGAAGAGAAAGAGACGGACTGCGTAGCGTTAGCGTACGGAAGAAAGAATGGAAAAAAAAAAAATCACAAACCGCCCTGCTGTCGCTGACCACTCGCACAGCGCGGCGCGGTGCGGCGGCGGGAAAGTGCGCTCCATTGGGACTTCCCTGAATTTCTCATACGTAGGCCACAGCGCTGCGGGTGTCCACCGCGCGGTCACGTATCGTTTTGTCGCATTTCTCATTTCTCCTACCGGAAAGGCAGACTGCTGTTGGCAATTTTTTTTTTCCTTATTCCTCGCGGCGACCGCTAGAGCCGGCTAGAGCGCATCATCTGGCCAGACAAGCTTTATGAAGAGACCCCACCCCGACAGACAAAGCTCATCGAATTATTTACATTCACAGCGACGTACCGCAGAAATATTCATTTGTGTGTGTGTGTGTGTGTGTGTGTGTGAAAATCTATAAACATTTTAGAGTATAGGTGGAGACAAGGAGGGCGATGGAGGTGACGAACGGGCCACGACAGTCCCGGCGGGGCGGGGCGGAGTGGGGGCGAAGGCGGACCCCGCTGCCCTAGCTGCACGAGACCAATATAATCGCCTCAAACGTTGGAGCCAGGGCGGGGCGGGGCGGGGCGGGGCGGGGCGGGGCCGCGGGCAGGGCGCCAAACCACCGCAGTGACACATATTTCGCGCGGTCACGATACGGCGCGGCGGCCGTGGCGCCACGGGGGACATTTTAGGGCATCACGCTGTCCTCCTGACGGGCATCGGCCGGCCCCGCCCCGCCCTGCCCTGACAATCGCTCCAGCACCCCGCCACCTCCGGGAGCCACTCCGAGGGCCGTTTGCCGGAATGCTGCACTACACGACGTGCTCGCTCAGTGCGGTGCAGCACGCCACACGGCGTCCACGTGTGAAGCACGTGTGAAGCGCGCGCAGAAAACACCCAACACGCTTATTCAATGTGAACCAATTCTTTTTTTTCCTCAGACTTCTTTCAAGTAAATAAGCAGACTGTTCTAAAAAGTATTAAGTCCTTGTGTTTGGAAAGAGAACACTATTTTTTGTGTGCATGCTAAAAAAGTACGCAAAATGTAAAAGAAAATACTTTTAAAAAAACTACAATAATCTGGTGAACATTTGTCTGACGCGAAATTTCACCGTTAATTTCGCGCTGTAAAACTTTCCTCAAAATGTCGATCAGGTTTTGTCTCGGTAAACATGGTGGCACGGTATGGGACTGTACAGAGACGCGGTCATAAGGTATAAGCGGAGTTCCCCGGACTTTTGCGAAACGCTACGTATTCCCGTGGTATGAACGTCCCTCCAGTCCCGGTCCCGGGCCGGCAGATAGCCTACAGCGCATTGTCCGGCCCCGCACGGCCCGGCCCGGCCTGGCACAGTGCTGAGGCTGAATGCGAAAGTGGCCGCCCTGGTAGCGCCCGCGTGGGCGGAGGGTGAAGAGGGGGAGGGGGGGGGTCACTCTCGCTGCTCGTCCCACGTGTCCCTGGAGCCCCCTCAGGGGCACGGCCCGGGGGTCACCGCCGGGGGTCGCGGGGGCCTTGTATCTCCCGTGGCCACGGCCACGCGAGCGCGAGCGGGGACCCCTTTCGCTCCCACACACGCACGCACACGCATTGACTTGCAGCAGCCCCCCGAAAAAAAGAGAGGGAGAGGGAAAAAAACAGAAAAACTTTCGCTCACCACAATAGTTTATGCGAGGGTTTCAAGCAGCACAAACACTGTGAAAAATACTTGTAAAGGTTACAGGAAAAAAATTTATGATAAATGTTGTAAAATTACAACTTGAAATTGTAAGATTACAAGTACTTTGTATCGACTTAGAATTCATTCACGAGCAAGAAGGGGCGGTCGTAAATTTACAACATATGTTGTAAATCGTGATTACAAAATATGTTGTAAATTTAGGAAGATATTTTTCTCAGTGAACACTTGAAACTCTCTCTCTCTCTCTCTCTCTCTCTCTCTCTCTCTCTCTCTCTCTCTCTCTCTCTCTCTCTCTCTCTCTCTCCCTCTCTCCCTCTCTTTTCTTGAGTAAAGCCAGGATAATACCTCCAGCTGCAAGGAGGGCGGCGTGGCGCTCGCACGAACAAAAATGAAAGCACATGACGGAGCACTCGGGCCTGGCGTGCCGGAGATCCACACGTGATTAAAGAATGGGAAACAGGAGTAATCTCTCTGTATCACATTGCGAAGACACGAGCGGCGGGGCGGGGCGGGGGGGGCGCGTCCCTCTCCGGCCGGTTCTCTCTCTTGCCGCCCCGCCCCGCCCCGCCCCGCCCGGGCTGCCCGTCCCGTTCGCACTACTCTCATGGTCCGCGGCGCGACGTTCCGTTCGCGTATATGGGACGCAAGGAAAGTGTCCCCATCCCATAGACATTGATAAGGCCGCCAGGCCGCCGACGGCTGGACTGGACACTCTCTGGCTATGGCGGGGTGGGGCGGGGCGGGGCGGGGCGGGGCGTGGTGGGGCGAGGCGTGGCGGGGCGGGGGCAGGCCGCCGCTGCCATATCCGGAACCATTCCAATTTCACACATGTCGCTCTCGTTGCGGCCTTATACATACAGAGACTAACATGTAGTTGTTTTATTTTTATTGTTTTCAATTTTTTTTTTGCAGTGTGGCAATCCCGAAGAAAGTCCAGCGGCGCGGGCGCCGTGCGCGGAGCGTAGGTCAGTGCTGTGTGCGTGTCGGGTGCCCCCTCGGGTGCCCCCTGGTCGCCCCATTGGGTGCCCTCGGGAGCCCCCCGGGGGCACGGCAGCGCGCGCGGGGCCCCGGCCCGGCCCCGGCCGCTCGGAACAATGCCTCGACACAAACGGCGATGTAATGCCTATGGTCAATCAGAGACGAGAAAACTCCTCCGGTGAGGAGCGCGTCGGAAGCGGAAGAACCAAAGCCGGGCGTCTGCTCTCACCTCGCACATGCACATGCAGAACCCTGGTATATCGCGAGCTTTAAACTTACAACTCACACATCACTGTGAGAAATGTTCGTAAGAGTTACGGGAAAATTTTCCATGAGAAATATCGTAAACTTACGATATTAAGTTGTAAAATTACAAAATTATAAGAACACTTGATACTGACAGGTGATTCTTAAACGAGCACAAATAGTCTCTCGTGGATTTACGATTTCGATCGTAAAGTTACAACACCGTTTGTAAATAACGATTTACGAAAAAAGTCGTAAATTTACAGAGATTTTTTTTACAGTGATTTTAAAACTGGGTATTTTTTTTTCTAATCTTGATAATATATAATTACGTAGGGTCACGTAGTCCTCATGAAATCTGAATCAATTTCAAACATTTACAAGCTACGAGGGACAATGGCGACAGCTCCATGTCTCTAAACATAAAATTCTGATGCAGCATGACAAAAAAACGAAGCCGGGGTTATTAGTGGAGAGAACATATAGACCTAAGCCCTACGTCCGTTCACTAAAGAACAGCCCTCTCTCTCTCTCTCTCTCTCTCTGAGGCGCGCCGGTACCGTTAACATGTGCTTTCAGGTGTCGGAACCATAACTCGTCAAGGGCGTCATGAGATGTAAGCGAGGGGGAGGGCTATGCACGGGACGGGCCGGGGCGGAGCGGAGCGGCGGGTGACAGCAGAATGCTACACGTGTACAACACGATTGAGTGAGTATGTGTGTGTATACACACACGTGTGGGAGTGTGTGTGTGTGTGCGCGCGCGCGCGCTGTCGCATGCCGTGTTGTGTCCGATGGCACTCGAGTCCAGGGGCCGCTCGTCGTCGAGCATTCGGTCCTCAGGCACGATATATATCGAACTCGACCTCGAAAATAACCAGAGCAATCGGGTACGACACGCATGCGCGAGGCGGGGAGAGAAGACAGGCAGCGTGTAATGCCCGCAGTCTGTCACGGGTTCGACTCCCCGCCGCTGCAAAGTCGTTATTTTTTTTTTTCCCCGCTGACTTTTTTTTTGTTGCCGCGGCTCATCTCCGCGCTTAACTGTACTCATTGGTTGCGGGTTCGACTCCCCATCGGTGCAGCATACGACTTTTTTTAGGGAGAGAGAGAGAGGGCTTCTGCTCTCTCAAGCACAGCACGCGTCCGTATCGCATATGTCGGGCGCAGGGGACGCCTGGGAGAGCGCCTGCGAAGCACGAGGTAGGCAACCCCGGCCTACACCCGTGCACCGCTGTACAGCCCAGCATCGCAGGGGCGCGGCCAACACTTGTAGCCTCTAAACATGTCCCTTCAATTTCCTATTGGCAAATTCACACCTTTACATGACGGAAGCTTCCGTGCTCTGGAAACCTCAGTGTGAGACAGTCCATCACTTAGCGGAGGACCAAATGGTCCTACACCCTTTGGTGTGAGGAACAGTGGCCCTACACCAGAAAGTCTACAACTGTCTCACACTAAGGTAACCAGAGTGATGGCGAATAAAGATTCACACATCTACAAGTGTGTGACATCAAGGCTCGGCGCAGGGCTGGGAACGTCGCGATATTCGCGGTACGCAGCACGCTGTGCACACTCCTACGGGCCGGGCCGGGCCGGGCCGGGCGAGGCGCGGCTACACGCTACACGGTAGGCAAGTGACAGAACGGGGTCAGCTCGCTACTTCCCTCTCTCTCCCTCTCTCTCTCTCTCTCTCTCTCTCTCTCTCTCTCTCTCTCTCTCCGTTTACTTGTTTCAGGAGACGAGTGAGCGAGTGAGTGAGCGAGAGCGAGCGAGAGAGAGAGAGAGAGAGAGAGAGAGAGAGAGAGAGAGAGAGAGAGAGAGAGAGAGAGAGAGAGAGAGAGAGAGAGAGAGAGAGAGAGAGAGAGAGAGAGAGAGAGAGAGAGAGAGAGAGAGAGAGAGAGAGAGAGAGAGACAGAGAGAGAGAGAGAGGGAGAGGCGCGTCCTTCCTGTGCATCATGCTTTGTTGAAAACATTTATCATTTGCCTGGGACCTGTACTGCAAAGCCGTACACAGCCGTACACCGGCCAGCAGCGCCAGCCAAGGTCCCTTACCCCTTTCCCCTTCTGCCATCTGTCAGCTGAAAGACGGAAAAAAAATTACGGGAAAGTTCTCCGATTTTTCATTAAATTGTAATGTTAGCATTACACAAAGTGTTCGTTTTTTCTTTTTTTTTTTTTTTTTTTAGTGTCGATGAAAGTTTTGGCCGCATACAAATATTTGTGCCAGACGAGAAGCTTTTCCATTGACTATCCGGCGGGGCTCGCGTGGCCGTGGCTGCTAGAGTAGCGGAGAAATCTGCTCGGCGATTCAACGGTATTAGAACCCACGACACTCGAGTTATTAAAGCAAGCGGTGCGTGTTGCGTGCGGCCCGGCCCTTGTTGTGCAGCTGCAGCGGCTGCGGGCTGCATGCGCCCCGCCCCGCCCCGCCCCGCCCCGCCCCGCCCCGCCCCGCCCCGCCCGCGAGAGAGAAACCTCGCAACTCGCGGTCGGACAGAGTTACGCGGTCCTGTGCCCGGCCGCGGACCATCCCGATGATCACCTCCACCTCCGCGCCGCAGCGCAGGCCAGGCCAGGCCAGCCGACTGATTCAGAACATCGCTCACATGTCTCTGTCCTCGTCACACTCATGGAGCAGCTCCATACCCAGGAGAGGACACCTTCGTGAGTGCGACAAGGACGGAGGCATGGGAGCGAGGCATGGGGGCCGGCGCATGAGGGGAAGTACTTTCATCGGCAAAGACTTCCGAAGTAAGTCAAAGAAAGGAAGCGGTCGGGAACAACCCGCCCCGCCGTGTACGAGCCCGCCGGGCCGGGCCGGCGCGCCACCGCCGCCTCCCCTGCTGGGCACCTGCTGGGTACCTGCTGGGTTCCTGCTGGGTACCCATGTTGGCTTAGTGCCCATGCAAGTCGTCCTGCTCGGCGAGAGAGGCGGGAAGAGTAGGGCTGTCTGCGCCGCCCGGCGCCGCGCCGCGCCACGCCGCGCCACGCCACTGCTCGTGTCCCCGGGATCAAGTCATATCCTTGCCGCGGCCCCGTCCCGCCCCGCCTCGCCCCGCCTCGCCCCGCCTCGCCCCGCCTCGCCCCGCCTCGCCCCGTCCCGCCTCGCCCCGCCGCGCCCCGCCATGCCTTGCCGCATTCCGAGTCGCTGCCCGCCCCGCCCCGCCCCGCCCCGCCCCGCCCGGCCGTGCTGACCACGCGCGCCGGCCAAAACGCCTGCAAATGCATCACCTCCCCTTTTTGACCTAATTCCGCGAGGAAAAAGACCCCAGCGGGTCGGGCGGGTCCGTCCCCGTTCAACATTTTTGCGGTCCTCTCCCTCATCGTGTTCCTCTCCGTAGGGGGCCCGGGCCGGGCCGTCACCCTGTCCGTCACCCGGGTGACACATCCACGGTGACAGACCGGACCGCGGTGACGTGACCACCGAATGTCACGGGGCGTCAAGAACGGCCGCGGTAAGCCGAGTCAGGGACATTTTTTTCCTTTTTTTTCTTTCGGGGACGTCGTGGCGAGGAGGAGGAGGACGGAGAACACCTTCGCGCGCGTCACCAGCTTTACCGTCGCGACGCCCGGCCCGGCCCGGGAGGCGCCGCAAATCAGCTGCGGGCGTCGGCGTCGGCGTCGCGACGCTGCTGCCCAGCCCACCCCACCTGACCGCACCTCCAGGTGTCACAGCTCAGCTGTCACCGGGGCCGAGTGGAGTGATGTCCCCGGGCCGGCGCGGCGGGCGATAAGGGCCGATGGATGGGTGGTGTGCTCCTCGTCCATGGAGGAGGTGGAGGTGGAGGTGGTGGGAGGAGCTTTACGGTTCACGGTCCTCACCGAGACGAGACACCACCACACCACGCAGACTAGGAGAAATGGGCGCATCTCTCCTTTTTCCGACACGCCCACTTACGACACAAAATTCAATCATTTTTTTTTAGCCTCCATGCCGTTATTTTTAAAAAAATCGTCCACCGGACCCGCAAATAAAACGTGAGCTTACAATTTATTTTATTTTTGTACACTCGGGTACATGTTTAGCACGAGAAGAGGACACTAGTTGTGGTGGAGCCGGTAGCGGTAAACAGTAAGGCACCCCGTAAGGCGGCGGGGCGCGGAGTAGGGGGGGGGGGGAGCATGGCGTGCCCAGCCCGGCCCGGCCCGCACAGTACCCAGGTACTTGCTCCACATGTAAGGTGTGTAGTCCCCCCCCCCCCGGGTACCACTCAACGCACTCGGATGACTCGGGGCGCAGCGCAGCGCTGCGCGTTACACCCGTACTCCAAAGCGTTTGAGAGGAAGGGGACCGGAGACACAGTTGTAGGAGCGCGTAGCGGCCGCGGCCAGCAGGCCGGGCCGGGCCGGGCCGGGGACACGCACGGGGAAACAATATACCAGGGAAATTTGGAGGAATAAAAACTGGCGTGCAGAGCATTTTGTAACCTTACTGTATACGGTGCGATGGTAAGATTTTTTTTTTAAATACGCCGTCTGACTTGTTTCACCAGATTGCGTGAAAAGGCGCTCAGGGAAGGACGCGACTTCTCAAAACCGAGTTTATCAGTACTAGTTGCGGACGCAACGAATCTTTAATCGCGCAACTCGGATCCTGCAGGGGCGGGGCGGGGCAGGGCGGGACGGGGCGGGGCGGGCCGCGGACAAGAACACAAAGTCCATTCTACACTGTACACCCCTTCTCTTTTCCGCGCCGCGGTATTTAGGTCTTCGCACCCGCGGTGTGTCCGGGCCGGGCCGGGCCGCGGCGTGGTGTCCTGCTCGCACCAGCGCCAGCCCTGCCCAGGTAACCAGGCGGGCGGGGCGGGGCGGGGCGGGGCGGCCAGTACTGTACAAGGGCGCCGCGCCCGCCCCGCCCCGCCGCGCCCCGCCACACCTCGCGCCGCGTAATGCCCCACTGTCCCAGTGGTCCACTGTGCGGGGCCCGGCCCGGCGCTGGCCACAGCCGTGGCTGACCACTGCGGCCCCGAGCGCCGCGCCGCGCCGCACCAAGGCCACGGTCAAAGGCACGCTCAGGGCCACGGCCTCTGCCACCTCCGTCGCGCCGGCCGGCCAACCGGAGGGAGCCGCCATCGCCGAGGCCGCCGCCAGGGCTACTACCAGGACGGCCTCCAGGGCCGCTGCCAGGGCCACTACCAGGACGGCCTCCGGGGCCGCCGCCAGGGCCACTACCAGGACGGCCTCCGGGGCCGCCGCCAGGGCCACTACCAGGACGGCCTCCGGGGCCGCCGCCAGGGCCACTACCAGGACGGCCTCCGGGGCCGCCGCCAGGGCCACTACCAGGACGGCCTCCGGGGCCGCCGCCAGGGCCACTACCAGGACGGCCTCCGGGGCCGCCGCCAGGGCCACTACCAGGACGGCCTCCGGGGCCGCCGCCAGGCCACTACCAGGACGGCCTCCAGCGCCTCCTAACAGTCCGCCCCTCAGCTCCACAGACTCGGGCCGACATTGTGAGAGGTAGCAGATGACGGGAAGCTGGCGCCGAGGCGAGGACGCGATGTCCTCTGCGGCTGGAGGCGGTTTACGCGCGGAAGCTGCGAGCGTGCCGGGACGTCACGTGACGCGACACGGGCGGGTCGCGTGCGCCGGAAGCGCCGTGGATGTGCCGAGAGCACGGCGGGGCGCGCGCGGCGGGAGGCGGGGAGCAGGACGGCTATGGCAGGCACGCTGCCGTCAAGGGGACGTCGTTGAGGGTCGGGTAAGGCCTGGCCGAGAGGGCGCACGTGCTGAAGGGGGATCGGGGACGCGCCGGAGGCACCCGGGGGTGGATCAGGGATCAGGGTCGAGCATGGTGCCAAATGGGACAAGTGAGCACCGCGCTGTCGCGCTGTCTCTCTCGCACTCGGGGAGGTCCCCTGGCAGCCCAGCCCGACCGGGACCGGCCCGGACCGACACCTGCGCGCGCCGCCCCGCCCCACCCGGCTAGAGAGAGAAAAAAAATCACCGGACTGTCGTATCGCGTTGGAGCCGCGATCCCTCATGTGCACAGCTTAGCACACATACATGTGTGTGTGAGTGTGACGAGCTTTACCTCCGCGATTTCTTAATCATGAGCAAAGAGCGAGAGGGACAGAGACGGAGAACGCCCCGCCCCGCCCCGCCCTGTCCCGGGCCGTGCTGCACTAGGCGGGCGCGGTGCAGTGCAGCGCGGGCATGTACAACAGGTCCCGTTCCACCGCGCCAGCCCAGCCGCAATCCTAGGGTCCCCCCGCCCCGCCCCGCCCCGCCCCGCCCCGCCCCGCCCCGCCCCGCCCCGCCCCACCCGCGTGTTTCATACGTTTGTCCCCCTGATTGCCGCGCCGCGCCGCCGCCAGCCAGGGCGGCCCATTACTTTAATTGTGCTTATGGCGACGCGATCCTCTAAATGGAGTAATTATCTGCAACCACCTCGGAGAGCGATCCCGCCCCCGCCCCGCCTCACACCGCCCACCGCGCCCGTCAGGGCAAATGCATTATTCCACATTTCCGCAAACGGTCGCTTTGCTCGGGCCTCGAGCCCCTGGCCGCCCCTGCGCTGCGCTTTCCCTCAGGAGGTTTATGGCCTCACACCACGCCGGGGCGGGGCGGGGTGGGGCTGAACGGGGCGGGCCCGATCACACACGTGCACACCACTAACTCTGCTGCACGGTGCAGCCTGCACCCGGACCGGACCGGACCGACCCAAAGTGGACAGGCCCGGGGCCGTGCGTGAGGTCCTGAAGGTCCTGAAGCCAGAGCGGCCAGTGGCCACATTGTGGTCACTTTACACAGCTAAACGTCACTCATACATACGATAAGCACAGGAAAGATTTACTGAGTCATATGCCAGTTATAAAGATCATTCCAGATTAATGCTTGTTTACAGTGCTTAAAATTTTTCAAGTGACAAAACTACAAGTGTTTCAGGAATCACATAACTTTCTACGTTAATTTATGCACACCACAGCCATGTTACTGTTTGAAAGAGACGAATCACTCTTCATCAATTACAGCGACAATTGTGAAAACCCTCACATTTAGACATAGCGGAAAGAGTTAGGCACTTGAAATTTTTTGAAAAAATCCAAAGACATATTTCTACTCATTGTCATAGAGTTACTTTTAATATAGACCCACTCTTAGAAAATATATTGGTTTGAAAACAAGCATAATGAATAAATTACGGGAAAGAAATAATAAAATGATAATGTTCTAGCCATGCACATTTAAAATTTAAAATAAAAGAAATTAAGAAATATTTGGAAACATGGGGGAGGGCAGAGTTCTTAAGTGGGGGGTGGGTGTTATATCAAGGACTACTTTTCAAAACTTCGATTTCAATTCAGGAATAACTTCTCACCGAACCTAACCTATTAAAGCCTTTTCTAGAAGTTGATCTTTCGTAACGAAATGTATCTTTCTAGTTCTAGACATAAAACCCACAAAGTATTGAACACTAAAGAAGTTCCCACAAAAACCAGTCGATTCGTGTCAGCCCCCCCTCCGACAAGCCGCCAGAATCGCGAGGTTTGTCTGAGACATCTCTCGTATTAAAAAAGTTTGAAAAAAGTTTAGCACTTACCTAAGGCAGGTGATCCGAAAAATAATGGGCCCTTCAATCTTCAACCGTAACCAGAGGTTAGGTCCCACACTAACACCGGATATCTGAATTACTGACACTAATTTGAGGACGTAATATTCAAAACGGTACTTTTCGCGAGTACTGAGCGTTATTATTTATATTTTCCAACGGCAGAAACGTTTCCACCCGTGCGACGGCGGCAAAAAGATCACGAGACGAGACGAGACGAAACGGACCGAACTGAAGACAACTGAAGAGCGAGTGCACTGTTGAAAAATACCACGGTAAATGCCTCCGGTGCGCGCCGTTAATTTGTTACCTGGTCCTGCCTGAACCGTAATTTTTGACTACGGTCTGAATCTTACGGTACGCTCCGTAGCCTGCAAATATTTGGGGGAAGTTCAATGGAGAACATTACACACGCAATGAAGTATAGTCCGCACCGTAAGGTTCGGACGGGGGCGGGGCGGCGGGCTCTGGATCACAAGAATCAAGAGGATCGTCTGCTGAGAAGCTAAGTAGGGACGGATCGGAAAATCCAGTGGCTTCTCGAAAAAGTATATTTTTCGCTCTTGAACTTTGCTTTCCTGGAGGCTCGTCATCAAGGCAAGGCAAAATTGTGCCCTGACCCCCCGGCGACGACGCGCGCGTCGCTAACTTCATAAACCTCCCGCCCGCACCTCGCGCCCGCTAGGTAGGCCACCCATTTGACACCCGTGCCCGGGAGACACTCTTGCCAGCAGCAGCTGGCAGGTGAGGTGTAGCATCAGATTTGTACCCGTACACCCGCGATACAAATCCCCGCGGGCATCTGTACCTACCCCAGTAGCGCAAATGCACTTGAATGCGAATTTAATGCGGCAATGCGCATTAAAATGCGCATAAAAGGTAACACATTTCTGACACATTTAATGTGCATTAAGCGCATTAAACGCGCCGCTAACGCGGCAATGCACATTAAATGCGTCATAATGTGTTACCTTTTATGTGCATTGGCGCTACTGGGGTAGGGTACAAAGCACCAGGGCACATATACTTTTACGCCGTCCCGGCTGAGCCGTGTGTGCGCCAGTGTACTGCAGGTACCGCACGCGCACGCCGCACGGGATTGCTCAGCCGAGCCCGAGCTCTGCCCGGGCCCGGCCCCGGCAGCGGCTCAGCCAACAATAAGGGAGCTGGCGAGGTTCTGCCCGTGCAGTCCCGTGTATTATCGGGAGCGGACCGCACTGGCTGGGCCGCCTTCGCCTTGTGTTGTCCGGTCCCCCACTGTTCTGGGCTGCAGTGTTTCGCGTCGCCTTCGCCCGCGCCCGCTGCGATCAAGTCCGATGTTATCACCGCTGCAGTAACGACTCGGCCTGGGGCGGGGCGGTGCGTGCCGACCACCGCCAGCACCTGGGGACACCCTTAGCACCAGGGAACACCCACCTGAGAACACCCATAGAGCGTCATCATGGCTCTGGATCTGGATCCGCTGCCACAGCCGGCACTACTGCTAAAATGTGAGTCACTAAATCCATGGGCTGGGTGTGAGGCTGTTCTGTATTGTAGGATGAAATGTCTGTATTGCATTTAATCGCTTTGGAAACACGCTGGGAAGGCGGAGGGAGGAGAGGAGAGAGAAAATCTAGTGGGAGTCAAAGTAGTGAAAAACTTTGATTTATATAGATAGGCAGGGAGTTTTGTTTAGTTCACGCGCGAAGTCTACAATATTGCAACCTCTGTACTTCCTCATAATTTTTTAAGTTGAGCAACAAGGAATTATGTAAAAAAACAACAAGTATATTTATTATATTTCTCATCTTTATCACCACCATTATAATCACTGCACCTGCAATAATGCTAAGTCATAAAAAAATAAAACATGTCAAAGTGACACAAAAAGTAATAATAAATCATGAAGTTTACCCACAGGACCGTAAGAAACAAAGAGTAGAGCAAATGGCATGTATTAGGAAATATAATCTTGAGGCATGAGGTATTTTTCATTTTCCAAGATTTAGAAAGAAAAAAAAAGTAGAAAAAAAAAAGCAGGAAGATTCATTCAGGATTTCTACTGTTAAACAACCCTCATAATGAAGGGATCTGCCTTAATGTCTACTCAAATTTGTTATCTGTACATATACATAGATGTAAATATATATATATACATATTCCTTTCTCATCGTCAGCGCTTCATGACAATACAAGAATACACCAAACATCAGACCTCTTATCAGCTACTGAGCTGCCACTGAGCACTAAGACTTACTTGGTTTTCCATTTTATTTACTGTACTACTTTATTACATATTGAGCCTGATAGCTTCACCAAAGTGAGGGAACAATCAAAATATTTAAGAGAGCATAATTCATTTGAGGCACTAAATTTTTATCTACAAAAACATATTTGTCCGGTCCAATCCCTATATGACTTACAAAGGACAACATCACACAAAAGTTGCGAGAGGAAGAAACAAGGGAAGCAACCTAAAAAAGAAAATTCAAAATAGGAATGTTACAGAAATTTTAAATTGTTGCCTGCATTCCAGCAACTAAAACCATTAATTTCTTTCCTTTTTTTGATTTTTAGCAAGCTGTTTGAGTATTTTTAACACCTAGTTTTCTTGGCACATTTTTCTACTTGCACTACGGACTTATTTATTTTTAACATAAAATTTAAAATGAAAAATCTTTTTGAACTTTAGTTTGCTTTCCTCTTGGAGATAAAAAGACACACATTCCAAATATCTAGTTTCACAAGTTTGTTTAACATATTAAGTGTGGCATGTCTATGCACAAGGTGATTCATTATACGTATACTCAAAAACTTGCCACACAAAATGTTGAACAGTTGAACAATTCACTTTTGTTACCATCAAACAGTTGGTTTCACAGCCTGTACTTCTAAATCTTCAAATGATTTAGATATACATTTTTTAATTAACAGACAAAAAGAATGTGAACCATGTGTCAAGAAACCTCTAGAGTTATAAAGTTTCTATCTAAATACAAAAAATTTGACACTTCAAAATATTAAAACACTTGAAAGAAATTGATAATTGGTACCTTATTAATTAACATGTATAACATGTATATCAGTACACAAATTAAAAGAAACAAACCAGTTTCAAATAAATAAAGAATTCTGATTTATACCTAGCTACATATCAAGCGTATTTATTTTCTTTCCCTCCTTTCTTCTGTTAAGAGGGTTATAATAGACCACTTTAATTAGGAACTGATAATAAGCAGTAATATACCCGAGATGCATTAAAATTCAGCAAACTTTTAAAACATTCAAGAAAATTTTATGAAAATAATTATTATCTTGGGGACCAGCCCACGACAGTTAAGAACTTTTGCACAATACATTCTAAACAGAAACAATGTGCTTCTGTGTCTTTTATGTATCTTTTACCAGAGGTCTTTCAAAGACTTTACCAGCAAGTCAGAAACCTTTGTTATCACTGATGTCACCTTATTTTAATTTCTTCCTGCGAGGTAAACATGCACACCCCCCAACCGGACTAGTGGCTGGACTTGCATTTTGAGAACTTGCAAAAAAAGGAAGAGGAATATCAACATCATCTAGATTTGAAAAATATTCTTCAGTCTTGCATTCAGGATCTCCTGAATCTGTTAAAGCCTTTTGTCAGCTAGCCTTCAGAACAGAGCGTAGATCTTCTGGAAGAGAAGTTACAAGGTCAGACAGCCTCATTTCTAATCTTTCTCGAGTTGTGTCAGCCAGAATTGGCTCAGAGTCTGCTGGTGCTTGTAATCTTTGACGAATTCGAAGAACCATGTCAACTACTTCCACCTCTTGCTTTCCCCTGACCCACATCTTTAAATCCTGTAATTCACAAAATAAAAAAGATAACATTGTCAGAAAATTACATAAGAATAATGGACAAAGCGTTAAGAATTCCATGGTGATACATACTGCATCAGAGAGTGCCTCCAGTTGTAGTGACTGCAATTTCTGGGTTACCTCTCGATATCGAGCATTAAACCAGCCACTGAAATTAGGTGACCTAAAGAAACGCTTATAAAGGCCAGCCCAATCACCTTTGATACCACTAGTCAACTGCGGACCTGCAGTGCTCAAAGTAGCAAAAAAATCATCAGGGTTGAAGGGGCGAATAGAGGGTGGTGCCTACAAGACATTGACAGTGGATTTAGTAAACTGCAGCTCTTCATTTCAATGAAATTTTGCACAAACTAAGAGTACAACTAACCTTGTATGGTGATATATTTTTATGAAGAGGCATGAGACTTGCCATGTATCTTTCCAGGGGAATCATAAAACTTTGAGTCAATTCCAAGAGATGCCTACGCAACAACGCACTTTGAACTTCATCAGGTCTTTTATTTTCCATGCCTTTCAAAAGTTTCTTCAGAATAGCTTTGTCTTTTTGTAAAAATGGTTGGTACTGGGTATACACTCCAGGCTTTGAGTCTAACATTTTTATATTTGTGCCTTTCTTTAATTTTTGTTTATGAGCAGCAACTGAAAAGATAAAAGATTTTCTTTAGTTCAAACAAATTGTAATTCAAGAACAGAACAGATCTCTTAATGTTATTAAAAGAAAATAAAAGCTAAGGTTGCATACTCACTACTGTTTGATTTGGGTGTGTCACATATCCTAATTATATGGGGCCAGTGGTGTAAAGTTTTGGCAAAGAAAGGATTTGTGACTCCCAGTATGACAGGTGGTGGTGCATGAGCACGAGTAGTATATTCTTTAAATTCACTATCATGGATGGTGAAGTATGGTCGAAAATCAGCACAGTACATCAGTGGGGTGATTATACTGTAAGAGAGAACTTTCTTTGAACCATCTGTCAATACAAATTTAATAGCAAAAAGATAGAAGAAAAAAAAATATTATTACCTAACAAGAGCCTGTACCATATCGGAGCATGTTGTAGGGAGCGAAGCCATAACAACAAGAGGCTCTGCGGTTAGTACTAGCTCCCAGAGCAAGTGAATGTGTGATACAACTCCAGAGAAACAGTTAAATAAATTGACTTCATGTGGTGTTGGTAACACAGTAACTGATAACGATGATGCTGGCCCCTCGACTGAGAGAGGGCCTGGCAGTGGCGATGATGAGTTTACACCCACATCCTCTGTTGTAGGTGTAAGAGCATTCGGTGAATGACCATTTGTTTTACTGTTGTTGCTTGGTATGTGTGTCTGGAAAAAAAGGAAAAATATGATTAATAGGCTAACAGTCAAATCTTCATTTCAAATAACTTTGATATGTATTGTGTACAAATTTGAAATTTTTACGAATTGTTACTAACCTGAATGATCATGCCAAGGAGTGGTAGGCTAACAGTTTCACCAGGAATGGGACAGGGCCAGCGGTCTATTTCACTGCATGCTACTTCAATACTGGCTTCTCCATGGTTGAAATACTCTGGCGATATTAAATGGCTAACTTTTGTGAACAAGCTAACAAAGGGCAATCTGGAGATGATAACAACACTCTGTAATTTAGAATTAGAAGAAGAAAGTTAGTAACCGAAGCATAAGTGATGAGACACAGAAATCAAAAATCTTGGTCAGGTCAAATAACCTTCTGAAAATATCCTCGAGGAATGGTCTTGTCTTTAACTTGTCTAAAGTAAACATATCCATAGAAATATCCAGATTGTATTTGTAAATAAGCAGGGCATTTCTGATTGTAAGCACGATGCTCTTGTCTCAGAGGATGTCTGCCAGGAGCTTGTCTTATTCTCATATGGAACTGAGTGTCACCCATACATCCTGAGTTTGAATCTGGGAAAGCTAGGTAGCAAATGTTTGTCTTCTCTTGCTCTGATAACTTCACATGACCGGGGTATACGACCTGAAAACAATATTAATATGAAGTTAGCAGAAGAAAAGCAGGAATAGTATTTTGATGGCTTGGTTAAAATATGGAAGTTAAAAACACTCTGGTTCAATAGAATTATTCTAATGAACATTGGTTCTTTAAATTCAGGTCTATGAAATATTAGTTAACATATTTCCATCCAACAGCACACACAATCACAGAAAGAAAATGAATTAAAACTTCACTGTTTAAATTACAGACGAGTATATGATCATGTAACCTAATACAAGCTGATGCCCGAACTCGATAGACAGGACAGTTCAAGCATAAATTCGACTTAAATAACCTATGTTACAAGTATACCTCCATAGCCTGGCCGAGTTCCAGGTCGAAAGTTACAATACAGATGCAGTGAATCCAGCTTGAAAAGCGGTCCCATGGCAGCACAGTTGCATTGCGACTTTCATCGCGAGGAAAGTTGCAGATTTCATCGCTAGATTTTGACGATAAGCACTTAGACGAGGCCATATTTCGGACATTTCTCCATCAACAGCGTCTGCAGCAGGTCTTGTTATTGTTTTCACTGATAGTTGATGATAGTGCTGCGCTCTTCCGTTTGATTCTCTAACTGCTAGAAAAATGTTCTTGTCTTCTTCTTCCTCTTCTTGGGCAGGAGAGGAGAGAAGGCTGTGACAAGCCAATTTCTTTGCTTTGTGAACGCGCTTTGACCGTGCGATCGCATTTTGTTCATGTGTGGAGTCGCATCAGCACCCATCTCGCTATTTTGTGTGTGTTTCCTCGAAGTTTTGTGGCGAATTTGCGCTGGATAGGCATTTCAAACTTTGAAAATGAAGTTAGTGGACAATGTTATTCGAAGTTTTAAAGTTGCGAAGGTGTTTCGGGAGAACACCGACAAGATCAACAGCATTGACTTTTCGCCTAGCGGAGAAACATTGATTTCCTGCAGCGAGGACGACCAAATTGTCATTTATGATTGCGAGAAAGGAACTCAGATGCGAACTGTAAACAGCAAAAAGTATGGAGTAGATTTAATTCACTTCACACATGCGAAAAATACGGCCATTCATAGTTCTACGAAAGTAGATGACTCCATCCGATACTTGTCTCTTCATGACAACAAATACATTAGATACTTCCCAGGCCACACTAAGAAAGTTGTCACATTGTGTATTTCTCCAGTAGAAGACACTTTCCTGTCGGGGTCCGTCGATAAGACACTTCGACTTTGGGATCTTCGCTCTCCAAACTGTCAAGGATTAATGCACTTAGCTGGTCGACCTGTAGCTGCGTATGACCCAGAGGGGCTGATCTTTGCAGCAGGAGTTAACTCGGAGAGCATAAAACTCTACGATCTAAGGTCTTTTGATAAAGGCCCTTTTGTCACATTCAAATTGACTCAGGAAAGGGAATGTGATTGGACTGGACTGAAATTCAGCAGAGATGGAAAAACAATTCTTATCTCCACCAACGGTTCCATTATCAGGTTAATTGACGCTTTTCATGGCACACCTCTCCAAACCTTTACTGGTCATCTAAACAACAAAGGAATTCCTATTGAAGCATCTTATAGCCCTGATTCGCAGTTTATCTTCAGTGGATCAACTGATGGAAGAGTTCATGTATGGAATGCTGGCACAGGTTACAAAGTATGCGTTCTTGCTGCTGATCACACTGCCCCTGTGCAATGTGTCCAATTCAACCCGAAATACATGATGCTTGCATCTGCGTGCACAAATATGGCATTTTGGCTTCCTACGGTTGATGAAAGCTAGTCTCCAAGTTAAAATTCAGAATTGGCCCATTGTCTTAGTCATTTATGCCCTGAGATTTCCACTGTTTTCTTTTTTCTTTTTGTTGTTTATTTTCCTGTTTTGGAAGATTTTAAATCTTGACTTGCATTTTCATTTTATAATCCCTGCTATTCAAATAATACACTTCGATGAACTGAACATTTGATATGGTTCTCTCATCATAAAATGTAATTATGGAATGAAATCTGAATGAAATATGAAATTTATACTTTCACATTTAAGTTTTGTTTGGAATTGTATTTTTTGGTTTCATGTCAACATGTAAAGTGAACTGTGTGTATAGATGTAATTATGACTGGTGCCGTATGGCAGAATACCTTCAACCCCTCTCTAGCTAACTATATTACATAAACTGATATTTTAAGAACTACAGCACAATTTTGAAGGATGACACTAGCAGAAGTTACTCTTTCGACTGTTGGATTTCAATGATAGTTTGATCCTGATTTTCTCTGTCTTCCATGATTGTTTGTTTTTCATCATTGACTGCAATTAGTCATGTTCTATTTGTACCTAAGTCTTTGTAAATTTTGTGATCACAAGATTTTGGGTACTTATCAAGTTTCTGGACAGATATCTTGAATCAGTAACTTCCTGCCTTGTCAATTTCTTTTAATTGAATATTTAGTTTGAGTCATTTCTTATGATCTTCAGTCAACACCAGTTTAATTTTAGACATAACTTTTAACCATCAATTGGTTTGTTAGATATATTGTTGCATAAATCTAACAGAGAGGGGCCGCAAGCTATTCATTAATTCAACTTGTGATTATAATTTGTAATGTAGCTTTTGTTAAGTGCTATGTATATATCTTGTCTTGGAATCAAGTGGAGTACTGTGGGGATTTTATGGTCTTTAAAAGGCTAATGTGATGCCGAAATTGATTAGCAGTTTATATCCATAGATGCAAATTTTATTGTAGTTTGGAAGTCCATTTTTTGAAAGTATTTGGATGGGTGCTCCCAGATACTGTGCTAATCATGTGGAATCAGAGGGAAAAGCAACATGCAGATATTTTTGGTTAGCCCTGTCACCATTCAGATCATCAGGTGCACAAGCTTCCCTCCAAGTGTCCTTGTATCAATTATAAGCCTTCTTGGTTTTGTAGAAATTCTGTCTTGATTACCAAGTAATTATATGGTCTCTACTCTAGCCTAGCTGAATCATATATGTGATAGATATTGTAATGTAATATGTGTAGGTATAGTTTGTAAGCATTGGCCCTTGCAGCCAAAATAAATTAGTTTCTAAGAAGATTGGTTGTAGGTAATTCATATAGTTACCTAGTGAATATTAGTTATCAAAAAGACTGCCGTGACTTAGTTAATCTTTCTTTTATGACCTTTATATGACCCTGTGGAATTGGTTTTGCTTAGTTCATATTTGTGCTATCAAAGCTTACATATGTTTGGGCTATGTTAGTTGAATAAAATTGATGTGCTGTGTATGCTTTGGTATATCAAAGTATCCTTGTATTTTGTTGTAGATGTGTCCTTTTTTTCTCTTTCTCTCTGTGATGCTTGTTCTAAAGCTGATACAGTGAGACTATTTATTTGTACATACTGTAATCTTTTTAGAGTATGTTTGATTTCTTTGCTGGTCACGTAACAAGATTGTTAAATTTTATTTATATTATTCTGTGCTTGTTTTATTTTGGGTTTGTCTGGTTTAAGCCGAACAACACCAAAGACTTCATTGCACATTTGCACCGGGAGGTGCTTTGAAAAAGATTGGTACAAATACCCCAGTTATGGGTTTGATAATGCTAACCTCTAGGTGTGTATGCGTAAGTATGTGTGTGTGTGCGTGTGTGAATGTATAAAAGTGTGAGAGAATGAGATACATCTTTTAACTTTGTTTTTTCTTCTTTTTTTTTCTTCCTATTTTTTGTTTGCTTAGTATAAATACTATGAGATTTTTCTGATCTAATCATAATCTCTGGAGCAAATTGAGAAATTTATTTCACCTTGACTTCAGATGGAGACATAACTTGAATATTTTCCCCTTATGAGTCCTCATATGTCCGTTTTTGAAAATTAGAACTTCACTCTTTACTATAAATTGGAAAAATCCTACTCCGTAAAAATGTCTCCAAGAGAAGATTTGATTCTCCAGCTGGGATAAATGTTAAAAAATAAAACAAAAATAAAAACGAAAGCTATGAGCTGATTTGAATGAACACTCTTGAAGTTCAGCATTTGAGTTCTAGATTGGCAATGTTGCAACATCTTACTTCATTGTCTTTGGCATTGCTGCATTTACCTGTGGTTTAAGTTACCTCTTGAGTGTTAACTTGACCAGATCTCATGATTTGTAAATTGTCAATGTATTGAGTTCTTAACTACCTTTATAGACAGCTTAGTGTGTTCTAACACAATGCTTCTATGCCCAAAGATAATGAATTGTCTTTCTTGTTGTCCTGATGAACTAAGTCCTGTGATGTTTACTTGTAGTCTCCATCATAATGTGTTAATAAAATTTACTTTTAATAAGTTTTCTGTCTCATTTTTGTTATTAATGCTAATTTTGTACTTTTCTGCAAATTGATAGGAAAGCCTCATAATTTCCAATACTATGCTTGAATGCATAACTTTTTAAACTTAACAAATTACCATTTAAAATTCCAGTTATAAACTTTCCTCCAGGATATGATACCCAATTATTTTAAGTTATGGATTATTTTCACATGTGCTGTGCGCTGTAGTGAATCAAAATTATAACTACCAAATTACCATCAAAGCCCCCTGTTTGCATATGAGTAATTATTATGTGCGCAAAAACCCATATTATACATCTGTCCAGCTATGAAGGTATGCTGTTTGCAGCATAATACATTTTCAGTAAAATTATAAGTCAGCTCTAAGGGAAAGATTGAATTGAGTCCACCACCCTGTTCTGTAATTTGTTGTGATCCAAATATGATAGAGGCTGAAGCAAATCTGAAGTCTGCTGGCTGTTATATGGGGAACCAAAGAAAAGGCTGTTAAAATATATGAAGTGGAAACATGATGTGAATGTGATTCATCAGCCTTAGGTTAACATTGGTTTATTTTATTATAAATCTCTTCTTCTCAGGAAGTAGAGTCTCTATGTTAACATATCAGAAAATGATTGCTATGTTAATTTTGTCAAATAATTGGGAAACTGTGCTTATTAACAGTAATGTTAGTTCCCGACTACCCTTACTTTCAATATATCTTTTATGCTGATACTCAGAAATTACTACAGGCTTTTAAAAGAAAATTTAGAAACTGCCGTCACCTTTGCCCAAACTCATGGTTACGGGGGTAGTAACTTGTATCTGCCAAATTTTTAATTGAGCACAGTTGCCCTCAGGACATTAGATGCCTAAAAATTCCCACCTTTATTTTTAACATTCAAAGCTGTTACTTGTATATTATTTCTTCACTTACTTTTTATTTGGGGCTACGGAGATGATCTCAATGAAGTGGTTTTAATCCCTTTACCTTGACAAGGGAGTTGCGCTTTTAAGAAATTTGTAGCTGGAGCTATCAATACCATATGAAGTCTGTCTCGGGTGCTTTGTTATATCAAATTCTGTCCTTAGATTTCCTGTAGATCTGACTGTGAACAAAATGCAAATTTAGTTTCTTACCACAAACCTAGCCCCTGCGTATCATGCTCAGAAATGGGATGATGCCATGTTAAACATTTTATTTTCTAGTTTTTCATTTAAGTTTTGCTTGTAATCAACACATTTATTACAGCTTGTTATTGTACTTGTCTCTATGGAGTACACACACTCAGTTAATGTTGGTATTTCATTTACATTGTTGTAGATACATCTCTTTGGAATCCACCTTGAGAATCATATTAGAAATATTGTGGTATTAAAAACTTGCAATTTTCTTAGTATATATAGATGTGTTTAATGTATAGAATATTGATCAACTAGACAAGTAGTGGCAGTTCTAAATGTTCTATAGGTAATTTCCATGTGTTATCAGTATTTTCAGCAGCTTGTGTAATCTAATACATCTTGGTTTTTGATGTTGTGAAATTCTGTCCTTAGAATGTTTCATCTTTCAGTTGCAAAAAGTTCCTCTATTATTTTTTTTAACCCCCCTCCCCTCCTTTTTTTTTAACATTTTGAGTGATGTTTATAATTTAGGCACTTGTGGGATTGAATGTGTGTGCAAGGAACACAACTGAAGCAGAAGGTTTAAATTTACTACAGAATGAATACCAAGTACTTTTGTAACATTGATTGTGTGTTCAAAACTGTTAACCATAACGGGAAATAACTGGAAACAAATAAAAAGCGCAAGTGCACTATAAATTTAGTTTTTATTTTCTTTCTTAAACAATAGACAAAATTCCAATGGTAACAGGAAAATGACAAATTTCTACAACAACAATCCTTCCAAATATAAAACTCATTTCCTTACCTGAAAAAGAGAAAAAAATATTAAGTGAGCTAAAGCCATTGCATAAGTAGTAGTGTGAAAGCAGATGTACAACTCACTGCTGAGTATTTCCATCTTCTGTGATAACAGTCCTTTCAACTCTCTGTAAAACATTTTAAAAAGTCAAATGAGACTTTTGAACAACTTAAAAAAAAAAAAAAAACTAAAAAGAAAGTAAAAAGTAACTTACTCCATCTGGGTGCCTGATTATTTTTTCCATGGACGTATGCCCATTAACATTTGAATAAATGGTAACAGTTGAACTAGACTGTCCAAAATATGGTTCTTTTCCTGGTTGAAGAATCCCACCGAATAGACCACTGCTGAACAAGTCATTACCGAAAAAGGGTAAGGAGCCATCTGTCATTGGATTACTTCTCTCCGGCAATCCATTTGAAGGTCTCAAATCTTCTATGATTGAACCAAGACCTTCATTATTTAACCTTTGATATGATGGAAAAACAACATAAAGGTAATTATTAAATTGAAAGGCATTAATGGGAGGCTATGGCTGCATGTTTGGCTGAATGTTATACCTATCATCAAGAATTTGGTCTTGGCCATTCCATTTTGCACCTGACTTTGATCTAAATTGTGGTTTTAATACTTCATCTCTTGGGTCTAAAGGAGGATGACTTATTTCAGGATTAGAAGGCATATTTGGGAGACTGGGCATGTCTCCAGTAAAAGGTGGGGATCCAAATGGCCCATGGCTGTCGTCTACAAAACAAGCTGTTATTAGTTTCTCATTGGAAATTAGAATTAAAAGGTAACTTGTCCAGGAAAATGCCCACCTTCAAAACCAAAACCAGAGAAGGGATTGCCAAATGAAAAACCAAATGAGCCCATCATAGTGCGCATTTGCTGCTCCATGAATTTATGAACCTGGGCTATTTCTGACTCAATTTGACTTATGTCAGGAGGGATGTGTTGATCTCTGCTGAAAGTTTCACAAAAAAATCAATTAAAAAATGATATGTACTCTCTAGCTATTTTAATTACATAAGGCAATAACGTATGAGTATTGCGTCACCAATTGGACTTGATCATTAAGATTACGTACTTAAATGGAACTATGTGTCCATTGTTGAAAATTGATATCTGTGTTTGTTGCTGGAGTGATTTCTCATTGTCATTACTGTAAACAGAAAAATAAAAGGGGTTCCACATATGTTGGCACACACATATCTTCAATAAGTAGTAGATCATCAAAATACAAATATTGTTTCTTGTTTAAAACGGATGTACAACAAGCCAAATAATTAAGAAAATTTCGTAAAACCTCATAAAATAAAAACTATATCCATGTTTTTTGTTATTTTTTAAATTATACTGCTTGCTTACCTTGACGAGTTTCCTCCAACCCCAAAAAATCTTTTGACAGCGTCGAACAACATGATTTCTTCAGGGCATGTGTTAAGTACAGATGCTAAGATCGGAAGGAACAAAACTCTTTCGAGCAATTCCAAAGCTTTCAATTTCTCAGATTGAATTTCGGGAGAATTTATGAGAATTGACCTACAGTTTCACCGTTTTTCGTTACCATGTACCATTCACCATCACCATTTGTTGTTCTAGACGTCTCTAGCAGCCGACGTTAAGGCAGAGGGCGCTGTCACTCTACACTAGCGCTGTATGTGGCAAAAAGCTAGTACTACATTAAAAAACGGTATTTTTTTTCCTGAAATGAAGACTTATGTGGGCACAAATATGTCAATGCTTCGTATTTAGGATAAAAATTGATTTTTAATGGTTTGGAAGAATGCTAGTAGCCTGATTAACGGCCTTACTATTCCTCCACCGCTTACTACACGCTGTCACGTGACCAGCCAGCCAGAGTTGCGACTCTCTGTACAGCGCACCTCTAGGTGACGTCAGTGGTCTCCGCCACCTCCAAGAGCGGAGCGCAGCTTTAGCAGCGTCAGTTGCGCTCAGACATGGAACATGGCGAAAGGGTGTGCGTCGTTCTTGAGTGGACAATCACATCAGTTAACGAGGTCTTTAGAAAGAATTTTAGAAGATGCTCACGTCAGTGGTGAGCTGAAACTAAGTGGACGAAAGTTAAAGGATTTCCCGAAGACTGGAGGCAAATATGATCTCAGCGACACCGTCACCGCAGGTAAGCTTACGACGGACATCATCCACTGCTCCTTCTCCGAGCGTGACGTGAGGAGAAAAAGTATTGTATTGTCGCCGAATACCACCGGGTATTAGAATGTCTTTTGCTACAAGTCCCATATACTTCTCCGCCATTTTGTAAGCCCCTTGTCTTAAGATTTGAAATTTGACGTTTTCTTCTGATTTGCTCGCTCTGCACCGGTCCTTCTCCTTTGACCAAAAAAATATCCCGTGTTTACTTTTTTTTACGCCTATAGGCTCCCCCGTCAACCCGTACGCCTGAAATCTTTGCGTTCATTATTACAGGCATATTGCTTAAAAAGTCGTTCAGAAGTAATTGCGATGTATAATCCACCAGCTGATTACTTTTGTTTCTGCTGTTTACATTGTTTAATTTCCTCATTTAGGTTATGATTGCGTTTATCGAAAACCTTAATTGTCGCTACCGAGCAAGCTACCGAGCAGTAATTAGTCTAAAAATCAGCAGTTGTGGACTCAACGCCGCAGTGCTTAACAATTGTTCAGCAACTTTCAGCTGTCTGTCTAACGGGAACTCGTAGCTTCGGGGAGTACTTTCCTTCCTTGCCTTTGTTGTGCGCTGATGACACCCCATAACCGAAACCTTTTGTCATCTTGAAAAAAGATTAATTAAAAAAAAAAAAATTTACAAAAATATATATATTTTTTTTTTGCTGTGCACGTACTTGGTGGACGAGGCAGGACCAGGAGCAAGGGGACAGGTGCGGGCGCGCGTGCCATGGCCGGCCGGCTACCCCTTACCCCTGCCGCCCCGCCCCGCCCCGCCCCGCCCCGCCCCGCCCCTTTCAGCCTGTCTGCCGGCGTACGGCCAGGGCAGGCCAGGTGTGTGTGTAGGGCCCTGGCCACCGGAAGAGGACGGCGTCAGCGAGGGGTGGAGCCCGGTGGGCGGGACGCCCCCCCCCCCCCTCCCTCGCGGACTTAAGTTCGCAGCAGCACATAAAACATGTGCCGTTGCGTCAACTGTCTTGTCAAAGACGCCGCGGGGCGGGGCGGGGCGGGGCCGGGCCCGGCATGCAGATAGCGCCGTCCCTTTCCCACGGCACTCTGCCCCTGAGCGTCCCGTCTGTCCCACGCCCCCGTCGCGCGAGGTCCATCTCGTCTGGGCAGCAGCAGCAGCATCCCCCGCCGCCGTTGCGTCTCCATCCCCTTCATACTCTCATGCCCCGGCGCGCCGGCCGGCCGGCCGGCAGCCATGAGAGAAGGGCGCCCCGGAGGAGACGCTTGAACCGGCCGGTGGTCCAGGTCGTGCTGCTGGGTTCTGCTCTGAGCGGAGTCAGTCCAATCCCGATGCGGCTGTATCGATCTCCTCCACTCAGCGCTCTGCACTGCACGCGCCCAAGGCAAGGCGACCCCAAGTCATTCGATCGGGCGGGGCGGGGCGGGGCGGGGCGGGGCGGCCGGAGGAGGAGCGGCGGAGGCCGCGGTGCCCGGCGCGGCGCGGTGCGGTGCCCTGACCTCGGGGAGGGGAGCGGCGACCTGGGTCTTCCTCGCGAGGAACGCCGCGCCCTGGCCCGGCGGCTTATTTTGAGAAGCTCATCGAGTTCGGCACCCAGCCACCCGAAAGCCCCAAGTATCAAGCGTTAGGTTTGGTTACTTTGGGTTCGACCAGGTTAGGTTAGGCTAGGCTAGGCTATAGGCTAGGCAAGGTTAGGTTAGGTTAGCCTACCCTATTTTAAGCTAACCCTTGAAATAGGCAGTGAAAGGGGTTGAACTTAGTGAAGCGGGCAGTAGGTGCCGAACTCGATGAGCTTCTCAAAATAAGCGGCCCGGCGCTTGAAGTAAGACAGCCGGCTGGAGGCGGCGCGCTCCCTTCCAAGGGCGTAAGGAATTCCGCCAGGTCGGCTCAGCCAGTCCCCTGCCTCCCTCGCGACCTGCCCACGCCGCCCCCGCCGCGGCCCGGCGCGCTCAGTGCCGGGATTTCCAACATTTCCAGGTCTGAGATTTTAATTAAGCCGAGGACGGGCGCGTGGCGCCTGGGGAGGCGGCGTGGCGTGGCGTGGCATCGCCGTGGCGTGCTCCAGCGCGGAGAGAAGGGAATAATAAATTAGTGCGAATTCAGGAGCAGCCTGGCTGCCGCCGCCGCTGCCACGCCCAGCGCTGTCCGGCCGCTCCCCTACTGTCCGAGGGGAGGCGGTCCTGTCCTGGCGGGGAGAGAATTCGCACACTCGCGGGGGTGCTGGTTCTGCTCAGCGGCGCGCGCGCCCCGCGCCCCGCGCCCCCGAGCCCGTCATCGCCGTGGTGCGCCGCTGTGTGTTCATCACTCTGTCTGTACACAACACAGACACACACACAGGCGTGCTGGGTGTTTCAGTAACGGTATGCGGGTTCGCCTACCCGCTCAAAGCGCCGTGTAGGTAGGCAGACCCGCAATACGGTTACGTTTTCTCTGGAACAGCCGGCCCGGCCCGGCACTCGATCTCCAGCGGGCGGGCGCCCTCCTCTCATGACGCGGCTCAGTCGTTCGGACGGATGATTCGATCTCGTAGGCCAGGCCAGGCCAGGGTATTGGCGGCCGTAAATACTGAGAGTTAGGCCCCTCGGCTCGGCCCTGCCCTAGGTGGGGCCCGGCCTATTCGATACAGGCCAGCGGTTGCGAAAGAGCTCCTCGATTGGATCGCGGCAGGGCACGGCGCGGCACGGCCATCCGCGCCCGAGGGGACGCTGTCCGAATGGCGGCCTCCCCTCCTGTCTTTCACACCGCCCCGACTCTGCCTGCCTGGTAGCCTACTTCTAGCTCTCCATGTCGCCTACCTCCCATCCAACCCCATGTCACCTACCTCCCATCCAACCCCATACCTCCCATCCAACCCCATATCGCCTACCTCCCCTTCTACCCCATGTCTCCTACCTCCCATCCAACCCCATATCGCCTACCTCCCCTTCTACCTCATGTCTCCTACCTCCCATCCAACCCCATATCGCCTACCTCCCCTTCTACCTCATGTCTCCTACCTCCCATCCAACCCCATATCGCCTACCTCCCCCTCTTCCCCATGTCGCCTACCTCCCCGCCTACGCCCCGCCCTACCCCTGGCGTGTGCTGGGCTGTCTGTCAGCTGATGGCCTGCCCCTGCCCGTGGGCGGGTGGGTGGGTGCGTCTGTCCTCGCCCTCGCGCCGGCCGGCCGGTGACCGGCTCGGCTCGGCTCGGCTCGGCTCGCCGGATCGCAAGGCCCGGCCCGGCTCGCTCCCCGCGCCGCTCCGCTCCACGCTGCGCCGGTGCCAGACTGCCGATATGGCAACGCGGCGCTCTCGGCCCCGCCGCCGCCGCCGCGCCGCCCCCGGCCGGGCTGTCCTGTCCGCCCCCGCCGCCCCCGCGGGGAGGGCCGGGAGGGCTGCGAGCTGCGCACCCTCTCTGTACACTCTGAGAATTATCCCTCTGCTGCGGAGGCCTGGCGGAGGCCTCGCCCGCTCCCCCGAGGCCGTGTGGCTGGTCCAGCTCCTGGAGGCCGTGGCCGCGCCGCGCCGCGAGGTCGTCGCCTGGCCGAGGCCGAGCTCCCCCGCCCCGCCACGCTCGTCCTGGCCGCTTGTTCGATCCGATTGTCCCTTTTGTTTTGTGCGGGCGCGGGGGTGGGCCGGACTGCATTGCGGCGCGAGGCCCCTGGCGGGGCGGGGCGGGGCGGGGCGGGCGGATGCGTTCGGTGCCACCTCCGCAGCGCGGCGCAGAACGCCTTCCTGGCGCGGACACAGAGCCTCCTGGGCCCGGGCCGGTCAGGCACCTGTTACCAGACGTGTGCCCGCAACTCTGCTGCAGTGCTACCTGGAGAACGCCTCGCCTCACCTGTGCGCACTGCGGGGGCTCTGGGCGGGGCGGGGCGGGGCGGGGTGCACCCTGCGGTGTGGCGTAGCGTGGCGGGGGTCCCCGTCGAAAGCTCGGCCGTCGGGAGTGACTCACGAACGGACGGGCCGTGCCGGACCGGCTTCGAGCCCGAGCTGATATGGGGCCCACCTGCACGCCCCGCCACGCCCCGCCACGCCCCGCCACGCCCCGCCACGCCCCACCACGCCCCGCCATGCCCCGCCACGCCCCGCCACGCCCCACCAGCTCATGCTCCAGCTGCTCCATATACCCCACGTCTCGTCTGGCGTAGGCTGCGTAGAGTAGCGGTCATACCCCGTCCCATGTAACCTGTCCACTTGTCAGTATGGTTCAGCCTCAACTCCCGCCTCGTTCTCCCCTGGCGTAAGATACGCCGTGGCCACACTGTGGTCACGCCGAACCTCTCGGAGCACGTGCGGTTCCTTATCCACGCTGTCCCGTCCGGCGGCGCCCCGATGACGGCCGGCTGACGGCCCGACCTGATAGTGTATAGTGCCTTCCCGTAGACAAGCGTCACCGTGAGCCGCACAGGTAGACACGCGGAATATTCTTTACTAGTTTGGGGTGCCCTCGGAGTATTGCGTCGTGGAGTTTCCCGAGGTGGAAAAGTCGACTTGGCCGCACCGTTGCGCTCCCATTGCGCGCTGCCGCGAAAGTGCACGGCGGCGCTGACGGTAATGGTGGTGGTGCTGGAAGTGTGGACGCGGGCGCTCAGCGCGGAACCAAGCACCGTTCAAACCAGGTCAGCGCGCGTGCATCGTGCGTGCAGCGTGCGTGCAGCGTGCGTGCGGCGTGCGCGCACCGCGTCACGTGACCCAGAGCACCGCGGAGCTGCCCTGCTTGTCCACGGAGCGGGTGGGGCCTGGAGGGCGCCGCCGCTGCCCACTGAGGAACCCGGCCCGGCGCCGCCCGACGCATTTCCTGGAAGCCGGAGCCCGGAGCTGTCTGGTGGAGGTGAGGTGGGCGCCTCCGGGGGGACGGACAGGACGTATACTGGCCCTCTCTCTCTCTTGGAGGAGCACCGCGGCAACGGCAAGGCAAGGGATAAAAAAAAAATCGCCCGCACGCGCAGGGAAAAAAAGGACGAAAACCTGAAAAAAAGGGTGCGCATTACAAGCAAGCTGGTCTGCGTCCGACGAGGTCGTCACACTCACACTCACTCACTCACACGCACACACACAAACGCACACACGTAGGTCCACCGGAAACCTCCGGTCTGACCGTGGCCCCCGCCCCGCCCCGCCCCGCCCCGCCCCGCCCGCCCCGCCCCCATCAGCATGCGTTCCCATGCGCTGTCTGCCCGGCCCGGCCCGGCCGCGGTGTCTGATTCTGTATGCCGAGAGCCAAAGTGGTACAACACGCTGGTTAATGAGCAGGCGATGCTGTTGTTTGTTATCTTCACTGTGTAGGTACACTGCAAAGCGCGTTTAGTCTGTTGCCCCGCCCCCCGGCGCCCGGCCCCAGGTCCCCGCCCTCGGCCCCCGCCCTCGGCCCCCGGCCCCCGCCGGTGCGTCGCCTAGGATTGCTCTCACAGCCTCCCCCCTCCGCCATGGCGTTTGGCGCTACGCGGTGGCCTAATTGAACAGGTCAAGAGCGACGCAACTTGGCGGCCCGTTTCTCCGAGTTACGGTTTGCCGGGGCGGCGCGGCGCGGCGGGGTGACGTCAGCGCTCCTAAGTGTGCCGGTGCTACTCGGGGAGGCGGGCCGCGCTGAGCCGAGCCGAGCTGTGCACTTGTAGGCTGCTATCGGTTGTCCGGGGGGTGGGGGGCGCCCGATATACAGTATATGGGTCGATGCCTACGACCGTGGGCCCCGCGCCCCGCGTGAGCTCCACGATGACGGCCCCGGCGAGGCCGAGGAGTGCGTGTGTCCAAGTGTGGGGCGCCGGGCGGAAGGTACTCGGGCAGCAACAAGTGCGCCCTCTAGGGCACGGGGCAGGGCACGCGTGACCAGGGTGCGGGGCCGGGGGGCGTCCGGCCCAGGGCCCCGCACCGTCCCGCCCCGCCCCGCCCCGGCACACTCTGCTACGGTATCCGATATCCGGAGCGGGGCGGGGCGGGGTGCGGCGGGGCTGCCTTCCTGCCAATCTCCCGCCGTCTGACATGAAAAAGTAAGGGATATGAAGGGCGGCGGGGTAAGACGGAGAGGCCCTGTTTAGTATTCGCGGGGCGTAGTTGATTGTATTTTCCGTGGTACTTCTTGTGCGGGAGCGGGAGGAGCTCTTTGCGCCCCATGGCGGGCGGGGCGGGGCGGGGCGGGGCGGGGCACTCTCACCCGCTTATCACGGAGCCGAGCCATTAGAGCCGCCTGGCCGCGCCGTGGGGGAGCATGTGCACGCCTGGCTACCCCGCCCCGCCCCGCCCCGCCCGGGTGGGGCGGGGGATAGGATGGCGTGGTCTCTCCTGCACTTGCGCGCCGCGTCGCGCTCGGCCCCGAGCAGGTCGCGGGCGTGGTGGGCGCACCGCACACCCATCCCGCCCCGCCCCGCCACACCCCGCCGCACTATCGTGTCGTTATCGGCGTCAAAGACAACATCCGCCTGATAAGGGCGGGGCGGGGCGGCCCTCCGGGCGTGGCGGCCGGCAGTCTGGACGGGCCCCGCTCTGGACTGCGCACCTTCCCGTCGACGGCGTGCTGACGCTGACGTCACCGCGCGCGAGCGGCGCAAAGTGAATGAATCAATAGCCCGACATCGTCTTGGCGAGAGCGAGGGGGGGGGGGGTTCTCTTTTGTCCCGCGCCGCCCTGGCCAGGCCCGCGCGGCTGCGCCTTCGTGTTCGTGTACTACCCCACCCGCGCCTCCTACAAGCAGCCCCCTTTGCCGCAGCCCTCCCCCGTGCACCGCAGCCCAGCTGCGGCCCGGGCCCTGGCGCCTGCCGGGCGGGGCGGCAGGAGGGAGGGGAGGGGCAGATAGACCCGGCCGGGCATATTACAGCTATTTAGTCGCAGTGCGCCATTTGCGGCGCGGCGCGGGGCGGGAGCGCCTGGTAATGTGTTATTGTTACACTGCGGAAAACGTGTCGTCGACGCGATGTAATACGGGCGCTGTGTGTGTGGCGGCGCGGCGCCGTGGGCCTCCCTCAACATGAAGCGTCGCGACGGATGCGGGGCGGGGCGGGGCGGGGCGGGGCGCGGCGGGCGCGTGCCAGCCTGTCACTGAGCTACAAATACCTTACTAAAAGGGACGCGCCCGGCCCGGGACGGGACTGCATTTCTCCCCCCTGCTATGCAGTATGCACGCCTGCTCTGTTCCTCCCCGCTGCCCCCCCTTGTCCTCCTCTTCCTCCCCCTCCTCCTCCAGTCCTGCCTGGAGCTCCGCTATTTCTGTCCCGCGGCGCGATGCGGCCGTGCCTGTGCCGCTGCTCCTCCCCCTGGCCGTGCCCCGCCCCGCCCCGCCCCGCCCCGCCCCGCCCCGCCGCGCCCTCTGACCTTGGGCACCGCCATCGCGACGTGACGTACGCGCGCCGTTCGCTCACTCTCTGCAGGGCGTAAGAGACCAGACCCGCCAAAATTTTTGTTGAAAAGAAAAAAGGAAACCTTCTGGAAAGGTAGTGCGCGGTACTGTATTCACTGCGAATTTATTTCTGGGACATCCCGCGGGTACAACTGCCCATTTAGGCTTTTTATTATTATTTTATTATTATTTTTTAATGTGTGCTCCTCCTGCGGGGAATGGCGTCCGCTGCGTACTCCGCGCAGGGCAGGGCAGGGCCCCGCCACGTCGCAGCCTGCTACGAGGAGCACGTAGAATACGTACGTGCACACCGCGCGGCTCGTCTTTAGAGTAACGCCGCCCGTACCGTACCGCACCGCACCAGAATAAACGCCCCTGCCTGCTGCTCCATCTGCCCCCCCCCCCCTACACACGCACACACACACGCACGAGTGAGTCACCGCCGCGGTGTTGGCGACCTCCTCCGGGCCGTGGCGTGGCGCGGCGTGGCGAGGCGTGGCGTGGCGTGGCGGCTCGCGGAAGCAGACGGCCCTGCCTGGCCTGCAGCCGAACGAGTGCCAGCAGCGAGTATAGGTGCCGGGTACGCGTGCGCAGGTGTTTCATAGCGGAGGCTGGGCTGTCCGTCTGCCTTCTGCTCAAGCTAACTCCCAGGTAGAACAAAGATGTTGAAAATGTGTCAATGACCACTTTTTGATCTCAAAATGACATCAATCTGTCTTACAGAAAGCACTGTTTCGTGACAAAAATTGTCACAGTGATGTCACTTTGTCATTTTCTTGACTTTCGAGTTCTACCTGGGCTGGTGCTGACACGAGGAGTGCGGCGATTACTGCGAAATTTTTCAACACGCAGTCTTATTAAAAAGGAAGAAGGAAAAAAAAAACTGGAAATTCAACAACAAAAACATGTAAAGGTGAAAACTTACACAAACATAATTAAAGAATTTTTTGAAAAGTTTACGTCATTTGTACATTGCGAGATTCCGCGTGGTTTCGCCCTTCAGCTGCTCGTATGGTCCGACCATTCATTGCTGTCGCTGCCAAATCCAAGATAAAGGTAGCCCGTCCCGTCGTTATCTAATGTATTTTATTTTTTTCACGGGTCGCTTAATCACGCCTACATTGACCCACTTGGGCTAGGCTGCGCTGGGGGCCCGTGGGGCTCCCCCCTCCTCGCCCCGCCCCGGTGATGGGGCCCCATCCCGAACAACACCGTCACGGCCACCTTGAACCCATAGACAGCCAAACAACACGTGACGACGTAGTCTCGCCGGCCGTGCCGTGTCTGTTAGCGCAGCGGCGCGGGTGGGATGACTTATTTGTTAGAATGTATTTGCTGTATTATTTATATTTTTAGCTGTGCACGCACTTTAGGCCCCTCGGGCGCGGGGCAGGGTATGATGGCAGGCAGGCCAGGCCGTCTTCTGGAGGCTCTCATTCGCACGCGGTGAGTCATAGGCCGTGGCACGCGGGGCGGGGCGGGGCGGGAGCGCGCCGGGGGCCGTATGCTAGCCCGGCCCGGCCTGGTATCTGCCGCCACCACGTGGTCCTCCCCCCCCCCCCCCCCCGGCTCACCTGTGTGTGCTGCTTTTACCCACCGGAAGCTCGCGGGCAGCACCCCGCGCTCTGCTCCCGCTCGGGACCGCTGCCAGATTCGCGCGCGGTGCTCGGGCATGTAGCATGTCGCTTGCAGTTGTTTCCAAACAGGCAGACCCCCCCCCCCCCCCCTCCCCGGCCCCGTCCCCGGCCCGGCGGCGATACTGTACCGGATGCTCGGGTGCCAGCGGGCTGCCTACCCGCACGGGGCCGTGAGGCAAGTGATGACGGTAGGCAAGCCCACCCGAGCCCTCCCGCGCGGTCATACGCATCTGGCAACCAAAGAAACGGGGGGCAATCTGCGTGGACGTATAGGGAAATTTTTTTGTAATTTTTTTGGCAGTGGCCGCGCTGCTCTGGCGCGGTGGAGGAAGGGGCTTTGGCGCTAGGGCGTCGGGCAGCTGCTGGCGATGACTCACTCCCTAGGATGTGCCCCCCCCCCCCCCCCCCCACTCCTCACTCCTCACTCCTCTCCCTTTTACAATGGGCAAAGTCGTCGTCATTCCTTTGCGATCGGTAAAGGAGTTGGGGGGAGGGGGGGGGGGCTGGAACTCGTCCAATACGGCGTGTTGGTAGGACTGGTGGGTACCCAGGCGTGCTGGTGCCGTGGGGCGTACAACGCTGCGCGTGAAAATGCCGCGGTTTATTCATCAGGTATCTACGGATGAATGACGCTGGACGAATTAATGAATGAATGCCGGACACGAGAAGCACCTATTTCCACTGTGAGCTTAGGGAAGGGGAAGAAGGGCGTACTGCTGCCAAATGCTACGCGCCCGCCCGTGCTTCGAACCGGTTTCTTTTGACTGTGGAGCCGAGCTCCCTAAAACTGAGCGACATGACTCTGGTCGTTGAAGTCGAGCTCACTCGTTCTCTCTCTCTCACACACACACACACACGCGCGCGCGCCGTACGTCCAGCCGGCCTTGCCCCACTTGAGCCCCACTGCGGCCAGCCAGCCCGCCGGCCAGCCGGCCAGTTCACGCATTGTCCCCCATTGCGTAAGAAGGCCCCCCACCCTAACGACAACGCCCGTTCACACACACACACACACACACACACACACACGCACGCACGGGTCACCGGGGCCGGCACGTCCTCTTGTATATTATTTTCACGCCGCCCCGCCCGGTGTCGTCTGCTACAGCCGTCGTGCGACCGGCATATGATTACTCATGTGAACTTTCTCATCCTCTCTCTCTCTCTCTCTCTCTCTCTCTCTCTCTCTCTCCCTCTCTCTCTGATGTATAGGAACACGCTGCAGCTGTCATACTATCTCTGTCTCTCTAACGCTGATGATGTCACTTTAAACCACTCGCAGCTATTTATTTTTGTCGTGTAACTCGACTGAGAGAGATATATCTCCGGACAACTCGCGGCGGCTTGGTCTCAGTGCAGTGGTGGGGTAGGGCTCTCAAAAACCCCTCCCGCGGGTGCCCGGGTTACCCGGGTAGGAACCGGGTTGACGGTTTTTCGGCATAACCGACATAATCGCGCCCGCAACACGAACCCACATGCATGATCGTGTTGCCTACTTCACGGCGCTGTTCCACCGATCACCCGGATAACCCGGGTGACCCTTAAGAGCCCTGAGCCCTGTGGTAGGGCGGAGTGGGTACACTGTTAAAAAATATGTCGTAAATTTACGACATATTTGACCTACGTAATACGAGCATGTTGTAATCTAACAATATTCTTAAAATTTTCTGCAACACATTTTTCAGTTGGAAAGTGCGTGTTCCCAACCAACACAACAATGTTGGTTGTATTGACGACATGTGTTGTTAACAAACTTAACTACAATTAGAAAGTTACAACATGCTGATAAGTTCTCATTTCGGTATAGACGAATACGGTTGAAATAGAAAGTCTTTTGTCACTTATACAAATAAAACAAATATTGTTGTAAACCAACAACACAGCCATCACGGGCAGTGTCGTCAACTGACAATTATTTTTAACAGCCCTGTGGTAGGGCGGAGTGGGTAGGGTGACTGTTTCAACTGCTGCTTAACTCAGTTTTGTATATGTTTTAATGTGGTTCGGGTCCACGGCCGCGCACAGCTGCAGCTCAGCTGCCCCGCCCGGGGGCTTAAGGGCTGTTGCGCCCCGCCCCGCCCCGCCCCGCCCCGCCGCTTTGTGTATTTGCGCGCCAAAGACTTGAGCGCGCGAAAGCCTCGCTGCGAGGCTAGGCTCTGTGCGGCGTCTGTTTATTTTCTTGGCGTCCACGAGGGGGCGTGGCGTGGCGCTGCGGGGGCGACGCCTGTAAACAAACAGCACGTGAGAGCGCTGCCCGGGCGAGAGAGAGAGAGAGAGAGAGAGAGAGAGAGAGAGAGAGAGAGAGAGAGAGAGAGAGCGAGAGAGAGAGAGAGAGAGAGCAGTGTGGTTTATTATGAAAGAGGTGCAAGGCGCAGGGTTGAAGGAGGATTTGCTTGTGGGTGCAGAAACCCATGGGTGTGCGGTATTTTTTTTCCCTTTTTATTTTTATTTTTCTAGTTGTGCTTGTGGCTGTGTAGTTGGTAGAGGTACGCGCTCGGCTTTCACTGGCGGGGCGGGGCGGGGCGGTCGTCGCGGCGACGCGCAATCCTCCAGCAGGGCAGCGGTGTGACGAAAGAGACGGAGGAGGAGGACGGCGGTGACGGGTGACGGCGCGGTGACAATCGCGGAAATGCGCGCGCGTGACGACGGAATCCAGGAGGAGAGAGAAGTGCATCAGGCGCTCTCTGGTGATGAGGACTGCAATCAGAGGCGCATTTATTTCAATTCTCCCGCTCGGAGGGAGACAGAGAGAGCGAGAGGAGAGACAGAGAGAGCGAGAGGAGAGACAGAGCGAGAGAGAGGAAAGACAGAGCGAGAGAAAGAGGAGGGCGAGTGGGAGAGGAAGAGGGAGGGAGAGGAAAATGGCCCGGAGAGGGGGGTCATTTTACTCCGTCCCTGCGCCTTAAAGTCTCTCTCTCACTCTCTCTGTCTCTCTCGCAAGACACTGCTTCCGGTGAAGGAGAAGGAGGGGGACGTCGCTTCCGTTATCAGGAAGGTCCCCCTTACGCACGGCCGGGTGGCTCTGTAAGGGCGGTGGTGAGGCGGGCGGGGTGGGGCGAGGTGGGGTGGGGCGTGGCGGGGCGCGGGGCGTGGGGCGTTCTGAAATGGACTCACTTAGAGCGAGTAAAAGCGAATGGCTATGTGCGTAGATAACAGTGAGGTGTCTGGTCCGGGGCGTGGCGGGGCGGGGTGGGGCGGGGCGGGGCTGGCTGCGTTCCCACACACGCTAACTGCCTGCCTGCGGTGGTCAGAAACGGTCTAATTTTCACGCGGCCGCCCTAATCGAAAAGGCCGCCCCGCCCCGCCCCGCCCCGCCCCGTTGCTTTAGGGGCTTCAGAGCCGCCTGGGGCGGGGCGGGGTGGGGCGGGGCGGGGCGGCCGGTCGGTCCGAACGAGCCGCACCGGAGGGCCGAGCGAGCAGCCTATTAGTCGGAACAAATAATCCCTTTATGTTTCTCCTGCCGGCCGGCCGGGCCCTGTCCCGCTGTCCGCCGCTGTCCGGTGCTGTCCGGTCCTCCCCGGTACGGTACGGTAAGGCCCCTGTGCCGCTGTCCACACTCCACTGGGGCGGGGCGGGGCGCGGCGGGGCGGCTTGCGTCAAGCAAGAAGCGTGACATTTGGAAATGCCAGCAGCGGGGCGGGGCGGGGCGGGGCGGGGCGGGGCCCGGAAGGACGGGGGCGCGGGGCCGCTCCGGCACTACTGCCTGGGACTGGGCCAGCCAGGCCAGGGGGGCACACTGCCACGCCCCCGCCCCGCCGGGGCAGAAGCGGGGGCAGCGCCATATCCCCCGTAATGCACGTGATTTGACGGATTCCCCCCCCCCCCGCCCCCCGCCCGCGAAATTCACCCTTGTCTGCTCTGAACAGTGCGTGTTTCAAATGCCTATAATTTGGGCAATATTCTTTTTAAATATGTGCTTTGGAAAATATTTTGATCGTGTAGTCCGTTCCCTGGGTGATGAGGAAGCTAAAGGTGAAGGGCAGAAAGGGGCCTAACGCATCCGGAGGGGGTGTGGCTCGGATTAACAAATGAGGGGCGGTGGAGGGGAGGGGAAGGGCTCTGCTCGGGGTGGTAGTGATTTACGACGAGTAGAGGGGTCTGCGTCAGCCCTGCCGGCCGCTCTGGACTCAGAGAATGAGCATGAGCGTAGCGTCATAGTTATTTTGTTCCTGTTCCAACTTTTGCGACCCTTCTTCTAACGTTTGTCTTTTTTCTCTGTTTCCGCAGGTGAGCTTGCATTCCTGGTGGCTAGTGGTGGGTGTTTTTGACGGTGTACCTGGTATGTACGTGGCGCGCCCCGCAGCACGTGTGAGCGAGTCTGCGCCGCTCTGGCTCCACACCTTCATATGCACCTTTCACTTTGATGAATGAGCGTTGCTGTTTGACGTGCTTTGTCGTAGAGTGCCGCGTGAATGAAATGAATGGTTAGCGGGGCGGGGCGGGGCGGGGCGGGGCGGGGCATCGAAAACTCACTTACGGCTCCGTTTGGTTCTGGGGCCCGGCCGCTCTGGCCCTGGCCGCAGGCCCATAAGTCCTCTCCTGACGGCGTTAGGCCCCTGCCCGGGTGGCCCGGCCGCAGCGACCACTCTGGGGCGGGGCGGGGCGGGGCGGGGCGTTCTGTTATTGTAGTGTATTGCCCCCGTAAGGAGACGCTGATGGTGATCGGTGCGGCCGGCTCAGGACCGGGGCCGAAACTGATTATCGTTACATACGATAACGATAACGACCTTCCCATAACCGGCTGCGTCACGCGTTCGTATGGTCTTATCGATCCGCGATCGATGTATCTCGATATGTATCTGTATCGATGTCGGACGGACAGCAGCTCTTTTAGAGAAACAGATTCAGATCGCGTTTCGTTTTCTGTGGCCGCGTGCCTTGACGGCTGCGCCGGGCCGGGACGGGACGGACGGGCCGCTGCCGCTATCGGCTGCCCCAGGAAACGTCCGCGGCGGCGTCCGGAGTGCCGCGCGCAGGCCTGCAGGGCCCGCTCACTCTCGTGGGGTTTGATTTCGGAGGCGGCCCCTCGGAGTGGCGCAGCGTGGGCTACCAGAGGAGTAGCAGTTCGGTTAACTTATTCAAAGTGGTGTGTGTGTGGGTGTGGGTGGCTGCGTAGTCCTTTGGGCCCCCCAGGGCCCAGGGCGGCGTGGGAGGGTTGTGATGGATGGCTGGATACTCCCTCCCCTCTCTCCTCCTCCTCCTCCTCCCTCCTCTCCTCCCCCGTCTCTCCCGTATGCAAATCCCCCCCCCGCCAGGCCCTTGAGGTTGCCGCAGCTTCAAGGTCCCTCCCCCCGCACTCCCTGTCCTGCCGAAGGTGCGGTCGAAGAAGAGGAGGTACAGGAAGGAGGAGGGGGTGTTGTGCGCCTGCTCCATCCGCAGCGCCAAATCCCTGCTTCTTCCAAAACAACCGTGGCAGGGAAAGACAAGATGGAGACGGTGGTGGTGGCGGTGGTGGTGGTGGTGGCACTGTGAAAAATATCTTCGTAAATTTACAACATATTTTGTAATCACGATTTACAAAATATGTTGTAAATTTACGACCGCCAATTCTTGCTCGTCAATGAATTCTAAGTCGATACAAAGTACTTGTAATTTTACAATTTCAAGTTGTAATTTTACAACATTTATCATGGAAAATTTTCCTGTAACCTTTACAAGTATTTTTCACAGTGTGGTGGCGGTGTCGTCCTTGGCGGCGCTGTGCGTCTACATTTTTCATGCCGGAGGCCACGGCCGGGCAGGGCAGGGCCGGGCAGGGCGGAGGGTCGCGCCGGGGAGGGTTGAGCCGGCCGGCTGGGTCGGCCGGGTCTTGGAGGCGGAGGCCGCGGAGGAGCGAGCGCAGCGTAGCGTCTCCAATCAATACAGAACGACGCCCGTCCCTCTAGCCCTGCGGGGAGCTGAGGGTAGGTCACAGGTCACGGGTCACAGGTCACGGATCGCGGGTCAGGGGTCACAGGTCGCCACGAGGCGGAGGCGACGACGCTGACGCGGTCCTGCTTGGCCCTCCTAAACCCTTTCTCTCGTTCCTCTGGTCGTACTGTATACCCTAAGCGCTGCTCGGAGCTGAGCTGTTAGGCCCCTCCGCGCCCCGCCCCGCCCCGCCCCGCCCCGCCCCGCCCCGCCCCGCCCCGCCCGTGCCGCGTGACTCGACAATGCAATGAGTTCGCCCTTCTCCTCTGTCTACCCGTGACCCTCCCGTCCCCTTCTCTCCCCCCGGTGAAATGGGCTGGCTGGGCCACAGAGCGCTTCGCCTTCGCGGCATTTTGTCTATGAATGAATAGGCAATCTCGTGCTGGTGTCACACCGGCGGCCCGTCACACGCCGGGAGGTGTGTGACACTGCTGGGCGCGACGGGGGTCTGCCTGCCCCGCCCCCGCCCCGCCCCGCCCCGGACTGGCATATTATTACCATGGGCAGCGGCCAGGCCGGCGCCGCGCTGCCCTGGGGCGGGGCGGGGCGGGGTGGTGGGGGAGCTTTTTTGGCCCCTCCGGCCGGCGCCACGACGCCGCCCCGCCCCATCACTTCCGACGTCTTCGGTTTTTACTTTGGCCGGACGGACCGGACGGACACGGCTATGGGCCGGACGCGCCCCGCCCCGCCCCGCCCCGCCCCGCCCCGCCCGGCCAGACGCTCATCGCCGTGCTTTTGTCGTTATTCGGCGCTGGTGGTGGAGGAGAGGGGCCGGAGGGGCGTAACCCGCTCCCTCCGCCTCGTCCACCATCACGACGTCGACTTTTACGCGCGAGGAGTTGAGTTCGTCGACCAGGCGGCATCCTATACCCAACCGTCCGCCTGCACGGTTAAATTTATTTCACTATTTAAAGCTTACGGTGGTTTTCACTGTAAGCTGAGAAAAATGTCTGCACGAACACTGTAAAAAGCTTACGGTGATTTTCACTGCAAGCTCCGGTGAACCCTGCAGCAATATAGCTTACAGTGAATTTTCACCGTAAGCCACGGTGAATGTCACTGTAAGCTCGGTGAATCCGAGCGAATCACCGTAGCTTACAGTGACATTGACCGTAGCTTACGGTGAAAATTCACCCTAAGCTACAGTGCTGCAGGGTTCACCGTAGCTTACAGTGAAAATCACCGTAAGCTTTTTACAGTGTTCGTGCAGACATTTTTCTCAGCACGGGTGCTAAATCGGCCAGCTGAGTCGTTAGAACTGATTTTTGTGTTTTTTTTTTGCGTGGTGTGTCACTCGAGGGAGCCTAGAGGGGCTCCCTAGTGTCACTCCCGCTGGACTGCCGCCTCCTGCCCTGTCGACCACGGGGTTGCTGCTGCTAGTTTGTCCTGTGCTGCCCTCTGCTCATTTCTTAGAGGATGCTGCACGACGTCGTCGACGTCGTTATCCTGGAGGAGGAGGAGGAGGACAAGGAGGAGGAGGAGGAGGCCGCGCGCGTGTCCTTCCCCCTCGTTATGTACGGAGCGGTGGGGTGGTGCGGGGGAGGGAGGGAGGGGTGGGCATGCCGTCGAGGAGGGTGGCGCCCCGCCCCGCCCCGCCCCGCCCCGCCCCTGTGTGCAGCAGGAGGGCCGACATGACGGGCTGCGAGCTCAACTTGTCGCGTGTTTCTGCAGACGCCCGCACTATACACCTCCCCCTGACTGCAGTGGTTGTTGTTGTGCCCGCCCCGCCCCGCCCCGCCCCGCCCCGCCCCAACCCGCCCCGCCCCGCCCCGCCCCGCCCGCGCTGCTTGGCGTCGCCGCTGCGCTGTCAGATGTCCAATTGGGGAGTGCGCGGGCGGGGCGGGGTTGTGGAATGAACGCCAGATCATCCTGCATGATGATGCGGTACCCCAGCACGCGTGTTGTGCGGGTCTGCCTACCCGACTGGTCCGCAAGGCGCCGTGGCCCCTTGGGGTAGGCAGGCCCGCAGCGCTGGCGCGTCATGTCTTGGCCTACACCTGCCTACGGACGCACTCTCCTGGAACGCTCTTAGCCGTGCACGCATCATGTTGTACGGTGTGACAACCTTGTGACGGGATGCTCTTCGTCACGTGTCACACCCTGTCACTCTTTTGAGGCGATTGCCCGCGTCGCTGCGAGGGGCACTTCTATTTGAAGAGTCGTGTGTGTGTGTGTGTTTGTGAGAGGAGTTGTATGTACTTAGTCCCAAGAGCAAAGCAATTTCTGCACATCCTCCTCTTTTTCCTCGTCCTCCTCCTCCTCTTCCTCCCCGGCGCTCTCATGTCAACAAGCCGTCAGCGTCAGGGTGCTTGCTCTCTCTCTCCCTCTCCCTCTCTCTCTCTCCCTCTCTCTCTCTCTCTCTCTCTCTCTCTCTCTCTCCCTCTCTTTCTCTCTCTCACTCTCTCCCTCTACCTCTCTCTCCCTCTTCCTTCACCTTCTCCTATTTCTTTTTCCCCCCGTAGGTTGGCAGCCTGCCTGCCTCTCTGTGCGCGTGCGGGGGTGGGAAAGCCAGCCTCATGCCTCATATGATTGGCTCTGGATGAGAAGGCCGCGAGGCACACCCCACCCCACCCCACCACGCCCCGCCACGCCCCGTCTCGATTCGCTCTTTTTTTCCGTGATGTTCTCTCCGTTTCTGATCAGCCACCTTGACACCAGACACGCTCCCCGCGCCGCGCCGGGCCGTACACAGAGACTCGGCGCTCGGCCGGCGGATGCGGCGTCTGTGTGTGTGTGTGTGAGGGTGGGGCGCAGGCTGGCATGGCTGTGCTCGAATGAATGAAGTAGTGAATGTGTGTGTGTGTGTGTGTGAATGACAACTTGTAAACTCAGCACTCGGCACACCACCGCTGCCGCCGTGCCGTATGAAGGCCGGGCCGTCTGTCTTTCTGTCTGTCCGTCTGTCTGTCGTCTCTCTCTGTCCGTCTCTCTGTGAGTGTGTACGTGTGCGCGGGCGTGTGACCGATATGGCTGTGGAATTGCGGACCTTGTTTGTGATGATGTGGGCTGAGCTGGCTTATGGCCGGCCAGCTGTTCGATTCTCGCACGCCCCGCCACGCCACGCCTCGCCCACCCCGCCCCGCCCCGCCCCGCCCCGCCCCGCCCCGCCCTGGCAACCCCTCCGCCTCTGCCGGCCTCCTCGTTCACTCGCCCTCCCTCCCTTAGCGTTCCTCCCGTCCTCTCTGCTTCCCATAATTTCGCTCGCCCCGCCCCGCCCCGCCCCGCCCGCCCCGCCCCGCCCGCCCCGCCCCGCCCCGCCCCGCCCCGCCCCGCCCCGGCCTCCTCCCCTCCTACAACTCACCCCATGACGGACACCCAGCTGGACGCCCCCGCCCCTCCCCTCCCCCGAGTGACGTCACGTGCTGTTGGGGCAGGGCCCTGCCTGCCTGCTGCAGCGGGGTGCGGCGGGGCGGGGCGGGGCGGGGTGGGGCGAAGCCCCTAAGGAGTTCCGCATGGGGTGCGGAGGGACCGACTGGACCGGACCGCGAGGCGAAGCCGGGTGCATCTGCCCCTGTTCTGGACCACAACGTCGCCCTTTCCTCGCCTACCCTATCATAAAATGATCACTAGTCTCTTAGTTTTTATTTACAAATAGCGCCAAATATTTTGTCTAAATTTTTGTTTTTACTGCATTTTTAAAACAATTGGCTCAATGTACTGATAGTAGTTTTCGTGTTTTTCCTCTGAATTTTTAAAAATATTGTTTTTTGCTTGGTGTGGAAAAATTCCAGAGTTATTAATAACCCTTTTTACAAGCAGTAGAGTTTACCTCCACTAGCGCAATATGACGGGTGAGAGAGATTTGTTTATTAAATTTTCATACGGAATATGCAAAAGGCAGTGGAGTGAGGCGAAGTGGAGGCGTACGTGGGAAACGAGTGCAGACAGTGAGGCTCCTGGCCGGTGCCGTCACTAACCTGCCCCATGCCGCCCCGCCCCGCCCCGCCCCGCCCCGCCCCGCCCCGCCCCGCCCCGCATGTCCTGTCCGCTCTGCTGGCGGGGCGGGGCGGGGCGGGGCGTGCCGGGGCGTTCTGCCTCAGTGAACGCGCCGCCGCGGTGACTCACGGCGCCCGGCTCGACGAACGGAAGAGACTTTAGATTTTAGGGCCCCGCGAGAATGGCACCGCCAGCCGGGGAGGGAGCAGGAATTAACGTTTTAAATTTCCCGCGCGCGCGCGCGCCTGCGCCGAGACTATTTATTATTCAACTAGATAAGAGACCAAGAGTCGTAACCTGTAAAGAGACGCTCCCGCCCCATCCCATCTCCCTTTCTCTTGCGAATAATCTTTTACGGCGGCGGGGCCGGGGCGGGGCGGGGCGGGGGCCGCGCCCCGATCACCGATTTGCATAATGCGCCCCCCGCCACGCCACGCCACGCCACGCCACGCCACGCCACGCCCGTACGCGCCTGCTGCTGCAAGGTGTTTTACCCCGCCCCTTTAACCCCTGCAGACTGGGGCTCGGGGTGGTCAGTTCAGTTCAGTTCTCAGGGTCACAAGCTGACCTTAGTCCGCCCCGGCGGCGCCGGGCTGATGTGATATGCATAAAGAAAGGTCCCCGCACCACCACCACTTTTCCCTAACCGCTCCGATCTGTGACCTTTTTCTTTCGCCTGCTTCACTTACACCCCCCCCCCTCCCCCCACTCCCTCTTCACTCTTTCTCAACAGCTCCAAATGAACTCTAAACGTGTTAATTGACCGCGATGTTGGGGCAGGGCGGGGCGGGGGCGGAGCGTAGTGCCAACGTAGTGCAGCAGTTCAGGTGGGGCGCGAGACAGCCAGCAGAAGACGCCCGCAAGCGTTGCCGTTTCCATTTGCATTCTCGGTAATCAGTATTAATTTCGCACTGTACACCCAGAAAACCCTGTACTTGAAATGTGTACTTGGTTAAATCAATCCCACTTTGCACTTGAAATGAGGATTTTTAACTTGAGATGAGAACATTGCATGCCTATCAAGTATCAAGTTTACTTGAATCAAGGGGAAAATCGTTTTGATTTAACCTATCCCAAAATGCATTTGTAACAAAACAAGTGCATATTTCTTGTATCAAGCAACATTTTTTTTTTTGTTTTTTGGGTGTGGATGTCGATAAGTGATAAGAAAGGATTCTCGCCGTAAAAATGTTCACCTTACAAGAAAAATCCTTGTGAGTGCTATCTTTTTAAACTAGCAATTTCTTTGCATTATATCTCTTCAACTTGATGGCGGCAGCAACGGGCCATGTTTTCCTGCTCGCGGAAATGGTAGGCCTGGTGCATGGTGCAGTGGACGCCTCGCCCCCGACCAGATCCGCTGCACGCGCGCGTGGCGTGGGCGCTGCGACCGCGACGGAGAGGGGGGGGGGGCGATCACCGCTTAAATATTCTCTCCAAAGTCCTCCGCGAGAGGAGGGCAGGGTGGGTAAAAGTGACTTTTGATGAGGGTCGACGCAAAATGCGATCCTTTCGGATTAGTTTTATTTTTATCGCCGCGGCGCACTTCTGGTTTTCAATATTTTTGGGTGGGTGTGGAGGAAGAGGAGGAGGGGCCTGATCGCTGCCGAAGCGCAGAAGACCTTCTGCTACTACTGCTGAGCGAGAGGGCAAGGAACTTAGGCACTGTAAAGCAAAACCAAAAAGTTCCAAGGTTTAGCGACTTTGGCAATAATATTCATCAGAGACTACAGACTTGGTGCGAGTGTTAAGCCTGTGTGTGTTTTTTCTTCGACAGTCAACTTTTTCTTACGGTGTAGTGGGTCCTCCTCTCCCCTACGCACAAGAATCGGGCAGCTGCTACGCCACTGGTGGCGTGAAGTGGAGCGTGGCGGGGTGGGGCGGGGCGGGGTGGGGTGGCAGCTGCGGCAGGTGCGGGGGCGGGGCGGGGCGGGGCGGGGTGTGTTGTCTCTGTCGCACGCGCCGCGCCTAGGTTGGGTCGGCTTGGGTTTCAGAGTGGCTAGAGCTGCTCCTTCGTGTTTGCGTGCACATTAATGTCGCAGAACAGTACACGCCGCGCCCCGCCCCGCCCCGCCCCGCCCCGCCCCGCCCCCGAGAGAAAATAAAACGAAAAGAAACGTAAAGAAAAAACGTTATCTCTTTGCGCTATATGAGATGGGACTATATATAGAGAAGACCAACAGTGTCCCGGCCCCGCCCACTGGAAATTAATACAAGTTTGTGAGTGTCTCACACTTGTAGATGCGGAAATTCACATTTTTAACTTGTTCAAGCGAATAGAAATTTGCACGCACGCACTTCCAAGTGTGCGACATTCAGAATGCCATGCGGGCTTCCAGTGCGGTGCAGTGTGAGGTGGAACACTCGGCAGGACGCGTCGGTGCAGCGGGGCGGGGCGCGGTGTTCCCCTGGGAGAGGGCCCCAACTCGGCCCCGCCCCGTCCCGTACCGGCGGCCGGCCGACTCGCTGGGGGTCACTGCCCTTCCCCTCACACACACACACACACACACACCTGTCTGCTGGCTGGCGGTGGACGCTGCCAGGGCCCCCGGGCCCGTCGCTGTCATGCGGGTTGCCTAACCCGTGCCGCCTGGTGGGTAGGCAGGCCCGCCGAGCACGGCTGCGCTACGGGACTGCATGCCCGCCCCGCCCCGCCCCGCCCCGCCCCGCCACGCCTCGCCCCGGTCGGAAGGGAAGGGAAGGGAAGGGCGTGGTCGCCTGGCTCTGACCCTTTACAAATGTTTTTCCTCGGCACCTGAGCCCCTCGTCCTCGTCCTCCACATCCTCCTCCTCGTCCTCCACATCCTCGTCCTCGTCCTCCACATCCTCCTCCTCGTCCTCCACATCCTCGTCCTCGTCCTCCACATCCTCCTCCTCGTCCTCCACATCCTCGTCCTCCACATCCTCGTCCTCCACATCCTCGTCCTCGTCCTCCACATCCTCGTCCTCCTCGTCCTCCTCTCGGCCGGGCGTGATCGTCCTTCCTGGAGGAAGGGGAGGGGGCGGTGCGCCGTGCAGGTGACCTTTCGACATATACACGGTTAAAAAATTGTTTAAAGCACGGACCGAAACCACGGAAAAAGTCTTGTCAATTGAGGTCACCGGTACTGTCCGCTTCCTTTTACCGTGGCTATGGCGGATTTTGTTATTTTTATTTTTTTTTGCAGTGTAGGCCAAGCAGGGGGGCAAGGCTGCATGAGGGACATGGTGGCACGGGGCCTAGGCGTGCTGAGAGTGACTCGCTCGCTCGCTCGCTCGCTCCCTCCCCCTCTCTCCCTCCCTCCCTCTCTCCCTCTCCTCTCCCCCCTCGCTCCCCATTACTCCCGTGAATGTGGCAGGCAGGAGTCGACCTCATCAGTGCACGGTAGCAGTTGCTTGTTGGTGCACTTTATGATTCCCCCCTCTCCGCCCTCCTCCCGGGTCACCCCCTAGAAATAGGGCGCAGCTGAGGCGTGCGAGAGAGAGAAAGAGGGAGGGAGAGAGAGAGAGAGAGGTTCGGGCTGGGATGTCGCGCGCGCGTTACTATTTCAGGGACCTCTTCCTCCTCCTCTCTCCTGCCCCCCTTTCCCCCGTCTCCACCGCAATTCTTCACCCACTTCATTTTTGACGTACAGCGCCCCCCGCTCTTGCCAGCTGAGCTGGTCAGGACCGCCGAGGCGTGACGCGGAAGTCTTAAGGCGAGGCGCGCCGCAGTGTCGTAGGCAGAAAAGTGCGACGAAAGCAGAGATGTAGTAGGAAAAGTGTAGCGAGGAGCGAGAGAGAGGGAGAGACTGGCGTCTTATGAAGTTTCTCCCTCGCGCTCCGCTTAGGTTGGAGGGCGCTTTCATCTCTCGCTCTCCGTAAGCTCGTGCGATGTCATGCCGCTTGAAAGGCACAAGAGTGTAGGACAGGGTGGCGGGGCGGGGGGCGGGGTCGCCTCTCTCTTCGTCATCGTTTATTTAAGCGTTTGCGCGCGCGAACGAGCGGGAAAATTTGAAAACTTTGTCCGTCTGTCACCCCCCGCCGCCTAAGGGGTTTGGAAGTACAGCAACCCGCACGGGCCGGGCAGCCTCCCCCAGCGCGCCCCGCCCCGCCCCGCCCGCCACAGCCCGCCGCCGTCTGTCTGGGTCTTTACCCTTTAATATTGCCCGCCCCACCCCGCCCTGCCCCGCCCTGCCCCGCCCGCCCCGCCCCTGTCTCACGTGTACAGGGGATGAATGAGAGAAGGGATGGGCTGCTGGGGGTGAGTTTGGGGCCCCGCCGCTCCGCGCCGTGCCGATACCCTCTCTGCGGTCCTGGACCAGACGGGGCGGGGCGGGGCGGGGCGGGGCGGGCGCCGGGGAGCATTGGCCCTGCCTCGCCTCTCCTCTGCCGCACTCACTCACTCCCTCACTGCAGCGAAACAGAACTGAAAGCGACCGGCGGCGCGGCGTTAGGCCCACTGAGGCCCCCCCTTCCCCCCGTTATGTATGCGGGGCCGCGGCGCGCTGCGGTACGTTTGTAAAGGACGCTCCAAACACCACGCCCCGCCCCAGCCCACCCCGCCCCACCCCCAGTCTGCTTTGGGTCCCTCTCTTGGGGCCCAGCAGACCAACTCTGAGATGCCGGCCGGGTGGGCAGGCGGCAGACGCGCGCATGGTTTTAGCAGGGCGCCTGCTGGCATATCGCCGCTCTCTGTCTTTCTCTCTCTCACACTCCCGCAGTGCCTCTCTCTCTCTCTCGCACTCTTGCCTCTCCCTCTCCCGCGGCGGGGCGGGGGCGTGCTTATCGACTAAGCCCAAGGGGACCTCTCTTCTCTTCTCTCCAGAGGACTCTCTCTATCTCTCTCTCTCTCACTCACCCGCTCTCACCTCGCGCTAGAGCCTACTGTCTGCCGCCCCCTCTAACTCCAGTCGTCTCTCTGTCTCGCTCAATTATCTCTCTCTCTGTCTCTCTCTTTCTCCCTGTGCTCTGCCGCTCTCAGCAGTGTTGGTCCAACAACCCCTTTGTCTCGTGTCACCCGCCCCTACCCCCGACACGCTTCCCCCTTCAGCCGTACTCCTGATAGGTCGCTTACCCCTCTCGTCTCGCCCCCTCCCCCTTACTTCCACCCGCAGCACTTGTAGTGCTTGACAAGTATATCTGAAGGAAAAAGCACACACACACCCAAAACCCCTCACATTTAAAGCGGCGTGGGCTGCAAGTTCCGAAATTGTGGTAAAATATTTTCTGTTAGAAGCTGTGAGTGTTTTCCCCTCGGTTTTCCCCATAGCTTCTCCGCAGGGTGTGTTTTTTTAAATTATTTGTTTTATTTTTTTTGTACGATCGACTGCATTCCTCGGTTCGCGGTGCAGGCGGGGGTGGTTTGTCCCTGGAGACTGCAGCGGGGCATTGAATCATGCGCAGCTCTGCTCTGCCGGCGCGGCGCGGCCTTCTCATTCCGAGATTTCTTTTGAGGGTCCCTCCCCGCCGCGACAGCCTCCCTCCGGGGCGGGGCGGGGCGGGGCGGGGTGGGGTGGGGTGGGGTGGGGTCGAGGGTTGAGTTAAGCTCTCTGCCTTCCCCAACCGCACGCCACTTTGGATCCCCACCGCGCTACGCCACGCGTTACTAACTTTATAGAAAACTCTTTATTCCTTTTTGCATATTTCTTTTCTGTGAAATTGTGGGTGGTTAAGGGGGGAGCGGAATGGTTGTTTCAGGTTGCACCACTCTTAACACTTTTCCCTGTTGTTTTCTGTTGCAGATCTGTCGAAGAACAGGTTTTGGGACCTGCCTATTGAAGTTACCGAATTCACGTCTTTGGAGAGGCTAGAGCTTTACCACAATACGATCCGCTGTATCCCAGACAATGTCGTCTATCTGCAGTCCCTTGTACATCTGGACCTCAGCCGGAACCAGCTTAATGTCCTTCCAAATGCAGTTTGCCAGTTACCTCTCCAAGTTCTCCTTTTGGGAAACAACAAGCTGGTTAGTCTCCCTGAAGACTTGGGGCGGCTACAAGAGCTCACCCTGCTGGACGTCACCTGCAACCAGCTCAGCACTCTTCCCTCTCAAATTGGGGAACTTGCAGAGCTACGTGATTTAAATGCTAGTAATAATGTCCTCTGTGAGATACCTTTAGGTAATACCACTTTCTTTCTCTTTTGAGTTTTGATTCCCTGTTGCATTTTTGTTAATACTCTATTTTGTTTTCACCTGTATAGAACTGACTTACTTAAGGTTGGAAAGGTTAGATATTAGTGGAAACCGTATTTCAAGCTTACCTGTGGAGTTACGGTCTATGACCTCTTTAGTCTACCTAAACCTTAACCATAATCCTTTAACGTCACCACCAGCCAAGGTAACTTTAAAAAACATCTAATTCCATTTAAATGATATTTTTTTCCTCTAACTAACATATCTTGTGCTTTGTTTTAGCTTTGTGCAAGGGGGCGTGTTCATGTATTTAAGTACCTGGAAACTCGAGCTATATCAGATATAAAGAAACACCGCAATGATGAATGGAGGAGAACTCACAGAAAGTTGTCAGATCCTCGTGGAAACCTTAGACAAAATAAACGTTATACTGTTGACAGTGGCTATAGTACTTCTGATAACTGGTCACAAGAAGTTCTTACCGGGGTAAGTAAACAAAGTTTGTCACCCCTCTCTTATCTATTTATTTATCCAAGGTCAAAAATGTGTGAATACTCAAAGCTGAGACTAAAAATTTGAATTTGTGTTGGTGTGGGATGGCTTACACGAACAGATAGGAGAGGAGCGGCTGGGCAAGCGCTCACCGCTTATGACAAGGCTAAATGGCAGCACACCCGTAACCAGAACAAATGGGAATGGCAGTGGTAGTGGCAGTGCTTCCTCAACTCCCTCCACTGGAAGTCCAGCGGACGCAGAAGATGACATTGACAAAGTATGGCCTATTTTTGTTTAGTAAATCAAATACTGTGTTGTAAGAAAAATGTTGATTCAAATCATCCTTTTACCATTATTTTCCAGGAACCTCAGGAAAAGAAGAGATTAGAAAGGTCACAATCAGATAGGACTGATGCCCGACGATTTGATAAGCCAAATATGTAAGTTTATTTCCGTCTCTTTTAGCCTTAGGTCAATGGCATGTCATTGTTTTTATGAATGTTTTTCTATTTATTTTTTTAAAATTAATTTTGTTAAGTAATTGTTTTCTTTCAATTTTGTTTAAATTTGATCTAAAACATTTTTTAAGACCAACATCCACATTTGTTTTTGAATGCAAATCAGATGCACTTTTTTGGGGGTACCCTGATTTTTTAGATGTCAAAATGTCTTGTGTCTAGATAGATCTTTAAGCATTGTGTGATTAGTTTACTTAACTGTTTTTGTGAGTTGAACTAGAGAGCAATTTTAGCATATTTTAGACCAAAGAAATTTACACAATTCTTTATTGCTTCATGTCTAGCATTAGGCTGTAGATTCTTGTCAAACTTTCAATCAGTAACTTTTCTGGGAGGCATGCATTGTCTTTGCAATGCTGCATGCTCTAAGAAAATTATTGCCGTTACCTTTCGGTTCACTTATTATGTATTATGTGTGCTCGGGCATAGTAAGCTGGATATGTTGTTAGTTTGTGTTGTGCTTCTTTTCAGTTCCAAATATAGTCCGGAATCACCTTCTTCTGAAGCACCTGTTAATGGCAACGGACTGGTAGAAGAAAAAAGACCTTTGGAGCACATTCAAACCTACAGGTAGGCTGGCTGTCAAGTGTTATGTGTTGCGATCCTGCTATTCTACTATCACGATACTATCGTGCTACTCTCAAATGGAGCATCATCCTCTGTCAAGGCTTTTTCCATATGTAAATTTCACAATATTCCTTGTTTGTTTTCTCCGTCTTAAGGTATTGATGGGCTGTGCAGGTCATTTCATTTCAATAAGCTTTAGTTTACACTACAAGCTCTGTGCTTATCTTCAAATGAATTAGATTCAGGAAAATTTCTAACCAATGAATGTCTTATTAATGTCCGCAGAGAGTACAAGGAAGCACTCCGAAATCAGCGGGCCCAGGAAGGAGCTAGTGTGTATAGACCTAGAGTATCTGGAGAACTCACTCCACCAAGTCCGGAGGGTGGACCATTATCGCTTCAGTCATCTCCTGCCCACAATGGTCATCATGTAAGTTTGTTTTCTAAAATTTAAAAATTGACTTTTTAAAAAAAAAATTGACTTATAAGCATTGGTGTTAATGTTATTCTTGTGTTTGATGATAGGCAAAAGATGAAACATCAGCATCAGATTCTGCTACTAACAATGCAATTTCACAATCTCAAGTGGATGGCGTATCAAACAACATCATTAAGAAGCCTGTCCAGAAAGTGACACCTTCCCGAAATTTGAACTTCCCGTCCTCCCTCTCTAACGGTAATAATGCAAATGGAAATACTACTACAAGCAATGGTGGTGGGGATTCGCCTGTGAACAGCTACACCAAGCCCCTTTCACCTACATCAAGTGTAGGTGTGGTGAATGGTGTACCAAATTCAAATATATCTCCTGGGAAAGGCATTCCCAGGCTGGTTACTACTTCAGTTGGTTATGTGTCACCTGCACCAAATCGCAATAAAGCAGGTACTAATTTTAACAGTCTTTGGCTAGATTTCTTTGGGTTTCTTGGATAATTTTTTTTGTTTAGAAAGGAGTTTAATGTTAATTTTGTAACCTTAACAAAATTTTGTTTCCTTGTAGGTGTAAGAAGTGTTAGATGGGGACGTGATGTACCACCTGACAAGTTGAGTTTTACCATGAGGAGAGAGTTTGAGAAGGCTAAAGAAGAGGCTGAGCTAATTAAACAACTGCGAACTGTTAGTATCACTAGCCTGATGTTTTATGTCTTTCAAATAATTTTGCAATGTCTATACATATTAATTTTTTTTAAATGTTGTCTATTGTAGCAAATTGAGACTCGCCTAAAAATGGTTCTACCAGAGGACATGGCCCCTGCTCTAGCTGATGGCGTGGTTTTATGCCATCTTGCCAATCATGTCAGGCCCCGGTCTGTTGCTAGTATTCATGTGCCGTCCCCAGCCGTGGTGAGATATCCATTCTGTTCGGATTCTGTGGCGCCTCCTGTCAAATTGAATTTGTAACTCCGTCTTTAATTACAGCCCAAGTTGACCATGGCCCGCTGCCGAAGAAATGTGGACAACTTCTTAGAAGCCTGTCGAAAGATTGGTGTTGAGGAGGTAAGTTGTTGTTTTTATACTTTTGTTGATTGCTTCTCCTTAAATATTCATGTGCTCTAAATCAAAATGGACCATGCCCGTATCCCCAGTTACCCTTTATATCCTAAACACATCTGTAGTCTTAATAGAGTTGGGTATGAATCTATTTATTTCGTCTCACATTAATTTGAACCAAATCACTGAGAAGGCCTTTTTAATTCACATCCCAGTGTAAAAGGGCATTTCTTTATATTCAAGTAAAGTCTCAGTGCGAGATTACTTTTTATAAGTGCTAGGATAGTCAATCTTATGGAGCCTTTTTTTGTTGAAATGAGAACTGTACAGAGTACTGTAACTGGTGTCAAGTACTAGCCGCTGATTCAAATTTTTCTGAATTGTGTTACCTTCTATGTTGTATTGATCCGTATCTGGTGAAAATAGTCATATATTGTGTAATATAATGGAACTTAAGCTACATTTCTCACAAGAGTAATGCTATTATGGAGGCCAATTTTCATGTTGTAAAGATTTTTTAAACACATTTAAGTGTTCACAACATTACATCAACTGGTTTTTCTTTTTGGTATAAGTTTCTGTTTCTCCCTGCTTTAATTAACGTGCTGACTACCAACAGTCTAATCTCTTTTTCCAATCCTTTCTGTTTGAAGCATTCATGCTTGTGCCTCATTTTTTTTTTTCCTTTTCTTCCAATTATTAATTTTGAATTATAAGTACAGTTGGTATGTGACATACAAAGACATAAACCACTGAAACTTTTTAAGAAGAATTTATTGATTCTTTGCAAGCTTTTGATCTGTGAAAAATAGCCTTAACCCAGAGACTTTTATTTCACTGTACAAATTGAACACTGATAGATATGTGCTTGCTATTGCTGCTTGTGCTTGCTTCCTGTGTCATATTTATTAGAACTTGTGTATGGTTTGCTGTCGCCTGATTATTCTTCTAACACTATCAAATCTATTTTACTATGATGTCTTTTTGAATGCCATACAATTCTTTTGCTTATTCATGCATTCAGAGATAAGCATAGAGTTAACAAATATGGTACTTTTGTCATTTTGTTAAGGACAAAGTACGTTTCCTACTCTTGCACTTGTTCTTTTTTGTTTTGATGTTATTAGGAGAAAGCTCATTTCCACTCATTGTAAGTTTTAGATGTTCCCCTGAAGCGTTTTTTTGCCTTATGTTGAAACCTTTTTGTGAGAGTAGTTCAAGAAACAAGAAAACTGCATCACTAAACTTCTCCGTCATTGATCTCAGCCTTTATTGTGTTATCTTCAATCATGTTTTCTTAAAAGCAATTTTTTTAAAAAGCGAGAGAGAGAGAGAGAGGGGAAAAAAAAAAAAACTTGTCAATGTCTTTTAAACATGTTGTTAGTTCTCTGATGTATTTTTTGTGCATGGATGTGGATAGGTATTTTCAGTTGAAAAAATCTTTGCTAAAATTGAAAAAGTTCCTTTTTTTCCATTAATGAAGAAAAGTGTGAGTGGAATGTTATAACAGCATTCCATTTCTTTGCATGCATGTAATATTTTCTTGTAATTCCCAATACTTACTTGTGATGCTCATGATGTTAATGTGAGAGTCTTAGGAGGGAGTATGTGTGAGTTCAGTTTTTTTTAAATTCATGCCTTGCTACCAAAGAACCAGTTGGTTTTATATGAAATGTCTGTGCGGTCACATGTCTTATCACCCATGCCTACCCCTTTCCAACCTGTAATTTTTTCTCCCTTTCACTAAAGTTTATGTGCTAGATTTCATGTTAAGTACTTTGATTTTCTTCTCCTTGGTTTATGAGAAAAAACCTCTTGAATAGATTTAGGACAGTTAAATACCATACACCAATTAGTTATGTCCCTAGTTCATTTCTAGCTAGTGCAGCCTGTTTTGTATTGTGGGAACTAGTCAGTGACTATTGTCAAATTACGAAAAAGGGAAGGTGCAATGTTTTTTCATTCTTGTTGCTGAACTTAAACCAGAATGATATGAAAATTGTGTGCAGCGTCTTAGACCCTCTAAGGATTTGTCTGATCTTTCATGCCTTTGTTGCCAGGTTACTTGTTGCTTTTTACATTGATTTTGTCTTGGCCTTGGTACAAACAGTGCTTCTTTTTCTTTAAATATTGCCACTTTTACTAGGGTATAATGGTGATGTGCTTCTGCCTACTTCACATGCTTTGGGATAGAAGTGCTCTTTACATCATTGAGAGCAATGTATTTTCATGTATCATTGCCATTGAGTACCACAGTACCCCATATGCTAGAGCTTGTGTAGAAAGTTTGGTTTTATGGCAGTGTGTTCTCATATTGGCCATTTATCAATAGTATGTATTATAGCACAGCATATTTCTACTTTTCATGGAACATCATCTTACTTCCACTTTTTATACTTCTTTTTATTGGTTGTTTTTGTTTCTATAGTCTCATATTTAAAAAATACAATTATTCAGAAGATGAGATAATTAAAATTCATTCATTTTACTAAACCAGCTTCTCTACGGATCAGTTTTTAAAATAATCTTTTCGTTTTTTCACAAGGCTTAATGGTACATTATTATGTATATCATTATGTTTGTATTTTTGATAGATTACAAAAAAGGCTGCATGAGATTGTTTATTTTCAGTGAAGGGGTGAGAGATCAGTTATTTTTGCAGATTAAGGTCCTTTCCCCTGTCCCTTCCCCTACAATACCTTGATATTGGAAGTAATTTTTGACACCTTCAGTGCTGCTTGGCCATAACAAGGTCAAACTAGCAGGGTTCATTGAATATCATTGAACAATCTGCTTCCTCGAATGTTGAGGAGTAATTGCCACATTTTAAAGATGGTAGTTGTAAAGAAAATTTTCTGCCACTTTATATGAACTTCCAAATACGAGTTTGACCTACCACCTCTTGTGGCTGCACTGACATAGCTGCTGGTTGGGCTTGGTTGCAGGAGGTGATGTGCGGTAGCGAGGGGGTAGTGCTGGGGAGTGAGGAGGGTTTGAGTTCTCTGGCACTCACCGTGCATCGCCTACTCGACATCGCCACAGGCGACTCCAATGATCCCAGTGATGAAGATACCTGCACTGAAAAAGAGACATTCAAAGATGAGTCCCTGAAACTGGAGACTACTGCTTATGTTCACCCTCCGTTGCCGAGACATCCTCATGACACGGCTATCACCATGTTTTGCGCCATTGTATTTATAACAACAGTTGTTCTTCTTATCTTGTTCCCATTACCTAATTAATTACACATATGAGGGGGTAATTTCTTGCCCTGTGTTTGTTTTAATAGCTATGCACATCCTAGAATATTTATTAAAACTTTACCCCTGGAAAGGCTTTAAAATAGGGACATATTTTCAACAGAATTTTAAAAGTATTATCCTTTAACATTTTAATTACATTCATCCTGCTTATAAGCCACAAATAAACTTTTCTTGATTAATATTTAATTTTTGATGGATGGAGAGGTTAAGCTTTCTTTTGTTCCATTTTCTTATATTTGGTACGTATGATTGTAATGAGCTATGTGGTGTAGTTAGTGTGAATGCAAACCTCTTAAATTTTTGAAATGAAAAAAAATAAAATATTTTTGTTTGTACTGTAATCCTTGGTGGCGGTTATGCTTGGTATTGGGAATGTGGTATTTTTTATTGCCTTCTAATTTTATCGTAGATATTTTATTGAGAACTTTGACTCAATCTGTGTGATAAAAGAAAAGTGCATTATAGTATATTTTATTATTCACCTTATCTAAGGTTTAAAATCTACAAGTATTGAGCTTATTTATTGTTTCAAAGCTGTTTCCAGAGCCTAAATCAATTGTGATATATATCAAAATAAGCTGAAAGTTTGTATATGTCAGCTATACTGTCAGGTTTTGTGCTTCCATCTTAATGGTTTTATTTTAAAACGGAAAGTTAGCTCTGAACTCATTGCCCCTTTTTATGAGTATCCTTTCCTCTTTCCAATTTGTGTTTGTTACATTTTACCCAGACATTTCCAATATGAATAGTGGACTTGTATCCTAATTCATCAGTGAAGTAAATTTTTTAGGAATTGAATTGTATTTATGTTAAATTTCTGTGCCTCTTTCTGTAGGTTTAAGTTCAAGTGTGTGATGTAGTTTAGTTTCATTAATTTATTCTTGAACTGTTGGTGTTTTAGTCCATTGAAAATTATTTTTTTGGGGGGGAAACAATGGTGAAAAATTTGGGGTAAAGTAAGGGATTGTATTTCAGCCTGCCCTAAGTGTAAATAATTGGCTGTTGCAGAAAGTTAGTTTTAAGTCGTCTTGAAGAAGAGGAATTTAATTTGTAATTGTTAGCTTGAACATCAGAAGTGTACTTTGCCTTTTACTAAGGAGAAGTATCTTCTATGTACTTGAAATAGACGTGATATGTGCTAATTCACAAACTTATTTTTGAACTGCAGCTGTCTCTGTATCTTCTTATGGCTGTCCCCTAGTCACCCCAATAGCTATCATTTACTTTGTTATTTTGGAACCAAGACTTGTCTAGTCCTTACTGTTAGTATTCCACCATGTAAACTTAAGACTTCAATGATGTACAAAGCATTATCAATTTGGCAGTATTCTAATTTTTGTGCTTGTGTAGTGTATTTAGGGAAATAGTGAAAAGTGACTGCTTATCCTTAGAAAATATTCAAGATTTGTATGTATTGACAAAGACAAGGGTTTTGTGAAATATGCCATACCCACAATGTTTTAGCTTGTAAAATTCCTACAATTGACTTTGTCTCTGTTCTTCCAAAGGAAGTACATTTCCAATTAGGTACATTTACACCCTCTCCCCCACCTCATTGTGATTTAAAAAAAAGTTAATTCCACAAACAACAATGTATTTTGATTAGCATTCCTTTGTATTTGTGAGCTCTGACACAAAACCACCTAGGTTGGCAGTGGAAAATTATTTTGTGCTACTTAAATGTGAATTTTAATGTGCAATGCAATTTTAGACCAATGACTGTACAGTAGTCCACTGTACATTAGTTTTGTATTCTCTACAAGTAATTTATTTTGTCTGGTCTTATTATAGGAATTTGACAGTTTATAAACAATGCTCTGAAATCTAAGGAAACATTTTAAGATTTTGAAAAGGGTTACATTTGAATTTATTTTTCTCTTTAAACTGCACTAAATTTACTTCCACAAGGGAAAAGTTATTCATGTTGGTTTGATGTACCAAAACTATGTGTCATGTAGCCTCACTGCCTGGCACACTATTGTGTAGTAGCGTCCATATTTTCATAAATGGCATGAAATACTTATGTTTTTCCTCTTGTTTTGTATCATTCCTCAAATTTCTTGATTATCATCTTAAAAGTTACGCACATTGTTGTCCTGCCCCTGTGCACTTAAATTACTTAAAAGACTGGATAGTGGGTCTTGTACATACCCCTTGTGTGCCTTTTATTTTGATTGTTTCACTTTTTTATTTGTATCTGATTTATGTTTTCATTTTAATGTATCTACATTTAATTATCAATGGAGAGCTTGCAATGTACCTCATCTCATGTGCCATGAAATTGATTGCCCTAACAGTTCAAGTACCGTAATGTCATTCCAATTTTTGAACATATCCATGCATGCTGTAGTTTTCAGTTTACTCAAATTCACAACTCTGTAATCAATATTTTCTGTTCTCTGTTTTAATTTATTTTTTCCTGACTGTGACATATTTATGACTGACTACTTGTTAAAAGTTTGGCTGTTTGTAGGCTGGTTCTGCTGTTCACACTGTTCCCAAAAACTTCATAATAGCAATTGCATTTTAATTACTATCAGATAAATTTCATGGTACACTCTCATTTTGAAATACTACTGTCAGCAGTAAACATTTTATCAAAATGTTAATAGTGCCTCACTGAAGGATTTTCCCACTCATCAATTGTATTTCTAGGAATGCTGTAGAAAGCTATGTACAGTATATTTTTGTCGTCAATGTTGTGTACTTACTTGAAGAGTAGCTAATGTCATTGTCCAATTTCTAAACAAACAAAAAATATGTAATGGCACTCTTAGGAGAAATTTGAAATAAAAGACATAATGTTACTTCAATTCTTTTTGTACTGAGGCTTTTATATCATACCCCTAAAATAAAAGCAGCGCCTTCTGTTGAATTGGTTCATTTTAATATACTTTTTTTTAACTAATGTGTAGTAGGCCTATCAGCAAAAATTTAGTTTAGTCAACATACATGGACCATCAACATTAATTGATGTACACCTTCCATGTGCCATAAAGAAAACTACAAAGAAAGATTTTGAAGTATTTATCATAGTATCACGATCACTACTGTTCTAATTTCTAATCTTTACTCTGTTGTAGAACTTGGTGTGCTGTGCTGCTGATGTTCTCGAGGGGAGAGGTCTTGTTCAGGTTGCCATTACAGTTGCAGAATTAATGCGATTCCATACACCACGGTCTCCTGCTCACTCTCTCAATCCTTAAGGTTTGTTTTGTTATCTTTTCGCTGTTTTAAATTTTTTTTATATGCTGCGGTGTTATTGCCTTACACATTATGGTTGATCTTGCTTAAATTTCTTCCTATACTTTCAGGTAGGAGTCTTAGCTGCGGTTAGAAATCAATCGTGCTGGTGCCAATCCATGAGTGCTCTTGTTTGGGCTGTGAACATGTGTTGCTATATTCACACCAGCTCACAACAAAAATCACTTAGAGTTAGTCTGTTTTCGTTTTTTATTCTCTTTTATTTTTCTTCTCAAATTGAGAGTGCTAGAACACTTTTTGAAGATAGGTTTTGGTTCCTATTAACCAAATCATTAACTCATGGTTCCTTTCCTTGAAAAATACAATGCAAACAGATTGAAAGATAAATTTTGATCTCAACTTAAAAATTGCTACAAGTGTATCGGCTCGTTTCTCTGCCAAATTTTCTTCTAATATTCTACCACTATGTGCATATCTGTACGCAAATAGTTGCCAGGAACTTGTCTTGTGATAGTGCATTGTTTTGAATCTTGTGACTATTTGCTTTTTGAAGCAATGGTCTAGTCCTGTATTAGACTTATAAAATAGAATTTGAGTGTATTGTCACCCATTGTGTTACACAATGTGTGCTGTGCCAAAGATTTTGTGTTTCTTTTATCATTTGCTTGTTTACTTTTTAAGTATGGTTAGTGCTACTTGTTGTTCCTCAACCGTTTTGTTTTCATGACAGTTGCTTGATCTATGTTTGCATAGGACTCTGTTTCAGACTATCAGTCCCTTGAGTCTGTTGCAGAAATTTAAAAAAGTCATTTAGAACAAATTGTTGCTCTTAACAACCCCTTTTGTCAGTAAGCAACTTGTTTAATTGCATACTACCCTGTGTAGCTAAAGTAATTGAGTGATTCCATTCATCAAAAAGTCAGTATTTCAAGCCAGGTGCTAAGTTACTGTATTTGGTATTCTCAAGATATAAAGTGCTGCTTTTGTGGCTTCTTCACTGTGCCATGTGTCATTCAAAAAGTGCTGCACATGTCATAATTAACCATCCCTACTTTGTGATAAATATATGAAGCCAAGCTTGTATTGGCTTTTATTTGAAAGAATTGCTTAGAGGTGATGATTTTAATTTTAGTTTTAGTTTCTCAATTCCTAAGAGATTAGGAGGAAAATTTGTAAATCTATTACAACTTTACTACAAAAGTATGTAGTTAAAGAAAACAAAGTTTCGTTGTGCTTACCTGTATGTCTAACCACTGCTGTCATGTCAATGTTTCTCATTTTTATTTCCTATTCCTTATTTTTCATAGTTATTTATTTTTTGTTTGCGGTGGAGGTTTGCGTAAGAAGATGAATCTTTATCTATCTTCTACTGTGCAGACTCTCCGTTTTTTGTAAATCTTGTGTACATTGTCTATGTTGAATTTTGTAATTGATCTGATGTACATTGCTTTCTAGTAGTTTTATGTATGTGCAAAATCAGAACAGCCGGTGTATTCCCCTGTTTATGATGAGTTAAAGTTTCACAATGTTACTTTTAGCCCTCAAGTTTCCAAATTGTTCAGTAATTTTTCTCCTTCTCCATAACATAATCTTTTTTTCTTTCTTCTTGAGTTATAACTAACTCAGTCTCTCATACTGAATCAGCTCAATATGTACAGAGCACTGACCTGTATTTGTTAGAAAAACAAACAGATGTACATTAGTCAATACCTCTACCAATTCAGTGTAAATTTCTGGAGGGGTAGTGTAAAAAATAAGATTAAGTATCAGACAAAGAATTTCAAATTTTGTGTCTGAAATGAGGAAGTTTTGTGCTAATAGAACTTGTGCTGCTTCTCTGTGTAAATTGTGGAAATCTGGTCATGACTATTCCTATTGGTGATTTCTAAGAAATTTATTTGTATCTGACTATAAAACATTTATTTCGACCACATTAATTTGAATGTTGTATCAATATTGTATAGGAGTGCTCGGTGTTTGTAAGACTGTTGAAGGAGTATTGCTTCTTATTACCATCTCTGTAAGTTTTGTAATTTTGTATGTTACATGTACAGATTGAAAACTTTAAAAGAATATATATTGTTAATATGATGTCATGCTTTAGGTAAATTTAATTTAATCTGCAAAAAGTGGCACAAGTTGCTCACTTAGGATACTAAATGTGCAAGGCAAAACTGTGCAATGGAATCTCATATTTCTACCTAATTTGTAAAATGGTTCAAATTTATTATGCCTTAAAATTATAAAACATTTTCCCTCAAATGTTGTTATTTTTTCTTTGATTATATTTTGTTTCTACACTGACTTATAACAGGTACTTAAAGAACAACAGTTTTTTTTAAATCCTCACTATGTTGTAATCAATATTATCCTTTTCCGTTTCCATTTTGTATTTCCATGATACACAACAATAATAAACACGTTCCCCTGCCTTATGGACAGCGTTTCAATTAGTCCCACTTTCACCCCTGCCTTCTGCTTCAACCCCACCGTAAAGTTTCATCAACATTTAATTATTTAATATTGATCAATTATTTTCTTTTTATATTTTTTTTTGTGTGTGTGCGTTAAGATTACCATGATTACTGATCACGAGACGTCCTGGGGGTGTGGGCAGGAGGGGGAGCTTCTCGACGTGCTGCAGCGAGCGTGCCGGAAGCCATGACCCTGTTCTGTAAGGACTGGCAACAACATTTCACACAGTGCCATCTCGTGCATCATGTTGGGGGCGGGGCGCCGGCGGGGAAGGAGGAGGGGAGGGGGGAGTGGCGCGCGCTGGGGCACACGCTGGAGGAGGGGCCCGCCCGGCCCCGGCCCGGCCGGTACACGTGTAGGACGAGCTGACCTTACAAGTTTACAAGCTCCTTTACATGGCGTGCGTGCCGAGCCGAGCCGAGCGGTGGGGGAGTTCCCCGGGTGAGGGGAGGAAGGGAAGAAGAAGGGCTTGCCGGAAGTGCCGCGCCGTCCTGGACGTCGAGCAATAAAGTCACCAGCCGGACGGGACGGGGCGGGACGCGCGCGGAGGCCGCTGCTCTCCCCGCGCTCCACCCCGCCCCGCCCCGCCCCAGACCCCCGCCCGCGAGCTGTGTTTTTTACCCGCACTACTTATACCCAACCATGAGAGAAGGGCGAGCCGCGGAGGAGGAGAAGCTTTAGGGCCTCGTGCCGTGCAGTGCCGTGCAGTGCCGTGGTGCCCTACTCCCATGGCAGTTTACAGCCCCAGCGGGGGCCGCACTGCCGCGCGTAGCTCGTCGACGCCGACCTCCCCTGCGGGTCCGGTAGGTAATGAGCGGCGAGCCCCCGCCGGGCCGGGCCCCGGGGAACGCCAAGTAAGTAGTCACGATAGTGTCAGATTTAAGGCGAAATACATGGCCTGCGGGAAGTTCCCGCGCGCAGTCGGAGGAGAGGCTCAAAGTGTAAGGCGGGGCAAGGGAGAGGGTGGCGAGGGGGAGCGGGAGCGGGGCAGACAAACACCCCTGTTCCACTGCTGGAGCCTGAGTGCACCAGCGTGCACCACTTCCTCTCCATCCCTTGCCGGGCCGGCCCCCGGCAAAATCTAGAACCGTCGAACTTTAAATTAAACCTCTCGATTTTTGTGACGGGAAACAGCCGCATCACTTCACTGGAAATCCTAGTGAGTGAATTTTTTCGCTCATCTACAAGTGAGTGACATACGTACACTTGGATTTCCAGTGTTCGCATCACCCGCCCTGCCCCCTCTTCCTTCGGCCCTACCCTACTCCAGTCTGAGTAGCAAAATTCAAAATTCAAAATTTTTACAAATTTTGTAGTTTAAAATTTTTTTGATTTCCGTCGGTTGCTTTGATTTTAGAGCAAGATAAGCAAAGAGCAACGACAAACCCCGCCCAGTACTCGCCACTTTCGAAGTAGTTTGTATTAATTTCATGGTTTGAAATTCAAATGACTGATTCCGAGGGTGGCAGCTCTGCAGTAACGGTGGCAGGGACAGCAGTTCGAACTCATCAGAGTTCAGTGCCGTCTCGTCCCGTTCCCGCCGTCGTTCGTGTCCGTTTTCGCTGTTGAAACATAACGTATAGTGTTGTGTGTGTTAAAGGCCGTCGTGAATCTCAGGTGTCGAAGTTAGTGCCATATCAGAGAACTGTTTAAATGTGAGGTGTGAGATGTGAGCTCGAGATGAGCGCGCGGTCTGTGACAACCTTAGAGGTTACGTTCGGTGTCGAGATCTTCAGGATCGCCGTGTCGCCTGCCTGTCACCTATCATCCAGCGAGCTGGACGCGGCACGGGAACAGACGTCTTGGTGGGAGTCATGGTGAGTGTTGAACCTTGGCGGTCTCTTGTAATGTGTGTGACTCAACTCAGGTTAACCTTGCGAGTCCTGCGACCTCTGCCTCTGGGCCCGCGGCAGGGCGGCCGCGGGGCGGGGGCGGGGGCGGGGATGCTCTGGCCCTTACGAATATCTCGCCCTGTGTTTCTCATTTATTTAACGGACGGGTGATCCGGGAGATCATAGTGAAGCGCGACTTTTTTTATCTTTTCAAATGACGGGATGCATCCTCCTGCGGGCGGCGAGTTTGCCGTTCGCTTGGCCGGGGCGGGGCGGGGCGGGGCGGGGCGCCCTCCTTTGAGGACCGCAGGCGTTCTTGTTCTGCGTCCGCAGAGCCGCTTCGCGCCGCCACCATTGGGGCCGCGGGGCGGGGCGGGGCGGGGCAATGGGGCGAGGTGGGTCTGTCCTGATGAGGCCTGATTGAGGCGCTTGTGGGCCTCAAAGGGGAGCAGGCAGGCCGTGGAGGCGGGGCGGGCGGGGCGGGTGGCGTCCGTCCGCGGCTCGAGTGGAGCTACTAAGAAGTAGCTAACCATCCGTGGCCAGACAGGCAAATAGCTCGGAAGAGAGGAGTGGGGGGGGGGGGGGGGGGGTACAAAGTAACTTTTGATGATAAGTGACCGCGCGCCCCCTCGGCAGGTCTGTGCCCACCTAGCGCTCTAGCGTTCTGGCGCCCTTTCCTGACACCCGCTGCTGCCCAGCCCACTTAGCGCTCTAGCGTTCTAGAGCGCATCATCGCCCACCTAGCACCCGTTCTTCCCAGCGCCCCGGCAGATCGCTGCCCTAGTGACATTCTGCCATGACGGCGCACCTAATGTGTGTGTGTGTGTTCTAGTTTTTTTTTTGTTATTTTTTTTGGCAACACCAGCAGCGTGATGCGACCAAATTAATGACTTGTTGCAAAAAACAAAAATTACACTTAATTGTGAGTTTTAAAGCTTGGTGAACAACATATCAAAAGCTAGTGAAAAGTCTGCAGCCCTTCCCCCGGCATAAATAATGGTCATTGCCGCGGCTTTTCTACATTAGCCTTGCGCAAATGAACTTCCGTCGTTATAACCCTTGTTGAAGTTGAAGTTGAAGCGCAAGGCGATGGTGGCCGCGGGGCGGGTCAAGCGCGCCGGTGCCGGCCGGCCGGCCGGAGTGTTGGGATGCGACGGTCACGCGCCTGCCGGGGCCGGGCTGGGCCAGGGTGGGTAAGGACCTGCCCGAGATAAGAGGACGGGGGGTGTGGGGGGGGGGCGCATGCCTACGCTATCGGCACGCGCGTCACACTGAGCGCGGGGCGGCGCCAGGGGCAGGTCATCCTCCTCCCCGTGCAGGAGGCAAGGCGACCAGAGTGCTCGTCCTGCACTCGCAGAGAGCGTTCCCCCCCCCCCTCTCTCTCTCTCGCTCTCTCTCTCTCTCTCTCTCTCTCTCTCTCTCTCTCTCTCTCTCGCTGGCAGTTGGTCTAATTTTTTTCCCGATCGTCATCTGATTTTTCGGTTAGCGCCCCCGCTCCCGTTCGTCCCGCCCCCGCTCCCGCCCCCGCTCCCGCTCCCGCTCCCGCTCCCACTCCCGCTCTCGCTCCCACTCCCGCTCCCGCTGCCACCGCCCGTCCGAGGGACCATAGTGTTCTCGAACGGACGGCGCCGCCTATAAATCAAAACGAAAACTAGACTCGTCCCACAATCAGGCGCGCGTCGTCACATTTTTTTTTTTTTCGGTGGAAAGAAAACGAAAACCATAGATAATTCCGAGGAGCTTTGAGAAGCTGTGGTGCAGCCTGGCCCACAGGCGACGCGGCATACGTATCGTGTGTAGGCGGGACGGGGCGGCTGCACGGCGTTACGTTAAACATAACTCTGTGAAGTGACGGTCTGAGACTGTCGCAGCGCAGCGGTCCGGCAACGGCGTCTTAAGCGCCGTGCGAGTAGGCAACCCACCTAACGTCAGTGCGAACGCGGTGTAGTATCACTGCGAAAGTGCGCCGGCCGGTCGGCAGGGGGTATTCAGGTGGAATTCTCTCCGAAATGACCAGTAACGTGGTATTTAATGAACGTTCTTTTTATATCCTAGTACACTGTAACTGACGACACATCCCAAAAGGAAACTTCTCTAATTTGTGACCTTTTTTCGGCGACACTTGCGTCATGTGACCTTTTTTTTCGGCGACAATTTTGTCGCGAGAAGCTCCGCGTGTGGCGCCGAAACAGTGATGGATGTCACTGTTTTACGGTCACACGCGGCGCTTTAGGCGACAAAATTGTCGCCGAAAAAGAGGTCACACGCAAGTGTCGCCGATCAAAGGTCACAAATTAGGGAAGTTTCCAAATTCGGCGATACATCGGTGTGTCGCCGATTTAAGGTCACATGTGTGCTAAAACACATCGCACCGTTGGTGTTCAGAAACCTCCTGCTTGCTGACACGCTGTGAAGTGGGCTACAATTATGTAGCCGTCAGCCGAGTGTCACCCGGCTGACCTCTTTCCCTACATCGTATCATCACTTCCCCCCCCCCTCCCCCCTCCCTGATCACCTAGGAGCACTACGGCTGCCTGTGTTCTCGCCAGATAGCCTCGACAAAGCCTCGCTCGAGCCGCCCCGCTCCGGCCCCCCAAGGCCCAGCTAGAGCTGCTCTTATCACGAGTAAAGAGCCTCCCTTCTCTCCTCCCCTCCCACTTCATGCACTTCACGTCGTGCGCGAGCATTCTGTCTCCCAACTTTCTCTACATTTTACCACACTGATAGCCTCCATTTCTTTTAATTTTTTCTCTAAAACGACAAAAAACGAAAAGTGTCTTGGACTTTTATGATGATTATTCCGATCGATGAGCCGCGCAATTAACTGGACAAAACCGACGAAAGAAACGTCAGAGTTTTTTTTTCTCTCTTTCTTTCTCTTTTCCGATCGGTAACCAACAAGATGAATAGTTGCTTTACTTTCCGGTGGGCTGCACCGCCACAACGCACCACACGCGCCGCGTAAGGCAAAGGCACGTCGGCACCTGGGGGCGGGGCGGGGCGGGGCGGGGCGGGGCGGGGCGGGGCGGGGCGGTAGGCAGGCGCACCTCCCAGCCTATCGGTATTAAATGCAACAATGAGCCTCATTACGGGGCAGCAACAGAACTCTGCTCGTTAATTGTAAATCATTCAAACAGAGGGACGGGTCGGGACGGGACTACGGGCGCGGTGAATCAAGTCCGTAATGAGGATTTGTTGCCTACAACGGGCGCCTGCAAACCTGCAAACGCGGTTTCTTTGCGCGTGGGGATATGGCCGCGCATATTTTTATAAAAATTCGCGCCCTTCCAAGAAAGAAGAGATGGAAAACAAAAGGAGAAAGTTAAAAAATTATAATAGTTTGTAGCTAGGTGCGAAATTGTCGTTTGGCTCGGCCCATTCAATCGAAACAAAAAATCGGAAAAATTCACGGCATTTGTGTATATTATAAAATTAAGATTTATTGTTTCCCCCACGGGTTGACTTGAGCGAGGCTGGTGAGAATACCCACCCGCTGCAGTAAGTCTCCCAGTTCTCCTGATTTCCTCCTCCGCCGCACCTGCCCTGCCGGCGAGGGTCGAGTCGAGTCGCGAGGCGGTTCGCGGTCCGGCCCCGGCCGGCCGCCATTTTGTCGGCGGGCGCGCTGACCGTGGCGTCTGCTCCGCGAGCTGGGCGTCGAGGCCGTGGGCGTGGCCAGCGCGGCGGGCTGGTGGGGGCGGGCCCGGGCGGGCCGCTGTCATTGGCTACCGGCCGGGCGCTCCCAGCGCCACGCAGCGCCACGCCCGGCATCTGGCGGCGGCGGGCTGCTGCGCGCTGCAGGCAGAGCGAGACAGAGAGAGCAGGACGGGCAGGACGGGCGGCGGGAGAGCGAGAGGAGAGGAGGAGAGAGGGAGAGGGCGGGAGGGAGGGAGGGTGCTTGTTGTACTAAACAGGTTTTTATTTGTCGTGTACAGCCACCGTGGGCCTGTGCCTGAGCCGAGCCCTCGACGTTAGGCGCCGCACCGCGCCAGGCTCGGCCGCGCGCCCCGCCCCGCCCCGCCCCGCCCCGCCCCACGCCGCCGCCGCTGCCGCTACCGTCAGTTAACCGGCCAGGCCCGGTCGGCCAGTCGCTCTACCGACGCGTCAGCGGGCCGCAGCGTAGCGCAGCGCAGCGCAGGGCGAGCCGCCGCTCCGCTCCGCATCGCCCACACGCCCCGCCCCGCCCCGCGGACGCCCGTGCGCCTGGCGACGTCAAGCAGTGCGTGCGCGAGTACAGTCGAGCGCGCGCGTGTGTGTGTGTGCGAGTGAGAGAGAGAGAGAGAGAGAGAGAGGGGTAATCGTGGAGAGCGGCTCACGCGTGAGCGCGGCAAAGTGAATGTGAATGTGTGCTACATAGTTCGGCGCGAGTGCGAGCGTGAGCGTGTGTGTGCGCATGCACAATAAACATAATCGGATCTCCTCGGGACGGGCGGGCACGGGCAGCCTTGGCGCTGTACTGCGGGCGCGGCCAGCCGCAGGGCGCTTATCGAGTTACACACCTGGTCCTGGCCGCAATCATCGCCGGCAGTAACACCACCACCAGCATCATCATCTTAGTCATCATCGTCAGCAACGCCATCACGTGCTGCGAGGCGCGCGCGGCGCTGAGCTGCTCGCCTTGAGGCCGACGGGGACCTCGTCGTCGCCACAGCTTCCTGCGGGCCTGAGCCGCGGGATGTCCCTGTAGTGTCCTCGCGTCGACCTCGCACTCGGCCCTCATGTCCTCCACGGTGGCTGCTCACCGGCCGGCACTCCAGGATCACGTCGGCGGCGAGGCGCTGCGGTGGCCGCGGCCCGAGGCGCGCCACCTGCACCACCAGGACGACGCCCCGCGCCCCGCGCCCGTCATGGACCTGTCCACGAGCGTCCGCCCGCGCCAGGGCCACGACGGCCTCGGCCCCGCCCCCGCCACCACCACCGCCGACCACGCCCCCCTCGTCGGCCGCGTCGCCAAGTCGGTCTTCTCCATCCGCAGCCTGGTCGGGGCCGACGCCAAGGAGGACGACGCCGAGGACGCCCGCGGCACCACGCCCCCTGGCGGAGGCGACGCGTCGCCGGAGAGGTCGCCGTCGACGCCGCGGCAAGGTGAGTCCCGGAGCGCCCGCCTCACTCGTCCCGCCCCGCCCGTCCCGCCCCGCCCCGCCCCACCTCACCCCACCCCGCCCCGCCCCGCCCCGCCCCGGCAGTAGCACGCGACAGACGTGTCAACCGCAGAGCCGCAGATCGAGCACCGCCGTCACCGCCCACCGGCGCGGCGTCGTCAACCTGTCAATTACCAGCAGTGTCACGGTCTGTAGTTAGGCCCCGCGGTGTGGCCCCGCCGCCGCCGCCTTGCCCTTGCCTGTCGCGTCCGTTACAGCGTGACGGGCGTCGCTTGTTGAACGGCGCGGGCCTGGCCGGGCCGGGGCGTTAGGGGAGGGGCACGCACCCCCTGGCGGTATCGTGACCACATCGACCCTGCCATGCCCCATGCACCTTCCACCGGCGTTTCCGTATATCGCACTTCATCACATTAATTTCCTATACACTGTAAAATTTTAAGTCGTCACATTACGACAAAATCAGTGCTAAATTTTACTTTTGAAAGGTTCGTCACATGACAAAGGGTTCATCACAGTGTGACGAAAGATTAATGGCATGTGACGAAAGATTCATGTCATGTGACGAAAGACTCATGTCATGTGACGAAAGGTTCATGTCAAGTGACGAGATGTATGTCATGTGACGACTGTTTCGTCACAGCTCTTGTGACGAAATATTCGTAGCAATATATATCATCACATGACAATTAGGTTTAACAGTGTAGAACAACGAAACGACGGATCACCTTGTTCCAAGGGCGGGGATTTTCTATCGCTGGCATCAGTGGCGCCTATCGTTTTCGGGGTGGGTTGGCATGACACGTCATACCGTACCCACCCTGCCTACTTCTGTCACTCCCTCCTCTTCTTTCTTCTCTTCTCTCCTCCCCCGTGTCTCGTAGGCCCCATGCTCGTCATTACGCCTGCACGCCTTTAACTCGTGGAGGCAGTGGTGGGTCCATGGCGCCGTCCACACAGCACGTAGAGAGAGACACTTGTCATGCACCAGGAGTCAGAGAGAGAGAGAGAGAGCGATAGGAGTCCTGGCTCGACCAGAGACCGTCGCCGCCACGCCACGCCACGCCGTGCCTGCCGGAATGATAAAATTGAAACGGCCAAACCACCTAACGTGTATCGCCCGAGCCTCCGTGAGCGGGACGGGGCGGGCGCTGATGCTGTGACACGGCGCCGTAATTTGTAGGCGCATTACGCCCTCTGTGGCCGCACTACGCTCCGCCACGCCCCGCCACGCCACGCCCCGCCACGCCCCACTCCACCCCACCCCACCCCACCCCACCCCACCCCACCCCACCCCACCGCGCGGGGATCCGTCAGACCCACGTATCTGGACGGGTGTGCTGTGGGAGCTGCTGCCTATTGCTGGCGAGGGCGTTAAAGGCAGCGCCGTGCCGGGCCCAGGCCCGCCTGGCCTGCTCTGTACTTAGCTGCTTCCCGCCTTATTGACAGCCGGGGAGGCAGGGCAGGGCGTGAGCCGCAGCCACGCGCCCGGTGTCATACCGACTACACTGACAAAAAATAAATTCAGACCTCGAGTCTTAATATGATTAATAGCTCCACGTTACCGTGTCGACATCTTTGCACTATCCTCCTAAACACACACTGGATATTTAAGTTTGGACAAATGTTGCGGACCACGGTCGCGGGTCACCCCTCGGCTTTGGCGCCCTGCCCGGCGCCCCACGCCCCGCCCGGCGCCCCACGCCCCGCCCGGCGCCCCACGCCCCGCGCGGCGCCCCACGCCCCACCCAGCGCCCCACGCCCCGCCCGGCGCCCACGCCCGCCCGGCGCCCCACGCCCCGCCCGGCGCCCCACGCCCCGCCCGGCGCCCCACGCCCCGCCCGGCGCCCCACGCCCCGCGCGGCGCCCCACGCCCCACCCAGCGCCCCACGCCCCGCCCGGCGCCCCACGCCCCGCCCGGCGCCCCACGCCCCGCCCGGCGCCCCGCCCGCGCTGTCGAGAGGGCCGCGTTTACGACGCGAGTGAGCACAGCCTTTTATACCCAGAGTCAATAAAATTATTAAAACGGCGTTGTCAGTTTTTCTTGTTTCATTCACTCGCCCTGAATATATGGCTGGCGTCTAATGAGCTTGACTTGCGCCCTTCCCTCCCTCGCTCGCTCCCTCCCTCCCCTGCTCCCCCGCCTCTCTTCGTACAATGTTGCCAACAACATGGGTAACCTTATCATATGTATACGACAACGCGTAAAATGAAGGGGGAGGGAGAAAAAAAGAGGAGGAAGGAAACACGTATTTTTAATAAAATTATGGAAATGAGAGAGACGTACGCTTTTGGTTTGCACAAAAGATGAAATTTATTACGTTCGCCCGAGTCGTGTTTCCCATTCTCAAGTTTTTGCTGGCCGCCCCGCCCCGCCCCGCCCCGCCCCGCCCCGCCCCGCCCCGCCCCGCCCCGCCCTCCCCGCCCCGCCCCGTCAGCGCTGCTACCACTCTCCATCGCGAGGCAGTAAAGAACGTCACGCGGCCGTCACGTGACGGCGCCGTTTTCAAATATGCATGCGCGGTTTTTATTATAGCGTATGCATCGCTGTAACGACAAAACGCAATATGAGAATTACGCGGCAACGACGGCGTAAGTAATGAATGGGAGGTGTGGTCGGGTCGGTCACTACAACCGGCAGTGCGCATGCGCACGGAGAAAGCGTGAGGCGACGCGACGCACGCCGCACTGTTTTGCCGTAAATCAATGAATTTTAATTGTATTTGCGGAGTGAGCTAACGAGACACGGGTTACGCGGAGTGAATTTTCCGCGCGGGATGATGGGTGATAAATCAGAGCGTTTTTGCAATATGTTGCAGCCGCCAGTGAAATGGCAAGGTTATTGAATCATTTCATTTTACGCGACTCCTTATGTATTTGTTCAACTCAAATAAAATATGCGCAGTATTGCGTGTCAAAGAATTACTCCCCTGAATGAAAAGAATGTAAAGCCACTTAGATAACGCTGCATCTGATCGCGTTTTTTGCGCTTGCGTCGTATGAAAAAATATCTAATTCGGACGAATCGAATAACCTTTTTTTTCCCCCATTCAGCTTAAGCCTAACTCCCCAACACTCGGATCTCGCGAGCGCAATTCGATTCGTCGGTCACTGCCTTCTATGTACATTCAATCCCATTTCCTGGCGAATCGAAGTCAGTCGTACAAAAAGGTGGCGGAGGTATGCGCTGCGGTATGCGCTGCGGTATGCTCCGGCCCGGCCGGGCCGACCGTTTACCCCTCCTCGCCTTTCTCTCAGATCACGTGGTACTGGTGCAAGGTGTCGGAGGCGCGCGTTATTGCTTCACCCCACAAACCCACAGTAATCATATCAATCCGAGACATTACCGGGACCAGCCCGAGGGCGGGGCGGAGCGGGCAGGAGGCAGGCGAGGCCTGCACGGCGAAGGGAAAGGAAGGGAAAGGGAGAAACAGAGCGGTTTACGAAGCAGCGTCCTTTCATGACGGCATGTGAATATGGCCGATCAAAATCCTACGGCTCAAGTTATATATTTTGAAAAAAAAAGAAAGAAAAAAAACTTTTTCTCTTCGCATTCTTACAGTCAGAAGTGCGTTGGCTGGTCTTCGACAGCGAGTTTTTCTCGAGTTTGTGCGGAGATTTACTCCGGATAGACTCGCGCTGTCACGCTGGGCTCCACCGCACCCCACCGTATACCCCCGCCCGCCCCCGCCTCCGCCCCCGCTCCGCCCCCACCCAGGGCAGCACGGGCCCCACAGGTCGCATAGAGAATTACTCGAGACATCCGATCGAAAGCTCGCTCCCCTCGTTTCTTGCCGTAGTTGTATTAATTAGTCGGACCTCAATTCCGTCTGTAAATTAAAACGACAGAAAAAGAAACCAGCACGAAAAAACCTGCGTGTGCATTGTCTGGAGCTGTCAACTTTTTTGCCACGGGATGAAAAAAAGTGTACAAAAAAAATGATCAAAATTGCAATTTCTAAACCTGGGACGGGTGTGTGAAATTTAATGGAAAATTCACACCATTCTGCTCAAGTGTCCGAATGGAAATCACCACACACAGAAGTGTGCGACATTCACACACTTGGGCCTCCAGGGCCCCTGTGGACGCGCGACTCGACTGGCCGGCGGCCGGATTGAAATGTTATCAGGCGAGTGGTGCGGCGGGGCGGGGCCGGGCGGGGCGGGGCGGAGGTGAGGTGCCGCGGGCGCCGGCGGGTGCGGCGGGCCGGGCCGGGCAGGGCGCCAGCGTGCGCGGGCCGGAGCCTTAAGCGCGCCTCCAAGATGGCGCCGCCCCGCCCCGCCCCGTCCCAATCAGTGGAACAGCCCGCCCAATTATATTATATTAATGTATTGGGTTATATGGCGGGCGGAGCGGCGCGACGAGAGGGGCTTGTGTTGTTGTTGATTTAGAAGGCAGTGCGGCAATTAAAAAGACGCCCCGGGCCAAAAAGCTAGCAGCGCAGCGCGGGCCGTGGGGACGTGGGGGCGCCCGGCGGGGCGGGGCGGGGTGGGGCGTGGCGGGGCGTGGCGGGGCGTGGCGGGGCGTGGCGGGGCGTGTGCGCGCAGTAAGGCGATACCGCGACGGCCGCGCTGGTGTTCTTTTCTATGTGCGTTTTACACTCTAGCCCCCGTACCGTTCCGCGCGGTACTGCGAGGAGAGGGAAGCCCCTCAGCAGGAGTATCCTGTTGCTCTGCAGGACTCTCCTGTCGCACGCTCATGTCGCCTGTCCTGTCGCCACAGTGTTTTACCACCCCGCCTCTGCTGAGGATCATGATATATCGTCCCGGTGTTGTACAAAACTGTATCGCTCCGTCCCGTCAGTGCCTTTCCGGGCTGGCGCGCCGTGCGGGGCGGGGCGGGGCGGGGCGGGGCGGGGCGGGGCGGGGCAAGGGCCACCTTAATTGGCCGTAGCAATGTAGCCGTGCGGGGGAATTTTATGACTTAATTAAGCCCCACCACGCCACGCCCTGCACCCCGCCCCGCCCCGCCCCGCCGCGCCCGGCCGTAAGTGTTGAAACGAGGGCTGTTCATGTCATTTACTTTATGGCTTGTTTGCAATCAGCGGCTTGGGGTTGGTGCCTCGCCGTCAGCACCTGGGGCTAGGGCTAGAACAGCACCAGCCCGTCAGCGCGCGGTCCAGAACAGTTCCACTGTTTTTTGACTGATTTCAATCGTAAATCTGTCTGACGGTGTTCGTTGTGTTTTGGTGTTTGGTCAGTGATGAGGTGGTTGAAGTCGGTTAAAGTTTATACATGGCTATTTATTTGATGCTCGTTGATGTGGAACACCTCGTCGCGCGCTTTGTTGACAGTGTAGGGAGGAAGCTGTTGGAGTCCTGCTAGCCCTCTGCCTCTCACCCCTTCACTCTGCCCCACCCCACCCCACCCCACCCCACCCCACCCGCTCCACCCCGCCCCGCCCTACCCGGGGCATCTCTATTAGGGTCTCGTTTTCGCGCCAAAAGGGAGCAACAGATGCCCAGCGTGCGCCGCGGCCCTTGGCTAGGGCCGGGTGAGGCGGGGCGGGGCGGGGCGGGGCGGGGCGGGGCGTGGCTACGAGGTGCACTCAATTTGTCCATAACGCTCTTCCAAATTGCCTCTCAATCGACCCCGTGGCAGGAAATGAACCCTACCGGGGAGGGAGGGTAGGAAGGACGCCTCGTTTGGACAAGCTGAGGAAATAAGGAAACGTTTAAACAGTATTACTCCTCCCGGCCAAACGCTAGTCCAAACCGTACAAACATTTTAAGCCCACCACGTTTGTTTGTTTTTTTAATTTTAAAAAATAAAATAAAATAAAAAGCAAAGAAATGTATAGGTAAAAAAATTAGCGTAAGAAGAAAACCATACATATTGATAGAGTATGTGAAATGAAGACATCCTGTCAAAAAAAACCTTGCCGTTTGAGGTTCATATGTGTGTGTGTGTGGTACGGGCGCGGTGCTGACGGCTGCAGCGGCGGCTCGCCAAACGAACCGTGTCCAACCGAACGCATCGCCGTACGTGTGTGTGTGTGTGTGTGCGTGCGTGGACTGGTGGACCCCATCCCCTTTTGTCTGACAACAAATTGGTCGGGCATGATAAGCAACATTTTATGGTCTGCTGGCGTGGAGTGCCTCCCCCTCCCCTCCCCTCCCCCTCCACCAGGCTCAGCGCTGCTAATTGACGCTGTACTGAGCGTATTAATGCCCCCCACCTTGATACCGAGGGGGCAGGGGAGCGGGATTTGTGTATAAAAGGGGGCGGGGTCGACAGAAAAGTAAGGCAATGTGTGGAGTTAAGGGAGTTAAGCGGATTGCATCTGCGCCTGCCTGTTAGGCAATATGCACGCACATGTGCTCAGGTGTTGCCTATAGTAGATAGGCGCCGATAGCCCGCTTTACTCCTCTGGATTTGGGCTACTTATTGCCTAGTTTCAGTGTTGCCTACCTTTAGCGGACTGCTCGTCGCTATCATTGCCTACATAGGCAGGAGCCGCGGAGTGTTTCTCTGGCACTGTCAGCCAGCCCCGCCCTCCGCCCTCTTTGCATATGCAGGTCAGGGTGGCGGCACGGCACGCACCCACGCACTCCTCCAGCCGTACACTGTCAACCACCGAGTGTCACATTAGGAATGGCACAATTGTTATTCTAGAGCATGCCTCACCTCGCCTGGCTGTGTTGCGGTGAAGGCCTTGTGCTGACGGGGACGGGGGACGGCCCTGTCAGGTCCGGGTGAGTCAGGTGCCTTCTCTACCGCGGCCTTTTCCCGCCCCACCCCGCCCCACCCCGCCGCACCCCACCCCGCCCTAACGTCACGCCCCGCCCCGCCCATCGCCACGCCACCCCCTCCCGCCCTTTTGTTCACCAATGTCACGCTCTGCGTTCCTTGTTGGTAATTCAAAACGATCCGGCGGCGGCGCCGCGCCGAGTCAGCGCGTCAATAATTCAAAAAATTAAAAAAAGAGGAAAAAGTGATTAAAACACACATTGTGCTTGCTCACTGCGAATCATGGCTAGCTCGTTCGTCTTGCAAACTTCCTCGTGTCAATTTCATCTTCTCTCAGACATTAAAAATAACTTTTCCTTTAATTTATTTTTCCATGAGTGACGTCGATTAACAGGTGTCCCGTAAAATCATAAAAACCCTCGAGAGAGGCCCTGCGCTCCCCACCTCCCCAGTGAACCGTACCGCGCCTGTCCATAACGCCTTGCAGTTCATCGAGGAAACAAAGTAGCTTTATTTGTCCATTAATTGTATTCGTTATTCGCAGCTGACTTTTATGGTCCGCACACTAATTGCCGCGCAGACTTGTGTGGAGAGAGAGAGAGAGAGAGAGAGGGAGAGGGAGGGAGAGGGAGAGGGAGAGAGAGAGCCTCGCCGAGCGCACGAGAGCGCTTTAACGCTCGACGTTAGTTCAACTCTATGTTCACAATTTGGCAATGAATTAATAAGCGAGAGTCGTTGGCGTGCAAAGCCTCCGGCGAAAAAAGTTGTGCGTGTGTGCGTGTGTGTGTGTGTGTGTGTGTGTGTGTGTGTGTGTGTGCGTGTGTGTGTGTGTGTGTGTGGCTGCTGGGTGCGGTGCCGGTCACGCACTTTGCTTTGTGTTTGACCGCCGACTCCCTGCGGCGCCGAGCCCGGTCCCGCCGCACCCGCCCCGCCCTGCCCCACCCCACCCCACCTCACCTCACCTCAGCCCGCCCCGCCGCGCCCCGCCTCGCCTCGCCACGCCCGGCTCTGCCTTTCCTTTGTTTATTGAGTGCACAACAGGTCTCCCGCTCCCGAACGTGAATCGCAATGTGTATAACGAGCAGACACCACGCTGGGGTGGCGCCTCGGGAGGGAGGGAGGGCGCGGGAGGAGCCGGTCTCCCAAGCTGATTGACTTTTGCGTGGGCGGAGCGTGAGCGTCGCCCGGGCCGGGAGCGTGAGCCGAACCAAGCTCCCGGCAGGGTAGGCCGCCAGTGCCACCGGGACGCGCGGCGGCCGGGGGGTTGCCTATGCGGCCGCTGGCAGGGGCTCCGCCGGGGTAGGCCACCAGTGCCACGCGGGTGTCGTGATGTTGCCTACGCTCCTGATGGCAGGGGGCCCGCGCGGTCGCATGGGTAGGCAACCAGTTTCACTTGCGTGCAAGCACACCGAGAGTTTGCCTATCCGCTCATGGGCAGGGGCTCCGCCACCAAAAATAGCCTGATTTTAACCTAGACGTCAGCAGGGGCGACTTTTTGTTTTTTCTCTTGAAAAAAAAAATGAAAAGGGCAACCAGCGGAGAGGACAGAGTTTTGTTGCCGCGCTGCCGCCTTGCCGCGTCAACTAGAGGACGTAACCGTACAATGTTGTATCGCCTTATTATTTTGACGGCCTCGGGCCGCTGCTGTTGCCGGCAGTGCACCAGTTGGCGCCCGCCCCGCCCCACCCCACCCCGCCTCGCCCCGCCCCGCCCCGCCCCGCCCCACCGCGCCTCCGACTGAACTGCCCATACAGCGCCTCATTTGCAGTAAAAAGCCGAGGTAAGGCGCCTGCTGGCAGCTCCGCTCTGCTCCGCAGCGGCCCGGCTGCTGTCAGCTGCAGCTGGCTGACACTCCGCCACCTGCAGGTGGTCGTGTCGGGGAAAATGGCCGCATCTCGGCTGCCCTGGCGCCCTGGCCGCATGGGGGAAGGCCTCCGCATACCGGAGCACTCTGCGGTTTAAGATTTGTAGACCGACGGGCGGCCTGCGCGATCTGCGGGCGGCCATCTCACTTGTAATCTGCTTAGAATCTAAACCGTTCTAGATGTGAGCGCCGCCGAGCCTGTGGGACCTGGACTAGTGAAACAAACTCTTTTCCCCGTCCGCGTAAGTCCGCATGCGCGCCTTCGCACACACACTCTTAACTTCTTACAAAGAATTTTTTTATATAATACAAAGAATTCTGTGCAACCGTAATATACAGAAAATTTTCTTGTATTACAAAATTTTTTGATTTGTATTACAAAGATTTTTCTTTGTATTACAAAGAAAATTTGGCTTTGTATTACGGTTGCACAGAATTCTTTGTAATACAAGAATTTTCTTTGTAAGAAGTTAAGAGTGCAGAGGGGGAAACGACTCTGACACGTTTCTACACCTCGTAATTCAGAAAAATTCAGATAATTAAAGAAAAATTCAGGAAATTTTTCGAAAAATTTAGGAAAAATCAAAGCAGAAATCGCAAAATAAAATCTTTAAAATTTCACGTAAAATAAGGAAAATTCACAGAAGTTCCTTTGACTTTGTCCACCAAAATTCCGAGTGCCCTCCCCCCACGCCGCAGACAGAATCGCTGCTCACCGTTGCTAGCGCGGCGCCGCGGCGGCGACCTCGTCATGTCTAGGCAGCTCAGCTCGTTTCCGTTGGACGCGCGGTTTTGCTCTGCTTTCGCCCCCGCTACGCCCCCTCCCCTCCCCTCCCCTCCCCTCCCCGGCTGCCCCCATTAGGACCGGCTGGGGATTTTGTCTGCGGCTTTTGTTTCGAGGCGGGCTGGCTGGCCGGCTCGGTCCTTCCCTCTGCTCCGCGCCTTTCTCACTCGAGATAAGTAAGCTGATTGACCTGGCCGCCCTGGCCCGGGCCGCGACCACACCGTTACCTCCGCGCCACGCCGCGCCACACCGCGCACCGCCTTGCGGCGGATTCATTTGTTTCGTCGCGCATTATTTCGACCACCAGGGCTCGTTTTGTGGGACGACGATCGCCCGAAAGGCACGGTCTGCTCGCGGTTTTTTTTTTTGTAAATTTTCAAAACTGCGAGAGAGTGTCGCAAAGTCCCCTGTAACCTTTTCGATGTTATAGCTAATTTATATTGCCCCGTCAGTTATCGTAACAGTAAATTCCATAAATAAAAAAAAGTAAAACAAAACTACCCTAACGCCTGCGCACTTACCGTGCATACTTCCCTTTTTTTTTCTTTCAGGTGTCGCTTTATTTTGTTGGTCCCCCTTTTCCTCGAATCATTTGCCTTGTGATCGGATCGGTTCGGCTCGGATCGGTTCGGCTCGGTCTGGGCGGCGCGTCGCGCGGGGGCTGACGGCGCGCACACCGCCGTGCTGCCCAGTTTTTACCAAGTAGCTCATCTCCTAGCAGACGACTACGGCGGCGGTGGCGACTCTTTTTTTTTCTCCTTTCTTTCTTTTTTTTTTAGCGTCTGCCTATCTGGTCCTCGTGCCCGGCCCGAAAGGGTGGTCCGCGGCGCCCTTGAATTAACTGGCCCGATGCGTTTTAGACTCGACTTTGGACTTCCCTGCCAATCTGACCTCTTCCAACTCTTGAAATTCTGCAGTACTTTTTTTATTTTCACATGAATTTAAAATTTTGGGAGCCATGTGCTTGATTTAAATGACAGGAAGAATGTATCTGCCGAATGCCAAAAGTAGGGTTTTGTCAGCAATTGCTGACTCTCGCAAGAGTCTTAAGAGTATTTCTTTTTCAAATTACAATTTTAAGTAGATTTGGCGTGACGGCCGATATCGCTGGTCCGATATCGTGTCGATATCGCACGCGGTGCCCGGTGCCTGCAGGCCAGGCGTGTTCCGCTCCATCGGGCCGCCGCCGCCGGTCGCCGCCGCTCCCCTCATTTGGTCTAGGTTCGTTTGCGCCTCATCTGCCGGCCGAGGCGAGACGCTCCAGCCGCTCCAGGCCCCTCCAGGCGTTCCAGGCGGTTCCTGGAATCCCGGAAGGCGCCGCTTGGACTGAGGACGGCGGTGCGGTGCGGGGGCGTTCGACCAGCGCCGCCGCAGCGGCATCGTATAATGATTAGCGGCCGCGACACCGGGCCCCACTCCCATTACCCGTTTTCAGAAAATGTGACACCTTTCTCGTGAAATTTATCTTTATAGGAATTTATTTCTAAAATCGATACGAACGAAACAAGTACGTGACACTAACTCGTTCGTGCTTATCCAATAGGATTTGAAACTGAAGAAAAAATGCTTGTTCTTTTTATTAAATGGTCCCTCTCCAGTGACTTAAACGCGCGAGAGAACAAAAGCTACGAAACATGCTATGAGCATTCTGTTCTGTTATCCAGTTGTTTATCCAGGCTCTATCATGTTGTTTGATCCAGAAAGAAAGAATTTCCACATTTTATTAAGGAGACTTCCTTAAAATTTGAAAATTTGGCATTTTAAGTCCTTGTGCTACAGGGAAATTAAATGCTTCAAGCTGTCAATTCCCACTCCCTCACCTCCCCCCCAAAAAATAAAAAATACCGTTTTCGGCACATGAACGTAGGCACAGCAGAATTTATTTATATTTTTTTGGCGCTTGACTCCGTCGGGTTTCACACGTGGAATGGCTTCCCGGAGTGCAGTAAATGCCTCTGCGGTCTCGCCAATCACCTTGGCGTCGTGGCGTCGACGCCCAGAGCCGCGACGCCCGCGCGCTCGCCTCCCGTACGCCACGTACGGCGTCGGTCGGAAAATAAAATAATGCACCTGATAAAAAAATAAAAAGTGGACCTGGAGAGGGTGTGAAGGAGAGAGAGAGAGGATTGAGTTAGCCCCTCGGTGGCGCCTAGTCTCTCGGGTAATGAACACGTAGAAAATTGAGACATACTGCATAGCAGTGCTGCCAATCACGCGCGAGAAAACACTGCTGGTAGGTTGGTATAACTGTGCAGCGGCGGTGGTGGTGGTGTGCTCTGCACGTTCCCACGATTTGGACTCCACCTCCTCTCCCTAACTGTGATCGACTGGCTGCTCTTTTGCTTGCGCGGCGGGGCAGGAAGACCCGCGTATCTGGCCGGGGGCGTAACGCGAGATAAAGGAAAGGATAAAGGTTGCCTATAGGCCCCGCGATGCTCGGTGCGGTTTTGAAATGACGCGCTGACTGCCACCACCAGTACCAACACACACACACATACACACACAGAAGCGCGCACGTAGCCTCCACGCAGGGCGCCGTGGTTCCCGAGGTGTTAGTGTGTGTGTGCGAATAGTGTTAAACTGCTGCACACCACACATACTGCCGGTAGTGATTGCTGCGGTTATTGAGCACACACAGCGCCTATTGGCACGGCACGTTGATTCGTTTCCATTATGGCGGCCACACACACACACACACACACGCACGTAAGCAGAACGTATTTGTTGATGGGCAGTGGTATGGCGAGTTACGGAAGGTGTTGCTACGAGGTCCGATTTTTTTTTCTCACAACTTCTTTTGCGCCGTTTGCGGTAATGACCTACTTTAGGTTTGTTCCTCGATTATTTTTTTTTGGTTTGTTTTTTGATGATTTGTGTCAGAGTAACTATTATTCCTTCGAGTGTTGTTGTTGTTATTTACGAGATTGCGGCGGCGGGGAATACGCGTCCACTTACAGTAACGCTGTTGTCGTGCGACAAGTTGACGACAAAACCCTACCGCAGCGCAGCGCGTGCACGGGTCTCTCTCTCTCTCTCTCTCTCTCTCTCTCTCTCTCTCTCTCTCTCTCTCTCTCTCTCTCTCTCTCTCTCTCTGACACAAGTGGCGCCACCGTCCAGCGATAAGCCGAGCCAGCCCAGGGCACTCAGGTCCGAGTCCCTCCGTTGTCCGGCTGGACGCCTGGTACAGCAGGGTAAATATGTTCGCGATCATCATGTTCACATCTCGGGGTTTCTTCGAATTCTCACTGGGGTGGAGGGGGGGGGCGCTCCATAAATTAAAGAGACGCCTGCAGACGTCATAAGTAGAGTAATATTTCTTTAAAAGGAGTCGATATCGGCGATGGCACGGTGTGAGGGAAGCACCCGCCCACGTCCGGAACGCAATTTGCGTATGGCCCCCTGATGGACTGATGACGTTAAAGTGACTGGCGCGCGTCGCCCGGCGTTACGAGTCGGCTAATGCACCAGAGTGCTTCAATCAATTTGTGGGGCAGTAATCGGCCCTGGCCGGGGCCTGGGAAGGGCCGCACATTAAATCTGCATCACCTCCCAAAGAGGCTTTTCATTTGTTTGTCGTGGAATGGAGCCCCTCCTCTGCGATCACTCTCACTTAGCGCGCCCCGATAGCACGCCTACCATGTTTGGGGCCGCCCCGCCCCGCCCCGCCCCGCCCTGTCCCCTGTCCTGCGCGCTGCGGGTGGAACCGAAATTTTTGGTTTCATTTTTGGCACAGGCACGTTTTATGGGAATCCCCAAAGGAACCATAGATGTCTACACTTTTTTTTTTGCTGGGTGTAAATATTCTGTGCAGGTGCATTCTAAATCCAAGAGTGTGAGTGTCACACACGTCTGATGAAGTTATGTGTGAATTTCCCGCTCGCACACACTTCTCCCTTCCAGTATGTGAGCTTCCTGGTAAAATTTTTCTTTCACCCGTTCAAGTGTGCAAGTGGGAGTTGACACAGCTGCAGGAGTGTGCTACGTTCTCACACACTGGGGATCCCAGTGAGGGCCGCCGGGGCCCTGACTGAGACTGATGACGGCGAGAGTCCCGCGCGGCCGGCCTATCGCTGAGGGTGAGGTGTCGGGAGCTAAAGTGGATACGGGCCGGTCGCGTGGCGCCACCAGGATCCCCTAAAAGCTTATGACTGTCGCGCGTGATGCGGTCATGAGACCCCTGGAGGAGGAGGGGAGATAAAGCAGCACATATGTAATACGAGAGGACCCTACCCGCCCAGCTTCTTAATAATCACCACCGAATCCCGAGAGAAGAGAAGAGGCGGTGATAAAAGTATGGAGGGAAAAGCTACTTATCGACTGGCTCGGGTTTGAGGGGCAGGGGACTCTTTCTCCCCGGTGTGTCGCCGGCCGGGACGGGACGGTCTCGAGGACGGGGCGAGCAGCGCGCGCTCTATCGTGCTGTTGGCAGCCCTGAGCGCCCCGCGTTCTAGAGGCGTGCGCCCCCACTGCAAGTAAGCCACGACCATTGTGTGGTCCGGGTATCGAACTCGTATCGATCGGTACGCGCAGTAGAGGAGAGGAGAGGCTCTTTGGCCGCCACTGCCTTTTGTCACCTTAATAGGCGACATTAAGGACCAATTTTGAGGTTATGGTCGGCTAATGGAAGGCTCGCGATAAGAGTTTATTGTTTACAAACAGCATTGGGTAGAGTTCTCTCCCCGACTTCTCCCCCCTCTCTCTCTCTCTCTCTCTCTCTCTCTCTCTCTCTCTCTCTCTCTCTCCCTCTCTCTCTCTCTCTCTCTCCCTCTCTCTCCCTCTCCCTCCCTCTCTCTCTCCCTCTCTCTCTCCCTCTCTCTCTCCCTCTCTCTCTCCCTCTCTCTCTGTCCGTCGCGACGCCGATAAAGAGACCGCCGGGTAACGCCTGGCTGACCCAAGCGTCTCGTCTGCTCGCGGCTCCGTCACCAATTTGTGTGTGCAGCCAATTTATTGGTCGTCTATTTTAAAGGTTGACGCGCCAGACGGGTCCAATCGTTTCAATCAGAAGAAGTAGTCAACGCCCTCGCTAAACAGCTTCTCTCTTCAACTTTTTTTTGGCTTTGTAGCGCGACGAAAGAGGGCAGGAACGCAAAGATTTTTGCATTATTTGCGATAAGGTCCGCTAGTTAATCGAAGTGGCAGCACAATGTCCTATGTGCATGGTTTCGTGGACGTCACGCTGTTTGGCGCTGTTAGTAACGTTTGCGGGCGCTGGGCGGCGCCACCGACTGGTGCGCCGTGACACTTGCAATCAGCGTTATCCTGCATCAGTGACTGGAGCGAGCCGCGGCGCTCATGAGTCCGATCAGCTATCACGAATCTCGCGAAACTACCCCGCGCGCTGGTGTGAAAATGTCGTGCAACAGAAAAATGTATCGAATTATGCCATACGTTGGTTAAACAAGTGTGCAAAGTTTGCTCACTTCACCGGAAAAACAAAGGTGCTAAGCAACGCCTTTCCTGGCTCGCTAAAATCAAGTGTTAAGTTTAGTGCCTTTCCTGGGGCACTAAATCTTAGTGCCTTTGCAAAGGCACTAAATTTGTATGGAGTATATGCAGCTGGTCAGCTAAAGGTGCTAAGTCCTACCTTTAAAAGGCACTAACAAAATTTAGTGCCTTTCCTGGGTCACTAAATCTTAGTGCCTTTCCTAAGGCACTAAATTTTGTTAGTGCCTTTTAAAGGTAGGACTTAGCACCTTTGTTTTTCCAGTGTTGACGTGTCGCACCAATGCGTGTGCAACTTTCTACACACTGAAAACTCTATAATGAGCATTGCACGCTTAAGTTATAGTGAGCATGGGATGCTTGCTTAAGTTAGAGTGAGCATGGGATGCTCACGCTATTTTAAGCAGGAATCCCAATGCTTACGCTAATTTGTGCGCGTCTCGGTGGGGAGAATGCACAATCGAATTAGCGTGAGCATTGGGATGCCTGCACTGGAAAAACAAAGGTAGGACATAACACCCTTTTAGGGGCGCTACTCGTAATAGTGCCTTTACCAAGGCATTATTCAAACAGCACCCCAACAGAGGCACTAATTTGACCGAAAGGTGCTATATTTTAGTGCCTTTGGACACAATCGCGCCTTTCTAAAGGCACTAGAGAATAGCACCTTTTAAAGGCATTAGGTCGCACCTTTGTTTTTCCATTGTGCTTAAAATAGCGTGAGCATCCCATGCTCACTCTAACTTAAGCGTGTATCCCATGCTCACTCTAACTTCAGCAAGCATCCCATGCTCACGCTAATTTAAGCGTGTAATTCTCACTATAGACTTTTCAGTGCACTTGTTTTACCGCAGTGCACTTTGGTCGAAAAGTATGTTTGGTAATTCCCCCTTTCTTAGTCTTGTTTGTCGACGGTTTCGTGGCTCCGCATGTCTACGGCTCGATTCCCTCGCGAGGAATCGTTTTCGATACTCGAATGTAACGGTAATCGGGCACAATGGCATTGGCTGGCCGGCTGTGTCGGCACGAGCGGCGCCGAGTGGAGCGGTTGAAGAGATCGAGGTATCGAGTCGCTTTTCGCAGTTCGAGGGAAAGCATCAAAGTAAAGCCGTGCGGGCGAAACTACCCCGCGCTGCACTTTCTCTGCCCGTACAATTTGCCATATTTACTCGGCTAATATCACAAAAGCGGCGCGAGGGATACGAACGGCCACTGACTTTTCGCTCGCGGCCGCTTACTTCGTGCAGATGGGATAAGAAAAAGAAAAAAAGAAGAAGAAAAGACTCTGGCTGAACTCTTTCGCTATGTATAACGGCTCGACCACACGTTGCAGCGGTGATCATTAGAAAATGTCTTTGCTCTATCACTCTTCAAGCCTCCCCCTGTAATTCTGCCCGCCAGATTACAGCGGAAATGGTGTGCAATACGTCGTTACGGAATGAGAGAGAGAGAGAGAGAGATACTTCTAGATCGGCGGCACTACACAACAAAAAAACACCTAATTAACATACACTCCCGTGTGTACGACTCTACTCGTAGTGCCATTGGTGCAAACGGAGGGAAAGGCAGCCGGGGGGGGGGGGGGGGGAGGGGGTTAGTAATCGTCTTATAATTACAGCTTGTCCGCCACGTTTATACTGGATTATTATGCGATGGAGGGGGAGGCGCGGTGCCGCTGCTCGTTGAGGTGACCGATCATTCTCATTAATTTATCTAGGCACCTCTCTGCTTTGGCTCTGGCCCCATTTTTCGAAACGCAACCTCGAGAGGAATATTCTGACGACCTATTTTTTAATCGCATGATTTTGATAAAAAAGAAATCTTGATGGCCGTAATTTTTTTATTTTTTTTTGTTGTTTTTTTTTTGTTTTGTTTTGTTTTGTTATGAAAAACCTAACATTGCAACTAACTGGACAAAAAAAATTGTGAGTTCGGTGAATCACAATGAGATTTGCGTGGACATCGTCCGAGCCGTAATTGATGATGCTATCCGTGTGGCGATACGCGAAGCCCGGCCCGGCATTAAAACCATATTAGTTTGTTTGACATTCCCCACCATTACCACGCTCTATCTGTTTTTACGATAAAAGGGAAACAGCATAAAATGGGGTTTAAAAAAGAGGTGGGGGGGATGGGGGATCCTACGCCTCACCGCGGCGCAATATCATTTATTTTTTATAAGTCATCGGAGGGGTTAAATAAGTGAGGAGGAATTATGATTGCCTCGCCAGGGCGGTGGCTCACGCACGGCGTGACAGTCTTCTTATTGATTCAGTGTGTGTGTGTGTGTGTGTGTGTGTGTGTGTGTGTGTGCGTGTGGCGGTAGCGCTCCGCCTGCATCACAAACGCATGAGCTAACAATTCAATGACAGATAAAACGCGACCGCAAAGTCTCGCTAATCTGAAAATAATTGCTCGCCGTGCGGATAGCGTAGCGTGCGGATAGCGCGGTGGTGTGTGTATGTGTGTGTGTGTGTGTGTCAGGGTAACGCAGTCAATAATTGAACCCGCCGCCCTGCAAAAAGGAAAGGGGCTAAAAAAAGAGTAAAAATTGAAAAAAGTAGGCATAAAGATCGACCTCAGCGGCTCGTCTGTTACTCAAGTGTGACGAAGGGTTACTAGCCCGCGCTTATTTATGCTGTTTTTCTTATTATTTTAAATCAGCTTTTCACTTGCTTTTCATCCCTGCACTGGAAAAACAAAGGTGCTTAGTCCTACCTTTAAAAGGCACTAACAAAATTTTGGAAAGGCACTTATGTTTAGTGCCTCTCTAAAGGCACTAATTTTTTTTAAAGGTAGGACTTAGCACCTTTTGCTGACCAGCTTCGTATGAGCTCATACAAATTTAGTGCCTTTGCAAAGGCACTAAGATTTGGTGCCCCAGGAAAGGCACTAAACTTAGCACTTGATTTTAGCGCCCCAGGAGAGGCATTGCTTAGCACCTTTGTTTTTCCGGTGTGTTGGGCTCGTTTGAAACCCTCGGTACTTTCTGACCCGTGTGCGCGCGACTACTCCTGCCGGGGGATCACTCTTTAGATTTCACCTGGCGGCGCGACGCCGCGCCGACGCCCGCCGAGGGGAGGGCGCCACTAATGTCGTATTGTTCTCTCTGCAAACGATTCGCTGGTCCGTCCGCCCCGTCGCTGGCGGCCCTGATAGCGACACACGCGTCGTTAGCCACGCGACTGTCTGTCTACGGTCTCCATGACCATTTCCTCAGCGGGCTAGCTCACCTGTGCGCCGGGGCGGCAGGGGCAACGAGGCAGTGCAGGGGCAGGGCACCGACCAGCACGACACCTACAATTAAATTCTTTTCGGGATTCGCATCAGGCGGCAGCATCTACCTCCCGGCCACACACACACACACATACACTCTCTCTCTCTCTCTCTCTCTCTCTCTCTCTCTCTCTCTCTCTCTCTCTCTCTCTCTCTCTCTCTCTCTCTCTCTCTCTCTCACACACACACACACACACACTCACAGTTGTGCACACGCAACCATGTGCGAGCTAGCGGAGGTCTAGCTGCCTAATGCGAGCCACGCCCCCCTCCTCCCCGCCCCTCGAGATCTTTTCCTTCCGTCTGCGAAAACGGTGCATGCCTAAGTACCATTTCCTCACGGGCGGCCCGGGCCGGGCCGGGCCAGGCCGGCAGCTGCGGCCCGTACGAATGGGACTGCGCTACTCGTGGCCTGGCCCGTCAGAAGGTTTGGCTCATGAATGACTCATGAGCTAGCTGGACGAGCACGGGGCGGGGGCACCGAGGCCGAGCGAGCAAAAGTCCTCAAGTCCTATGTGGTTAGTTCTGCATTAGTTTTGGTCGGCGGGAGTTGGTAGCGTTTTCAATTATTTTGGCGGGGTGGTGGGAGTAACCTCTGTCTCCTCGGGGGAGTTCTCCTCCACCCAGAAAAACGTGTTCTTGGCCCAAGAAATGTCCTTGCGGAATCAAGAACATGGCCTTGGGACAATGAAATTTGCCTTCTCCCAAAGCCATGTACTTGATTCCGCAAGGACATTTCTTGTGCCAAGAACACGTTTTTCTGGGTGTCCGACTGCTTAAAGTAGCTAGCGCGGCTTCGGCTGAAGTCAAGTTATGTACTCGGGCTACATATTATTTACGCAAAGAGTCCTCCCAAATGTAAACGAAAGAAAACATAATTAGGAAGGAAATGTGAGTGTAATTTTGCACCTCAGCACAGCGCAAACGTCAAAAATGATTTTTTGAAAGGAATTTACAGTTGTCAACTTGACTAGTTTTAGCACTGCTTCGAACCTTTGCACCCTGAACTATTGACGACACAGGATGACTAAATATTTCAATCCAAGTGGTAAAACCTAAATAAATTTATTTATTTATAAGCAAAAGATATGTTGGACGTATGTAAAAGCCGGAAAACTAAATATATTTAGTGAGAAAATCGCCGTGAGGTCTTAGCCGCGCTTGTTAGATTATTTTCCACTCGCTGGTTACACCGGTGTGCGCCGCGGCCCACTTCTGGATCCCGGGACTGTTTCGCTGCACTGGTGATGTGATGAGCAGCAGCGCTACCAAATACTGAAACCGAATCAGTCCGGCAGAACATCGAGTCCTCCAGCGGCGCGCGGCGAGAGCGGCCACTGTAAAAAAAAATCTTACAGTTTAAAAACTTTTAAAAACCGTAAATTTTAGACAGAATAATAAACCGAAAATTTTTAATGCAAATTTTAGGATGCGCGACGCTGAATGTACGTATTTTTACCGTTTCTTTTCGATTACAATGACGGTTTTTACGGTTGACGGTTTTCACCCCTGTCGGGTGGGTCATTTTAATTATTCTCCATTTGTTTTGTGTTTTCCGGAGGAATTTTCAAATCGAGATAAATATTTTTTAGCATTCAATTATATTTTCAAGCGAGTACTTGATCGCCGTTTGGCCGTCGTGTGGCGACGCCCGATGGCCCCGCACTGCCCCTGCCCCATCTCACCCCGCCCCACCTCACCCCGCCCCACCTCACCCCGCCCCACCTCACCTCACCCCGCCCCACCCCGCCTGCCTGCCTGCCTTGCAGTCAGCGTGCGTACAGCTGCGGTTTCTCGCGGCTCAATCTCATTACCATGGCGAGCAACATACGGTCGCGTTCTAAAAGAGAGCGAGCAAGAGAGAGAGGGAGAGCGAGAGAGAGAAAGAGCGACGTGCGCTCATTTTATTTTGGAAATAGTAGATTTGTTGCTCCTGCTGCTTGTTGTGCTGATGGCGCGGCGGGGCGCAGCTCAATACGCTGCCCCGCCACGCCCCGTCCCGCCCCGCCCCGCCACGCCCCGCCACGCCCCGCCACGCCGCGGCGGCGTCCTCTCATGAGGGCTCATTAACTCCATTTAGGATGAATTCAAATCATATGATGATGCCGTTTTGGCGCGGCGCGCTGCCCCGCCGACAGGGCGCGCTGCAGGCGGGGCGAGAGGCGTTGTTGACAGCGGTAGTAGACGCTCTAATGAGATTCGAGGATAATCTGTAATGCATGTAGTTAAGCCCCCCGCGCCACCACACCTATAACCCTTTTTGCGATCAATTTTTCCCTAATACGCTGATGACTGGAAATGGCGATGGCGATTATATGCGCCGTGGAAAGTGAGAGGCAGGGAGTGGTACGTGTACGTGCGCGGGAGAGGGTAGGAGGGCGTTAAGCGTTTTCACCTGTGATTTGGACTTGATTAAACTCGAAAATATTGCGATGACGAATAGTGTATTTACCACAGGTATCCATACTTTTCGCGGTCGAGGGAAATGGATTCACTCCTCGACTCCTCTTTTTCCGGTGGCTGCAATGCACGGCTCACTAATGGGAAAAGTTACAAAAAATCGCAGCTTATCTGGCGGGGCGGGGCGGGGCGGGCGACCCGATGAAGCAACCGACATCACATCACATAACCTCTAACTCTGCTCGCGTGCCGGCCGCCAGGGCCGCCAGCCACGGCTGATCGAAAAATGTGAAACCGCAGCGGAACACAGTGCGTAGCGATGCCTATTAAAATCGATTTTTCGGTGATCGGATCGCTGTGGGAACCGCCGTGCGCGGCGAGTATCTAGCCGCTCGGGCAAAATAGTAATAACAACTCTATTTTGCGTGTTGTCTGTTTCGAAAGCGCGCCGTGCGAAAGAGGAGGGTGGGTAGGGGGTGAGGTGGAGGGGCTGGCACAGAGGCTACATGTGTGCACTGTGAAACCAAGTGTTCAACTGTTCAACACTTGTAAGTGCGCAACTTGCAGTATAACAGGTGCAAGTGCGCAACTCGGTATTTGTGCAATTGGAAGTGTCGGACTCGCTTGTCGCACACTTGTAAGTGTTTAACTCGACAGTTGTTCACTTGCAAGTGTTCAACAAGGGAAATGTTGCACGGGGCAGTTAAACACATGCAAGTGCACAAATGTCGAGTTAAACAGTTACAAGTGTACAACAGGCAAGTTTCACACTTGGAATTGCACAAATACCGAGTTGTACACTTGGACATGTAAGACTGGAAGTTGCACACATTCAAGTGTTGAACAGTTGCACACTTGCTTTAACAGTGTACATGTGTGGGTGGGTGTGGGGATGGCATTCTCACCGGAAGAGGAAATGGACACCGTTGCATGGGCGCGCGCTGCCACCCTGCGACACGTCGTGCTCCAACAGGCCTGCCAACCTTTATTGCTTTTCATTGTGCGCCCCTCGAACCCAATAAAGGCCTTTTTATATGACGTAATTGGACCACGTTAGAGATGGGGTGAGGGGGGGGGGGCATGAGGGTTTCTTTGTCGCTACGACCATCGCCTCTGGACGGGCGGGTAACTTTGTCAGTGACGTTACATCAAAATAGTCAACAGTTTTTTTTTTACCTTACATGAGTATGACTTGCCCCTTCAAATCTGTTAATTTTACACCATAACTTGTGTGCGAGTGGGACTACTCACACTCACACTGCTGTGCGGCATTCACACACTTGTGTTTCGAGTGTTGGGAGATGACCCAGCAGGCCCGGCGCGGCGAGGCGCTCCCCATTTAGGCCGACTGCAACTGAAACAAAAACGGTCCCCAGGGGGTGCGGGGCGCGGCGGGGCGGGGTGGGGCGCGGCGGGGCGGGGCGCCAGTCGGTCGCGGCCAGGCGCCCGGGCCCGCCCCGCCGGCTGCAGTCTTGCTCCTGCCGCCGATATAATTACGATATCATGACGTCATGGTTTTCTTTGAGATGCCTTATTAAATGACGTCGAAAGAAAAGCTGGCCCACAAAGGAGTCCGGCTGGTGCCGGCCAAGTCATCCGCGCCGGGCCGGGCCGGGCCGGGGCCGGGGCCGGGGGTCGCACTGCTACCAACTACTGCAAACTCATTGTACGGCTCGTATTTGTAATTGGGTTCTACTCCAATTTTTGTTTTGTTTCTCCATGGCGTCAGGTATTGTTGTTTACCCTGCGCAGCCCCCAGCCCGCCCCGCCCAGCGGCTGCCCCGCTGGTTGATACTTGGGGTTGGATTTGCGGGTCTATAAGCTCTCACCGCAGCTTACATATTCTTCGGCGTTTGGACCATTCCTGCACTGGAAAAACAAAGGTGCTAAGTCCTACCTTTAAAAGGCACTAACAAAATTCAGTGCCTTTGGAAAGGCACTAAGATTTAGTGCCCCAGGAAAGGCACTAAATTTTGTTAGTGCCTTTTAAAGGTAGGACTTAGCACCTTTAGCTGACTAGCTGCGTATGCTCCATACAAATTTAGTGCCTTTGCAAAGGCACTAAGATTAAGTGCCTCAGGAAAGGCACTAAGATTTAGTGCCTCAGGAAAGGCACTAAACTTAACACTTGATTTTAGCGCCCCTGGAAAGGCGTTTCTTAGCACCTCTGTTTTTCCGGTGTGGTGGAAACGGTCGCAGTTTGAATAATGGTGTGCGAATCTGACAGCGTATAAAATCTCTTTTATGAACGAGAAGGAAAAAATATAAGCTCTAACAAATATCCCTGAATTTTCTAGTACCTGTCCTAGAAAATAACCTTCGGTCCTTGGCTCGAGCAGCCTCCCCCGTCAACCAGCCCCGCAGTGCAGCACCCGTATGGGGCGAGTAACTCACCGAGCGGAAGGCGGCCTTTAACTTGTTAGAGGCTGCCATACGACTGATGAGGAATTGAAAGCGATGCTCGTTGTAGCTGGAGGTGTACTCGATGGCGAGGGGCGCGGCGCAGAAGGGTTGCAGTGGTGTATACCGGCTAATGAGACACTTTTAGTGTGATGGATCGGCCTGGGCGGGGCCGCGAGGGGCCGCGAGGGAGACGGCGCCGGAAGGGAGGAGGGGGGGGGGCGGAGAGGGGGAAAGGTTCGCGTTCGCCTTCCGTTTCGGAGCCGAGGGACGCCATTTTGTTTTTAGCCGGCAAGTCCTAAGGGCACTTACCCTGCACCCTTCATCTTCTTACACACAAGATATCGATGAATTGCGTGTAAATCCACCCGCGGTCGTGTGAAAATTTATGTTACAATTTGTCAAATTATATTGAAACTTCACATATCAAAGGAATTTACTTGATGTGATTTTTTTTTTATCTTATATATTTGTGTGTTTGTAGAATGCATTTTCTTATTTTTATTGTTTAATCCCAGACTCGGCACGCACATGCGAGTCCAGCCGGGAGGGATGGGGATAGATTGCATTTAATGCCGCGGCTACAGGCACAGCCCTCTCGATCTTACTCTCGCAGCCTCCACGTGTATAGTATCCGCTCAGCCGTGCCCGGCCCGGCCCGGCCTGCCATTAGAAGCATTACCTGCGTTTTTCTGTCTGTCATTACGGCCCTCCCCTGGTCATTGATACAAACGCTTTTGTAAATGTCCCGGTGTGTGCGTGCGTGCGTGCGCGTGTGTGTGGGGAAGGCGGCACGGCGCGGACGTGCACGAGACGCATACCGGAGCATGTGCTTACTATCGGTCAGAGATCATCTCCCCGTTTTCCTCCATCTCTGTCTTGATCTCTGTGTGTATCCACCCCATCTCTGTCTGCAGCGTAGGTATATCGCACTTCGGGCCTCTGGTGCTTTGGCCTATTGTCTTAACACTGCACCCTCTGCTCACGTAGCGAACTGGAAGAAACTCAAAATGAACAAAGTGTAACTTCCCCGTTGTCGCCGCGCGCAGGTGCGCAGGTGCTTCATAGGATGCCGCGGTGTTCCGCATCTTTTTGTCGGGACTTTGGTCACGGCCCCCGCTGTTGGTTTAACCCTTGTGGTTCGTGGAAGGCGGTGGTGGGGCGGCTGTTTTATTTATGCAGCATGTCCCACACCCCGGGCGCGAAGCGCGGCGCGGTGTAATGGAGCCATTACTCATCGGATCCAATTTCGTCGTCGTCGTTCGATTCTCGGAAGGCGCTTTTTGAGGAGCTTCTGCTGCTGGCTTGAGTTTCGGGGGAAAAAATTATGATGATGAGGTGAGCGGGGTCCGGCCAGTCGCCTCGGGGCGCGCTGCCGAGCGAGCGGGGCACAAATCAGATTAGACCCGCGACCCGGAGGCTGTGAACACGGGATCAGGCAAGAGAGAGGGGGGAGGTTGTGCTGTGACAGAAACGTGGCACTGTGTGCGACACGGAGGAGGAGGAGGAGGAGGAGGAGGAGGAGGAGGAGGAGGAGGAGGAGGAGGAGGAGGAGGAGGAGGAGGAGGAGGAGGTGGGCGAAACGTACGACAAAGAGAAAGAGGAGGGCGTGGGTCTTGGGGTAGGTGGAGCGGGGACGGCAGGGGATTGAATCCAGCAGTAATGGCTGGTAATTGGGTCGTAATATCGCAATTACACGATGGGACGGCACCCTTCCACCCACACGTACTGCTGGGTCCTGTGTGTGTGTGTGTGTGTGTGTGTGTGTGTGTGAGAGAGAGAGAGAGAGAGAGAGAGAGAGAGAGAGAGAGAGAGAGAGAGAGAGAGAGAGAGGGAGCTGTTACTAATGTAGCCTGCTCTATGGGCCCGCCGCCCACTTTACCGGGCAGGAAATAGGCGTTGATCGCCAAGTGCAAAAAACAACATCATGAAAAGGACGTACAACATTTTTACATAAAAAGGAAACGATCAATTAATTTTTGCCAACCAAATTTTGGAGTTTTAAATCGTATCTTTGACGCAAGGCTTACCATATTCCAAACAAAATTGTTGCATTTCAATTATGTAAATTTTGATAAATATTTTTTTTTTTCATGAGAAGGTTTGAGAATTTTGTCGGGTCCCATCTAATGCCATACGAATATTCAATGTGAGAACTCGACTTAATACAGTTTTTTAAAAATTAGTTTAGCCCATATTCCATAAATAACACGAAAAGAAAGTGCAACAAAAAAAAAAAATTCAAAATGAAATACAAGACGAATGCTTTTCATTTTTATTTCTGATGCAGTCTAACCTCTCATCGACCGGTCCGCGCTGGGGCTTAATTCCCTGAATAAATTGGGGCGGCCATGTGGTACGTGTGGTGGCGGGAGTGGCGGGGCGGTGCGGGGGGGACTGTTCCCGCGCTCGGCTCTCCGATTTGTCTCTCCCTGTGCGCTCTCGCTCTCTCGAGTCATTTCTGAAATTGATCGTTCGTTTGTCCGTACGGCACGGCGGGCGGAACGCAGCAAATGGCCCGAATTACTTTCGGATGCGGTAACGCTGTAGAGGGCGGCACCGTGCCGTGCGCGCAATTACATTTGTTAGGGGAATGAAGGGTTGGGTTAAACAGTCCTTGGTCGAGTATCAGGTATCGGCTGCGTACCCGCCGGGTTGGAGCAGTTTCACTTTGGTACAAACATTTTTTAGAGGCTCTCCGCGTCTTTCGGGAATGACGCACGTCGAAATCAAACCCCTCATGTAATAAAGTAACATTTCCTTGCGTCCGTCGCGTGCGGTTTCATTACAATTATTTCTTTCCCATGTGTCGTGTGTGTCATCATTAAGGGAATTTTTTTTAAGCAGTACAAGTGAGCCTATATCTGGTGACATTTCAGAAAGGAAAGGAAGAAGTATATTTGTAAAGGGGTGTTGCGTGATGCTGAGGGGGACGACGATGATTGATGCCTCTTCCGCTCGGCAATCACGAGCGCCATTGCGACTCGCAATAACATCCGTTTCATCAATTGCTTTTGCTATTATCGTCATTTCTCCGTTATTATTGTTGTTGCTGCTTTCCGGCTGAAGGTGAGGGTATACTTGTGCGGCGCGCCAAATCTGCGCTGATCTACGATCGCGCGAGTAGCTCGTTAGCGCATTGCGAGTCGCACCTGCCGCCCGAACAATGCGGCACGCCGACCGGCAGGTGTTTTGTCTAGCCTTGTCGGGGCTCTTGCAACCGCGCCAGTATGGCTGTTTGTCTTGTATTAAAAGCAACTTCGAATTCTTTTCCAACTTGAAAGATAATCTGCTTAATGATTTTAATATAACATTATGACATTGATTGTGATCAGGGCCATTGCGCGGGAGAACATTTTGCAAGAGAAGGGAAGCCTTAAAAATTGTATGGTCCGTCATTGATTTTTTTTACTCCCGGGTGTTCTTCTTTTACTGCACGTTGATATCAGATCAGGCCTTTCTGCGGTGGTAGCGCATGTTAAAATCAAAACACGCCAAAGTTGCCCGATGTTTTTGTTGAATACTATTGTCGCTTGCCATATTTATTAGAAAATACCTTGAATAATGTCAGTCAAATGCCTCACCTAACTGTTGCAGAAGAAATACTACTGTCGCTTGCTATATTTATTAGAAAATACCTTGAATAATGTTAGTCAAATGCCTCACCAAACTGTTGCAGAAGAAATACTATTGTCGCTTGCTATATTTATTAGAAAATACCTTGAATAATGTTAGTCAAATGCCTCACCAAACTGTTGTAGAAGAAATACCCTCAGCAAATCCCGGTAAAGCTCTTAGATTAAGGTTAAACGACAAGCGACTGTGTAGTTTCAAACAGTCCGCTGCGGCAGATTCGTGTCCGCCTCCGGTGTCATTACTGTCACAACGTTTGGTGTGTGAGGTCGCGGCTCCCTCCCCCTCCCCGTGGCCCCGCCCCGCCCCGCCATGCCGGCCCGGCGCGGCGCGGCAGGCGCGGCCCGCCAGTGGTGCGTGCGGGTGGTGGGGGGCGCTGCTGGCGGTGGTGGGGGGCGCTGTCGCCGGTGGTGGGGGGTCCGAGGAGTTATAGCGCGCGCTCAGCCATCAGTCTGCTGGCCGTCCTGCCGGTGCGCTGGTCGTGCTGTGCCGCCCTCCTGCTCGTGCTTCGCCTGCGCTCGCTCGTCCCCCCCAGCAGCGTCGCGGCGCCGCCCCGCTCCGTCCCGACGCCCGTCCCGCTCCGTCCCGCGCGACCTGTTCGATATATCACGCGTTTTATCGCCGTCGTGCTGTGTACTCTCCCACGTGCTTGCTACTAGTTTTTTATGTGCCGTGTGCGAGTGTGAGTGATTCTTACAAAGTGAGCGTGTAGCACACGTACAGTGCCGTGCGCGTGGGCGACGGACATGATCAGTGCGTCGTAAAAGAGGAGGCAGTGACAAGCACCAGGATAACCCTCAGCGCCGCTGGTTCTCCAACGCCAGGTGAGCCTGTCGGGCGTGTGCCACGGCTGTTCAGCTGCACAGTCTCTTTGCGAGTAACTACACGCTAAATTTTTATGAACTTCTGTGTGCGTGCTACTGTCGCGCATAATTTCAATACATAACTATGCATAATTTTGTTAGTAATTATGAACAATTTGACTCGTTTGTTTGTGATTATGAATAAAATTTATACGGAAAAACAGCACGCACGCAGAAGTGCATAACTATGTATGATTGAGTTTAAAAAATGATCATAAGAATTTAGTATGTAGGTAATGACATCCTCTCAACAGCTTTTCTTTTTAGACTAGTAGAATGCAATGTACTTGAGGTGATTAAGTCTTTTGTAGAGACTTGATTTTAATTTTCTTCCTTGATTAGAACTGTAGTTATTCAATGAAAACTCCTTCTCCGCCGTTTCAACTGATTTAAAAAAATCTGTGTTGGTTTGACAGCAACTTGTTTCATAAATTACCTGGCTTTAAATGTAGGCTTTGTGTGACAGTACACTATAGTACATTACTAATATATTTTATTATAATTTGCAGTCAGCCAATAAAGCTGATTTAAATTTTTGATTCAAGCCGGAGGCGTTTCTTTAGTATCAGCGCGGCTCAAAGGCTTACACGCTTTTGTGTATAGCATTAACCTGTGTCAATATTATGTTCGATTACTCTCACGCGCTGCGCTGCGACGCCATTGTTCTGTCACTTCAGGCAGAGAGAGAGAGAGAGAGAGAGAAAGCGAGAGAGAGAGAGAGAGAGAGAGAGAGAGAGGGGGGGGGGGCCGGCGCGGTATTCACGTTTCGACGAGTATGTTTGTTTCAATGTCGCCCCAGCAAACAGATGACAGTAAACACCGGGTCTCGCGGCCACACTCTCGCCCCCCCCCCTCCCATCCCCCACCCCCCTCCTACTGCCTCTCTGGGACACGGACGGACGTCAAACAATCGAGCGCAAAAGCCAATCGACTGCATCAAGTTGTGGTTTCAAAGTGTCCCGGGCCCGTGATGGTCGCTAATACATGAGCATCGAGGTATCGATCCCTCATCGACTATTCCATTTAGCCCCGCGGCGCGGCGGTCACAAAAGGCATGACGCTTGGCGACACTCCCCCCTCCCCCGCCTCGTCATTACCTCCGTGACGGCGGGGAAGGCCGCGCCGCGCCGCACCGCACCGCCTTGGAGGAGAAATAACTCCGCCGCGGTTCCGCAGGCGAAGCGCGCCATACAAATTTGAGGTGCTTTGCTGCTGCGGGGCGGACATGAGACGCTTGTGGACTGGAGTGACATGCGCTGCGCTGAGTGCCTACAATTTTCAGGGGCTTCATGACAATTCTCATTCCTCTAAAAAAAAAAAAAAATTAAAATAAAATTTAAGAACAAAAGGTGACAAAAAGAGTGTAATTCTTATTCGCTACTGTTTTATTTTTTTCTTTATTTCTGATGGGCAACCCTTAATTATTAAATTTAAAATCGATTCCATGAATCATTTTCAATCAGCATTTTCTCGCACTGTCCTTGAATTCGGTTACCATTCCGTCTGCCTGGAACGAGAGAGAGAGAGAGAGAGAGAGAGAGAGAGAGAGAGAGAGAGAGAGAGAGAGAGGGGAAGGGGGACGGCACCCTGTTCCCCTCTCCTTCCCTGAAGCCGACCCGCCATTGGCGCTGCGTCCGAACAAGCCGTGCCGTGCCCGTCCCGGCGTCGTGCTCTATGTGTTCCGTTCGGACGCGCGCTCACGCCGCACCGCCGACACTCGGGCTTAGTAATTGAAACCTATTACGGTGCGAGGATCATACATCATGTAATTGGATTGAAAATGGCGTCGCGGGGCGTGGCGGAGCGTAGCGGCGTGGGCGCGCCAACGCGCCCTGCCACGCTCAGCATTAGGTTTTTTTTTTTTTTTTTTAGAGTTTTCGATATTTTTTTGTTTTAGAAAATCTTCTGCAGTGCTGGGATTTTTGGCACAATTTTCTAAAGTGTGCGCGCACAGTATTGTATTTTGACGACTGTTTCGGAGCGCACGTCTCATAGATAGCAATCCTTTCGAGTTGGCCAATGCGGAGAAATCGAATTTTAAATGTCCCGGTAACGCGTCATTATTTAACGGCGCCCCCCAGCTGCAGGCTATTAGTGCCACTGCTACTATCGGCTCGATGCCCTCCCTCGCCGAGTCGCTCTGCGATCGCGTTAACGGTGCGTGAATTGAACCATAAGTTGGGGCCTTAAACCTAATCTGATTGGCTGGTGGATGTTATTAGTCTGCGCCTCCCACCGCAGAGAGAGAGAGAGAGAGAGAGAGAAAGAGGTGCGTGCCTCGCGCATGCCCTGTGCGCCCTGAGCGCGCACATCACGTTCGACAAAATGCGTCCGATTCCGAGAGATTACGTCTCTCTCTCTCTCTCTCTCTCTCTCTCTCTCTCTCTCTCTCTCTCTCTCTCTCTCTCTCTCTCTCGCTCTCTCTCTCTCTCTCTCTGACTCACTCCTTCACCTCTTTCTCTCCAACACATTCGCTCTCAATCGTCTCCGATCCTGTTCTTCTTGCAGCCAGTAGTTATTGGCCGATCGCGTCCGTCTGTACCCCTGCCTGCTCCTGCTCGATTTCCCCCTCCCCTTCTCCTTCCCTCCCCTCCTCTCCCCTCCTCTCCCCTCCTCTCCTCCTCCTTTTCCTTCCCATCCTTCTCCTTCTCCGCTACGACGTAATGTACATTTCAAAGTCGTGCACGAGAGCGTAATTGGAAAACATGATAAATAGGTAAACCCTCACGTGCTGTGCGGCGGGGGGAGGGGGGCTGCCCGTCCAGTCCAGTGCAGCGGGATGCATTTGCCGCGTAATTTTTTAATAACCGATTAGAGCGGAATGGAGGCCTGCTGCAGCGCGCCGCGCAGCCGAACAACAACTTTGCTGTGCACATGTCAGCCACGGGCCTGGCTGCCTGGCCTGCTAGCTGGGGCAAGCCCCGCGCGCACTCGCGCCTTTTTCAAAGCGCGAATTACGCTGCTTGAAAGATGTCGTAATTTTCTCGTCCTTACGCGCAGCGTTTGGAATTAAGTTTTGACATTAGTGCAGAACAGGAGTGACACTGTAGGGAAGATTTTCTGGTGGGTTTTTCACCCTTGTTTTTCAATTTGAAGGCTGTGATAGTCCAGCTGATTTTCTTCGCAGAGGCCCGGAGCAGGGGAAGCAACGAACGAGCTAGGAAGTTATTGCTTTTTTCCTTCTTTTCAACTTCTGTAATTCGCCCTTTGGAGCCAGCGGCCGGCCTGGGCGTTATCGGCAGCGCCGTTTCGGCTGCTGCTGTGGCTTCCCGGGCCGTGGTCCTGTCCCCGGGGGGGCGCCTCGCTGTCGAGCCCCCCCCCCCCCCTCCCCCCTGGTGGCGTCTGGTTGGCGCCGTGGTGCTGCGCCGGGTTATCAGGCCCCCCCATTAGCCGCCCCTGCCCCCCACACGTAACGCCGGTCGGTCCAGTAATCCCCTGATAACACGGACTCTGCATTACCTGCCCATGGCGAGACTTGATGGCAGAGAAGGGAGTGTTATTGGGTTAAAAGCCCCGTATAATCCTCACTCTGTGTGTGTGTGTGTGTGTGTGTGTGTGTGTGTGTGTGTGTGGCGCGCGCCCGCCCCGCGTGCGGGTGCGAGTGAGACGGACGATGCGACGTCTGATGAAAAATACCCAACCGCGTGCGACCCGGCCCGGCCCGGCGATGTGATGAATTAATGGAGTAGGTAAATTTAGACCAGCAGCAGTCGAGGTGTATCCCGCTCACTTTAAAAAAAAATAAATGAAAAGAGGAAATCCTGTTTTCTGTTAGTTGTAAAACTCCTGTTCGGATTGCTTTTTCCTGACGGCCTGCTGGAGTCTCCAGGCTGGACCGCGTCCAGCGGCTCGTCAGCCGCTATACTCCCGCCCCGGCCCGCGCCGTCCAGCCGCTGATAGCTGGAAATTAATTTGATTATAGCAGGCACTTCAAATGCAACGGCAGCCAGCGCGACGACTTTGACGGATTCGCATCGGATCTTACGCGTCCACCGCCCTCCCTCCCTCCCTCACTCCCTCCCTCCTTCCCTCCCTCCCTCCCTCCTTCCCTCCCGCCCGCAGCGCCCGCACCACCCCGCGTCCTCTTAACTGGAAGTGAAACACGTTCGGTCGGATCATCGCGGAATCGAAATAAATTCCGCGCGCGAGCGTTTCCCGCCTTATCTGCGCTGCACGTGCCGGCTAGCGCTGTCGGATAAAGTGGGTGACTCGCATTCCAGTGCGTGGCGCCTCGGTGGCGCCTCTCACTACTAGTGCTGCCGGCGCACGACATTAAACGCGTGTTGGCTGCGCCTATCAAAACGCACCCGTCGCTCGTAAATACATCGTCTCCACGCGCGATCAGCTGTGTTAGCGATATCGCACTGGCGTGTATTAGTGAACAGGGGTGCGGCTTTAGCCCGTGCAATTTTATTAATTTTATTTTTTACAGGACAAATTCACTTAAAATACTTGGTCCCGGCTTAACAGTGTAGTGGCGGGAGGCCAGGTTGGGCCGCCTCTCTCATCGCGGCACTCACCCGCCCCGCCGTCCTGTTTGCGACCTTTGCGTGGGGTCCTGGGAGCGGCTTATATGCGAAGCGTATCAACGTTTTATGGCTGTGTTGCCACCCGGGTATCATCCACTTAGAGAGGGTGTCTTCCTTGTCGTGAGTTTGTCCGTTCGTCTGTCTGTCTGTCTGTCTGTCTGTCCGCCCGTCTGTGCGCCACATGCACTGTGCAACCAAGTGTTCAACTGTTCAACACTTGTAAATGTGCAACTTACAGTATAACAGGAGCAAGTGCGCAACTCGGTATTTGTGCAATTCGAAGTGTCAAACTCGCCAGTCGTACACTTGTAAGTATTTAACTCGACAGTTGTACACTTGCAAGTGTTCAACAAGGGAAATGTTGCACGGGGAAGTTGAACACATGCAAGTGCACAAATGTCGAGTTAAACACTTACAAGTGCACAACTGGCAAGTTTGACACTTGGAATTGCACAAATACTGAGTTGTACACTTGGCCGTGTAAGACTGGAAGTTGCACACATTCAAGTGTTGAACAGTTGCACACTTGGTTTAACAGTGTGCAGGCGGGGCGGGCGGGCGGACAAAGTGACAGCATAGTCTCACATTTGAGTCGATTAAAAATAACAATATGACGGCGCGGTGGCGGCGCGCGGAAAGACTGACTGACTACCTGTCTCTCACCTCGATCAAAGCCATTTAGGTCAGAAAGTCGTTTGAGCAAAAGCTGTTCCCGCTAATGCCCCCGGCCGGCCGGCCGCAGCCTGGCAGCCCCAACAAGAGTTCTTTTTCTCATTATAAGTTAATGCGATGTGAGTTAATATTAACTCCATCACATGCTAACTATAGTGGGGCGGGCGGCTCATACGGACTCTGGCTGCCATCGCCTCGGCCCGGCCCGGCCCGGCTAGCCCGACACCTCCCGGCCATGCATCTTCCAATTAATTACAAGGCTGGAGAGAGAGAGAGACTTTAATCGGGAGCAGGTTTTGTCGCCCCGATAAATTGGCTCATGCGTGATGGATTTAAGAGAGTGGTGGCGAAGAGAGAGGGGGAGAGAGAGAGAGAGAGAGGGGGGGGGGGTCTCAGGCGCCAGCGAGTGACCTGGCCCGGGCGCCCGGCGTCCAACAAGTTGGACTCGAGCCCGGGGCCGGGCCGAGATGGAAAGCTCTCAACCCCGGTAGCCAAGGCAGCAAATGCGATCAAGACTCGTCTGACAGGTGACATCGACGCACGCCATCGGATTAACACGTTGAGTGCGGCGTGACCACCATGTGGTCACGCTCCTGCGTTTTTTTAAAACAATGGAAGAAAACGGTCCGTACTAAGTCGCGGGACATTTTGTTGTTTCCAGTCTTGTGCATATTTTAACCCTATTGCTGTTACACTGGAAAAACAAAGGTGCTAAGTCCTACCTTTAAAAGGCACTAACAAAATTTAGTGCCTTTGGAAAGGCACTAAACTTTGTTAGTGCCTTTTAAAGGTAGGACTTAGCACCTTTGGCTGACCAGCTGCGTATACTCCATACAAATTTAGTGCCTTTGCAAAGGCACTAAGATTTGGTGCCCCAGGAAAGGCACTAAACTTAGCACTTGATTTTAGTGCCCCAGGAAAGGCGTTGCTTAGCACCTTTGTTTTTCCGGTGTAGTGTTGCGAATATATGTTTGCGCTCTATATAAATTTTTTCTTGTAAATTTCTGAAAATATGCTATAGTATCGCACACGATTAATACGCTCGTTATCGTGAAGTCTAAGAATGTTGCCATTGTCTCCACGACCTGCTCACTTCACGACTTCACAGCTTGCGTTCGTGTCTCACACCGGCGAGTCCTTATTTTCTCTCTCGCTCTCTCTCTCTCTCTCTTACTCATACATCCCCGATCATAATTATCGTCGCAGAGTAATTACACACGTGTAATTTACGTTTGTTAATTAGCGCTAATTACGTAAGCTGCTACTGACACGGCGCGCAGGACGCCTGACCCTGTTAGCCCCTCCACGCTCCCCGCACAAGGGCAGGGTGGCGTGCGTATCATTGAGCAGGCGCGCGCGAAAATGTTTGAGCACATCGGGCCGTCACTAAAGTAAAATGTATGGTTAATTACCGGCTCTAGAGCGACTTTTTGGTAAAATGTTGGAGATTACACGGGAAACAATGAGTTCGTTGGTGCGACCGAAAATTGGTCGCTACAACTAATAAATTAGTTAAAATCGGGACAACTTATATATGGGGTGTGGCAACCCAAAATTTCCGCCAACACAGACACGTTTTGTTTGCCAGCACGTTTATGTTAGTTGTCACGACTAATTCTTCGATTGTCCCGAAGACCGATGTACTTTTTTCCGTGTAGTAGGTTTTATTCGATCATGAAATTTACAAGTACAAAGTTGTGAACCTTTCTGGAAATACTTCACAAGTTACAAGTGTTGAACGGTTGAACACTTGGTTTCACAGTGTTGTTTCGACGATGTCGCTGGGTGAGACAGGTGCAGAGCCGTGCGTTCAAGTCACCACAGTGGAGGGGCGGGCGGCGCCGGGCGGTGCCCGCTGCTGACAGAGCGGTGACTGCCTCCACTCGACGACATCAAAATGAGGGAAATGAGTAATGGAAATAACCACCGCTGTTTGTATAGAGCAGGAGGATTGCGATCCGCCTTACACTGTAAAAAAAAATGACGAAAACATGTAACCTCGGTGCAGAGCACAGGTCACCCTGCGCCCTGCTGGCTCGCACGCTTGGTTTACTTTTTAATTTGCGTCTGTCGTCGTGTATTCATTGCCTTCCGTTGTGACGGATAGGCTAATTGCTGTATTACCCTCCCTCCCCGTGATTGCGACAATTACAGCGGAGAGACAGACGTGTTGGTAGCAGTGGCTGTATAGCGTTGCTCCGGGCCGGGGTATCATTCCACCCAGCCGGCCTCTCTGTTGGTTAACTGCTTTCATTACGAATCGTCCGGAAAGTTTTGATATGCTGGCGGATAACGGCAGTAATGTCATATCAGCCGCTTCAAGCCTCTCCTAAGTACTTGTATTTTTGTTATTTTTTTAATGCCTTTTTTTTTCGGCCGTGAGCTACGTTAGCGCCCGCACCGAGAGGCGCCTCCAACTTGTACAGCCAAAAAATTGTGTTCTTGATTGAAGAACATGGCCTTAAAGTTTTCAGAACACTGCTCTCAATTTAAGAACTTGAACATAGTTTAATAACGAAATGGGCTTCTCTTAAGTGAAATGTTCATAAAACTCTAAGAACACAGAAAAATGAATGAAGAACATAGTTTTGTGGGTGTACGAGATCCGCTCATCGGTACACGGGAGTGAGCGCGTACATCATACAAGTCGAGTTGTTGAGAGAGTGGGGACAGATGTCGCCGCGATCGCTTTATAAAGAAGACGAACATGCCATCGTGGTCGCGAGCGCTTCTCTCTCCCCCCTTTTGTCTGTGTAATGGGTTTGTAACGAGCGGGAGAGAGGGACAGCCGGGGCTCCAAGGGGACCCACCCGGTACGGGGGGCGCCAGCCAGCGCTACGCCGCGCCACCTCTGGTGACAAATTATCAACGCCCCCCTCCTCCACCCCGCTCCGCCCCGGCCCGGCCCGGCGGGCTGCGCGGCGCCTTTGGGGGCGGCGGTGGGGGCTCTTAGACCCTGATCGGGTGGCTAGAAGGCGGTGGCCACACACTGACAACACAACAGGGCCCTGCAGGGGGGAGCGCAGGGCGCGGCACGCCGCAGGCGGCAGCAGGCCGCAGGTAGCAGGCGCCAGCACGGGGTCACGAGTCGAGTCACGTCCTTGTTCGCGCGCGCCCCGCGAAAATCGAGGGGAAAACCGAGGGGGGTGGAACTCGGTTTCTTCGTGTTCACGGTATTACGCCATAACGCGGTATTACGCACGTGATTTTTGGTATTACCTAGTATTACACTGTATTACGCGGTATTACAGTCGTATTACAGTGGTATTACTGCGAGATTTTGGTGCTATTACGCCGGTATTACGCCGGTATTACGCGACACCGCGTATATGGTATTACGCAAGAGAAAACCCCCTCGGGGAAAACAATCCTGAATTTTAGTTAGCACTTGAAATGTGTATTTCTAAATTTTCCTGACTCTGAATTTTTTTCGATTTTTTTCTGAACATTAAGGTATTATAAAACAAACTATTAATAATTCTGAATTATTGATGAAAACTGAGTGCGAAATCGAGTGGTGGGAAGCAGCATGCCCTCCCTGTCTCTACTCTACTTGCCTCCGTGTCGTCCGTTCCTCAGCTTTGATAAGGCAATTTGGTGGCCATGGCCGCGGTACGGGCCGGGCTCGGGCCCGTCCTGGCCTGCTATCGTGTCGTCTCCGTGTTATCTTCATTCAGCCCTCCCTAAAAGCTTTCGTCACCGGGCGGGACGGGACGGGGCGGCGAGACGCTGCGGTGCGCCGGGTTGGTTCTTCTTGTTGCCGCTGGCCCAACGTGTCCAACATGTTCTGGGGGTCGTTCCGTCGTTTCTCCTCGCAGAACGGCGATAGTCTTGTTCAGATTTCTGCGCCATACACCAAAGTTTTTTCTGCACTTTTTTTTTGCGTCTTTTTACTGTGATAAGAATGGGCTTCTTTTGCTCCGCCTTTTACACCCCCCGCGAAACACAGCGGCGTAGTCTCCAGACAAAACGGTCGACTAATGCGGCCAATTATCGCGAAACGCGATATTGCTGGCAGCTCCGAACGAGGTAAGCCGTGCCTTGTGCGCGCGCGATATTTTAAAAAGCGAATATATTCCCGCGATGCTCAGCCGCACCGCGCCCGCACTTGAGGATGTAAATTAATACCCGGCTCCCTTGTAGACCCATCGCATTAACACCTTGGTCAGCGTATTACCGCGCGCGCGCGCGCAACATTCGCTGCGCCAATTGCAAAGCGCAAAATTTATAATGACCACGCGTGGCTTGCTCGGTGCAACACCCGCCCGCAGCTGGGCGGGGGCGCCGCGGCGCTCTCTCACGCCAGCCCCCGGGGGGGGGGGGGGGCGCCCCCCACACGGCACCCTGATGGACTCGGCCTGTTGACAATAAAGAGGTTAATGCTTCGAGGCGCCGGGACGGACTTACCGCGACAAGGAGTGGTCCAGGGCGCCAACACTCTAAACAAAAAATTTTTAAAACGGGAGTTCCTGGTCTCGCGGCCGAGCAATGAGATGGCTGTTTTACCTGCTGCTTTGTTTCCGTAAGTCAAGTCTTTTTTTTCTGCGTTTCACGCTAATTTTTAAATAAATAAATATTAGCACGTTTATTTTTCTTTTTATTATTTTTGAAAAATAAAATTAACAGTGTGGTTTTTTGAGTGGCGTCCGCTGCCATATTACATAGGGCCTCTGCCCCCGGCCACCGCGCCCGCTCGTTTGTCATACACCGTGGCGCGGCCGGGCCCGGCCGCTCGGTTGCCTAACCTGTTGGAGAATGGAAGTTGAACACAGTCACTTACTCGCCGTGTCACGACGACGCCCAGACATACACTGTTAAACCAAGTGTGCAACTGTTCAACACTTGAATGTGTGCAACTTTCAGTCCTTCACGTCCAAGTGTACAACTCGGTATTTGTGCAATTCCAAGTGTCGAACTTGCCAGTTGTACACTTGTAAGTGTTTAACTCGACATTTGTGCACTTGCATGTGTTCAACTGCCCCGTGCAACATTTCCCTTGTTGAACACTTGCAAGTGTACAACTGTCGAGTTAAACACTTACAAGTGTACGACTGGCGAGTTTGACACTTCCAATTGCACAAATACTGAGTTGCACACTTGCACCTGTTATACTGGAAGTTGCACATTTACAAGTGTTGAACAGTTGAACACTTGGTTTCACAGTGTACACGGCTAAACAAATAATCAAAAAATTTTTAATTTTCAAAAAGAAAACTTTTCTGAGCAGTAAGCCATCAAGGCTAACTAGATATTGAATTTCTTACCGTAATGAACCAACGATCGAGAGGAAGTACAGAAGCACATACAAGAAAACTGGCTTCAGTACGGAGGGGCTCTAGGGGGGGAAAAAAAGCGGCGGTTGGTGCGTGATCGTTAAGGCCGTCAAAAAGTGGAACTGGAACTAACTATGCAGTGGACTGCGCGGCGACATCCAGCACGCTGGCCTCACCAACTCGCCAGACAGACAGCCGTGGCTGCTATCTTTATATATATAATAATTTGACACATTCTTTTCGAGGAGTATAAATCAGCGACGCAGAATTTTGTGGAGGGAAAAAACGGCACCGCGCTGCTGTGGACAGCTCAGGAGGCACCGCCGCGGCCGGCCAGAGGCGGGTAGGAAGCCTGAGGCAGCGGCTCTACTGTCGTGTGACGATTGTATTGCTGTGAATTTAGAGGGACCGCGTTACTTGACGTTTTGATCTCGCAGGGTGACACTTTTTTTGGTGTGTGTCGGGCAAACTGCGTTTCCGCTGTTTCTTTCTTTTTTTTTCCCCGCTCGGCGCGCGCAAGTGGAGGAGAGGGTATCGCTTGTTGCCAAACTAACGTCATTAGTTCGGGACAATAGGGCGGGTAGGGGCCGGGGCGGGGTGGGGCGGGGCGGGGCGGGGCGGGGCGGGGCGGGGCGGGGCGGGCGGCAGCGGAAGCGGACTGCCTGGTGGAGAGCGTTTCGGTGTTTGAGTCCCGCATCAGCGCTGCAGAGTGGGTACTCTCCGCACGGCGAAACGATATAGGGGTCCGGCGGCGCACTCTGCCGGAAGCTCTTGGAAGCTCTGCCCGTCACGCCCAGTGTCGTCAAATGCCTCTTTATTTTGAATATGCCGTTGCACACGTGATGCTGTCGGCTGTAAAATGGAAAGTACGTACTTCGGAGGTGGTGCATAGCCTGGCTGTGATGATGCATCGAGTGGTATGGCGCTTCACTTTTTAATTCCATTAATTTTTATTTTTTTCTTCTCTCTTCGTTTTCCTCTCGTCTCCGGCAGCAGCCTGGCCACTGGCCAGTCGCCTGTCCGCCCCCCGTGCGTGCGTGCGTGCGTGCGCATCAGGGGCGGATCCAGGAGGACCACCCGCCTCGCCGCGCCGCTCGCCTCCCAAAGATTTTTTTTTCTATTATTCGGCTCCTATTCGGCTTGCCGCTAGAGAAATTCATTAATTACTATACCGAGCGCTGGCAGCCAACCTTTCGAACGGGTCAGTCACGTTGGCAGCCCTGAAGCGGCTGGCGAGCGTATTCAAATTCAAAAGCTTTTATTAAATGTTTTAAAAAAATGTTGTATGCAAGTCATTAATGAGTGGGAGTACAATGTACGACGACCCTGTTGCAAAATGTAATAAGATCCAATTCCCACCCTATCGTCTATCGCGAGTGCAGTTTTCTTGCTGATTTTTCTCGGGTGCCCAGCCCACAGCGAGGTTGCATTTCAGACAGGTTAGTTTATCTAGCTAGACAGCGTTCTGCACCGACCTTACCCGACCGCCCAGCCCGTCCGTCAACTGCCAGTTAATTTCCGAGTAAATTTATTCACAGGCTGGAGAGCATCCTCTCTCTCTCTCTCTCTCTCTCTCTCTCTCTCTCTCTCTCTCTCTCTCTCCTGCGCGCTTGAAAGGTACATTATGACGTTGCTGTTGGTAATTAGGCAGCGGCTAGGATGTGGGTGGCGCCGCAGCTGCGGACACTGTCACCGCGCGGGCGCCCCGCACCACCAGGCCCCACCACGCCCCGCCCCACCACGCCCCGCCCCGCCACGCCCCGCCCCGCTACGACCCGCGTGCACTCCGCTTGCTATCGGACAGGACCCCGCCAGTGCTCGGGGCACCCTGGTGTAATTATACCAACATGTAACGAGAAGACCGTTGTGGCCTTTGTTGCCTGTCCTGCTGGTCACACCCAATGAATCCCACTAATTTCCCGCCATTTTTTTTTCTTTTTGTGAATTAGAAAGAGGGAAAAGGTTTGAAAAATAATTTGGGAATGCTACTGTGCACAAAATCTGCGGGAAAGGTTGAGTTTCACCTGCGTAAACGTGGATGTGTGTGGCCCGGCCTGGACGTCCTCTCCTCAGCAGACGCCGGCCGGCGCCACGCCCCTCCACGCCCCGATACCCCAGCGGCGGGACCTCACCTCCAGCGCCCGGGCGGGAGATAATCGAGTTAGCGGGGGGGGGGGGGGGGGGGGCTGACAGGGCGCGGGGAGGTCGGGTGGGTGGGTCTGGTGAGTGCGCATGAAGAACACACGGAGGTCATGACAGGTAGCAGTTGAGCCAAGACGGATTGTCGTTCATTCATCACAAAATATTCTCCTTTTGCCCCTTACCCCGCCGTCTGTGATGGAGCTTTAGCCACCGCGGCAAGATGATTCCGAACTTTGTTTTATTTTTTGCAGCGTAACTTACGCGCCGAGCGAAACTCGGTTTGTACTAGGTAGGGCCATCAACGTGTGCAGCATCCTCCTTGGGTCACTTCTCTCTCGCCCATTCTTCTTTATGTGCACTGCATGTAGTGCGGGAGCGCGCCGCGCCGCGCACATGAAGGTTATGTTTATTCAGAGAAGAGCACCGCTACCTCTCTACTTTTGGAGATTATGCAAATGGTACTGCCGCCCGCCTCTCTCTCTCTCTCTCTCTCTCTCTCTCGCTCTCTCTCGCTCTCTCTCGCTCTCTCTCTCTCTCTCTCTCTCTCTCCTCTTTTTCGGGCGGACATGTCGAGGCGATGCCTCCGTTGTAGTTATTACAGTGATACACGGGCGGCACGGCGCGCTTTCGCTGCGCCTCCAGATGAGGATGTTGCTCTCAGGGCGACGGGCCGGGACGGGCTGATCCGCACCCGTCGACATTCTCCCCTGCGCTCTATAATTCTGGCTCATTAGGAGGCGGATGGAAGCTGCGGCCATTGACAGGTGGTGGCAGTCAGATTGCAGGGCCGCCAACTCGATAGAACGCTCGCGCGGGCCTGGCCAGGGCTGCCAACCCGCCTGCCGCCGAGGCGACCCTGCCCACCGTATTAACCGCGTAATTGATTAGTATGATCGATTAAATAGATCGTTTGGGCACGCCGCCTGCCGCTGACCTGCTTCCAGGTGTAACGCTGCCCATGACGCCGCTGCTCCTAATAAACCGATTTTTAAAATTTTTTTCTTTTTGAGCAAGGGTGAGTGCGAAAACTATTAAACGTGTTGCGGAACGATGCTGCGGCAATGAGGTATTTTACGAAAGTGAAGAAGAAGAGGAATGTCGTCTGCTCGAGTCTGCTACCGGACCATCACAAAGCCTCGTCCAATCAGAAGGGATCTTTCTGAGGCTGGCCACGAGGAAGGCTAGCTCTCATTGGTCAAGGCTTTGTGATGGTCCGGGAGCAGACGCTATTCCTCCTCTTCTTCACTTTCGTAAAATACCTCATTGAAGTGTGCTGAGCCAGTTGGAAATAAGGATATATACTCGCCAGGGTCGAGTGGGGCAGTACAGTGGTGAAGTGAGGTTAGAGCGGGCGCCACTCAAGTGCTTTGCACGCGCAATTAACGCTTCCCATGCGGTTCTTTTGTATGCGAGTCTGTGCTCGGCGATATGATTATCGCCGGGTCATTCTTCTAGTTCACACTCGGCTGTGCTCGCTGCCCGCTGACTGACTGACTACTTGACTCGTAGGCCCATGCGCTCAGCCGCGCGGCGAGTTCTAGAATACGAACCCACATCATCGGGAATGGCCTGCTGCTGGCGAAAATTAAAGCTCCCGCGGACTCGAGACTCCGAACTCGTGAAAATTATTCCGCTAACAAGATAATAACAAGTTTATCCGTTGTATGAGATAACTATACGACGACGTCTTCCTTTTCTCTCGTCTATCTCGTATATTCGTAAGGAAAAACTAGGGTAGGGTGGCGAGGTAGGTGTGTGTGTGTGTGTGTGTGTGTGTGTGTGTGAGAGAGAGAGAGAGAGTGAGTGAGTGAGTGAGTGAGTGAGTGAGAGAGAGAGAGAGAGAGGGGGGGGGGCACTCCCACAAGACGCGGAACCGAGTACGCACTCGTCAGAGCAGGTCCGGGCGGGGCGGCGGGCGGCATGGCGAAGCATGGCCACATCAGATCCTAATTATCTCAGCTATCAAAATTAGCATCTTGTAAACGGCACGGCGCGCAGCCGGGGCGGGGCGGGGCGGGGCGGTGCGGGGCGGGGCGGGCCAGGGCGGGCCCCAGACCTGCTCGGACCATCGGGGTACAGCCCGCGCCAGCACCCGGCGGCCGGGCCGGGCGGGGCGGGGCGGGACAGGCGCGGCCAAAGCCGTTCAGGGCGCGAGCGCGAGTTGGACACGGGTTTGAATATCTGACGCGTCGCGCCGGTCGCGCCTCCGTCAGGAGGTCTGTCTGTCTGTCCTTTCGTCTGTCTGTCTGTCTGTCTGTCTGTTCGTATGTCTGTCAGCGCGCGAGGCAGCACGTCGTCATTAGCACTGCTGCCATGATCGTTAAGCCCGCGCTCAGGGCACCGCCCAGGGCCCCGGGGTGGGGGTAATAGGTCACCTGGAGGCCCACACGGGCGGCGCGCGCACACACGCACACACACGCGTAGGAGCACGCGAGGGTCTTCCCCTCGGATAAATCAAAGCGGAGAATGAGGCGTTGCGGCCGTTGTCGCGTGCGTGCGTGTCGCCGCCGTGCTGCGAGGCGTACTGCTTCATGTCGAACACGACCAGGGTGGTGGTGTGTACACGCGGGGAGTCCTTGGCCCGATCCTGCCCTGCCCTGCCGCGTAGTTGATTTTTTTTTCCTTCACTTTTTCCCCCCAGCAGCTCGCTTTCAGCTGTTGTGAGCGAGCAGCGTGTGCTGAGCCTGCTATAGCCACATGGCTCAGCAGCGCTCAGCGGCGCTCAGCAGCGCTCAGCAGCGCTCAGCAGCGCGCCGTGGCGCAGAGACGGCGCCCTCTAACGACTTTTTAATTGTGCGCCGGTGGTGGTGGGGAAGGCCTGCCCGGGGCCCGGGGCGCGCGCATGTGCACGATACCTCTGACGGCAGAGGACGCGTGACACCACGCGGCTCGTGTGTGTGTGTGTGTTGCGACTAAAGGTGTCTCGTGCATGCACATTTTCTGTCTCGTTTATTTACAGTTGGTGAGGTTAGGCCCCCCCCCCCCACCCCCCTGTGGGTCGCACGCCGCTGGCGGTGGAGTAGCGTCGATTTGTCGGTTGTCAGACTGATTGATGTTTGTCGGGCCGCGAGCCTCACTCATCCTGATTGAAACTCCTCCGCTTCCTCCCTGCCTCCTCGACACACACACACACACACACACACACACACACACACGCAGTGGTGACGTTGGCGGCCCAACATGTGTCTGCTGTACATCGCCACCGACCTACTTGTTCCCTCCGTGTGTATTTCCGTAGAGGCATAGAGGAATAGGACTTTGATCCAAAGGGGAAACTCCTGTGAATTTTAGTGTACAAATGTGAACTTTTAAAATTTATTTTTTTGAATTTTTTGCTTTAGTTTTTCATGAATTTTCCCGAAATTTACATTTTTTCACCGAATTTCTCCGATTTTTTTCAGTCGCTTTCCCCTCGACTTGACTGACCAGAGGTGTTTCTCTTGTTGCAGAGGAGAAGATAGCGGACAGGCGCAGTCCCATGGGAGTGTCCGAGGTGGAGGTGGGCCAGGTGGAGGTGGTGCCGCCGGGGGGTCCCGGGGGACGCGCCGCCCTGGAGGAGGACGCCCGCGCCAGGAGCAGGGCCGTGATGGGGGCGCTGGCCGGGCCGCTGCCGCCGCCGCCGCACCTCAACGGCCACCTCCTGCCGCCCCACCTGCAGCACCAGCTGCACCTGCAGCACCTGCACCACCTGCAGCACCTCAGCGTGCACCGGCGGCACCCGGACGACGAGCGAGGTGAGTGTCTGTCGAGAAGCCAACCACACTGAAACTGAACGAATCCTGATTCTCGCTCCTATATATACGGGCGAGAATTTGAGGGTAATTTTATTACTCTCTGGAGAGTAAGAATTTTTTCCTCACTCTATTTGAGAAAGAATTTTGTGATCTCGCCCGAAAAAAGTGAGAATTCTTGCTTAAATAGAGTGAGGCTAAGAAATCCTTACTCATATAGAGCGAGGCTAAAAAACATCTTGCTCAAATAGAGTGAGGTTTTAAATTCTCACCCTAAATAAGCAAGGACAAGTGTCCTTTCCTTTTTCGGGCGAGAATCTAGAATCGAAGATTTGCAGTGCACTCGCGAAATCCTGTGTACAAATCTGCGGAAATCTCGATGAAATCCTCAGAAATCTCGATGAAATCCTCGAAAATCTCGATGAAATCCTTGGAAATCTTACTGAGACATCTCATGAAATCTCATTGAAATCTTGTGAAATCTCATGAAGTCTCATGAAATCTGAGATTAATCGTATGAAATCTCAGAGAAATCTCTCAAAGTCTGAGAAAAATCTTGTGCAATCATTAGAAATCCCGAGGGGGTATGCACTCGCGTAATACTGTAGTCGGGTCACTCTCTCCGTAATAGCACGCGTAATAGTATGCGTAATAGTGGCGTAATAGCCGAAATTCTCTGAAATTTGCCTAGTTTTGGGTTGTTTGGGGCTGTGTTTAGCTGAATCCCGATATCTTTGAGGCGTAATAGAGTGTAATAGACGTAATAGTCGGGTCACAGGTTTTGGGAGTTCATACCCCCTCGAGAAATCCCGTGTACACTAGGATGGGGAGTGGTTGCCCCCTCTGTGCCTGTGGCCTTTGGGCGCGTCGCCGCCGTCCTCACAGCAGCAGGTCTGACGTCTTGGTGTCCTGCAGGCTCGCTGACGGCGCTGCCCGTGGACCTGGGCACGCGCGGCGCGGCCGGCGGGGGCGGCAGCGAGGGCGGCGCCAGCCCGTCCAGCCCCGGGCGGGAGGCGGCGCACGCCCCGCCCCCGCCCGCCGCCCCCGGCCTGGGCGCGCCGCCCCCGCAGCGCTCGCCCGCCTCGCCGCAGCAGTCCAGCCCGCCGCCCTTCCTGGACGGCAGCGCCGCCTCCACGGCCTCGGAGGAGGCGGCCGGCTCCGGCGAGGACGTGGACCCGGAGACCTCGGCCGCCGACGACTTCCCGCCCAAGAGGAAGCAGCGCCGCTACCGCACCACCTTCACGAGCTTCCAGCTGGAGGAGCTGGAGAAGGCCTTCGCCAGGACGCACTACCCCGACGTGTTCACCAGGTGAGTCCAGAGGACACCACGCCCAGGCTGTGCACTGATGCGACTTCCGTTGTGATCTCACCGCCTGACTCGGCTCGGCGCGTCGGCGTCGTGTCGCCGCGGCGGGGCGGGGCGGGGCGGGGCGGGGCGGGGCGGGACTCGTCACTGTGCCGCCGCCGCCGGCTGCGTCCGAATGGTTTACTTCTCTCTCTTAATTTAATAAATTGCGCGTGGAGACCCGACGACGGTGCGGGCTTTTCGGACGCGGTCGTCTCGAGTCATTACGAGAGAGTCACCGTCGCGCCGGCGCTCTGGAGGCTGCGGTCCACCAGGACCAGGTGGGAAGGGGGGGAATGTCTCCGCCCAAACTGTTGCTGCTCTGCCCCTGTGGCGCGGGTCAAGTACAAGGAGGGTCAGAGAGCGGCGGCGGCAGAGAGAGAGAGAGAGAGAGAGAGAGAGAGAGAGAGAGAGAGAGAGAGAGAGGGTGGGGGCGCTTGTAAGGGCACTGAGGTAATTAATAAGGAGGGAATCATGTTGGGAAGGAGAGAGAGGGAGAGAGAGAGAGACAGAGGAAGGGAGAGAGAGAGAGAGAGAGAGAGAGAGAGGGAGAGAGAGAGAATGAATGAGTCGGTGGGGCGTTTGGGCGGCGCCGGGCCGGGCCTGGCCGGGTCGGGTCTTCTTCGCAAACTCGCCTCCATCTCCTCGTACCTCCTGCGGGTCAGGTAGGCCCGGCCCGGCCCGGCGGGAGACTCCAGGTATCGACATTATAGGCGCGCCGGATGCCTGCCGCCGCCGCCTCCGCCCCCCCCTCCCCCGTCGCACTTCCGGGTGTTAATTTGACAGTAACTTGAACGCCGGGCAAACACAGGGCGGGCTGAGCCGCCTCGGATGCGGCAGTGTTGCCAACACTCCCTCTCGCATGGACGTGACCGAAAGTCGATATATATCGACGCGTGTTATCGATCCTGGTCCATAACGTTGTCTCGACGATGGTTTCGTCCTATGCGGTTTCTTCAAACTGAGCCGCGACGCCTCGGGCTGCTGACCGACTCAGGACTCCGTCATCGGTCAGTCGTTTATCATTGCGGCGCGAAGGCGTTCGACGGGACGGGAGGGCGGCGCACCCGCTGACGAATGCGAGCAGATCAGGAAGACGAATCGTGTTTGCGTTGGGTGGCGAGAGGGCGCGCTCCCAACAGCTCATTCACTATGTGGAAGTGAGGTTAGGTTAGCGGCAGTCTCTCGCTCTCTCTCGCTCTCTCTCGCACTCTCTCACTCTCTCTCTCTCTCTCTCTCTCTCTCGCTCTCTCTCTCTCTCTCTCTCTCTCTCTCGCTCTCTCTCTCTCTCGCTCTCTCTCTCGCTCTCTCTCTCTCTCTCTCTCGCTCTCTCTCTCTCTCTCTCTCTCTCTCTCTCTCTCTCTCTCTCTCTCTCTCTCTCTCTCTCTCTCTCTCTCTCGCTCTCTCTCTCGCTCTCTCTCTCTCTCTCTCTCTCTCTCTCTCTCTCTCTCTCTCTCTCTCTCTCTCTCTCCCTCTCTCCCTCTCTCTCTCCCTCTCTCTCTCTCTCTCTCTCCCGTTACGTAACCCATGTGGACGGCGCTGACGTGACGTGACGTGACGCCTGTTTTTGCAGGCTAACGATGCGGTGCCGGCCAGCAGGCAGGCCTGGCCTGGCCTGGGCTGAGCTGCGCATTCCGCTCCCTCATTTACGGTCATTCTTCGCAATCGAAAATATTTACTCTGCGCCGCTGCAGCTTGCCTCTCGTGCTTTTTTTCCTACCACCATAGTTTTTTTCTTTATATATATATAAATGTAACTCTGGTCAACTCTATCTCGTTCTCTTTCGTCACCGCCTCCATTTCTCTCCCGCTCTCGGCTGGTCATTTTCTCCGACTCCGTCTCTTCACCCCGCCGGCCACCTCGCCTTGTAATCAAAAATAGCGATTTCTAACTTCTTTTTTTTTTTCTTCAAAAAATCCCGTATCCATCCCGATCTTATAATAACTGCGATCGGATTCTCGCCCCGGTTCTTGAGATTCTCCGCGGCATTCCCTCCCTGGTACACAAAGTGAATCGGCCGTTCTGCGGCGAGCTCATTACTGGCGGTCGGCTCGCGCCCCCGGCTAAACCATTACCGCCCGCCCCTCGGCCTCAGCCGCGCTGAGTCAACATGTGTTTGATTTGCAACAATTAGCAGAAAAGTACGGGGTCCCCCTGCGATTACCACCCGGTCAGCAGCTACCGCCAACGGAGAAAGTCTCGCATAATTTTTTTTTTTTTTAATATACGTCGTGTGACGAGAAGTCGACGTCGCGTGTGAATAGTTAGTCACGTGTTCGAATCCTGCTATACGCTGAAATTTTGGAGCGGAAGTCGGAACGCCTCGGCGTTCTTCTTATTGCGGTTCAGGCTGACAATAATCGAAGATATCTCAATTATCCAGGACGCCGTCACGCGAGCTCTCTACACTGTAGGCCCGCGCGTGGCGTGCCTGTGGGGCTGGGCCGGCCCCAAGCATTGATTCGCGTGCATCTTTTGACGCTAGTCTGCGCCGGCTGCGACCAGAGGCGAACGAGAAAGTTGAGCAGCAATAAGACAAAACGAAACACTTAGCTGTCATTTGTGTTATTGGCGCGGGTCGAGCGGGGGTCAGATTTAACGAACGGACGTCCCTTCCCACATCGGAGCCCGTCATCGTAAGATACATTTTTATTGACTTTTACCGCCGTCTTTAATGACTTGTCGTCAATTAATCGTTTTTACGGGAGGTGCCCACCTTTTGCAACTGTAGGGACGGGTGACCGGTCCCCGGCGCGTTTACGAGCGGAGCCGCCAGCACCGTGGCGCCGCCGCCACGCCCCGCCACGCCCCGCCACGCCCCGCCACGCCCCGCCCCGCGGTCAATATTATTACAGTTTGTTCGAGTTTACATTATTAATAATTTCCAAACGGATCCCTGCGGGAGGGGATAACACGGATCATCTCTCTCGCCGCGCGGCTCTCATTAGGAGAGCGCGTTCTGAATATGAGGAAGACAAATCGTCTATCAACAGCTCACCTCCTTCCCCTTTCCCACCGGCTCTCCGCCATAGCCTCAATCTCTCCCCTCCTCTCTCTCTCTCTCTCTCTCTCTCTCTCTCTCTCTCTCTCTCTCTCTCTCTCTCTCTCTCTCTCTCTCTCTCTCTCTCTCTCTCTCTCTCTCTCTCTCTCTCTCTCTCTCTCTCCCTCTCTCTCCCTCTCTCTCCCTCTCTCTCCCTCACTCTCCCTCACTCCCCTCCCTCCCTCCCTTGCTCCCTCTCTCGCTCTCCCGTTCCTCTTCCTCTCTGAGAACGAGGTGCACCGTGATGAGATTTCAACGAGCTGCACATTGAAATAATAAAGAGGACCAACCGCAGTGGAGCTGCCTAATGTCGACGCTCGCTCGCTGCGCTCCCCGGTTCCCTTTGTCGCACGCCCTCCTAACGAGGTGTCATTCTCCTACGCCCTTCACTCCTCTCACCCGGGTGGGCCGGCCGGCCGGCAGGTCCTGCAGGACGCTCGAATCACCCGCCCTCGCACAGTTGCATTCATTGAGCCTGTTCAAACGATCTGTATAAAAGCCGGCTTGTTAGCGCGAGTACCAATTAGCACCTCTTGAAAGAGGCGCAACGCACCTTTCTCCCGCCCCTCCCCTCTCTCTCTCTCTCTCTCTCTCTCTCTCCTCTCTCTCTCTCTCTCTCACCGTCTCTCTTTCTCTCTCTCGTGTACCCTTTCTTTCGCGTGAGAAGGAAAAATAAAAAATTGTAACTCGATATTGTCCGCGTGTGCATGTATACGTGTTTTTTTTTTTTTATTATTTTATTCGGCCGTTTGGTGATCGAAGTGCGCTACATGTGGCAAACAGGTTCGCGTTTGCACGGGAGGAGGCCACTGTCTCTTGGATGACGACTTAAATGCCCGCGAGTGGACAGTCTCTCTCTCTCTCTCTCTCTCTCTCTCTCTCTCTCTCTCTCTCTCTCTCTCTCTCTCTCTCTCTCTCTCTCTCTCCGTGACTTTCATCCTCATCTGCCTGTCACCTCATTAAGCCCCGGCTCGACCTCTCCCGCCACGCTTTGTTCATCAGGGTTGCGTTATTTTTCATTCAGAAAGTTGCGCTTTTACGAGCGACGTGAGAAATATGCTCGGCGATGGCACATGTGATAAGCAACAAAATCTGTGACAAAGTTGAACGATAATATATTGTGAATGAAAACTTCCCCAACGCCGAGGGATTTTACGCCGTGTTTGGTGGGTTTTATGTGTCCTTGCGCGTAAAATACGGCAGCAGGTGAACAGGTGCCTGTTAACTGGCCTCGGGATGGGCGTGAGATAAGCCCTTGAGGCTCAGGTAGCGAAATATCGGGCGTTTTACAGTCGTTTTTGTATTGGTTTAACCGTATCAAGTACCCGTGAGGCTTTGCTAAGGGCGCTAGTGGAGCAGGTTCTTTGCCGAGTATGTGTGTGCGAGTATGCCCAACTCTGCAAGGGTAAAAAAACACCCAATAAAGTTTGAAAGGCATCTTGTGAGAGGCACTTTATGGTGGTGTAAATCTCCCATTTTATCACCGGTGTGTGTGCGACTATACAAAATAAGGCACGCAGTGCATAAAATATCGCGCCGCTCTGGCTGTTTTACAAATATTGAGAGTAGCGGCTGATTTCCACGGTGGTCCGCGGCAGCGCGTGTCACTGACGGTAAAAAAACACAACGGGAAAAAAATTTTACAGACGCAGAAAAAAAATTAATCACGGTTTTTGTTGAATGAAGCAAAGTAGTGTGCTTTAAAAATAAGTATCCTCGTATTTGAAAATTTATCAAGTCTTATATATGCGTTTGGTTCGACGCTCAACATTGCCTCGGTATTGACACGTGATTCCAAGCGCCGTAAAACGCGACGACTTGGCGCGGCTATATGCGGGCCTGAGGCCACCCCCATGGCCGCCCCATGCCGGGCGAGCGGGAAAAGAAAGTCCGGCGCTGTGCAAACTCTTTACGGCCATTGACGGGCCGAGCTCGTGCTACCGGGTAATCGACGCCCCCAGAGCGGGCCGGCCCGGGGCAGGCGCCTTTCTGCCTCGCTTTTCCTGTCGTCTCGTAAAGCGACGCGCTTGTAAAAGTCAAACATGTAAGTCGCGCGCGGTAATTTTTTTTTTTTTATCCGTCAAACAGTATGTGCAGGCTGAGTGGCCGAGAGTGGGGACCCGGTGCCGATTTACGACGAGGTAGTGGGCAACCTTTTTCACGCGGCGCACCTCACTTTACGAGACACACACTAGCGGATACGAGAGGGGGGACATGCTGTTGCACGAGTCGTGAATGAAGTCTTGCTTGTCTGCTTGCAGGGAGGAGCTGGCCATGAAGATCGGGCTGACGGAGGCGCGAATCCAGGTGAGTTACAATTTCCAGGTTCACCGGATGTAAACGGAGTTTTTAACTTTTTGGGGGGTGCACTGTAAAAACCTTGCGAAGAAATTGTGTTCGTAAGCGTTCGTAAGCGTCCGTAAGCTGCGAAGCATTCGGCTGCTTCGTATTACGAAGCATTTTCTTCGTAGTGTACAAACAAATTTCTTCGTAAGGCAGGGCTTGCGAAGAAAATGCTTCGTATTACGAAGCATTGCGAAGCAGCCAAATGCTTCGCAACGTTACGAAGAATTTTCTTCGTAAGGATTTCACAGTGTGGTGTTCGGACTTCACTGGAAAAACAAAGGTGCTAAGTCCTACCTTTAAAAGGCACTAACAAAATTTAGTGCCTTTGGAAAGGCACTAAGATTTAGTGCCCCAGGAAAGGCACTAAATTTTGTTAGTGCCTTTAAAAAGGTGGGACTTAGCACCTTTAGCTGACCAGCTGCGCATACTCCATACAAATTTAGTGCCTTTGCAAAGGCACTAAGATTTAGTGGCCCAGGAAAGGCACTAAGATTTAGTGGCCCAGGAAAGGCACTAAGATTTAGTGGCCCAGGAAAGGCACTAAGATTTAGTGGCCCAGGAAAGGCACTAAACTTAGCACTTGATTTTAGCGCCCCAGGAAAGGCGTTGCTTAGCACCTTTGTTTTTCCGGTGTTGTGATCGGGGCTTGAGATTTCACAAGTCCACGCCGGAAATCTAAGCTTGCGGGAATGTCGCTCATTTTGACAAGAAAAAGTGTAAATTTCACCCACCTGAAGTATTGCAAATGGTATTTTACACACCCGCAAGTGTGCGACACTCACAGGTTTGGGTTTCCAGCGTGAGACTTCTCTCCTCTGTGTAGTGCAGCGCGGCCTCTGCGCCACAGGCTCCGTTTCACGTAACGGTGTATACATTTCTCTGCTGACAAATTATGCGCCTAATCGGCTATACACCTCGCAACAATAACTGGCCGCAATCACAGAGGCCAAGGCGAGTGGGGCCTAACTGCGCGCGAGCACGCCGCTCGGCCGCGCCCCGCCGCGCCCCGCCACGCCCCGCCACGCCCCGCCACGCCCCGCCACGCCGCCGCGGGGATGGTTCACTTATCTAGCGGGCGGAGCGAGCGGGAGGCAATATCTCTTGTATCCTTTGCATTTCGCTCTTGTCACTGCGTCGACATCGATGCCAATCGCGGAATATTGTCGCCAACTGGCTGTGGTGCGAATATTTCTTTTTTTGAAGGGGACGGGCTGCGTTGCTTTAGGGCATAAAGGGGTGTCGGTCGCGGAACAGCCCCTCAGCACGCCAGTTGCCGCTCGTCAGTGCAAACGGGACTGTTAGCAGGCCATATTTTTCAAAAAAAAATGTTGACATTGCACTAAGCATTTAAGATTTTTTTAAATTTTTGTTTTTAAAATTATTTTTCACATAATGTTCTTCACACCCGAATTTCACTGTTAAAAAATATGTCGTAAATTTACGATATATTTGTAATTAAGTTTGTTAGCAACATATGTCGTAATTTTACGAGCATGTTGTAATCTAACATTATTCTTAAAATTTTCTGCAACACATTTTTCAATTGGAAAAGTGCGTGTTCCCAACCAACATAACAATGTTGGTTGTATTGAAACGACATGTGTTGTTAACAAACTTAACTACAATTATGTTGTAAAGTTACAACATGCTGATAAGTTCTCATTTCGGTATTGACGAATACGGTTTAAATAGAAAGTCTTTTGTCACTCATACAAATAAAACAAATATTGTTATAAACCTAACACAGCCATCACGGGCAGTGTCGTCAACTGACAATGATTTTTAAGGGGGGGGGTAAAGTGAGAAAAGCTGAATTTCTCAAGTGGTTGGACTCAAGAACCTAAAACATAGAAATGGCCTGTTTTGGTCACATGCTGGGTGTCTTCAGATGCAGAATTTTATTCTGAATTCATTTCTGGTATAAAAACTTATAAAAAGTCATGGGAAAGCCAAGATATTGGCCAAAAACCACCAAAAAGTGGATTTCCAAAATTAAGGCTTGCGCGCAAGATTCTGACTAATTCTGATGAGTTAGAAAGTCCCCGTAAGGTTTATTTGAATCAGAAGATTGAAAACTAGAAGACAAGGCAGCCTTTTTTTGTGATTTTGACCTCATATGGATTTTTGTCTTTTACGTTGAGTTCCCAATAAATCATGATTTTTTGGGAACTCAACGTAAAAAGCAAAAATCCATATGAGGTCAAAATCACAAAAAAAGGCTGCCTTGTCTTCTAGTTTTCAATCTTCTGATTCAAATAAACCTTACGGGGACTTTCTAACTCATCAGAATTAGTCAGAATCTTGCGCGCATTAATTTTGGAAATCCACTTTCTGTGGTTTTTGGCCAATATCTTGGCTTTCCCATGACTTTTCATAAGTTTTTATACCAGAAATGAATTCAGAATAAAATTCTGCATCTGAAGACACCCAGCATGTGACCAAAATAGGCCATTTCTATGTTTTAGGTTCTTGAGTCCAACCACTTGAGAAATTCAGCTTTTCTCACTTTACCCCCCCCCTTAACAGTGTTCTGTCAATAGCAAAGGGTCTCGGGAGCGCGCGGCAGAAGCCGTGCCCAAAGTGTGTGTTTGAACGGTAACGGCGCCAGCATAGGAATTGTAAATGAGCTGCTCCGCTGTGTCGCGGGGGCCTTAGACCACTCGGACCATGACGCCGCGCGGGCCTGGCTGTGTTTACCGAGAGACAGACGTGCTAAGACGCGGCGGCGCGGAGGCCATTGCAATTTGAATCTGAATGTGCGCTAATTCACATTAAACAAACGCGCCTGAGTGCACCACGCTCTGCTCTGCTCTGTCTATGGCAATTGAGACCCAATCCTACTCGCCATTAAACACGCCACCATATTTTCCGCGTGTTTATTTTACCCGCCCGACTCACATCCTCATAAACGCCTCATTTCTATTTAAATGAGTCGGAGAGGCCAATAAATTAATTGAATAAGACGGGTACTGTCCAGGTAGGCGGTAGGTAGGTAGGCAGGCAGGCCGCCCGGCCCGGCCCGCGCAGGTAGATGGGTATCCTCGCGCATAGGTTTTTGGGCGCCCGGGGCGGGCCCGGCGGGCCAGGACGACACTACTCGCCCTTCAGAAAATTAATTTACTGCATATTCAATAATTATAACAAAAATCAAACGAGTTTTGGAAAACATTTTCCTCTTTTTTCTTTTTTTCTGGATCGCCAGAGGTACCGTCGCATATATAGTAGGAAAGGGACCGAGTGTAGAAATATTTGTGTCGGTAATTTCCCCGAGTGGGACTGCAGGTGTGTCCTTGTGCCCGGCCCCGGCCGGCCAGTACCCGCCTCTGCTCACCCACATAGCACTTACTCTCCATTTGCATTTTCAAGTCGGGCCTGGGCAGCGCGCCGGCCCGCGCGGTTATCAGCAGCCCGCTCGCGGCCCCGTGGCCCCTAACTAATTGAGCTAATTTGATTATGTGATTACACTCGTGACTTCAACATGTACCACCAATGCCTGCCTCCACCTGCCTGCTTATTGCCCGCTGCACCCCAAGGCCGCCCCGCCGCGTCCGACAACTGAACAGGCCGGCCTGCGTGACCTGGTGTAAGCCCGGGTTGTTTCTGCCCGGACAAAAAAAAAAAAGAATTATATTCCTCTAGAAATTTACGGCATGTTCGTAATATTCGCTTAGAAGGTGACGATAAGAAATATTGGCGTAAATGAAAAAAAAAATTATATCAATTTGTTTGCCTGGATTCGAACCCGTGACTGATATGATCGCGTGCCCCGCTTTTCTACACGCTCATTTGCCGCTTGTTCTCCTTCCAGGAACTCTCTGGCCTCGGCCGCGGCGCGCCACGCCGCGCTGACCAAAACTAATTACAGTTTAATTAAAGATTCGAGATTATGATCGGGTTGGCAGCAGTGACACCGCGTGTGCGCATGTCGCCCGACTGCAGCGCTTCCTGCGGCTCGCGTGGCGGGAAAGCGAAACAGTTTGAGCTGGAAAATCTTAGGTGACAGCACTCAGAAAATTGTACTTTTGAATTCGCGAATATTCCGGTAAAAGACGGTTCCGTTGTTCCTAAGGAAATTTTGAACATGATCTAAAGAAAATTGTTTTAACATCAAGTCAAAGTTCGTTGTATTGACGGAATTTTCTTTAGATCACGTGCAAAATTTTCTTTGGAACAACGGAATCGTTTTTTAACGGAAAATTCGCTAAATCAAAGGTACCATTTGCTGGGTGAACCGCGGCAAGATTCAAAAGGCGCGGTATTTTTTAAAATTATTTTTATATTTGTTTTTTGAAAAAAGCAGACTAAAAAATACTATTAGCAACATGCTCTTTCCTTTTACCGCGCGATAGTATCCAGTTATTATTACGTTTTGAAGCGCGATGAAATACCCGAGTGGGGATTGAGTTTCGGTTACGTATCGCGCGCTGTGGGCTTACAAGTCGAATGTGTGTTATTCTTTTTCTTTTGTTTTCTGGCGGCACAGTCAGCCACACACTCGGCCGGCGCCGCACATTTTTTTCCCGCCTGACGCCCAAATCGCCTCGCCTCCACACAAAGTTGTTACTTCAATTAGCCGAGCAAAGGAGCGAGGCGGGAGGCGGCCGGCCGGGCCGACTGGTGTGTATTTTGGGCACGCAACAACGACAGGGACGGACAGACAGACAGACAGAGGGCAGGCGGACAGACCGACAGACGAGAAAGGAACAGATGTAATGGAACCACCTGCCCTCGGGTAGGAAACGGGTAGTTGTCGAATCTTAGCCTCTTCCCGCCATGATATTGGATTTTTGATCAAATACACTGGAGGGGACTCGAGACTCGGTCGTGGAAGGTGGGGCGGCGTTTTTCGTTACTTTTCTTTCACGTCGAGTCGGTGGCGAAAGAGGAAGCCTTTAATTTAATTTTTCCAACACTACAGCGTCCCGCGCCGTTTGTGAGACCATATCGTGTCGGCTATCGCGTACGGAAATCTCCTCACGAATTAGTTGACAATTGCTCCGCTTTATTACGGGGGACATAAGTTTTCTTGAAATGCATTGCGTGTCAGCAGCTTGGCTCCTCTACTCTGCTCTCAACAGCGTCGCGCCTTTTGCAATTCTTATGAAACTTTTTTTTCTTTTTTGTTGCATTTATTTTAGTAGTTTGTTTTGCCTGAAAAATACTAAATTATTTCCGCATTAATGCAAACGTGTTTTTTTAAGGGGAAAAAATAATAGGAGATACTCGCAGAATAATGTAGACCATCATTATAGAAATATCCACGAATCGTTAGAAAAGGAAACAGATTTTTTCCCCTCTAGGCCAGCTGCATTATACTAATCGCACGACCTAATGAAGCAAAGAATGTTTCCGAGCGCGACACGTATTAGGCTAATGAGAAGGTCTACCCCGAGCGCATGCACACACACACACACACGCATGTCTGTGCCACTTAAAATGCAATCATCATCGACATTTAAATTACTACTTATTACTTGCTTTATTCGTATTTGTTTATCACGCAGCGGCGGCAGACACTGTCTAGGGACGCTCCTATAATTTCCCCAATTAGCCTTGCCTGCCGTGTCGCTGCCAGAAGCTCTGAAATAAGAACGAACACACACACACACACACACACACACACACTTACGCAAGTGCACTCGAGAAATCGATTTGTGTTTGCTGGCTCGCTGCGCAGGCGAGCCGAGCTGTCACAAAGGCAACGACGCCTCATCGATGATTGAAATAGAGGCGACTTCTTCTTCTTCTTCTTCTTCTTCTTCTTCTTCTTCTTCTTCTTCTTCTTCTTCTTCTTCTTCTTCTTCTTCTTCTTCTTCTTCTTCTTCTTCTTCTTCTTCTTCTTCTTCTTCTTCTTCTTCTTCTTCGTTAATCAAAGTGGCTGCAGAGCGCCGGCTGCAGCCGCCACGCCCCGGCATCAGTCAAAACCTTTTCGGCAGATCGATATCTCGCCACCTCTCTAAACGAGGTATTAGGACGCGAGGCGAGGCGGGGCATGTATCGCACTGCCGGCTATGGCCGCCGGGGCGCGCGCTCGGGAGGCGTCCGAAACTCGCGCGGAACCCTCCCCTCCCCCTCAGGACTCGGCTCTGGCGATTCGGATGCGAATCAACTTGGTCCGTGACTCGTCGGCACCGCGCGCGCGGGATGTCTGCTATTAGTCCTCTCCCTCCAAGGAGACACGCCGCTCTCTCTCTCTCTCTCTCTCTCTCTCTCTCTCTCTCTCTCTCTCTCTCTCTCTCTCTCTCTCTCTCTCTCTCTCTCTCTCTCTCTCTCTCTCTCTGAAACTCAAGTGAGCGCTCGCAAAAGTAAGGTTAGGGGAGAGGTGCTCGCCGCACAGCAAGCACGCACGCAGCGTGTGTACGCATACCGCACGCTTACGTGTGTGTGTGTGTGTGTGTGTGTGTGCTCTCCCTCTCTCTCACTCTCACGCACTACACCACACCACGCCCGGCTAGAGAGAGAGAGAGAGGGTAGAGCACTATAAGGAGCAGCCCGGCGGCGGCCTAGCCTGATAAGAACTCATTTAGGAAAAGTATAATTTCCTAATAAATCAGAAGGCAACCAGATGCATCCGGAGCCGACCGATGCTGATTATGATTGTTAACACACTTTATAATCACCCCTCCTCGGCCCTCGCAGCCGGGCCCGCCCCGCCCCGCCCCGCCACGCCCCGCCTGTGCCGTGTGAGACTGCGCTGGGCGGCGCACGCGCTGCGCTGCCGTAGGTGAGAATTGGGTAAATTCGTAGTCTCACGCGGGGCGTGGCGAGGCGGGGCGGGGCGGGGCGGGGCGAGCTGGTCTCGCCGACCAGCTCGGTACGACTTGACGCACTTCATAAAGTTTAACGAGGGACCTTCCTCGACTTTTTGGCGCGGAATGAAGCCGCCCTGCTCGCGCCCGCCCGGCCCGCGCCTCCGTCGAGTTTTATCCTCTCTTCCTCTCGACGCGACGGCGGGGCGCGTGGACTTTTCGTCAAGACCTCCATTTACTTTTTGCGAATTCAGACGGCATACAGTCTTGTCCCCAGAAAGGATTAGTGCAATTTTTTTTTATTATTTTTTATTTTTATTTTTATTTTTTTTTGCGCGCGCGTGAACTGCTTGGTTATGTTGTCCCAAGCGAATGATGTGTGCGCACAAAGTCGCGCCTGCCGAAACTTTCTAACGAACAGAAACTGTCTCATCCGGCTGAAATATGCAGTTCAGTAATTTTGCGTCATTTACCTGCGGGATGAACCTTAGGCCGGGCGGGAGAGGCTCTGATGGCAAACCATGATGAATGCCTCGTCCGCCGCGCGCGCCTGATGCGAGTGTAATTGAATGTTTGCTATGCGCGGGGCCGCGGCCGCCTCCGGGTGGGCCCGAGGGGGCGGCCGCCCCACCCCGCCCCACCCCGCCCCACCCCGCCCCACCCCGCCCCACCCCGCCCCACCTCGCCCCGCCCCACCCCACCCCACCCCGCCACTCCCTGGCAGCCAGGGGTCTGTCTAGCCCACCTCAACCCCAACCTCTTTCTCCGCGCGGCGCTGTCTCCGGAAAAACTCTCACAAAATGACCAGGCCGCCGTGCGGCTCGTGTTGCTTCTCGAACGCAGCCAGCAGCGCGCCGCAGCCGGGGAAGGAAATTACGCTCTCGGTACGCACGTCACCCGTCGCACCGGGCGGGGCGGGGTGCGGCGGGGCGGGGCGGGGCGTTCTAATAGGATAGGTTGCGCGGTGCGTCTCGCGATTATTATTAAAGCATTAGGCGGACATGCGGCTGCCGCGGCGCCACGCGCGTGCCGGCCGGATACATCAGTGGCGGGGCGGGGCGGGGCGGGGTGGGGCGGGGCGGGGTGGGGCGCGGTGGAGCGGGGCGGCCCTGTTCGGTCAGTACCTATCACAACGTTGGACTCGTTGCAGTACTCCACGAAAGCGTACCGCAGAGGGCGTACCGCGAGGGCGTACCGCGAGGGCGTACCGCGAGGGCGTACCGCGAGGGCGTACCGCGAGGGCGTACCGCGAGGGCGTACCGCGAGGGCGTACCGCGAGGGCGTACCGCGAGGGCGTACCGCGAGGGCGTACCGCGAGGGCGTACCGCATGCCCAAATCAGGCGTCCGCCGCGCCTACCATGACATGTGCACATTTCCCCTTTTCTTCTCAGTAGGGCATATTTTCAAACACAAATGAATTTTTACCTCTTTTTTTGCGACTTTATGCTCACAGCTTTTTGTTTTATTCTCTGCTGGCCGGCCGACTGTAACGAGAGGCGTGCTGATCCCGTCGGGCTAATCGATAAAAATGGCCAAATCATCGGCAGGTAATTACAGTAGGCTTTGGCTGGCCGGCCGCGGCACTGGGGAGGAGGGGGTGGGGGGGGCTGGGAAATAGCCGTCAAATTACACTAAACTCTGGCAGGCAGGCAGGCTGAGGTGAGCGAGCGCTCCGCGTGGCCAGTTTAACTTTTATTAGACGCGGTGCGGCGCTAAAGACTATCTGCTCTCGAAAAGTTTACACATTTGATTTTTCCCCCTGCTCCTTTTTCTGTAAGTAATTGTTATGTTCGTCCCTCAGCGTGGACCTGCACTGTGAAAACCTTATTGCGAAGAAACTGAGCTCGTAAGCGTTCGTAAGCTGCGAAGCATGCGGCACGGCTGCTTCGTATTACGAAGCATTTTCTTCGTAGTGTACAAACAAATTTCTTCGCAAGGCAGGGCTTGCGAAAGAAAATGCTTCGTATTACGAAGCATTGCGAAGCAGCCAAATGCTTCGCAACGTTACGAAGAATTTACTTCGTACACTGAGAAAAATATTTGGTTGCAGTCATCAAATTTTGTTCGATCCGTCAAAATCATCAGGGGCATCAAAATTTGAGTTCCCGGAACTGAAATTTCGATGACAGCAATCGAAAAGTTCGATGCCCACAACGATTCAGACACATCGAACAGCAGTTTGATGGTGGTAATCAAAGATTCGATGACAGCAACAAAAAAATTTTCTCTGTCGAAGGATTTTACAGTGTGGTGTATATAAAATGTTTAGCAGAGTTGATTGCCGCCCTGTCCTAACGGAGATATTGTACGCGGACGCTGACGTGTCGGCAAGCGTGAATAGGGGGCGGTGGGTTTGGGGCGTCTGGTAATGTGGGGGGCGGGCCCGCCCCGCCCCTCTACCTCTACCTCCACCACTTGCCTTTTCGTTGATCGATTCGGATCGAACAGATTAGTCGGCGTGATCGAACAACCAATAATGCTACTATCGGTCCGGAAGCCAATTTGCCGCTACTCGTACGCTCTCACGCGCGCCGCAAGCAAGCGTTTCCTAATTTCCATTATGTACACCACCTTTTTATTTTTATTTTTTGGTTCCTCTTATTTTTTTATACCCTATTTGTATATTCGTTGGCGCTGGTATTTAATTTTCTTTCATTTGGAGCACGTAGGAAACGCGGCAGGTAGCGGCCACACGGCGCACCTATACGCGTATTTCGCAAGCGGAATTACGTCCGCGTTAATTCGCGTCGGGTTTTTAAATGCTCTGCAAATCTAACTGTTGTACTACATGACAGTTTTAACTGCAAAACTTCAATCTTGCAGTTTAAACTGCAAAACTCATCAGTATTGCAGTTAAAACTGCAAAACTCAGCAGTCTTGCAGTTTAAACCGCCGTACTATGTGACAGTTAAAACTGCAAGACTGCCGAGTTTTGCAGTTTAAATTGCAAGACTGTTGAGTTTTTCAGTTTAAACTGCAAGACTGCCGAGACTACAGTCTTGCAGTTTAAACTGTCATGTAGTACAACAGTTGGATTTGCAGAGTGATCGGTAAAAGTGCGGCGCAAGGCGCCATTATCAGGCGGGAGGGGGAGGGGTGGCAGGCGGGGGGGGGCGGGGCGGGGCGTTATCTTGGCAGTATGGCCTTTTGCACGCGGGGTGGGGTGGCTGTGCCACGCCCGCCCCGCCCCGCCCCCCGCCCCGCCCCGCCACACCTCGTCCTCGTCGACAAAATTTAGGGACCGGTGGCTCAATTTAGTAATTTAATAAATTGGCCGCGTGTTTCGCCGCAGCAAAAAGGGCGATAAAAATGCAATCGGTTAAAACAAAACAACGCGTTAATGATTTTTTAAAAGTTATCTTGCTTCTTGTTTTACAAGAACAGCGCGCGACATTTTTTCTGCCCTGGAAAAAAAGAGAAGAAAGAAAAAGAAAAAAAAACGACAGGTTGAGGAGAATCTGTCGATTACAGTAGAATAGGGTCACTTGTCATTTCAGAGAGAGAGAGAGGGAGAGAGAGAGAGAAAAGAGAGAGAGAGAGGAGAGAGAGGGAGAGAGAGAGGGAGAGAGAGAGAGAGAGAGAGAGAGAGAGAGAGAGAGAGAGAGAGAGAGAGAGAGAGAGAGAGAGAGAAAAGAGAGAGAGAGAGAGAGAGAGAGAGAGAGAGAGAGAGAGAGAGAGAGAGAGAGAGAGAGAGAACCAACAGCAGCTGAGTGGCGCGGATCAGCAATATAATAATATAAAACGCGTTTTGTTATTAAGCCCGCCGAGGCCGCTACGCTACGCCGCTACGCCGCTACGCGGTTAGTCCCGGGACGGGACGGGACGAGTCGCCAACCGCCCGTGATTCGATAGGTGAGATAACCGAGCCATTAACACCCGGGAAATTAGGTTTAGCCTGGAGTGTGTTGTGACGGCCGGCCTGGGCCACTCTCGTTGCATAAAACCACTTAAGTTGAATTAGGGCACAAAGCGGGCTCCGTCCGATCAATTTCTTTGGGCTGCTGCTGCTGCTCCTTCTTCTTCCTCCCCGTCTCCTGATGCCCGTGATGACCCCCTTGTTGGCCTGTTGGTTTCTCGACTCGCTGTGTGTGTGTGTGTGTTTTTGTCTCTGCCGCGGCCGATACCCCGCTCTGCGCTGCTGTCGCTCACACTGGAGAGACAAAGGTGCGCTTTTTAATGGTGTTGAAGGACTAACGCATTTGCAGAGACATTAACACAGTCAGTGTGGGGGAGCGTTTTTCATCCCGTATGATTTAACACGGGGGTGTGACCACATAGTGGTCATGACGCACTCAATGTGTTAAAACTGGCAAAGGCATTGATTTTTTTTTTCCCGTTGATGTTCCTGATGTGTTTTGCTTTTGTACATTTCACGAAATCGAATTACGCCGTGGGCGTCGTGCTGGAAGTGAATGGTCTCGTCGGAGGAAATGCCTCGAATTCCGCGCGGCAGCGCAGCGGCGCGGCCTGGCGGGCGAGGAGAGGCGAGCTCGCGCCAAAGTAATTGGGCATTGTTCGACCAATAAGCGCACGCCTCGCGGTGCGGCGGGGCGGGGCGGGGCGGGGCGGGGCGGGGCGTGCTGCGGCCGTAAATGACACCCCTGGCGCACCGCGCCCGCCGCGCCTCCCCCCGGATATGAAGCCAACACTGATCGAAGACCATTCCGGTACTGCACCGGCCGCCGTTAGGCCGTTAAGCGGCCGTTTCCAATTCTCGTTCCGTTTGCGCGCGGCCAGCGGCCAGCCGGTGCGGCGTCCGCTCGGCAGCTGTCGGGCCGGCCCCGCCCGGCCAGGCCGCACGCGCCCCCTTTCTCCATCTCCTTTTTGGCAGTGTACCGGGGGAAGTCCGGGCGGAGAAATGACCAGCTTCGCCGCATCAGCCCATTAGCGGCTGGACCTGCACCGCACGGGAAAAAAAGTGTTTCACGCGAAGATCATCGAGTGATTCCCGAAACCGCTCTGGTTGTCCGGCAGCGGGTCTGCACGTCAGAAAACTGAGTTCTTGGAAAATGTACTTTGATCGCGGAATTCGCAAGTAGATAGATATGGCTTGATCCAATGTCCTTTCGCGGATTTCGTGGTGATCGAGTACATTTTCCTTGATCCAAGAAGTCGGTTTTGGTCGTGTGGTCATGGTGCTCTTGGTGGCGTCCACTCGCGCGCGGACAGAGCAGACGGACCCGTCGGGATAAAAGCCATTGAGTCATAAAAGAGTGAGGCAGAGACTCTCCTGTCGCCATCAACGCGTTATCAGTCGTGGAGCGGTCCCGGCTCCGGCCAGGACCTGCCGCGACCCGCCGCGCGAGGGGAAAACAACTCTCAAGTTTTTGAACACCTTGTAATTGAGAAAAATTTAGGAAAAAAAATAAGAAAACAGGAAAATTCTGGAAAAAATTAAGAAAGTTCAGAAAAAAATAAGAAAAATCAAGGCAAAAATTGCAGAAAAAATTTTTAAAAATTCACCAAGATTAACGAACATTGTACCGGGTTTTTATTTGAATGCGTAACAGTGTTGCGGGATTGCATACTCTCCAACGCTGCAGGGGCCATGGCGCCTTACGGGCGAATGGGGTAGGCAAACCCGTAACACTGTTACGCATTCAAAGAAACACCCGGTACACCAAAATTCAGAGTTGTGTCCCCCTCGGTGCCGCTTCGCTTCGCGGCCGCGGTTTGGTGTGGTCTGCCGCCCCCCTGCGTTCTCCAAAATATGCCGTGCCGCAAGTCGCGCGTGAGGAGCGGGTTGCCTACCTGCTCTGTCCGCGGCGCGAGCTCCGCCGAACACACCGCCCAGTGCCGGTCAAAATTATGAAAGAGTGAGAGTACAGATTGAGTGCAATATTTTTGTTGCGCAGAACAAATTTTGCTCGGGCCAGCGGGTAGGCAACACGGACACACGGATGTGCTGCGGGGCGGCCACCGTCCTGGACGTGACGTCTACAGCGGCTCACGGCTCACGCAGTCGTGTCGAAATGTTTCGCATCAATCAAATTATACCTCTCCAGGTCCCCAGCACCTCTCTCTCTCTCTCTCTCTCTCTCTCTCTCTCTCTCTCTCTCTCTCTCTCTCTCTCTCTCTCTCTCTCTCTCTCTCTCTCTCTCTCTCTCTCGCTCGCTCGCTCGCTCTCTCTCTCTCGCTCGCTCGCTCGCTCGCTCGCTCGCTCGCTCGCTCTCTCTCTCCCTCTCTCCCTCTCTCCCTCTCTCCCCCTCTCCCTTTCTCGCTCTCTCGCTCTCTCTCTCTCTCCCACACAGAGGCATGATGATGGCGTGGCGTGGCGCGCGGATGGCGGAGGTGTTTTAGTCACCTCTCTGATTCATAATAATTCACCGTACAGCTGGCGCGTCGCTCCGGGCCCCCTCATCTCTGCCTCTCTCCCTCTCCCTCTCTCTCTCTCTCTCTCTCTCTCTCTCTCTCTCTCTCTCTCTCTCTCTCTTTCTCTCTTTCTCTCTCTCCCTCTCTCTCCTCGCCGTGTACCAAGCTATCCGTCACCATCAGTTGGTCAATCAAGACTCGATGAACGCATACAGAGTGATCATTCGCCGCCGACAATGATCCTCGTTAGTAGCTAGGGGGGGGGGGGGGGGGGTGCGCGAGATACCCGCGGGCCAATGAGCACACGCCCCCCCCCCCCCCACCTCCTCTTCTGGTCCGGCGGGTACTTAAGCCCAATTTGTGACGTTTGTCGCCCCGCCGTGCTGGCCCCGCCGCCGCTCCAAATCCATCATGGTGATGATCATGAGCCGACACACGTCGGGTTACCGGCGGGGCGGGGCGGGGCGGGGCTAGGCGGCCTCAGTGCGTCCGTAGTAAATAGATCGCAGGTCAGGTCTCCTCCGCCGCGGCGCGGGCCTGCCAGCCCCGCCTGTCCCGCCCGCAGGGCCCGCCCCGCGAGCTCTGATGGCTGCCAGCTCGGGCGGGGCGGGGCCCGGCCTGGGCCCGGGCATCAGCATGCTAAGTGGCCCATTACGCGCGACCTCCACGCTCGGAAATGGAATAATGGAATGAAAAAGGAAGCGCGGAGCTGGGCGGGCAGGCGGGGCTGGCAGGCAGGCAGGGCGCCGCCCCGGCAGGGCTGGCAGCCTCCCGGCCCAGGGACGCGGCGCGCATGCGCCCCGCCTGCCCGCACCCGCGGCATTACCTTCAGTATCAAATGATTATGCCAGAGAAGGGCACCGTCAACCTGCGCGCAACCTAATTTTACTCGTTAGAATGACATGAAGTTGTAGAAGAGGATTTTGAATGAAGTCTGACGGGGCTAGACGAAGTTTTCCCTGGTAGCTAGATGCAAGAAAGTCTTTTGCTAGTGGTGAGTACGTCTTTTCTCCTCTTAAAACAAACCGAAGGGTGTATCATTTTCTATGTCAGTGTCATGTGTCATCCGCTTATTGGACGAAATTGTCTGAATAGTCTAGACCAAAACTTTAAAAAAAAAAAAAAAAACATTGTTGTATTTTGCTAGGCCAGCAGATTTACAAAAACATGACTGCTCTGGCAAGAAAACACTTAACCGAAGGATTCGATGCACCTTTCGGGCTCTCTCATGTAGCTTAGTCTTGGGGAACAAGGGAGAAGAAATAGGGTGTATTTTCGACAGTGCACTTTCCTATCGGCACCTTGTTATCCCTTTGAAAAGGGGTGAGGGTTGGTCGGATATGAGCTGCTACGCAATTGTCTTTTCCAATTTGTAGAGTTATTACCTATTTTTAATAACTAGTCTTTCCCTTTTTTTAAAAATTTCCAAAAATAAAAGTAAAATTAGGTTTGTTTTTCCAAGCTGTCGCTCTTAGATGACTCCAGTTCCAGTGGTCGCATCCCGCTGCTTTATTTAAATTTTGTCGCCGACGCAGACACTGGAGGGAGCCCGTCAAACAGTTTGGGAGATATGACGGCACAAGGAGGCGGGGGGTATGGATGGACCGGGGCATTAAGTTAATTTACTTTCATTAAATAAATTACCCGTCGCAGCCTCTGTAACCGCTGCGGGCCGGGCCCGTGGGGAGAGGGGGGGAGGGGCCTACCTGGCAGTGCCGTGTAAGTGAGGTGTAGGTGGGTGTGATTCGCCTTCCTGTGTTTTGTTTTTCCCTGAGGGCGCAGGAAACACCATGGCCGTTGAGGGGGAAACCGCGGATTCGGGAAGAATGAATTTTTCCCGATGAAGAGAGCGCACTTTTTTTTCACAGTGTACCTCGCTCCTCCTTCCTTCCCTACAGCCGTCCCATCTAACAGCTAGCGCACAGCGCCTCCGCCTAGTTGTGCAATTATACTCATCTCACGTGTCTCGACTGCGCCCCTTTCCAATGCATATTTTAAAACTGCATATCGAATTAATGCTAATTAAGCGTTGTCAGTTTGGCGAGTGTCAGCGTTACACATGTTACATGCGTCGTCTGCTGCGGATGAGCTGTGTGTGAGTATGTGTGTGTGTGTGTCTGTCGTGCTGAGGAGAAGATAGGCGGGACGGAACGGGAACCGCAGAGGAAACTATCACGTCACAATCTTTTGTTATCTTGTCGTCGTCAGTCACTTCCGGATACGTATGCACAAAAATTCTTCTTCACACCTCGGGGCGGGCTAGGGGGGAACGACGGACAGGTGTTCGCGGCACGCAAGCGTAGTAGAACAGCAACTGCATGCGCAGAGCATGAATGGTGTGCCAGGGGGAAAGGGGGGGGGGGGGGGAGGTGCGTGGCACCTTTATGACGTGCCTCTGCGGTGCAATCATCTTGTGTGTGTGTGTGTGTGTGTGTGTGTGTGTGTGTGTGCACTGGGGTGAGGGGCGGCGGCCCTTTGCCTCGGCGAGGCAGCAGTGTCTCGCAAGGGATACACTTTTGCCCCACGTTTCCACCCAATTATCGAGTTATCCCCGGGCCGCGCCGCGCGCCCCGCCCCGCCGGGTTTCCGGTGACATCCGCCTGCGCTCATCTTTTTGTGCGTTTGAAGTCGCCCGGCTTGCGGTCGGTGGTGGTGCGTGCGGGGGACGACGGGTCGTTCTCAAAATTCCACGCGTTCGTCTAAATCTTCCGTAGTGTGATGCCATGGCTCTATAGGGTTGTTCTACGACACTTTTGTTGAACCAAATTGTCATGTGACGATAAATATTGCTACGAATATTTCGTCACAAGAGCTGTGATGAAACAGTCGTCACATGACATACATTTCGTCACTTGACATGAATCTTTCGTCACATGACATGAATCTTTCGTCACATGACATGAATCTTTCGTCACATGACATGAATCTTTCGTCACATGACATGAATCTTTCGTCACATGACATGAATCTTTCGTCACATGACATGAATCTTTCGTCACATGACATGAATCTTTCGTCACATGACATGAATCTTTCGTCACACTGTGATGAACCATTTGTCATGTGACGAACCTTTCAAAAGTAAAATTTAGCTCCGACTTGTGACGACTTAAAATTTATACAGTAGTTCTGACCCGTGCCTCTCTCTCTTGTGTTGCAGGTCTGGTTCCAGAACAGGCGCGCCAAGTGGCGCAAGCAGGAGAAGGTGGGCCCGCAGGCGCACCCGTACAACCCGTACATGCAGAGCACGGGGCCGCCGCCGCCGCCCGCCGCGCTCGCGCCCGCCCCCGCCATGCCCAACCCCTTCTCGCACTTCCCGCTGCGGAAGCCCTTCGAGCCGCTCCGCTACCCGCCGCTGGGGTACCCGCTGCTGCCCCCGCGCGCGCCGCCCCACCTGCTGTCCCCGCTGGGGGCGGGCCTGGGGGCGGGCCTGGGGGCGGGCCTGCACATGCCACTCGGCTACTCGCCCGCCTCCTTCCAGAGCCTGCTCGCCAACATCTCGGCCGCGCAGCACCAGCACCAGCAGCAGCAGCAGCAGCGCGGCGCGCAGAAGGGCGGCGGCGAGGACTTCCAGCACGCCGCCGCCATCCTGGCCGCCATGTCGCCGCCGGACGGCGCTGCCGCCGCCGCTGCAGCAGCCGGCGCGCCGCCGCCGCCGCCCCCACCGGCCTCGGGGCCGCCCCCGCCCGCCCCCGGCTCGCCTCCGGGCGCCGCCCCGGATATCGACCGGAGATCGTCCTCCATCGCGGCCCTCCGCCTCAAGGCGCGCGAGCACGAGATCCGGCTGGAAATGCTCCGGAAGACGGGCGGCGACCTCGTCAGCTAGTCGGGCACCGCGGCCCGGCCCCTTGTGATATTCTTATGGGGCCGCCCGAGTGTGCTAAGACCGAGCTGAACCAACTTGTTTGATTTTAAAGTAATGCGTTCTCTACATCGATCCGGAGTTAGTGAAACAGCCATCGAGGTTCAGTGGTGAGCTTTCTTCGCGATGGAACCGTTTGGCTGTGCTAACTGAAGGATGTGCAATACCTAGGAATAAGATTTTCCTTTTTTAAATATATATTTTGTTTTCGAACGTAATGATACTGTTTGTTTTTATTATTTTACATGTTTCTTGTAAGAAAGTCGTCATTGTTGGATGTGTAAAATCCTACACCTCTGTTAAAGATTTGTACTTATTTATTGTGATAATACCAAATTATTGGTAGAGTGTTTGTCACAGTCTTTAGAATAAGTTGTTATCAGTTTTAAAGATACTAAAAAGTATATATTATAGGTATATAAGATATATACAATTCAAGTTACATATACTACATCAACGGTTCCGTCCACCTCTGTATGTGATCTATTATTACTTGTATCAGTATTTTGTTATTTATTATAGTGAGAAAATTATCATCACTTTGATGTGTACCTGACGGAGCTCTTTACCATTAAAAAAGAAATCATACGCAAATGTGCTGCGTTTGATGTTTTTTCTTTCATCCGGTGAATAGCGAAATCTGGACGAAACTAAAATAATAAGGCACTGTAGTCTGTATTCCTGTACACCTGAACAACTACCGAGAGCAATATTAATTTATAAAATTAAAGAAAAATAAATAATTTACTACAAACCTTTGCCAACCGCTTTCTTCCTTATTTTTGAAATCCAGAGTTTCACGATGGGGGCGGGAGGCGCCGGCGCCGTACTGTACCTCGGTCCGCTCCGGCCCGGCTCGGCCCGGCTCGGAGGGATTAAATCAGAGATAACGCGAAAGGTTCAAAATATTGTTAAGAGGTCAGGGTGACTCCGCCCCGACACTCGCTGACCAGGACCTGTTCTGTTCCTGCCGTATTAATTATCGTCCTGAAATGATGACTTTGTAATAAGCCTCTAACGAGAGGAGGCTGGCCGGGGCGGGGCGGGGCGGCCCCACACCTGGAATATATACCCTGTAATCCACTTAGCACAGACTGAAGGGAGGCCCTAGCGGCGGGCGGGGCGGGCGGGGCGGGGCGGGGCGGGGTAGGGCTCGAGACTTCACGGAAAGCTAACGTCTCCCTGACCTCCACCGTCCTGATGCGCTTCTTGAAGCTGCGGCGCGAGCTCACAGCGCGCAGATAACGTGCCTCACCAGCTCGGCCCCAGGGTTCACGGCGTAAAAGCTGACAGCTCACCCTTTCTGAAGATTAAAATAAAACACTGGACTGTTACTTCGTTTTCTTTTCTTTTTTTATTTTTTCTACCTTCGAGGAATCATTACGCGTACGTGCCACAAAATAATTACTATTTCTTTAAATTAGTAAATTATTCCCAATCGGAGTATCCTTCTAAACGAAACGGCTACGGTAATGAACGTTGAAAATTGGGACGTCCTCGATAATACGCGACGTTTGGTGCCCCTCCCTCCGCCCCCTTCACTGCCCGCTCCGCTTCCCCAATCTCTCCGCCGCCGGTCTGCTTCTCGCCTGGGGCCCAACTCACTAACTGGCTATCCTAATGAGGCAAGAATTACCTTAATGTACTCGGCGCCCAGTGCGCCGCGCCGCGCCGTACCGTCGGCTCAATGTTGGCGGCCCTGCCTGGCCTACACCTCTCGTGCCCTATTAGACACCCGCCCGCGGCCCCCCAAGGACGGCCATCACTCAGGGTTGCCAATCACCCCGCGAGCCGCGCTATAGTGCCCTGCCCAGTGCTACCAACCACACCTCAACGGTTTCTTTTCCTTGTCATTTCGCGCAAGTCCGCAAAAGGTTTGGCTGCTCTGAAATTTTTGTACTCCTCTCAATTCATAAATCTTTTATATTTTTTTCAAATGATAATTTTAAAGGGTAAATAAATTTTAGAATAAGAGTCCCGAAAAATTCGCGTCGCCAAAATTCCGAGTCGGTTCCTCCCTCGCTCCTTCCTCCTCGTCACGCGGCGCTGGCGTCGCCGCTTCCGGCAGACGACGTCGGCGACGGCAATAACAAACCGCGTGATTATTATTTGGGTTCAATTACCCATCCGGCTGAAGCCGCGCCGCGCCATCCGGCAGTGGCGACAATGGCGCGTGCGTTTCGGCACGACGCCCGCCGCGGTAATGGCTGTGTTTGTCTTGCGCCCTGCTGTTCGTGTAATTCGAAATTTGATTATAACCTCAGTTTTGGGTCGCGGCGGGACTCCTGTATCACGCGTCCGCTGATGGTCCTGGGCGGCTGAGCGCGGCTGAGCGCGGCTGAGCGCGGCTGAGCGCGGCTGAGCGCGGCTGAGCGCGGCTGAGCGCGGCTGAGCGCGGCTGAGCGCGGCTGAGGGCGGCTGAGCGCGGCTGAGCGCGGCTGAGCGCGGCTGAGCGCGGCTGAGCGCGGCTGAGCGCGGCTGAGCGCGGCTGAGCGCGGCTGAGCGCGGCTATGAGCGCGTGAGAGGAGCCTCAGCCTCAGCAGGAGCAGGACGGCCTTAGCCTTGCCACGGATTCGTTATTCCTTCCTCGTGAGCTGAGCTGTGAGCGCGCGCGCGCCCGGAGCCCGGAGCTGCTCCGGCTGGCTCCTCCGGCAGCGCTCATTACCCGTCTGTCCTGACCTTTGCGGTCTCGAAAAGTAAGAGTCTGCGACGACGGCCTTCAGCTAGGAGAGGAGGATTCACTCATCTTCTGCGGCGCGCACGACGCGGGCAGACTCGGCGCCCCGCCCCGCCCCGCCCCTCGCGTTGTGCGGATATGCAGCTCTACTTGCGGATAACACCATTATGTACAGCGTGAGTCGCAGCCTGCACGTGTCATAGTTCACGATAACTCATGTTCGAGGTGCTGGATGCACTGTAACTCTCGCGGTTAGCTTGTGGACAGCGCTCTGCGTGGCTGTGCCTGGCTGTGCCTGGCTGGACCTGGCTCTGACTGGCCGTGCCTGGCCATGCCCTGCTGGCTCACAGATTGAGCGGTCGCCGTCCCGTTCACGGCCGGTTTGTGTGTCGATCGTGTTGTGAATCGCCGCTGCTCTGCCGGTCTGGTCTCGGGTAGTTTACGCGCCCGGGCCGGGCCGGGCCGGGGTCCGGGTATCGTCAGTCCGACAACATGACCCTCCCTGGCTCGTCCGTCACCCATCCTGGCCTGGCCTGGCGCTGCGCGGCCCGGCCCGGCCCGCACACGGTAGCAGCTTGATTTTAATGGATTCGTCATCTGTCATGGACGATAATTGAACCTCTTATTATTATTACAGGCCTCTTGCGCTACGCTTTGCAGGTGGTCCCTGGTCCATGGGTGAGTCTTGCCCCGCCCCGCCCCGCCCCGCCCCGCCCCGCCCCGCCCCGCCCCGCCACACCACGCCCCTGCGTCTGCCGCGGCCACCGGCTGACTCTGACTACACTTAGCGGAGCGACGTTGAGCATTTCAAGCCCACCTCGGAAGTGAGTCTGACTTTTTAATTATTCTTAATATACGCGTGGGCTGCGGCCCGGCCGTTGGGTGGTATACACGGGTAAAATAATTAAGTCGGATTGTTTGATTAGTTTTGAATTAGGGTCACACACTGCGCTTTTTTCTACGGTGCTCACCGCCGGATGAAAGACGTGTTACTTCTCTTCCTCGTTACACAAATTAAATGACCTAGATGTTGGTATTTTTTTTTTTTTACATTTAAAAAAATATTTTTTACGGTGTAGTGGCATTTGTAATTAACAGCATGTCATCCAGATCCCGCCACGAATTCATTCTATCGATTACAGAAGTATCGATATTATTGGCGGGCTGTTGGCACGGCACACCCGGCCCGCTGCTCGGAGTGGTCCAGTGTCCGTTCCAATTCTTGGCGCCCTCCTCTCAGGCGCGCGCCTGCCGCTCCGCTCTGCCACCAGAGCGTCGACTTTAAACACATTCGTCATTTTACAGAAGCGACATGTCACTGTGTTACGGAAATTGTGGTATAACTTAGCATAGTGCTAAGCTCGGTTCAGCACGCAAAAAACATGTTTGCTACCATGGTAACAGTAAAAGAAATTTGCTACCACTAACAACGTTTTTGCCATTCGTGCAAAATGTTTTGCAGGAGTGGCAAAAAAAGGTTGTCAGTGAGCGGTGTTACCATTGTAACAAAAGTGTTTGCTAAACCAGCTTACCCTTTTTTGCGTGAGGGAAACATGCGGACGCCCCGCCTAGACCTAGGCGCCCCTCCCTCCAGGCGCCCCCCTGCCCCCAGGCGAGAGTCTACGAGCCGCCGCACCTTTAATTAAATGGGCGGACAGTAGCTTAGGAATAATAATCAAATCTCATCCATCCCCCAGCGAGCACATTTTTTATGCATTTATAAGCGGCGCGTGTAACGTACGTCGCGTGGGAAATGGAGGAATGCGGGGCAGTTGCAATTTTTACACCCGGAAAAGCTCGTTCTTGCAACAAGAAAATGAATCGATGGCTCCGAAAATAACAAGCGCAACTCAGCCGCTGCCGTAGAACAAGCGCAACTAGCGCCCACCCGGAGAACTGTAGTAACTCCCGGATGCGCTGAGAACACGAGTATATCCAATTTTGACCAACTCTGAGTTTTTGATATATTTGTATGATTTATACACGTAGGATTGCAAATATGACAAAAAACAAAATTGGTAAAAAAGTGGATATACTCGTGTTCTCAGCGCATCCGGGAGTTACTACAGTTCTCCGGGCGGGCGCCAGTTGCGCTTGTTCTCCGGCAATAGCTGAGTTGCGCTTGTTATCTTTGGAGCCAACGGAATGTACTTGAGACAAGAAAATTCCCTTGCTGTCAGCAAGAACATTTTCTTGTCTCAAGTAAATTTGCATCTTGGTACAAGAATGGGTTATTCGGGGCGAGGGGGCCACCACTCTGTTTATTGACGTACACAGGATTGCAAGATTACACGGATTACACGTGATAACATACCTGATTTTAGGTGGTAAATCATAACATTTTAGGATATTTTCCATATTTTGTGCATTTTGACGAGGGATTACAGTGGGATTACACGTGGATTACAGCCGGGTAATCTGTACAGATAGGATTACAGAAGTGGTGGCCCCCTCGATTCGGGGTGTACACAGTAGTTGTTAAAGTTGCTGCTCGTAGGGGTGAATAGGCAGGTCGAAAAGTCAGTGTGCTAAGAGAGGGTGAGGGGGGGGGGGCTGCGGTGCGCGCTCACGCACTTTTCATTTTAATCGAATTACTTTTAAGTGAGCGAGCAGGAGGCGTGGGCCGCGCGTGTAATTAAATGATATAAATTTAACGGCGTTCATCAGGAGATGATGAGGCGCGCGTCGCGTCGCGGCGCAGGCTTTGGATTCATATCATCGCCGTAAATTGAATTGTGGACCGGCCGGCCGGCGCGGAGGAGGTGAGGTGTGAGGGAGGGGGCGGGGCGGGGCGCGGCGGGGCGGGGCGGGGCGGGGCGGGGCGCGGCGGGGCGGGGCGGGTCGCACGACCAAGGTCTTATTTTTGGCAGGGACTTATCAAACTGACAGATCACATTTATAAATTTTTTTTGGTAGCGGGAAACAAACATAGCTCATTTTGGTCGCTCCTTCACCTAGCCTCAAAAAAAATAAAAAAACATTGCACAGATGGTTCAACCTGTGCGTTGATTTAATTGAACGAAACAATGTTATTTTCGCAAGTGCTCCTCCTGGCGGCGGGGAAGCCTGTCTGTCCGCGAGATAGTTGCTTCATCTTTTTCTTCTACATACCGTAAGTCGACCGCATGGCTGCACGCCACGCCACGCCACGCCACGCCACGCCACGCTGCCGCAGCGCAGCTCGGAGGCGCGGTGACATTTTCCAGATGGCTGTCAACTGGGCCGTCCGTGTGGAAATAAAGAGAGGGAAAGGAGAGAGGTGAAGGGAGGGAACAGGGGGGGGGGTCGAGAGCAACGTGTAAAGAAACGATCTGCGAAAGAACGAAAAGTGCGCGGCTCCGCGGCGGCCGGCCGGCCGTCTGTCATGCGGCTGGAGAGGAGAGCAGCGCGAGCCAGGGGGAAACAACTCTCAATTTCAATCATCTTCAAACTGTGTACATTTCTCTGACTCCTTTAATTTTTCTACACTGAAAAAACAGAGGTGCGATGTCCTACCTTTCCAGGAGTGCTAAGCCCGTTTTAGGGGTGCTAAAGTGTAAATTTTCAGTTTCTTAAAAATATTTTCTGTATGAGCAAACCAATCACATTTTAAGGCACATTATCGCATTCCTCGCAAAATTCCGCGTCAAACGAGCCTACATGTGATGGGGTTCTGATAAGCGGTCAGAAAATGAAAAGCAAGTAAAAAAGTACAAAAATTGCAATTGATTTATGCTCGATTTATGCCATTTGTGAACAGAACCCCATCACATGTAGGCTCGTTTGACGCGGAATTTAGCGTAGATTACGAATATAGGTCTTCGAATGTGATTGTATTCCATAGCAAGGAAATATTTCGAAAAAACATAAACTGTAGTGCCTTTTAAAGGTAGGACTTAGCACCTTTGTTTTTCCAGTGTAAAACTTGCTGGATGTTTCCTGATTTAATTAACCTAATTTCCCTGAATTATTGTTATTATTTTTTAAATTTGCGGTGTGTACAAAACAAATCTGTTGAGTCCTCGTAGCGCAGTTGTCCGGGTTTCCTTCTCTCCCCGCACTTCTCTCTCGCTCCCTTATCCTTGCGCGGCAACTAAGTCGGCGGCGGCGGTGATACAGTTGTGCCGCACCACGCCCTGTTGCTACCGTGTGCAAATTGTCCTCACCGTCTCGCCATTTAACGCCATTACGGCGTGCGCGCGGGGCGTGGCGGGGCGTGGCGGGGCGTGGCGGGGCGTGGCGGGGCGGGGCGGGGGGTGGAACGGCGTGGTTGGGCCGGGATGGCGAGGCTTAGGTGTGCGGTGGTGTGCATCAAGAATCAGGACGGAAAGAGACATTACGCGTTGCGGGATGTGATTCCGTGCAGGGCAGGGCTCGGGCTCGGTGCCGTGCCGCGCGACGGCCTCGACCAGCTTGGTGCTGAGGAGGTTGTGGCACTTGTTGTGGGGAGTGTGGCGGGGCGGGTCGGGGCCGGCCCAGCGAACCGCACCCACGAGCCCCCGGACAGTCGCAGTGTGGGTGGTATGGAAAGGCATAGCTCCAGTGACCTCCCAAAAGAGAGGCTGGGTTTGCCGTCTCACTTGTCTTAACCCTTCCGACACCACCCGAAATAGGTATTATGAGTTTTCCAAATACCCTCTGCGTCTCCTGAAAGTCGCACTTTGCGATGTTTCAACCCCCCCCCCCCCCTACCTCCTCTTCCTCGTTTCTCTCTCGCGAGCGGAAGGTTAATGAGGACTGTAATTTATTACACGGAGACCCCTGACCACGCCCGCGGCAGCAAGCTCTGGACTAGCAGCAAAGTGTCGGTCTCCCCATGTGATCAAGTTAAGCTTGGCTCTCTGCGCTGCGAGTACGGGGGGGGGGGGGGGGGTCGGTTTCAGAGAGCACGTGACAGTACGCGGGATTGCCTACCCGTTCCAGCCGTAAGGCGCCTGGGCCCCTTGGCTAGGCACCACTGTAGAAAAGCAAAGATTATAGTACGGAACCGGCTACGGTGTCCCGTACACCCAGAAAATATGATCCTTGAATCAAGGATATTTTCCGTAATAAATACAAGGAACTTTTTTTCCTTAACATGATGTTAAATACGTTAAAATAAGGAATAATCTTTAAAACTGAGGAACAAAAAATCCTTGACTCAAAGAAAATTCCTAGAAATTGGGTTAAATTTTTCCTTGTAATTTTCTTTCCTTGAATCAACGCGTTTAGCCTTGTTTCAAGGATCACATTTTCTGGGTGTATCTTCGTTTTAAAAACCGACTACGGAGCGAAGAGTACGGCGCCACCGTACCTCATTTTCGGTGTGCGGAGGTCATAAGTTAAACGGTTCTTCCGTACCCTATTTTTTGTTGAGTGCAGTGATGGCGTACTTGGCAGTCCGTAACGAGGATTCGAAAATGTCTAGTACGGTGCGCGCCGTAGTAGGAAGGCACACTACGGTGGACATCGTTGAAGGAATTAGCGGTGACTTCCGTAGTTTTCACCGTCATTATTTTTTTACAGTGCAGACCCGCAACACTGTTAAGTGTTTTCTGAAACACCCGACACTTGCGGGGGCTTCTGAGGAATCTATGACGACTACAGATTGAGAGTAAGCGGTGATGGAGGAGGAGGAGGAGGAGGAGGAGGAGGAGGAAGAAGAAGAAGAAGGGGTAGAGAGAAGCACAAGAGAAGAGTTGAGGCAGCGAGGGAGCGCGAGAGAGAACGGGCTGAGGCTGAGGATATGGTTGATTTATAGCTTCATTAGCAGCCCTACTTGAGATCGGTGAGGTGAATTCAAACGTCGCCGCTCTGCACCTAGCTGCAGCGCCGAGAATATTGTTTTTGTGCGTACCAATTTTTTTTTTAAGTGATGTAAAATGTTGGTTTTTTATGTTAACTTGAAAGCAATATGAGGCAATTTTCATTACTACGAGTTTTCTATAAATTTTGAATTGAAAGGAAAAATTTAGCGAAATAACGGTCACAAAGAAGTGTGGTGCTCGGGCTCAAGGCGGGTGGGGCGTGGCGGGGTGGGGCGGGGCCACCCATGGCGGGCGCGACGGGAGGGTAGCCGCGCCTCTGCCTCTGAGCGGCGCCATGATAAAACGTTGCAAAAGTCCGCGCGCGCGATATACGATAGGCCAGCAGGGCTGTAAAACGCGTCGCGTCGCGTCAGGCTAGCGGGCGCGGCCCAGCACGGACCGTAAAGCGTCGAAAACGGGGCAGCGGCGCTCCCCCGCCTCGTCCCGCCCCGCCCCGCCCCCGCGTGTGGCCATAAGTGTCAGCAGTGCCCCGCCGTGGGTCTCGCGGGGGCGTGGCGGGCCCCACCAGGGGTCGTCGTACCGTCACGAGACCGGGTCCCTACTGTGGGCCCCCCGGGGGGTGGAAGGGACGGGACCGGAGCTAACAAGGCGCCTGACGGGTATGCATTCTGCTCTGCAGTCCTCCTGCAAGCAGGCTGATGGGGCGTCGGGACGCCCTGGACGGGGGGCTTATTTTGAGAAGCTCGGCGAGTTCGGCACCTACATCTGCCCGCTTCACTAAGTTCGGCCCCTTCCACTCCCAATTTCAAGGGTTAGGTTACATTAGGGTAGGGTAGGCTAACCTAACCTAGCCTAACCTAGCCTAGCCTAACTTAACCTAACCTAACCTAACCTAGCCTAACCTAACCTAGTCGCAAAGCTTTAAATTGGGCTTTCTGGAGGTTGGGTGCCGAACTCGGTGAGCTTCTCAAAATAAGCGGACGGCGGGATGCCTGCGCCGCGGCGCCTCGCCCGCCCGCCCGGGGCCCCGGGGCGCACGCAGTGCTGCCAACACGTCACTCCACTAATTGGAAACAATATCCCACGAATTTATGGAACGCGCGGCCGGGCGGGGCGGGGCGGGGCGGGGCCGCAGTCCGCTGACACCGCCTTCATGCTCGGCGGCGAACAACTTGTTTAAGGCACGGCCTTCTATAAATCTATCGAATTATTGGTAAGGGAATATACCTGCGCCCGGCCCAACCTGCGCACTGGCCAATTAAAACAATCAATTAGGAGCGCAACATATTTATCTGTTTGTTCGACACATTTCGCCCCGCTACGCTTACGCTACCCATCTGACCGGCCGGCCGGCCGTCCGGGCCGCAGCTCCGACCCCTAATGAAGTTATACGCCCGTGGCAAGGCAAATATCGTTAAATCAAACTTCCTTCCCCCGAGGTCCTCCTGGGGCTGTGCTGGGCTGGGGACGGGGCGCGAGGGAGGTTCGGCCTGGCCCAGCAGCGTGCTGTGCGCTGGCGGATGTGATGTAGGGCCCGACCGACCCGGCCCGACCCGGCCCGACCCGGCCGCCTTACATTTAACGGCTTCGGGTGACGTTTGAGAACCTTGTTATGCCGAGTAGAGGACCTACCGGTCGAGAGGGAAACGCAACTTTGCATTTTCTGCTGTTCACAAATAAAGAAAAAGAGATTTGGGGGCTGAGGGGAGGGCTGGGTTTCGTTTTTTCCTTTAATTGTTGTTCTTTGTTTGTTTTTGTAAAAATGTTTGCCTGCAAATAAGGCGTCTCTGAAACGATGAGTTAAGCCCTTGCCAGAAGGGTGCGATTGGTTTCCATAGACTGACCCTATCCCAAAGTGTGGTGTTGCCAACCTTATGGGCAGCAAAATTTTTCCCTTTTCTCCCCTTTCCCCCCCCCCCCCTCTCTCTCTCTCTCTCTCTCTCTCTCTCTCTCTCTCTCTCTCTCTCTCTCTCTCTCTCTCTCTCTCGCTCTCGCTCTCTCTCTCGTATGTCATGCTTCTCTCCTTACTTCCCGAAGCCGTGGCCGGTCCGGCCGGCGGGCCGAGGAGCTACACCCTCTGCCTCTCATTACTGCGCCTGCGAGGAGGTCGGCCTGCGGACTGAGTAAACTAGTTATTAAGAAACGGACTGAGACCATTTGAATGTTCCTTACTCCAGGACGAGGCTAGGAGAGGGAGAGAGAGAAAGAGAGAGAGAGAGAGAGAGAGAGAGAGAGAGAGAGAGAGAGAGAGAGAGAGAGAGAGAGAGAGCGGGAGCGCAGTTTAGAGGCGGGGGTGCTGCACAAAGGAAGCAGTGCCCGCTTCACACTCGCGTGAGAGACCGGCGGGGTGGGGCCGGGGCGTGTCATTACATGTGAGTTCTCCCTTATGCGGAGCGGGAGAGCTCCGTCAAGCACGCACCGCCCAGTGCCGATCAAAATATTGAGGCAAAACCGACATGAGCCCCGCCCGAACCTGAGCCCGGGACGCGTAGGACCACACCTAGGTTAGGTGCAAGCTTGACATCAGTCCGAACCTGGGAAGAGACCTCGGTATCCCAACCTCTTGGACTCATATCTGGCCCAGGTCGCCTCTGAAGCCTGCCGGGCTCAGGTTCGGGCGGGGCTCATGTCGGTTTGCCCAATATTGAGTTCAAATTTTTGGCGCATAGTACAAATTTTGATCAGCACTGGGCGGTGCGTGCTTGACGGGGCTACGGTCAGAGACCGTACCTCTCACATGTTTTTTTTTTTTTTTTTTAAATGAATGGTCGGCTGTCACTACTGCGCTTGCAGCGCTACACTGTGAAAACAAAGTATAATTTCTAAACATATAAAAAAATATGTTCGGACCCGGGTGATGCTGGGGAGGTGGAGCACTGTAAGAAATTGTCGTACAGGGTACGGGAAAATTTTCCATGGAAGATGTCGTACAATGACAATCCTAGATTGTAATTGTACAAGCACTGCGTATCGACTTGGAATCGAATGACGATCAAGAGTGGGAGGTTGGACATGTACGACTCATTTTGTTAATGGTAAATCACAAAAAATATCGTACATGTACGGAAATATTTTTCACAGTGAGGTGGAGGGAGGGAGAGGTTGCCGTCGTCGCGTCGGCGGTGGCAGCGGGGCCCGGGCCGCCCGGGTGTCGCCCGTCAGCCAGTCCCGTCCCGGGCGGCGCGCGGCGACCATCGTTCATTTATTGCCGACGCTACACCGTTAATAATAAATCTTTTAATTAAATTAATCCCCCCAGGTCTGCTTGACCCGGCGGCGCGGTGCGGGGGACAAAGGGTTGATTGCACACGCGGCTAATAAGGTGGAGCCAGCCGAGTTTGGGATGATTTAGAGAGGGCGTTCTCGATGGCGCTCCAATCTCGTGCAGCCGCCCCGCCCCGCCCCGCCCCGCCCCGCCCCGCCCCGCCCCGCCCCGCCGCACCCTGTCGGGGTCCAGCCCCGGTGAGAAACTTGCCGGTGCGAACATGGGTATCACCGCGACTCAGGCAATCAGTTTTACGGGAAAATTGATTACTTCTCTAAATTCAATCAAAGAGTGCGTGGCCTGTTTGTTTTTTTCGTCAAGTAGCCTTAATCTTTTTTTTTTTTAATTTTTTTTTGCAGTGTGGGGTTTTGCTTGCTCATGTGTCACGCCAGTTGAACCGGAACGCGTTCAGATTTGTTGTAAATTAGCGTCCTCTCGAAATCCTTGTTTACTTGGGACCTTTTACACACTTATGATAATAACTCGAAACTGGTTGGCGGCGCCTTTCATGTCACGCTTTTTGATTTGTTGCCCTTTATTTAATTTTCTCTCCTCGTCTGGAGAACTCCCCCCCCCCCCTTTGCCTACAGCTCGGGCCTCCCGCCGCAGCCGCGCCCTGTCTAATTGTCGCTTGTCGCACAGCAGACTGACATGACAGTTGCGAGGCGAGGCAACTCTTCTTCTTGTCTCTACAAGATTTCGCACTCGTGTGCTTTTTTTTTCTGAACATGACGCTTGGACACGTATTGACTACGCTGTTCATCAACCCCTTGATGACTTCTTGCTCCTGATGCGGTTTTCCTCGTGGCGCCAAAGTGGAGGCGCGGAAATGATGTGATAAGAGCACCCGTGATTTTCCACGGGACTACGAGGGGAGCTCTCGCCGCCTCGAGGTTCCCGTCGGAAGAGTAGCCTCGCAGCAGGGTCCTCGCCCCGCCCCGCCCGCGTGTGGGGTCTCTCTCCCTGCGGAGCCGCGCCGCGTCCCGCCCCCGCCCCGCCCCGCTCGGCCCGGGCTATGCTGAGTCAATTTAGATCGGCCCGCCCCGCAGCGGCGCGGCGAGGCGGGGCGGGGCGTGGCGGGGCCCGGAGCCCCCAATGGGGCCCTCGCACGCTACCGGCGGCACAGCCGAGGCGCCGCGCACCCAGGGGAGTGAAAAACGACTCATGTCGGGTCGGAGCCACGCATGCCAGCGCAAGCCGCTCGGTGCGGGGCCGACCCGACGACGCGCCGTGGGAAACCGGAGCCGAGTACCGACCCGATCGGACCGGGCTCCGGGTGGCTCCGGGGCGACCCGCGGCGAGTGGAACAAATTAACTGTCGGCGCCGCTGAGGTCGGCTCCACTAGTCGGCACTTCGTGTGGTGGCGTGTGGTAAGCGGCGGAGTAGGACCCGTCGCCGCCGGCCCGCGCCCGGAGTGTAGGCAACTTATCGTGCACCGTACCGGACGGAGAGGAGAGGGGCGCCGGGTAGGCAGGCAGCCCATCCGGCATCTCACGGGGGGTGGCCGATAGCATGTAGCATGCCTCATCTTCCTCTCTCTGCCGTTGACTTGGTTCCATGGCGGTTCAACGACACCAATGATTGCGGCCTAGTCGACTAGAAATAAGATGAGTGGAAAATGAGACCAATGCAGCCATTTTCATAAAATAATTTATTACAAGATCTCCTAGCCTGCAACACAATAGCAGGGTCTATTTGAAATATTTGAGGCCCGATTCTAAAATTCCTGCTACTCGTTTAAAGCTAGAAGAAAACAATATCTCGTGTATCTACACCGGGTTTTCACTGGAATGAAAATCGGCTAGAACTCTTAACAGTGCACTCACAACACAAAACTTCGTAATTGTTCGAGGGGAGGCACGCAGCCTGGTAAACTGGTCACTGTTCGCGGAGTGGACGGTCAGTCTTGCGTTCGTTCAGTCCTTCCTCCCGCCAGACTTCTGGAGAGGAACAGTTCTCGCGCGGAACGAGACGACGTCGCTGTCGGGACGCCGCGCAGCTAGGCGCCGCGACGCTCCGGGACGGAGGGGCGCCGGCGCTCACTGTGCCTTGGCGCTTAGCCTGGCGTCCGGCGCGATCTTGTCGCCGAACGACTTGTTCTCTGAGGTGCCCTCCAGGACGCTGCTGATGATGCCCGCGGTCTCCACGTTGTCCAGCATGGTGTTGTGGTCGCCCTCCACAAAGTGCACGGGGACGGTGTCCTGCGCGAACTGCAATGCAGACGAAGCCGGTCAGCGAGGTCCAGGGAGGAGAGAGGGTGGGGGGTTACTGTGCGTTGACTTACCAGGTCGGTGAGCCCGCAGTCCTCCCTCTCGTGCTTGAAGGTCATGTTGGTAGGCCTGATGAGGGTGACGGTGGAGCGGAGCTTCTCTGGCGTCGCCGGCTGGTAGTCGTGGGCCGCGACGGACCGGTTGATGAAGGACACACACGCGTTCTTCTTGTGGTCCTTGGTGTAGCCCGGGGTGTTGGGGGTGATGGCGAGGAAGTGCTCCACCCGCGCCTCCCAGGTGGGCAGCTTGAACAGGTCCTCTCGGAGCTGTCGGGGAGCGTAGGAGAGCGGTTAGGGACGTTACGTCACACTCAGTAGGCTGATTCCGCAAACGCGTTTAGTCGCTCTGTCTCGCTCGCACCTATACAGTAAGTTCCTTGAGTGCGAGAGAGACAGAGTGACGAAATGCGTTTGCGGTATCGGCGTGCAGCGACCGCTCGGTTGCGGGGAGGCTCCACGTCCTACCTTTGGAGGGGGTGCGATCTTGAGCTCGGCGAGGAGGCCGATGAGGACCGCCATCTCCAGCTCGGTCGTGTCGCCGTCCTCCTTGATCCAGACCTTGGTGAGCTCCTTCATGCCGGCGGGCGCGCCGTCCAGCAGGATGAGCTGGCCGACGTGGCCGTCCTGCTCGAGGAGGCGCGCCAGCTCCGTGGACACCATGCCGCCGAACGAGTAGCCCACCAGTCTGAAGGGCGCGCCCGGCGCGAGGCGGGTCTTGACGTACTGCGCGGGGAGGGGGGGGGGGTCAGTCAGCGGCTGAGGCAGGGAAAGTCCAGGAGGGCCGACCCGGCCGCCAAAGGTACTCACTTTGTACAGCGACCGCGCGAAGTCCTGAATCTTTGTGTTCTTCTCGTCGTTGTAGGGCATCTGGAGGACCAGGGTGGGCGCGCGGATGTACTCGCACAGTCCCTTGAGCATGACGGCCATACCTGCAGGGAGGCGGGGGAGGGGTCAGGGTGAGTACTGCGGGTACAGGATGCTGGCGAGGACGGCGCCGGCCGGAGGCGACTCACCTTCGATACCGGGGATGAGGAAGACGGGCGCCACGGGGTCCTTGGAGTCCTGGGGCACCTTGCTGGGCATCTGGATGATGGGCTGGAGGGCCATGTCCTCCGAGCCGATGGACTTCATGAGGTACCGCAGCGCCTCCTCGCGGAGCTCCGAGTGCGCTGCAGGGAAAATTCACGAGTTAAGCCTATTCGAGGGGCGAATGCCGTGAAACGAGAGTGACCCGGGTAAGTACTCACAGACGACATCCTCCTTGGGCTTGCCGCCGTCCTCGGCCGAGGCCTTGGCGATCTCCTGCAGCTTGGCGAAGGTCAGAGAACGGATGTCCTGGGCGGTGAGGAAGACCTCGAACTCGCGCTCCAGCGTCTGCTTGATCTCGACGGCCATCATGGAGTCCATGCCAAGCTCGGCCAGGGTGGAGTGCAGAGACACGGTCTTCAAGTCGCGCAAGCCCAGGATGTTGACGACGGCGTCCACCACGTTGCCGCCCGAGCCGGAGCCGGCGCGCTTCTCGGCCACCACCATGGAGGCCACGACGGGGCAGGGCTGCCGCAGGAAGCCGTCCAGGACGTACAGGCACGACGAGATGCGCTGCTGCAGCGTGCCGCCGATGACCAGCTCGGTGTGCTCCTCCTGCATCTCGGCGACGAGCCCGACCTCCCCGATGGCGCCCCACTGCACGGCCACGCCGGGCAGGCCCTCGGCGCGCCGCCGCTCGCAGATCCTCTCCATGACCGAGTTGGCCATGCCGTAGTTGGTCTGGCCGGCGTTACCGCGCCCGCACGAGACGGACGAGAAGCACACGAAGTGCTCGAGCGCGGGGCACAGCGCGCGGCTCAGCTTGTCCAGGTGGCGCGTCGCGCTCGCCTTGGGCCCGTGCGACGTGGCGAAGTCCTCGACCGTCTGGTTCTCGAGCATGGCGTCCCGCAGCACCACGGCCAGGTTGAAGATGGCGAGCACGGGGCCGACCTTGTTGGCCTCCTGCAGGAGCTGGCGGCAGCCCTCCTCCGTGGTGATGTCCGCCGTGGAGATGACGACCTCCACGCCGTACGAGCGCCAGGTGCGGATGCGCAGCGCCTGGTAGCCGGTGCGCAGGCCGGTGCGCGAGGTGAGCACCAGCTTGCGGCAGTCCCGGAGCACCAGCCAGTCGGCGAGCTCGAGGCCGAAGCCGCCCAGGCCGCCGCACACCACGTAGCTGGCGTCCTTGCGGCAGGAGAAGCGCGGCACGGCCTGCATGGGCCAGGCCGTGGGCTGCACCGGCGCGCGCACCGGCTCCTCGTCCCGGATCTTGATGAGCACCTTGCCGATGTGCTTGCCGGCCGCCATGAAGCGGAACGCCTCCTCGACCTGGTCGTGCGGGAACACCTCGCGGGTGAGCGGGCGCACGCCGCCGTCCAGCATGCCCTGCTTGACGATGTTGTGCACCTCGATCTTCTCCTCGTCCGTGGCCTCGAACAGGTTGTCCAACATGATGCCGTGGAAGGAGGTCTCCTTGAGGAACATCTCCATGCCCAGCGGGTTGTTGTTGGCCAGATCGAACTTGCCGATCTCGAGGAAGCGGCCGCCGTGCGCCAGGCAGCGGACGGACGCCTGCAGCTTCTCCTCGGCCAGCGAGTTGAGCACCATGTCCACGCCGCGGCCGTTGGTGGCCGTCATCACGTCCTGCTCGAAGGAGCACGAGCGCGAGTCGAAGATCTGCGCGTCGGTGATCTGCGGGTAGCGCTGCTTGATGAACTCGCGCTTCTCGGGCGTGCCCACGGTGGTGTACACGATGCAGCCGGCGTGCAGGGCGATGTTGATGGCCGCCTGGCCGACGCCGCCGGACCCGGCGTGGATCAGGACCGTCTCGCCCTTCTGCATGCGGGCCGCCTTCTGCAGCGCGAAGTACGACTGCAAGGACCACAGTACTGTCAACGCTTGCACTTTTTTGTAGGTGAGAAAAAGTGGGCGGGGCAGGGGGCGGGCTCAGGAGAGAACACTAGTAAAATTTTCATAACAGTTTTGGGGGGAAAATCAGTTTTTGGCGTGGCGTCTGCCCCTCCAACGCGCAGGGCCAGCCGACGGACTCACCGTGCCGTAGACGACGGGGATGGTCACGGCCTCCTCGAGGCTCCACTCGTCGGGGACGTCCCAGAGGAGCCTGTTGTCGCAGATGATCATGTTGGAGAGCGCGCCGCGGGACATCATGCCCATGACGCGGCGGCCGTCGCGGGTGCGGCCGGCGAACTCCAGGCCCTGCACGCACTCCTGGTTCAGGCGGCCGTGCGCCGCCACCTCCGTCGCCAGCTTGCCCGTGGCCGTCATGATGTCACGGAAGTTGAGGGCCGAGTAGTAGACGTGCACAAACTCCTGGCCGGGCAGCAGGGTGATGGGCCTGTCGAAAACAGACGCACGGTGCGCGGGAAATTTAGAGAGATTCGAGGGGGAAAAATTGATTGAAATCAAGTAAACTAAGAAAAATGTCGGGGTGAATAGTGAAATTTAGTAGACGCCTTCAACGCCAACCGGACCCAGTGGCGTAATTAGGTCGGCCGCAAGGAGGGGTCGATTGCATGACATGTTGCCTATATACAGGGGCCCGTATGTCAAGTTGCCTACTTTCAGGGGCTAAGGCCTAAGATTTTGGTCCCCTTCGGGGACCAAAGGGGGGGGGGGGCGATTGCTGCGACCGCCCACCCCCTAATTACGCCCCTGACCGGACCAGGACTTACTTGGCGGGGTCGAGGTGGCCCTGGAACCATTTCAGTGTGCTGAGGTCTCCGCGGAGGCCGACGTTGACGTAGGCGTGCGGCACCGTGATGAGGGGGTTGGGGTCCATCGGGAGGTGGCGGTAGCTGCCCCACTGCCCGCCCTTGAGCACGCTCGTGGCCAGGTCCTTGGCGAGCTGGGCGGCGTACAGCGGGTGGTCCACGGCGAACGGAGGCGCGTCCTTGTCCAGGATGAAGACGCCGCGGCAGCGGTCGCCCGTGGGCGGCTCCTTGCGGATGCAGTTGACCAGCCCGATGATGCCGTTCTCGGGCTCGCCCTGCGCCACCACGATCACCTTCTTGGTGCTCTTCTCGTCCTTCATGGCCTCCTTGAGCTGGTCCAGCCAGTCGAAGTGGGTCTCGGTCACGTTGATGACGATGGGCGCCTCCTTAAGGGGCGAGCTCTTGCGCAGCAGGACGAGGCGCTCCTCGCCGTACGCCTGGTCGACGCACACCTCCAGCCCGTCCACCAGCGGGGCGCCGGGCTTCTCGCGCGACAGGACGAAGCCGCCCTCCAGGATGCTGCCCAGCGCGGCCTGCAGCAGGTCGGTGCGGCTGCTCAGGTTGGTCGCCATCACGACGATGGCGCCCTGCTCCTTGTCCAGCTTCTTGTCCTCGACGACGATGTTGGAGGGCAAGTCCTCGGTGATGAGGGGGTGGCCGGCCGCCGCGAGGACCTGGATCTCGGCCTGGATGAGCGGCAGGTCGCCCAGGATCTCGGACATGATGAGGGAGAGGAGGCCGTCCTCCTCGCGGCACTCGGCGTCCACGATCTCGATGGTCTTGAGCTTGATGCTCTGGATGGACTCCATGGCGACGTGCATGGCGAAGCGCAGGGCGGACTTGCGGTCCAGCGCGCGGTCCTGGGGCGGCTGTGTGTGCGGCAGGAACTGGTACGTCTCGAGGACGGGCTCGCCCAGGGGCTTACGCCTCTGGATGGCGCTCGCCTTGAGGCCGCGGACCTCCACGCCGCCGGATCGGATCAGCTCGATCTCGGGGATGACGTAGGCGAACAGCTCGGCTGCGGGCACATGGGCGGCGGTCATCAGGACAAGCATGACGGGCAGCAGAGACGGAATAAGCTTGAACTTTTCATAAAATCGAGAGCTGACGGTGAAATATTTTCTTTTTTCAGGATGCTGCGGCATGCTACTCACGTTTCTTGCCCTCCTCGAGCGCGGCGGAGGCCGCGGCCACCGCGCCCGCGTGCGCCTTGGCGTCGATGACCAGCTTCTGCAGGGAGGTCGGCACGAACAGGCCGCGCGTGTCCACCTGCATGATCTGCAGCTGCAGCATGTTGTCCATGAAGGCGACGTAGTTGTTGTGCCAGGCGATCTTCCCCGTCAGGCCTGCAACGCGGTCAAGGTATGGGTTAAAGGGGAAGTCCCCGTGACGTCAGACCCGGCCCGGGCTGTCCCTCTGCCGCGGCCGAGGGCTTAACAACTCTGATTTTTTTTTGTACATCACGCAAATCAGAAAAAAATGGGAGAAAAAAATTTAAAAAAAATTAAAAATGCTCAAAGAGAAATTTTTTTTGAAATTTCTATACGAATTCGCGTTATTGGTACTCGAAAATTGCGAGTTGTTTCCTCCGTGGTGACTGGACTGACCGAGGTTGTCGATGTCGACCACGCTGCGGAACAGGCCCGAGTAGTTGTAGCCTCGCAGACGCAGCTCCTTGTACACGTCGCGGCCCTGCATGTCGATCAGGTCCTTGCCGGTGGGCTTCTCCGGCGGCGGCAGGTCCACCATCTCCTTGTTGACGTCCTCGGGCACGTACACGCGGCCCGTCACGATGGCCGCGCCGCCCTCCACCACCTCGAAGCTCCCGGACGCCTTCTGCACCATCACGATGAACTCGATGTTGCCTGCGTCGCGAGAGAGCCCAGCGTGAAGGCAAGTGCCAAAACTTCGAAAACTTTCACCCTAACTGTATTTGTACGTTTTTGTGCAAACGTTTGTGCAAAGTTAAACATGCATATCGTTTCACACAAATTTATGCGAAAAACTGCACGAATTTATACAAATGTATGCACAAAATCGTTCAAATCACCGCACAAATTTTGTGTGAAAAATTTGATTGCTTAACTTTGTACAAATAAAAGATACAAATCCGGTTAGAGTGTTTGCAGTTTTGACGGGGTCATGTTTGCAGGTCGCGACACCGGCTGCTCACCTTCCTTGCTGATGTTGGTGGCGCGGTGGAAGCGCACGTCCTCAAAGACGATGTTCACGTCGGTGTAGATCTCACCGCGCATCAGGCCCACCGTCTCCCACACCAAGTCCTGCGGAGGAAACGGTGAATGTAGTCGTCAGTGGCCCAGGCATCACCGGGTGAACAGCCCAGCCGCCCCGCGCCCCGCGACTCACCAGGTAGCCGGTGGCGGGGAACAGGTTCCTGCCGTCGATGACGTGGCCGGTGTAGTACTCCTGCTCCTCGTCGTTGACGTTGATGATGACAGTCCTCTCGCCGGACTTGATCTTCTCCTGCATGCGGTACGAGGTGACGTACCAGTCCTCGCTGTGCTCCCAGCGCACCAGCGGCGAGATCATGGGCGTCCCGCGGCTCACCGGGAACTGCACGGCCGGGTACAGCTTCTGCAGCTTGGGCTGGCACCCGGCGACGAACGTCCTGGACGACGCCACGGAGGGTAAGTACGGATTTTTTGATACACCACGTAATTCAGAAAAATTCACGGAAAATTCACGCGCTGTAATGAAGAGTCATTGAGACCGGGTGGTGCGGTACTCACTTGCCGAGCGCGGCGAGCAGGTGCGAGGTGGCGTCCGCGCTGTCGCGCTGGGTGAGCGGGATGACGACGCTCTCCTCGGGCAGCGCGCGGCGCAGCACGTCCAGGAGGATGGGCGAGGGCGCGATCTCGAGGAGCAGCGCGTCCTCGGGCACGTGCTGCAGCACCTCCTCGAACAGCACGGGGTTGACGAGCGAGTTGCTGTGGTACTCGGCCGAGCTGAGGCGCGCCACGGGGGAGCCCCAGTCCTTCTCCGGCACGGAGGTGGACAGCCAGCGCTCGGAGCGCGGCGCGGGCGACGGGATCACCTGGTCCAGGTACTTGCGCAGCCTGGGCAGGGCCTTGGCCACGAAGCGCGAGTGGTACGCGATGTTGGAGCAGTTGACCTCCTTGGCGGCGATGCCCTTCTTGGCCAGGTCAGCGATGAGGGTCGCGACGACGTCGGCGGGGCCGGACACGGTGCACGAGTCGGCCGAGTTGTGGCACGCCACCTCCACGTCGGGCGGGCACAGGGCCTTCATGTCCTTGAAGCCGAGCGCGACGGCGGCCATGGCGCCGCGCTGGAAGTCGGTCTCCAGGGAGGCGAGGCCGCGGTAGTAGGCGGCCAGGATGGTCTGCTGCGCGGTGAAGGAGCCGTCCGCGTAGGCGCACGCCAGCTCGCCCACGGAGTGGCCGATGATGCGGTCGGCCTGCACGCCCACGCACCGCAGCACGTCCACGAGGCCGATCTGCACGGCCGCGATGCCCACGAACGAGTTGAGGATGTTGTCGAAGGTCTTGGCGTCGGGCGAGGTGAGGATCTTGAGCACGTCCACGCCCTTGGGCTGCAGCGTCTGGTGGCAGCGCTCCACCGCCGCCTTGAACACGGGCAGCTGCAGCAGGGACGCGGCCATGGCCGGCCACTGCGAGCCCATGCCGGAGAAGACGAACCACACGGGCCGCGGCTCGCCGGGGAAGAACTGCAAGAGCAAGGACGGGGAGGGTCAGACCCTGGTGACAGTCCGGGGGCGTGGCCGGGCGGGGCGGCGGGCGTGCTCACCTCCGTCTCGCGGTGCTTGTCCTGCGCGCCGAGCACCGAGTAGCCGCGGTACAGGTGGCCGGGGATCTCCTCGGCGTGCACCTCGTGCAGCAGGCCGGCGTACTCCGCGTCCACGGGCCTGGACTCTATCTGCAGGGGCGAAAGAGAACGACGCATTTCAGAATAATTCAACAAATATTCAAGAAACGTCCATAAAAATTCAAGAATTGTTTTTTTGAAATATAAGAAAAAATAATGTCAACTGTTCGGGGCTACGCACGTCGTTGAGGATGGTGTCGACGGCCTCCCGGGTGCGGCCCGACACGGCCACGACGCGCGGGATCTTGTCCTTGGGCTGGCCGCCGTTCACCTTCTCCTTGGGGTTGGACTTGAGCAGGACGTGGCAGTTGGCGCCGCCGAAGCCGAACGAGTTGATGCCGATGAGGCCGCCCGGCCAGGGCGTCGAGTCCGTGACGACGCGCATGCGGCCCTCCTCGAAGCCCTTGACGCCCTTGCGGGGGTTGTTGAAGTGGATGTTGGGCACCAGCTGGCCCGTCTCCATGCAGATGATGCACTTGGTGACGGAGCACAGGCCGGACGCGGGCTCCGAGTGCCCGATGGAGGACTTGATGGAGCCGATCCACAGCGGCTCCTCGCGGCCCGTGCAGAAGACCTGGTCGAGCGCGGCCAGCTCCTCGGGGTCACCGACCTGCCGTCACGTGACGATCAGAGCGTTAGCAAGTCGTATCGTTACGCGAGTTATGTTAATGGCTTTCCGTGACGTGACAGCCTCTCTCTCTCACCTTGGTGCCGGTGCCGTGCGCCTCGACGAAGCCCAGGGTGCGCGGGTCCACGCCGCACTCCTGGTAGAACTCCTCGAGCAGGCGCTGCTGCATCTGGCCGGAGGGGTAGGTGATGCCCTGCTCCTTGTAGCCGTCGCAGTTGGTCTTGGCGTGCACCAGGTTGGCGTACACGCGCTTGGCGTCCTTGGACTTCTGCAGGTACACGACGACGATGGCCTCGGAGCGGCAGTAACCGTTGGCTGCAGATTGAGAAGAGAGAGGGTGAGCGTCGGTACTCTCCACGCCAGTCAGACAGCCTCCTGATCGCAAAACCCACCATTCTCGTCGAACGATTTGCAGGTTCCGTCCCTGGAGAGGACACCGAGGCGGGAGAACTGCAGGGAGACGTAAGGGTGCAGGCAGAGGTTGCAGCCGCCCACAATGGCGCTGTCGCAGTGCCCGTCGCGGATGGACTTGTAGGCGTGCTCCATGGCGTACAGGGAGGAGGAGCACGCCGAGTCCACGGTGTAGCTGGGCCCGTTGACGCCCAACCAGTACGAGATCCTGTTGGCCAGCATGGCACGCGAGCAGCCCGTGATGCCGAAGCCGTTCACCTCCAGCTTCTCGTAGAACCACGTCTTCTCCGACTCGGAGAAGCAGGCGCCGATGAAGACGCCCGTCTTGGTGCCGTACAGGCTGCCGGGGTTCACGCCCGCGTCCACGATGGCCTCGTACGACTTCTCGAGCAGCAGGCGACACATGGGGTCCATGGCGTGGGCCTGCTTGTAGTGGATGCCGAAGAAGGCCGCGTCGAACTTGCCGACGTTGTTAATCTTGCCAGTACGCTGGGGGATCTCGGGGTGGTCTGCGTGGCAGAAAAAAGACACGAAAAATTTAGAGTTTTTCCCAACTTGGGCGCGGCAGGGGCGGCGGCTGAGGACAACGACATGGTGACTCACCCAGTTTCCACCGCCGGTCATCGTCCGACACGAGGTCCACCTTGTTGTACAGCTTGTCCCTGAACTCGTACACGTTGTCCGAGTCGGGCAGCATGCCCGCCAGCCCCGCGATGACCACCTCCTCGCCGGGGGCGGGCTTGGCCAGGCGCATGCCATTGCGGATGGCGGCCGGGATGGTGTCGTGCTTGCTCACGGGCTCGGAGGCCGGGGGCGCCATCGGGCTGGGCGCGAGCGAGGGAGGTGCAGCGGGAAGTCGTACAGTCGGTGAGATCTAGATGGAGGAGAGAGGGGAAACTTTGAGGTGGCAACGGGCTAGACGGGGTCGCTGGGGGTGTGGCTCCGCGGAGGGCGGGGGCGGGCGGCGTGAGGTGCGACAGACAATCGGCTTTACAAGTATACATATTAAGTGCACACCGGAGACGCGCGCCCATGCATTGGAAATACGCGCAGGCGCTTTAGATTCGGCCACAGGAAGGGGGCGATCCGAAGGGGGAAAGGTCCCGGCTAGGGGGAGGGGGGAGGGGGGGCACCATGACATGCATACTTCCCAGCTCGAACAGAAAGGACAGTAGTGAGGTCTGGTGAGTGGGCCCAAGCCCGCGGGTGGAAATGGAAATTTTCTCGCACGCACCATAAACTTGCAAAGGCAATTAGGAAAAATTTGGGGGATAAGTTGTCGGCGCAGCGGTAAAGTTATGTTGACGAAACGGAAACGACGGATTTATGTCGACGTAGCGAACAACTGTGACCCCAAGATTTGCATTGGTAATTATTTATTACCATATGAACTCTGAAGTGCGTAGGAATTTGTATCGTTCTAGGATTCATGATTAATTCCCCCCCCCCTCCGCCCCACCTCTTCCCCCTTCTCTTGTACTTAAAATTGCAACATAGAGAGGTAAGAAAAAAAGAAGGAAGTACTTAATGATTAGACGAACCGACTAAAAAAATGCACGTGTTTTACAAAGATTTTATAGTAAAAATGTTATTTTTATTTATTTTTTTTAAAGTTGTTTACTTTTTGCTCGGTTTACCGCGGGTTTTCTTGCCCACCAGTGGAGCTTCAGATTATTCACCATACATTCAAGTTCGTGACCGGCTACTCACCCTGTCATTTGCAATTTAAGAGTTTTGACCAAGCCACTTGATGCCATCAAATTGTTGCATGAGAACCGACGAAAACCTCGGGAGAGCAAGTCTCTGGAACCTCACTGTCCCCGCGCTGGCACACGCGCGCACGCATGCACGCACAGGCACGCGCACGTTTTAAAATCCAGTGGCAGGCGGCGGTGAGTGCAGGCAGCCCCCGCTCCCGCAGGCGAGGCGGGCGTCCCTTACCTGCTGGCGCAGGTCCTGCAGGCGCTCCACAGGTGGATAGGGCAATCCTAGCGGTGGCGGTGGAGGTGCTGGAGGTGGTGGTGGTGGAGGTGGGCGGGTGGGTGGTTCGTGATGACTCTCCTCGTGGAAGCGGCCGGGCCTCTGGTCTCACTTCCACGCTCGGATCACCACTGCGGGCCGTCGCCGGCCCCAGGTCGTTATATGTCCTCGGGCGCCCCCGGGCCGGGCCGGGCCCGGGCAAGGTGAACCCAGTGCAACCCGCGGGCCCGCGGGGACCCCTGGGGGACCCATGGGGCCTCTGGCCGCCGCGCCGCACCTCACCTCGCTCCCCGCCGGCTAGGCGCGGCATGGCCCCACCCCCGCCCCGCCCCGCCCCGCCCCGCCCCGCGCTCACATTGTACTAGCCGTGTTGCTAGACAAGCTAGACGCACGGTTAAACTGTGTACAGCCGAGCAAAAGATGCGTCTACGTGCGGCGTTAATCTGCAATACCTCTCACGCCTCGCGGCAGCTTTCCGTCCGTCTCTACGTGCACTTTCTAGCAAGGTTGATAGCGGTTAAATGTAAATTTAAATTTAGCTGCGCTAAGCAGTGGCCAAAGGTAGAGAGCGCAGCGGAATGAAGCAAGTGGCATGTCAGGCAGCCCCTGCGAGCTCCTAGGGGCGCCTAGAAGAAGCCCAGTGTGTGCCTTTCGCCCACTGTTTGACTATTCTTTTTGAGACATGGGAGAAGGGCGGCCTTGTCTCATGGTGACACGGTGAATCGCGAGGCCCCAGGGCCACGCTAGAAAGTGGGTGGGGATTGCATCTCCGGAGATCCTTCGTGGAGGGTTTCCGCCGAGGCTAAGGGTTGCAGAGGGCGGGTGAGCGACCCCCCACCCCCACCCCGGTAGAGCCTCGCGCTAGCCGCTGGCCCCGAGGCTGGCCAGCCGACTGATTCCGAAGAGCGCTCTCCTCGCTCTGTCTCTCTCACACTCATGAGGCGCGCCGTACAGGTGCGAGAGAGACAGAGCGAGAGAAGCGCTCTTCTGAATCAGCCAGCAGGAAGCGCAGGTGCCAGGCCAGGTGCGTCCCGCGCGGGCCGGGGGCGCCGGGGGAGGAGAAGAGGCCCTCTGGGGAGGGGAGGGGCGGGGGGCAATAGGAAGTCGATTGGTCGCATTGTCATTATTTACCATACATTAGTAACACCTAATAGTGTACACTGGAAATCCAAGTGTACGAATGTCGCTCACTTGTAGATGAGCGAAAAAATTCACTCACTTGTAGGTGAGCAAATGACTATTCGCTCACCTACAAGTAGTGAGCGAATGGCCATTTGGTGAATAGTCAATCGCTCTCCTACAAGTGAGCGAATAGTCATTTGTTCACCTACAAATGAGCGAATAGTCATTTGCTCACCTACAAGTGAGCGAATAGTCATTCGCTCATCTACAAGTGAGCGACATTCGTACACTTGGATTCCCAGTGTACGTGCGAGCGGGGCGATGCGATGTGGGGTACGATCAGACAGCTGATATCAAATGTTGGTAGAGAATGGGAAGAAAAAACAATAATAAGGGCACGTATATTTTTGTGGGGAAGAGCAGAGGGATAGGGACAATGTTTTTGACGCGAGTACCTTGACACACTACAAACACCTTTACACGCCCGTTTCCACCAAAGCATGAGTCTCATGGCCAAAGGCCGGGTCACAGCGCGCCTCTCGGGATATTTGTATTTTGGCGAGCACGAGCTGTCGGTCGTCGACCCGGGCAGGGCAGGGCAGGGCTGGGCGGGGCAGGGCGTCGGCCGTGGGGACGCGACACCCCCGGGAGGGGGGGGGGGAGGAACCCGCGGGAGGCTCCGAAGGACCTAAACGAAGGCCCCTCTGGCATTTATACCACGCGCTCGGCAAACGGGAGCAGCTTGTCTCTGCATTTCCTCGCAGTGGAAAACATTCCAAAAGGTGTGAATCAGACCATAATCATTAATGCGTACGATTTTTTAAATTTCTTTACCGGAGCAGCTATAGATAGGTGCGGGGGTAGGAGGTTGGGGATTTATGCACAACTAGCGTGTGTTGCGGGGCCGGGCCGCGCCTGGCCTGCCGGGTGCCGGGGTCCTCGACCCTCTAGCGCCTCGCCTGTCACGCCCCGCCCCGAGGCCGGACCCGCGGCGGGCCGGGCCGGGCCGGTGCAGTACAGGCTGATGAAAGTCTTGTGCCGCCCCGCGCCGCGCCGCGCGGCTGTGGTGGTGCATAGGTGCATGCTGCACGGAGTCCCGCACCTATCCAATTAAGAATTGTTCACGCTCAAAATCATGTTTTGCTGGTGAGACCTGTCCCTACGGCGCACTCATGGCAATAATTTTTCCCAGCCCTCAAAAGCGAATGTCTTTCCAAACTAAGCCTGGGTTCGGACTCCCTGGTCTTCATTTATGGTATTTCCTGGGCCCAGATGATGGTATCCTGTAAGTTTGGTCGAAATCGGAGACAACTTTTTCTCGGCCGAGCCCTTGCATTTTTGCGATTCTCGGCGAAAAATTAAAGGTATTTAAAAGTGGCGGAGTTGTGCAGGGGGACTCTCATGTACCCCCCTGACTAACGCTCGAGTGTTGATTGGAGCGAAAACCGGGGTTCACACCAAAGAAATGCGCCGACGCAGAGGGAAGTGCCTCCGCTCCGCCACAACGAGTTTCTCCTAAATTGAGTCCCAATCGGTCTGTTTGCGGCGACTCCTCCAACTCCATTCCCCGTGCGCGGCACAGTCAGGGAGATATGTTTCCTCGCCGCTAGATCGCGCGGCCTTCCCTCCCTCGCCGCCCCCTCCCCCGCCCCCTCTACCTCCTCCTGCCAGCTGATCTCAGAACGCAGCCGCCACCTCTCTTCCCATCCCATTTGCCCGGCAGCTGTTGATCAGGTAAGTCGCGCCATACTACCACCCGTTCCAGTCTCTGCCACGCTGTCCATACTTCGGCTGTTTCTTTTAGCATGTTCTATTCGTGTACCAATGCACGTAAATCTTCAGTTTCTGAATTTTCGTGTTGTGTTGGGCTCCCGGTCATCCGATTTTGTCTTTTCGGCCGATTTCAATTGATTCAATTTGAACACCCAGACACGTGGGCGTTCTGCACTAATGAAACATTATTGAACCCAGGCCCATTTGACTGTCGCTTTTATTAGCATTTCCTTCCATTCTGTGAATGAGATTACCCCGATTGTAGTCTAGTTTGTGGGCTCCCATTCTACTTTACCGCCAGCTTTGAGTTTTAGTTTAGGGATGGGACCTTCAGAGATGGGGATACAACAGTGTTGGAGAAACTTGTAATCTTTAAATGAACCTTGCATGTACCAAATCAAATTTAAGATTGATGCTTGTATTGCAGTATGCTGATTTGTTGGGTCTATTCATCAGACGTATGAAGCTGCACTTGAGAGGGACCTGCTGATCCGTCTATGCTTTTCCTTTCGTCAAAGAGCTGCTTGAGACCCATTATTGATTTGACATTTCGCCTTCAATATGCCTTAAAACCAGGTGTGTAATAATGTGAATGCAATGCTCCATGATCTGCTTGGGTTTTGACTATGTGATTTTGATGTTTCCTCTTGTGCTAATATTACTGTTCTCTTATAGGCATCAACCTTCAGTTTAAACCTCACGCTTTTGAAGCTGCTCACTGTGGGTTCCCACCTTCACTATGGGGTCTGTGGAGTGGATCAAGAACAAGGATAATATTTACTTCACTGTTATGTCCATGATGAGAATGGCCCGGCACAAGGCAGTAGACATAAATTGTAAATTTTACAAGAGATATGTGCCTCCTTTTTTTTTTTTTTTTGGTTTGTTGTCTTGAGTGTGGCTTTAATAATTATTTCAGTGTCATTTCCATGATAACGATAGTCTGTTATGTTTCAGTTGATGTACGGCTTATTATAGGCTCAATGCCACATTAGATGAACAGTGTCTGGTGGTTGAGGAGGGAAATTCCCTCCACAATCACCAGACCAATCATTCATCTCTTGCTCCCAAAGGTACGTGGCCTTTGCATTTTTACGCACTGTTAAATCCCTACAAACAAAATAGTTTGTAAGCTTGCAAAGCATTTGGATGCTTTGTATTACAAAGCATTTTGTTTGTAATACAAAGCATTTCGCAAATGCTTCGCAAGCTGCGAATCAAATGCTTCGCAAGCTACAAAGCAAAAGCTTCGCAATACAAAAAAAAATGCTTTGTATTACAAAGCAGCCAAATCCTTCGCAATTGCGAAGCAGTTTGTTTGTAATTGCAAAGCATTGCTTTGTAAGGTTTTAACAGTGCGATTTTCTGCCGAAAAATAATGTTGCTCCAAAGTGACGGGGGTTGTGCAGAGGGACCCGAACGCAACCCTAGACCAACCCCCGAGGGTAGCCTGTGAGTTTGGTCGAAATCGGAGAAGATTTTTTTTTGGCCGAAAATCACAAAACCGCAAAGGCTATAGCCTTTGCATTTCTACGATTTTCGGCCGAAAAATAATGTTGCTCCAAAGTGACGGGGGTTGTGCAGGGGGACCATAACGCAACCCTAGACCAACCCCCGACGGTAGCCTGTGAGTTTGGTCAAAATCGGAGACAATTTTTATTTTTCGGACGAAACTCGCAAAACCGCAAAGGCTATAGCCTTTGCAAAATAATGTTCCTCCAAAGTGACGGGGGTTGTGCAGGGGGACTCTAACGTTTTTTGGTCCCGGAAGAAGGTCGACTGTGAGTTTGGTCGAAATCCGAGACAATTTTTTTCCGACCGAAAATCGGAAAAACGCAAAGGCTATAGCCTTTGCATTTTTACGATTTTGGGTCGAATTTTTACTTCTCTCAAAAATGACGGGGGTTGTGCAGGGGGACTCTAACGTACCCCTAGACCAACCCCCAAGGGTCAGTTCGTCCGAAAACCCGGTTTGTCTGCGAGGGGAATGCAATATTCCTGATAGCGCGCAATGTGTTCGGGCGAGGTGGCTTAGGGGCCTATTTTGTCACTAACGAAGTCCGGTATTGGACTCCTAGGACTTGCGATGTGTTTTTTGGTCCCAGAAGAAGGTCACCTGTGAGTTTGGTCGAAATCCGAGACAATTTTTTTTCGACCGAAAATCGCAAAAACGCAAAGGCTATAGCCTTCGCATTTTTACGATTTTGGGTCGAATTTTAATTCTCTCAAAAATGACGGGGGTTGTACAGGGGGACTCTAACGTACCCCTAGACCAACCCCCAAGGGTCAGTTCGTCCGAAAACCCGGTTTGTCTGCGAGGGAATGCAGTATTCCTGATAGCGCGCAATGTGTTCGGGCGAGGTGGCTTAGGGGCCTATTTTGTCACAAATGAAGTCCGGTATTGGACTCCTAGGACTTGCGATGTGTTTTTTGGTCCCAGAAGAAGGTCACCTGTGAGTTTGGTCGAAATCCGAGACAATTTTTTTTCGACCGAAAATCGCAAAAACGCAAAGGCTATAGCCTTTGCATTTTTACGATTTTGGGTCGAATTTTTACTTCTCTCAAAAATGACGGGGGTTGTACAGGGGGACTCTAACGTACCCCTAGACCAACCCCCAAGGGTCAGTTCGTCCGAAAACCCGGTTTGTCTGCGAGGGAATGCAGTATTCTTGATAGCGCGCAATGTGTTCGGGCGAGGTGGCTTAGGGGCCTATAGTCTCACTAACGAAGTCCGGTATAGGACTCCTAGGACTTGCTATGTGTTTTTTGGTACCAGAAGGAGGTAACCTGTGAGTTTGGTCGAAATCCGAGACAATTGTTTTTCGACCGAAAATCGCAAAAACGCAAAGGCTATAGCCTTTGCATTTTTACGATTTTTGGCCAAAAATTAATATGCTCCGAAATGACGCGGGTTGTGCAGGGGAACTCTAACGTACCCCTAGACGAACCTCCAAGGATCAGTGCGTCCGAAAACCCGGTTTGTCTGCGTAACAATGCAATATTTCTGATAGCGCGCATTGTGATCGGGCGGGGTGGCTACCCTAAGGGTGGCCCCACAATGAACCGCGCGACGCTACCCATCACGCCCATCACCCATCATGATGGTTGATTTGAGGCTCACATCACGGTCCGGCCGCTAGATGGCGCTTTGACCTGACCCAGCGTTGTTGTGCGCGCCGTGCTAGTAAAGCCTACGCGCGCATAAGTACTGTATGCATAGCGTCTAGATCAGACCGATGTGCTCAGCAGACATTCTGTTGATGGACGGAATGTTTGACGCACTACAATGCCGCCCGTCTCTTAAATAGACGTTCGTCTCATTTTTGAAAACATATCTGGAACTTTGTGCAGTCTTTGGTTTATGTGGGATTTCGGTGCAACAGCGGGAAGCAGCGGGCGTGCCGTGGTTAGTCATTGGCGAGAGCGGGAACATGTATTGACGCCCAAAGCAGGGGCGGCCACCAGATGGCGCCTTGGCTTGACCATGCGCTGTTGCTGCGCGGGCGGTCCTTGATACGCCAGAATATATAGTGCCCAACACCCATCTGGAAGGTTGGTGTGAGGCTCACACCACGGCACGGCCGCTAGATGGCGCTTTGGGGCTGTTCCTTTACTTAACAGACATTCATCTCATTTTTGAAGACAAAGATGAAACTTGAGGCAGTCTTTGGGTCATGTGGGATTTCGGAGCAACAGCGGGAGGCAGCGGGCGTGCTTGGTCATTGCTGAGCGCGGAAACATATGTGTTGGCGCTTAAAGGCTGGGCCAGGTTGTGTTTTCCGGGTCGGCCACCAGATGGCGCCTCGGCTTGACCATGCGCTGTTGCTGCGCGGGCGGTCCTTGATACAACAGAATACATAGTTTAAATTATCACGGGGGGCACCCGTGAGATCGCACTTGAAGGGTGGGCGGGCTTTCTTCTGCCACACCAACTCTTGTCGAGTACCTTATACGCAAGAATTTTTTATTTGGCGAAAGTCAGTGTTGAGAGATGCGAATTGTATTTTAAACGCAACGTTAGCTCTCGCGGCTGACATCAAACACTCAAGTAAACTAGTCAAAGTTCGTTTTCGAAGGGTGGAGTGAGGGTGGGCCCTTTTGCCACAAACGTTAGCTCTCGCGCGGTCCTTGACACGCCCCAATACATAGTTCAAATTCTCACGGGGGGCACCCGTGAGATCGCTCTTGAAGGGTGGGCGGGCCTTTCTGCCACACCAACTCTAGTTGAGTAACTTATATGCACGGATTTTTACTTGGAGAAAGTCAATGATGCGTGATCACAACGTTAGCTCTCGCGGCTGACATGAAACACTCAAAAAGCCTAGTCCAAGTGTCTTTTAGTAAGGGTGGGCTCAGGGTGGGGCTTTTGCGGCCACACCAACTCTAGATGAGTAACTTATACGCACGATTTTTGTTTCTTCAGTGTCTTTGAAGGTAAAATAAGACAAATTATTGAAATTTAACAATCAACATTAAAAATTCGTGCGTATAAGTTACTCAACTAGAGTTGGTGTGGCCGCAAAAGCCCCACCCTGAGCCCACCCTTACTAAAAGACACTTGGACTAGGCTTTTTGAGTGTTTGATGTCAGCCGCGAGAGCTAACTTATACGCACGAGACGACGTTAGCTCTCGCGCGGTCCTTGACACGCCCCAATACATAGTTGAAATTCTCACGGGGGGCACCCGTGAGATCGCTCTTGAAGGGTGGGCGGGCCTTTCTGCCACACCAACTCTAGTTGAGTAACTTATACGCACGGATTTTTGTTTGGAGAATGTCAATGATGCCTGATCACAACGTTAGCTCTCGCGGCTGACATCAAACACTCAAAAGCCTAGTCAAGTGTCTTTTAGTAAGGGTGGGCTCAGGGTGGGGCTTTTGCGGCCACACCAACTCTAGATGAGTAACTTATACGCACGATTTTTTAATGTTGATTGATAAATTTCAATAATTTGTCTTATTTTACCTTCAAAGACACTGAAGAAACAAAAATCGTGCGTATAAGTTACTCATCGAGAGTTGGTGTGGCCGCAAAAGCCCCACCCTGAGCCCACCCTTACTAAAAGACACTTGGACTAGGCTTTTTGAGTGTTTCATGTCAGCCGCGAGAGCTAACGTTGTGATCACGCATCATTGACTTTCTCCAAGTAAAAATCCGTGCATATAAGTTACTCAACTAGAGTTAGTGTGGCAGAAAGGCCCGCCCACCCTTCAAGAGCGATCTCACGGGTGCCCCCCGTGAGAATTTCAACTATGTATTGGGGAGTGTCAAGGACCGCGCGAGAGCTAACGTTTGTGGCAAAAGGGCCCACCCTCACTCCACCCTACGAAAACGAACTTTGACTAGGTTACTTGAGTGTTTCATGTCAGCCGCGAGAGCTAACGTCAAGGCTGCCGGCGGCGGGAAAACTCGAAGCAGCCAAGCCGACCCCAGGCTTCCAAGGCTCAGACCTGGGCGATTAGGCGCTGGCGGCTCCGGGCTTGAGAGATGGCCTCTCTGCTCTGCTCCCAGCTCCCGGACCGACCAAGGCAATAGCTTGGCTTTGTCTTGGGCTGTATCAAGTTAAGGAGATCAACAGATCAACACATCAACAGATCAACACATCAACAGATGTATATATTGGTTTTAGGATTGTATTTAGCGATCTGTCATCGTTCACGGTAGCAAAAACTCGTTTTATCGCGAAATATGTCGAAATAAATTCCAGAATAGAGTACATACAATCCTAAAACGTATCGTGCTGTGTAGGTTAAGGAGATCAACAGATCAGCACATCAACAGATATACAGATTCATTTTAGAACTGTTTCTGTGCTTTTCTGGAATTTATTTGGACATATTTCGCAATAAACCGAGTTTTGCTACAGTGAACGATGACAGATCGCATAAATACAATCCTAAAACCAATATATACATCTGTTGATGTGTTGATCTGTTGATGTGTTGATCTGTTGATCTCCTTAACTTGATACAGCCTTGACTCTGCATGAGGTGGCTTTGCTCCCGTTCGACATTGAAGTTGCAAATGACTTCATGTCTCAGATTATTAGTCAGGTTCTCTCAACCTTGGAGAATTTTCACAAACAAACTCGTAAATACGAAACTCATGAATTAACAAAACGTAATTGACAAGGAAAAGTGGGATTCCTGGGACACGTCAAGTAATTCAACATGACAGTTCTCTTTCGCAAGATGATTTATTTTATTTTACAATTATGAGAGAAGTGGAAATAAAGGTATATAAATATAAAAGACTAAGGACAAAGAAAACAAAGGAATCAACTGACTTCAAACAAAACAAACAATAATTCAAGGGTCAGATATACAATTTTAAGCATATGAAAACGTTTGAGTATTACAAATAGTGAGAAATACATGAAAAGCTGCCAGGAACATCAGATACATCCTTGAATAACATACAGAACAGTAAAACAAATACGTAAAAGAAAACCATAATTGAAAAGAATTATCAGTCTGTGTCACTATTTTATGACATTTCAATGGAATGATGTGACAAGTTTTAGAATTCAAGCTGAGGTATAGGTAAAAGGGATACCGTAAATTGAGATGAATATGAACACTGTGCTCAGGCCTCAAATGAGACTTTTAGGAGTGTCTATAAATAAAGGAAGATTGAATTTCAGCAGAAAGAACAGGAAAATTATCACTTGAGTTACAACAGGAAACTTTCCAAGTGGCTAGGTAAATTACCGTAGGTTTGACTAGGTCTATTGTTGAACTACCAAAGCTGTTTTGACTTAACTACTGCTGATGCTTCACAAACCTTTTATCAGCCTGATCCAGGCCTAAGTACAATCCACTTAAAATTAACTCCTGGTCTGTTACTAATTTTCACAGCATGATGAATAGTAAAGCACCTTCTCACATGTGGAAAGATATAACTTGCTGAGTGAGTTTCTATTTCCCTCTTCTAAATACCTCAATATTTAAAATACTGATGGCAAAGCAATGTTGCAAGAAAACAATACTAAAGGCACAAAGTCAGTTTACACAGTCTCATTGATCACATCTATACTTCTAACCACGTAATAAACCTGCTAAAACTTCAACTGTTTGCAAATACTTGGAAAGTCCAATAAAATAAAAAATAAAGCTGCCAGTTATGAAGTAACCAACATTTTGCCCACTACAGCAAGCTAAGGAAGACCTTGACCTCAATATCACGGGTGCTGACAGTTAGCAAATATCAAAAGCTGACTAAAATAATAGCTGCCTAAAAGAAAGGGACAGTCACACACAGCACTGCTGTACCCTCTCACAAAATAAATGAAAGATATTCACATGATTTCAATAAAGAACTAACTTGCTGACATAAAAATTGAAAACATATATTTTAACTTCACATAGAGTTAATTATATTATTAAATACAGGACAATCTTTTGGTTGACTAGCTTGGTTTAACAGCCACAGCATGGTGGCAGGGTGCAGCAAGTACAAAATTTCAAATGATAACCTTGATTTTGTGGCGTTCTATTTTCTCTTAATGTTTATCAAAACCTCAAAATATCAACATCACATCATTTGGTTGTATTTAACAACAATAAATAATTGTCAAACTGACCAAAATTTTAAAGATATGATAAAACGTAATCAGAATTTCAACATCACTTACGTTTCAAAATGAATATAGATGGCTGTAACATAGGCCATGATTTGTTGCCAATCAGGCCTTTCTAGCTGGATCATATCATTGATATTCTGTAATAAAAATGTCAATTTAAAATCAACATGCTTATACTTTAATAGGTACAGGTATATATGAGAAAAATCTGAACTAACGACTTACCAAAGTTGTGGGGATGCCAACAGACTCTGCAGCAGCAAACGCAATGGTGAAGTTACGTCGTTTCTCATTGGGTGTAAGAGTATCGTAAGGTACGCGATCAGGAAGGTAGGAATGGAGAATAGCACAAAATGCTAAGCCATCGTTCCAAGAACTAGAGAAATTAGTTATGTCAATATTACGATATCCAACTGTCTTGTTTTGACACCATTTCAGCAATGCATTCCTTTTTGAGCCACCATTCTTTACTAAGGGAGCCAATGGATCTTTCCTTTCACCTGTGAAGAAAATAATTTGTTAAAATGAAATACGCAGAAGAAAATTTAGAAGATAAAAAAAAGAAAATAATGAAAAAAATACTTTTTAAATACAAAACTGAAAGACCGATAGAAAAGCAAATTAAGACTACAAAACACATACTTAGGTCACCACAGCTGTTGCGTCTTGAATAGTCCATACTCTTGCTGGCTAGGATGGAGACTGGTGTAGTAAGGCCGGGGTGGTGGGCCAAACTTGCTAGTGCAAGTGGTGGTTGTGAAACTTGAGTGACATCTTCACCAGCCTTTGAGTTGGCTTTTAGACTATCCAGACTGTTGGCTTTACCATTATCTGTGAGCGTACAGGCATGCAAAAAAAAATGCAACACATCAAAATACTAGAAACAAAACTGATGCACAAAATTGACCTTATTTACAAATCTACATAAATGTGCAGGACTAAGTTAAAAAGAAATGGAATTAAAACCAGTCAAAGCCCTAAATCACACTGAGAAGAACAAAAGCTAATGACTGAGGTGCTAATTATACTGAGTGAGTCTGTTTCCTTTCTCACAAAAACAAATTAACATGACATAAGGTGTTGGCTGCACTACAGCACAAAATCATAGAAAAAATTTAATTCCATTTAACAAACTTAATGCTTCAATAGAAAATTTTATGGGAATGTGTTTCTTAGACAAACACTGAGTGCATGCAAAATCACACCAGAAAATCCTATAACAATTTGTGTAGAATACCCACCACTGAGCACATTCTTCCGAGATTGCTGCTGCACAAGTCTATTATTTGAGTGCATGTTGTTATTATTATTATTATGAAGTTGGTTGTTGTTATTCTGGTTATTGGACTGCTGGTCTCGCAGTGGTCCTTTAAATAGTGGCTCCGAGTCTGACAGAGTAAGGTGCCGTAGAGGGGAGGATGGAGTTGATGGGGATAGAGTTGCTGCTCCAACTGCAACTGATGCTGCTCTTACATCACTTGCAATACTGCTGAGACTGGATGTTGAGGAACTACGGCTTCCACCAGGCCCTAAAGGGGATACAGAAAACATACATGTATTAGAATATAAAAATGAAACAGATGTAAGAAAATAATGTAAACTGTAACAGCTTCCTAATTACATTTACCACTCATTTTAAGTGATTCTACAAAGAAAAACCATATTATGATGAGACCTTTGATTTGGAAAACTTTCTAATTTTACACTACCAATAAGTCATGAAAATCCAGAAATTACTATAATGTACCACTCCTTGGGACTAAAATAAAATCATGCATAACCATTTTCTTTTTTCATGTATATAAAATTCATGCTTATATAATAAAATTTTCAACAACAATGCAGATATATTCAACATAGAGAAAACTAAATCTGATACAGATTCAAATGCCAGAAGTAAGACAATCATGCAGATGACTTAAAATGAATGAAAAATGAATGACACAAATACTGTTACACACATACCCTTACTAGTCTTGGCCTGCTTAGTAGCATTTTCAATGCTTTCTATAAGGGACTTGACAGACAGCCTTGAGTCCTGGCGAGAAATGCCGGGCTTGGTTCGTCGGGCTGTTGCTATTTCATTCAGCACTGAGTCACCAACAGTGGCACCAATGGTGGATGACATGGCACCAGACATGGACACTGAACGTAGCATCACAGGCGGGTGGTGAGCAGGTGGGGGCGAGCCACATTTCTGGGCAGCTATACCACCAAAAATAACCCACACAATACTAATGTTAGCCACAAAATCGTGCAAGAAATAATAACAAGATAAAATACTGAACATATACATGAACATAACATATGAGTTTAAAGATATCAATTTCCTGGCAGGATGCAACAAACCATGCTTAGCAATGAAAAATGATTTTTTGGGGACATGCAGAGATGGACCAACACCAGAGCAACCAGCAAAGCTTTATACAGTACATATCACACATATATGTTGTTGAGCATGATGTACTTATTACAATCAAAGTAAGTTATAATTTGTAGAAGAAAGCTTATAAAAGGTAAGGGTTTAGTTTTGTAATTGGAAAAAAATAGGATTGTTAAGAGAATTCAAGTTGTTAAAATGAAAAAGACAAATATCTTAATGAAACCAGTACCTCGCTATCGTCAATCAGAAGGGCAAGACCCGTAGGTACAACAAAGGAGAAGCTAGCAAATCACACAACACCAGAGATTTTAGACAAGTGTAAGAAAAGAAAAAAAAAATGCCAAACCATCCAACAAAACTTCAAAAATCGTTGAAGAAAATGGCAGTTTTCCCACACGCATTCTTCATAATGTTTATTAATTTGGCCACCGAAGATATTTCTTTTCATTCAAAACCTGTGGACTTCACTGTTAGCTTCAAAAACTGATTCACATGATTCACTACAAACTGAACACAAATATCTATCTAACAGATTAAAACCATTATGTTAACGATTTGTCCAAACAATACCCGTCAAGTGTAGTAACCTTGGTTAAAATTTCAGAAATAAATGTCAAACCCTAAAGCAACACACAAATCCCCTAAAGACACATTGCACTCAGCAATAGACTTACAAGGACAACACTGAACAGCTGAAGAAAGCTGGAGATTAAAATTGCTGGGCTGAGAACCCACCTCCTGCTCATCTGATGACTGCAAGGTTGCACTTCCTCTAATAGCATTAGAATGTGTCAATGGTGAGTGGTGCAAATTGTCAGATTTGACAACTAAGTGCTCCTCCAAGTTCTGAGGATCTTGATCTTTAGCAATGGACAGTTTAGGACTCTTGTTAGAATGGATAGTCCGTGGTTGGTTATAAGGTCCGTGCCATGAATTCCTATTTGGAGACCTGACAAAGTTGTCATCATCACTCTCCACCTCCCCTGACCAGCGGCGTTTTGATTCTCGAACAAATCCTACAGACCGCAGCATTTCTAATGTAGGCGATCGACTCTTTGATATATTTTGCACAGCCACAATTGGAGATCGACTTGCCTGAGAGTCATGGGTGAGCAAACTTTCAACTTCCATTTCTGTATCAGAAATTTCTTTTACAAGACACTGTACCGCATATGGGCTGTGGGAATTAGAAATCTCTTCATCTTTAGAACCAAAACTACTCTTCATAACACAATCCACAACAATTGGAGTGGTATCAGATATAGGAAGTTCCTTGGTAGCTGTTTTAATCACCTCTGAAGATTCATTGGAATTGTAAAAAGCATCTGAGAGCATTTCAAATATAACTTGGCTTCTGGAATCTTTATTTGCCTCCAAATAAATTTGTTTTGGTTCTGTTGCTTCGGCCTCACTTTCCAAGGGCACAGAAATACTACACTTAAATAACTCCTCTGCTTCATCATCATCATCTATAAAGATGCAATGAGCTTTTACAAGAGGCACTCTCTGATCTGGAGAAAAATTTCTACTTTTTATATTTTTATTAATGTCAAGAGAAGGCAGTGGAGTAAACGAAAATTCTTCTGGATCAATGTTCTTCTCAATACTTGAAATAAATTCAGTATGTTCAGGCAGAGGTGGCAGGGAAGGCTTGCGCACAATCTTGTCAAAGTGCAAATTCTTGCTGTTTAGTTTCATGAACTTATGCTGTGGGCTTTGTGCTTTTAGTAGTTCTACAGGATCATTGATAGGTGGAGGGGAACCTGACACTGGATGGCTGCGTTTCAATTTAACACCCTTTCTAGGAGATACAGATTTATCATCAGGTTTTTCTATCACAGGAAGAACAGAAAAACTACTATCAGCCAATACTTTATCCTGACCTCGTAGTTTACTAGTGAGGACTGGCGATGAGGTTGGCAAATTTCTTTCCCAACATTCTACGTCCAAGCCATTCAATGGTTTCAAATCCTGCATGTCACTTGTCTGAAATTGTCGTCTAGCCCTGAGAGAGTCAAAAAACTCTTTCAAAGGGCCTGGTTTAGGTTCATGACTTTTCTGAAATTCTTTTCGAGATTTCAAGGAATCAAAGAAGTCCTTCAATGGGCTTTTGTACTCCTTAGAGGTTTGAGTGCCACTAGCAGTTCCAACTTTCTCAGCCTGACATTCAGCTTGTTGAATCTGAGTTTTCATCACATCAAGTTCACTGATGACAATGTCTGGCACTAGAACAGGATTCTTGCGAGTTGCATTTGGCGTTTTCTCATTCAAGCAGCTTGCCTGCACCAGCACAGAAATCTCTTCACGATTTTCATTGACGAAACTATTTTCAAAGTCAAGTGTATCTCTGACATGTTGCTTCATGATAGGTACATGCTGATCCCCTCCCTTGCTGCTGGCACTCACTAAAAACATATCAGTACGATTTCAAGTCTCAATCACTATGGTACAACTTTACTTGGAAATATTAGCAAAATGTGTTAGTTTTAGTAAATACTTGGAAAAAATAAAAACTGGTAAGTACGTATTCAGAAATTTTTCTTTCAACTTCACACCAAATAGCTTTGCACCTTTCTAATTTATCAGGTCTCCATCAAGATACTGGACAAGCTGTATTATTATGAATTAGTAGTTTAGGGTTCTTTAGAGGAAACAAAGAAAACTATAATTAGCCACTGCCTGTGTTAGTCTCTTTAGCAAAAGGTTAAAGATATTCAATTAAAAAGCAAGACCATCTTCCTTGCAAAATGTATCATCAGAGATTTTGGAAGAGCAACACATAGAAAAAAAAAAAGCAATTGTAAATTTTTGTGTAAAATTTTCATATGGATGAATTAATTTTTGACCATTGACCTAAGGAAACGGTAGTACAAGTTCAATCCCTACTATAAAAAAGTTTCTATAGTAATAACAGTAACAATTATTATAATTATTAAGCAATACATTAAAAGGCAAAATAGTAACTTGGGCCATGCATGAATCTATAACATGCAATTGAGCATTCAAAATACAGCTTAATACAATAACTACAGAAAATACGGGCAAAGAAGTTGAAACACCACCATTTAAAACAGGCTGGAAATTCAGTTCGGGAAAGAAAATGCCAAGTAATTTGGCAAAGTTTTGTCAAGTATGTACAGTGGTAGCCAGGATTTGAAGAATTACCCCTTGTTCAAACCAAAAGAAAAGAGTAACATTTCTTTTGAGACAAATTTTACATGTTACAAGCCAAGTACTCACCTTTCAGCTTTTCTAGTTGAGATTCAAGGGATCGAACTTTGTCCCGCAGAGATTTATTTTCCAATACTAATTTTTCCAACTCATGTTGAGCTTCAGTCTTGAAATCATTTGCTACACGCACAGTCATTAACAGATCCGATTGGAATTGCTGCCATTCTGCACTCTGACAAAATAAAGAGAGCACAAAAAAAAAAATTAATTATGAGGGGACATCACAGGATTTTACAAAATAGGGCTTGTGTAAAGGAAATGGAAGCAGTACACACCTCTTCACTGCGGAGCCTCTTTTCTTCAGCAAGTTCAGACTCATGGAGTGCCAATCTCTGTTCGACATCAGCACAATGTCTTTGAGTTTCAGAAAGAGCTGCTTTGAGTTGGCGTTTATCTTCTAAGTGGCACTGACACTGCATTCTTATTTCATTTGCTGACTCTTGTAAGGCAGCAAATTCAGTTGCTAGGCTTTCTTTCTCTTTGCGAATTTGTTTGGCATTGTTCCGCATGACCTATCAAATATTCATGAGATAATAGTAAATAGAGATGTGGACTTATTAGAACAGTAAATGTCAGGATTCATATAATACCTTGCATTCTTCTTGAAGTGAGCTCAATTGCTCTCGTAGCTTGGAAACTTCACATTGCGACCTGGATAATTGCTCTTGTAGGGAAGCAACTTGCCCTTCTAGAATGTCCTTCTCCTTCCGCACATTATCTAATAATGACTCAATTTCTGACTTATCCCCAAGTTCCCTCGCATGTTCCAACTCTTCAATCTATGACAAAACAGAAAAATGTTGAGAAAAGCTCAACAGAAGGCTAACAATGGACTGCACACCATGGAAATAAAAAATATTTACCTTTGCTCTGGCATTTTCTAATAAAGTTGATAACCTTGATATTTCTATATGTCTTGAGCTACTTTCCTCTTTTGCCAATGCCAATTCCTGGTCAAGATGTTTCCTTTCTGCATGAGTTGCATCTACAGTTGACTCAAGGAGCCTCACTCTGTCAGTCAGCCTAGCATTTTCAGCGACATGCGAGTCTGCTGTTGCCCTTAATTCAACCAACTCTGATGTCAACTCATCTTGTTTGACTAGAAGGGCTTCACGTTCCTCCTGACCACTCTGTTGAGTTCCAGGAGATAAAAAAATTATTATAAAAAGGGTGACAACACAAGATAAGTAGTTTTGAAAATGTGTAATAAAAAATGTGGATGCTTGCCTTGAGAAGTTCAACCAGTTTTTGTTCTCTTTCTCCCGGTCCATGTAAAGAGTCTCCTCCACCACCTGGACCACTTCCAGCTTCTTCTCTTAGTAATAACTCTTGAAGCGTGTCCACTTTAGTACGTGAATCTTCTAGTTTTTCAGTTTGCCTACACAAAGACTCGAGCAGAACACCTTTCTCTTCTGTTAGACGTTCATTTTCTGACTGCAACTCTGTAAGTTGAGTTTGTAAGTCAGCCAGCTCTTGGAGTGTAGCTTGAAGTTCCTCATTAGTGCTGGAAAAATAAATTAATCAAATAATTTTACATTTCTCATGTATATTTACAAAAAATAAAAATAAACATACATAAAACAAACCTGTAATGTGTTTCTTCCATTTGCATAATTCTATCTTGAAGACATGCTACTGAAACTTCACTTAAACTGCTGCAGGAATGCTTGTCCCAGTCTCTATCTCGATCAGGAGTGACACACGTTGGATCGCACAGGTCAGGTAGAACACCATTTGTACTTGTTGTTGCACACAGGTCATTAATCTGGAAAACATTTAAAAAATTCATTCAAAAAATTAATTGAGAGAAAAATGAGTTGTAGAAGTACATTTAAACATATTTGTAACTTTCAACCTTACCCCTCCATTGTTCAAAGGTATAGGTGACTTCTGTCTATTACTTGAATTGCTTGCATTAAGGAGGAGTTGCTCCTTCTCCATATCTGATAACCCACAATTGTGAGATGCCATATTTTCTACGCTTATATCCATTGCTGCACTGTTTTTTTCCTGCTGAGAGAAGAAAACCACAAAATTCAATCAAAACCAACTGCCAAACCGAATGAAAAGAAAAATACCCATACAACTAACACAAAAAGACTACAACTACTATTGATTGCAGAGACATTGCTGAAAATGCCTGAGAATAAATGAATCATTCACCCAAGGAAGCTACGAGAGAACCAAACGCAGCGTCTGGTGTGCATTAACGTGCACTTTGCTTTGCGGCACGGCGCACTGCACCCAACGAACCTAACCTCACTTGAGCTCCATAACATCACTGTACTGACCAGTGAACAGGCGCTGTTGGCCGCTCTCCCCGCGCCTGTGCGACGCAGCGGCCCTAACTAGGCCTACGCACACACTCCACAACCATTCAGAGCCCCTGTGACCCGACTAAACCTTTCTCACAAGGAGCACCCTTACGATCCGTTTACAAACAACTCTTGAATGACAACGCCAACGACTTACGCAAACGCAAGGCGCCGCGCGGCAACCCTACTGGTGCCTCCCCTCCAGGTTCGGGGCGAGCACGGGCGCGAGCAGGACGGGCCCCAGGGGCGCGGGCCGGGCCGGGCGGGACCGTGCGAGTACGCGCCGCGGAACGCCCTCGACGCAAAGCCCCCCAGGTACGCGTACAGGTTAGATGCGCGGGGCTGCGCTGCGCCCTGCCCTGCGCCTTCTCGGCCCCTGCTCCTGCTCCTGGTCCCGCGCCGCGCTGGGAGGGGAGGGGGGGGATGTGCACTCACCCGTAACCGAGCCACTTCTTGGCGGAGGGACTGCAGCTCCCCCTGGCTGCCGGACAGCTCCTCGACGCGGCGCTGCAGCAGAAGCTTGTCGCGGGTCACCCTCTCCAGCTCCCCCTGCAGGCCCTGCAGCGAGCCCTGCAGCGAGCCCTGCAGCGAGCCCTGCAGCGAGCCCTGCAGCGAGCCCTGCAGCGCCACCGGCGCCGGCTGCACCTCCAGGTGCTGGCTGCTCTTGTTGTTGTTCTTGCTGATGATGCTGTTGTTGTTGACGGGGGAGGCCGGCGCCTCGGGCGGGTTGCCGTTGCTGGGGGCCGTGGCGGCGCCGGTGGAGGCCGCGGCGTCGACGGCCACGGCGGGCGCGCGGCCCTTGCCGGCGCGCAGCTGCTTGGGCAGCTGCGGCAGCTGGAACTTGTGGTGCTTGCTGTCCAGGCTGGAGATGCTGGCGGCGCCCTTGAGCACGGCGGCGGCCTCGCCCGGCTGCTGCAGCGAGGGCTGACCCTTGGGGATCTCGGCGGAGCCGAAGGAGCGCACCAGGCCCTCCTGGGGCGCTAGCTGCGCGCGCGGCAGCGTGCTGACGCCGTTGGCGCCGGCGCCGGCGGCGCCCACATCCTGGCCCGGAGGCGCCGGCGCGGGCGCCGCGGCGGGGGCGGGCGCCACCCCGGCAGGCGTCGCGGCGCCGCGCTTGCCCGAGCGCGCCGCATTGCCGCCGCTCGGAGGCCCGTGGCCCCTACGGAACAGCGATTTTAGCTTCATCATAGTAGTTTGTCCAGAACGCTCGTCTCGGGATGGATGTGTTCCAGTCAGTCTCTTTTTATTGTTGTTGTTTTAGTTGGATGGAGTTAAACGCTCCCGCAGTCCCAGCGCGGGTTAATGGTTGAGGAGGCGGAGTTAGGGGCAGCGGTGCCGGCCGGCACCTCACACAACATGTCCGCAGGCGTTGCGTTCTTTAGCGCATCTGGAAATGAATAAAGCAGAATGCGGTTAGTTGATGACTTTGGGGTTAGTTTGAGTTAGCAGTGTGAGAGTTACTGGGTGCCGGTTAAAGAACAGGGCCGAGGATGGTCGGGGAAGTCCCGGCGGGAACGTTATATCATCAACGCATGGCCTTAATTTAATATAGCTTTTCTTGCCGTTAGGCAGGGAGGCTATTTAGAACAAGTAGTGAAATGAAATAAGTCAGTAACTGGACTTTGATTGAAAAGTTCCACCTGAGCTCGAGAGCAGGTGTTTTCAGAAGGCAACAGGTGGGAATAAGCAGGGGGGAGGGCGTACGGGGGAAGACCAGGTCGCGTTATGGGGCTTTGGTGGTGGTGATGGTGGTGGTGGTGGTGATGGTGGTAGCAGCAGAAGTTATGAGATGCTGCCGGACCAAAGTCCGCTGGCGTCGCCCAGCCCGGCTGTCGCCACGTGACTCATCATACGCCTCGACGCCGTTTTCGCAAAACTGTTGACTAAAAACAGCGACCGCTCACAGACATTCAAAACGACACTCCCTCTGTCTCTCTCTCGCTCACACACACACTGACGAACCGCACACAGGCAGCCGTACTGCGATCTGCGATCTGCAGCTCAGCGTAGAGTTGCCAAAAAAGTAGGCAGTAAGTAGTCAAAAAGTAGCCCAAACACATGGGAGTAAAGCGGGCTGCATCGGCGCCTGCATGCTAGGCAACATGCACGCACATCTGCTAGGGTGTTGCCTAGAAGGCAGGCGCAAACGCGGTGCCCACTTTACTCCACTGTGTGCTTAGGCTACTTATTGCCTACTTTTACGGCAACACACCGCGTCAGCATCCCTCTGCTTCCGCCCACAGGAGCTTCCCGGAGAGCTTAGCGATCGTACATGACAAACGGTGGCCTGAGGCGAGTCGAGGCGGTCATACGGTCCTCCCCTCACCTCCCCTCCCCTCCGGCTGGAGTAAAAGAGGATATAAAAGTCACCGCGCACACACGGCCGTGGTCGTACGTGACAGCGATAATCGATTTTACGCGCTTTCCCGCGACTTAGTGGACGCACGCATGTCTATGAGGAGGGGACCTCCGGTGATCCTCCGGACAAACACGGCCACCCGGAGCCGGGCGGGGCGGAGCGGAAGCCACCCGGAGCATCGGGCCAGCACCGCCCGGAAGAAAGGGGTAGGGGATCTGGACACGTGACGTACTCGGACGTTGAGAACCTTTTATTTATTTTTTATTTTTGCCGGCTGCTGTTGTTTTTATCAAAATGTCGGATCGTGACCGTGGGATACTTCCCACCGGGAGCCCACGGCGCGGCATCACGGGAGGCACTCCAGGACCTGGACCAGGACGGCCCCTGTCGCGTCGCAACCGCATCCCGAAGGCACAGACACTGCCTCTGCGCGGGGCGGGGCGGGGCGGGGGCGGGGCAGACAGCTGGCAGAGTCGACGGCGGCGTCGTTGTCTGGCGGAGCAGATGTCAGCTGTGGGGCGGAGCAGGCGGAGCGGGCGGGGCGGGGCGGGGCGGGGCGGCGCTGGGCCGCTTGATTAGCTCAGGCGTACGGGGGGCGTGCTCTCTCCGCTCGCGTCTCTAGCAGGAAGCGCCAGCCGGCTCGGTGCACCGGATGGGCGAATGGCTGTCCCGGCCTTTTGACCACTTTGTGACCGCTGGGCAAGACCGCCCCGCCCGCCACACCCCGCCCCACCCGCCCCGCCCGCCCCGCCCCCGCAACGCCGGCAGGCGCGGCGCCGCGCGTCCTGCCTGCACGTAGTGCACGCCACAGAGCGCAGGAAGCTCGCCATTTGGCCGGGATTCACAGCCTCATTCCGATGCGGCGTGGGTTCCAGGACGTCACGGCACGGCACGCGGTGTGACGGGTGTGACGGCCGCGGAGTCTGCTGGAGCAGCGCCGAGTGACGGCGCCACGTCTGACGTGACGGCGGTCGTGACGGGCCGTGGAGCACGACGGCGTGCGTGGTCAGGTCAGTTATCGGACCGGGCGAGACGGCGTGACGAGTGACGAGTCACAGGCACTTCGGCTCCAGCAGCTGCACACCGGCAGTGACTCAGCCCTGTCAGGTCCACCCCGCCCCGCCCCGCCCCGCCAGCGGCTGCTGAAGGTGACGGTCAGCAGGCGTCAGCGTGCGGTCAGCACGGCCGCCCCGCCCCGCCCCGCCCTTCTCCAGACTCCAGCTGCGCCCTTGCTCTTGCCCTCTCCCGGCGAGTACGTGTGGGCCTGGCCGGGCGTGGCGGGGCGTGGCGGGGCGTGGCGGAGCCGGGGCAGCTTTCCCTTTCCCCCGTCCTACTTGGAGCTGGATGCAGGGCGTGCTGCTGCTGGAGTCCATGATGGTCGTGCAGGCAGGCCCCCCGGGCTCCAGCCGCACCGCGCCGCTCTCCGGCCGGCCTTTTAGTAGGTCACGCAGCGGAGCCCGGCTGGACGGAAGGGAAAGGGAAGAGAAGGGAAGGGCAGGGAGCAGCAGGGCGAAGGGCGCTGCCCCGCGCAGGGAGCGGCGACGTACAGGCGCACAGGGGCCCAGTCACCGACCGGCACGGCACGGCACGGCACGGCACGGCACGGCACGGCACGGCACGGCACGGCACGGCACGGCACGGGGGCCTCCAGTGGGCCCCTTATCGCAGATAAGCACTTATCACTGGGCGGGGCGGGGCGAGGCCCGGCGGCGCTCGGCCGCGCCGACTTAATCCTTGCGGAGCTGTACAGTATCTTGTCTTGCGAGGCACAAACACGCACACACACACGCACGCACACAGAGGCTGCGAGATCCGTTATGGACGAGGCGGGGCGCCCTCGACACGGCGGGGCGGCGCGCGCCGGTGGGCACAAGTAGAGCAGAAGGCTGGCATTAGCGGGCCGGGCCGGGCCGGGCGGGCCGCGGCGTTTGAACAGCTGGGCTCAACGCTGCACCACACACACACACACCACCATGAGGGACGGGCAGGACAGGAGCAGGACGGGGACGCCAGGAACACTATTCGCACGCACGCACCAAAACTTGAACCAACGACACATGGGTGGTGTTCACGGCGTCCTCGCCGGCGCACTGGTAGACGTCATCCAGGACGAGGGTCGCGCGGCACCCTCCGCGGGGAGCGACCCCCCGTCTCACACACACACACACACGCACGCAGCACCGGTGTGCCTGCGCGACGCGGAGCCGCGGAGCTCTGGAGGTTACGTCGCGACGTAAGCTGTTCGGCAGCGGGCGGCTCTCCCTCGCGGTCCTCACGGCGGTACTACTACGCGGCCTCAGCGGAGCCTCTCCGCTCTCCTCAGCGCACAGCTGCCGACTCCCCGCACCCCGCACCTCCCCGCCCCGCCCCGCCCGCCGCGCACCGCGGTCCCCGTCGTCGCCCACCCCTCCCCCCTCTGGCCGCCCCGCCCGGGCGGCAGGCGGCGCGGCGGGCGAGCGGACGGCGAGCAGGTGGACGGGACGGCGCGGTGTCGGTGGGGCAGGCTGACGGGACGGGTCGGGACGGCGGGGGGCGCGGTGCGGCGCGGGGGAGGCTGGACGCGGACGGGGAGGAAAAGCAAGGTGAAGGGGTGCGGTGAGGGTGGCGGCCCGGACCCGCCCGCAGGACAGCCTGCAGGACCTGCCTGCAACTGCCTGCCGGCCCTGTTGCGCGCCCTGTTGCAAGGCCGACCCTGCAGGCAGCACAGCAGGCCTGCTGCCCACCTGCGGTCTCCAGTGCCCCGCGCCAGCCCCACCACCCGGCCCGGCGGACAGGCCAGCGCAACATTCGCGCGGAGAAACTCGTCGTAAAGACGGCGGTAGACGGCCCGGTTCAGGACTTGAACTTGAACTTGGGCTTCCAGTCGGCGCGGCAGGGCGGGGTGAGGCGGGGCGGGGTGAGGCCGGTCGCTTGAGCGCGCGCTGCTGGAGCCGCTACTGATATTGATAGCCACTCCTCCTGGATAATGACCTGACCTGGAGTCCTGGAGGACGCCCCACCTCGCTCCGATCCTCATCGGCCGCTACTTTTTCATCACTCACTCGCGTTCGCCAATAATCACGGTGATCGCCAGTCCCGCTCAAGAGCCCCATGATTCTGACCTGTCCCCCGTCCTGTTCGAGACCACCTGTAACGCTGCCAGAGCTGCCAGAGCTGCCAAAAAAGTAAGCAATATGTAGCACAAATACAGGGAGGAGTAAAGAGGGCTGGGCTGTATCTCCGCCTGCGTGCTAGGCAACACGCACTCACCGCTGCTGACGTGTTGCCTAGTAGACAGGCGCGGGTGCCGCCCGCCCGCATTACTCCACTGTCTTTGGGGTAACATTGCCTACTTTTCTGACAGCACTGCCTGCTGCCACGTTCCGTGTGCCCTGGGAGTTTGTGTTATCGTCTGGTAACGACGATGACGTCTGCAGAGCGCGCGCGTGTCGCCCGGCCCGGCCCGGCCTCCTGCGCACAGCGGTTAGTGACGGGCACAACACACCGGAGCGGAGGCATCTCTCCCGCCCGCCCCGCCCCGCCCCGCCCCGCCCCGCCCCGCCTCACCCCACCCCGCCACAAGCCAGCTGAACCGCAGCGCTAGCCCAAACGAGGTTCATGCTTCGTACTCCCTCTCTCCCTTCTCTCTCGGGACCAATCTCCCCGATGAACCTTGAGTCGGATATAGATGGATGTGTGGATGAGAGGAGAGACGTCCTGGATAGATGGACGTGTAGATGAAAGGATAGACGACGGTCAGGATAGATGGATGGCCGGCCGGACAGGCGCCGCGCCTCGGAGAGAAGTGCGGCTCATCAGTCTATGGCTCACCACACGGCCAGGCCAGCGTGTGCAGTAATTACTGAGAGGGGCGGGGCGGGGCGGGGCGGGGCGGGGCGGGGCGAGGGATCCTGCGTCACAGGTGCTGGACGCTGGTAAGGCCCCACCCCACCCCGCCCCGCCCCGCCCGCAGCTCCTCGCGGTGGAGGACGGCGAGAGCAGACCGGGAATGTGCGAATGCGCCCGAGGGACAGGCGAGGGCGACGTCGTGGCGCCACTGTACAGGACCGCAGGTCGCGGGGCGGGGCGGGGCGGGGCGGGGCGGGGCGGGGCGGGGCGGGGCGGGGCGGGGCGGGGCGGGGCGGGGCGGGGCGCTCTAGCGCTCTGATGATACGTCCTCCGGGAGGCCCGGGTCGCGTGCCTGCTCGCTACCCGGCTGGATCTGACCAGATCTGACTACACCGCGCGTCCAAAGTGGGTCACTCGGCCCGGCCCGGGCCGGCCCAGCCGCAAGTGTACCGCGAGCGGCGCGGCAGGGGGAGGAAAGGGGAAATAAAAATGGAAAAACGGCGGCGGCGACCGCGGCGGGAAGGGAGCGGTCAGACCAGAGACCGCACTCTACTCAGTCAGTGTGGCAGGCGTGGCAGGCAGGACCCCCGCAGCTCACTGACTATTCGATCAGCCTCCGCGCTACATCCACCGTGCGGACAGTGGCGCGGCGGGCCAGCCCGGGCGCCGGTATTCCCAGTTCCTCGCAAGGTCCGCGAGGCGGGGCGGGGCGGGGCGGGGCGTGGCGGGGCCGGCACCGCGGCCAGCCCGTGCCATGGGTGGGGGCGAGGAAATTATTCCCGCCTTATTGGTCGCCGTGGACGGCGGCACGGCGCGGCGTTTACACGCGGTGTACTGCAGTGTACGACCGTGTACAGTACCCGCCGCGGCCGCGCCGCCCGGAAATCATTATAACCGCGGCGACCGACGGCCGCCGCCAAGCTTTACCATAACGCTTCATTTTTCTGCTTTAAGGAACCTTAACTATTCCGTGTGGAATTCACTTGGTCTGTGCGTGAGTCGATCACGCCGCGGCGGCGGCTAGGAATGTCCTCTGGGTGTGGACATCGTTATCTCCCTACCGGCGCGGGCCGATGGATCACACACACACACATGGCGGCCCTTATACTGATAACACGGTAAAAAAAGGCGCCTTGCGGCGTTCTGTGTGCCCGCCCCCGCCCGGCCCGCCCCGTGTCGCCCGGCCCAGCACGTCAGGTAATCGCACACTGCGCCAATAAACTCATAAATTCAAGGAGGAAGATAAAATACACGTGGTGCAATGCGATAAGGCGAAACACCTACAAAGACCGCGTCATACGTTGGTGCGGTTTTGTGACTGTGTCCCCAGCTCACTTTGGTCCGCCGGAAGGTCGAGGAGGTGTCTCCCCCCCCACCCCGCCCCGCCCCGCCCCGCCCCGCCCCGCCCCGCCCCGCCCCGCCCCGCCCCGCCCCGCCCCGCCCCGCCCCGCCCCGCCCCGCCCCGCCAGGCTCGCCCGTTTTACTGCAAATACCGATAAAGCCCTTGGCAGCCGTGCGGCCCGGACCCGGCCCGGCGCCCCGGAGCAGGCGGCATGCACGGCGGCGCCCCGCCCGGCCCTGGCCTCAATCGCGGACCACACCACCACACCGACCACCGCCACCGCCACCTCCTCCACCGAGGCCCTCCGACTGCACCTGCATTGTCCCGTACCTGAGCACGCGGGGGGAGGCGGGGCGGGGGCGGGGGCACCTGGCCCGCACCTGCTGCAGCAGTTGTTGGAGACCAGCGCGCTCCTCTGCAGACTGATTCAGAAGGGCGCTCTGCTCGCTCTGTCTCTCTCGCACTCATGAGGCGCGCCGTGCAGGTGCGAGAGAGACAGAGCGAGGGGAGCGCTCTTCTGAATCAGTCTGCTGGTCAGCTCATAATCCCCAACTCGACAATGGCGAAATGGTTTGCCCGCGCTGTCTGTCTGCGAGACAAGACACAAGACGAGCGGTGCTGTGCCGTGCAGCAGGTTGTTTTTGTGCGGCCTCCTCTCAATGACACCTGTGTTTTTCTGTTTTCGGGGAGAAGAGCCAACTCGAGAGGGAGCAGGGGGAGGAGGAGGAGGGCGAGAAGGCATTGCCAAACCGCCAGGCTGAGAGGAGAGGGAGGGAGGGAGGGAGGGAGGGGGGGAGGGAGGGAGGGAGAGAGGGAGGGGGAGAAAGAAAGAGAGAGAGGTCCTCGCATCACTGCGGGAAATGCACGCATTTGTTACGACGGTTAGCGGTAGTATCTCTAGAGGGAAAATGCGCGAGGCATGAATGAGAGCGCGTCCTGTCCGGGGAGAAAAGCGCAGTGGAGGCGAGCTGAGCTGAGCTGAGCCGGCGACAGTGACGTTCAGAGAGGAGGAGGACGCGGAGGAGCCGGAGGACGGGAGAAGGTCAGCTGCTGCCCCTCCTCACCTCACACAGAGAGCGGTCCCGTCCCGGGGAGCGGCGGGGGAACATGTTCCTCGTGATTAAAAAAGTGACGTGCCGAGTGCAAGGCGAGGCGCTGCAACGCGCGCCCCGCTGCGTAACGTTAAACCACCAAAACTAACGCGACTGGGCTGGGCTGGGCTGGGCTGGGCTCGGGGGACTCGTTTGAGGATTAAGGACAGGTATGGGGCGTGCTGGCGCGCATGCGCAGCAGGAAGCTCTGCTCAACGCCGTCGTGTCGTCTGCTATGTACTCCGGATGGTCATCGGCCGGGCAGGGCAGGGCCGGGCAGGGCCTCATGGTGGCTCGCCTCCTCCACGCCGCGCACACCCACGCGAGCCCCCCGTCGAGGTGCGGCGGGGCGGGGCGGGGTGTGGCGGGGTGCGGCGGGGTGCGGCGGGGCCTGTTCACTCCCGCGGCCCGCGCGACGCGGCGACGCGACGGCGCGGCAGCACCTCACCTGAGTGGCCGCAGCGGGGCGGGGCGGGGCGGGGCGGGGCGGGGCGGGGCGGGGCGGGGCGGGGCCGGACGGGGCGGGGCGGGGCGAGGCGAGGCGCGGGCGGGCGAGCTTGCTCTTTGTTGTGATAATAAAACGTGCGGTGGATGGAGCGAGATGGGAAATGCGAAGGCTGCGCCACTAGAGAGGCTCTGCGAACGAGAGAGAGAGGAAGCTAGATAGAGAAAGAGAGAGAGTGAGAGGGAGAGATAAAACCTGTGTAACGGCCGTATCGGAAAGATTATCCCCCGGCTGGCCGGCGAGGGAGAGGCCGGCATGGCGGGGCGGGGCGGGGCGGGGCGGCACACTGCTCTCGTTACGCGTGTGTGGTGATGTTACCTGTCCACGACGAGCACCGGGCGCGACCAGTTGGCAGCCCCTGCTCCACCTCTTAAGAATGAAAAAACTAGAGAGGGAGGGAGAGAGAGAGAGGACACGCAGCCGATGGTATTTTTTTCTCAGGTCGGTTATAACCGCATAGCTGCGTCTGCGTCCCGTCACTGTCATCAGCAGCGCGAGCAGGCGAAGGACTCGCCGCCGGCGAGCAGAAGGACGCCAAGGGAGAGTGGAGGTCTCCCGCAGGACGCAGCAGGACGCAGCAGGACGCAGCAGGACGCAGCAGACGTAGCAGACGCAACAGACGCAACAGACGCAACAGACGCAGCAGACGCAGCAGGGCGCCGCAGGCGAGAGGACTCTAGCGGGATGAGAACTAACTGCAGTGCACAGAGGACTTCTACAGGAGCTGGACAGCAGGACTCCAGGACTACAGGACCGCAGGACTGCAGGACACCCCGCGACCGGAAATGCCTCTCACGACGTGGAGATGGGGCGGGATGCGATTGCTAATCCCCTACATGCCCGTCCTGTCCCGCGCCGCACACAGCAGTGAGACGAATACGCGAGGCGCAGCTCTGGTCCCCGCCCCGCCCCGCCCCACCCCGCTCCGCCCCGGCCCGTTCCGCCCCGCCCCGCCCCGCCCCGCTGCCCGCCCCGCCCTGCCCCGCCCTGCCCGCCCCGCCCTGCGCCCGCCCCGCCCCGCCTCGCCTCTTGCCGCACACCGCGCCCGCGCCCCCGGCCGAGTCAAACCGTTGGCGTCTATCATAGGTCAGTGATCAAACACATCTGCCGTGGCGGGGCGGGGTGGCTTCCCCCTCCCCCTCCACTCCCCCCCTCCCGGACGCGTGTCCCCGCGCACGCACAACGCGCGCGAGGGTTAGGGTCACCCCACGCGGCTGGGGTCGAACCTAGCCCAATCCACTGTTATTTTTGAATGATAAAAAAACTGATAATACAGGCATATGATGCAAGCGTGCGTACGGTTGCGGCGGCAGCGGCGGCCATACGTGCGGGAGAAATCAAGAAAGTACCAAGCGCCAAAAGAGCGCGACTAGAGTACTGTAGTCTCGGTCACAACTAAAACACGCGTCAAATGCAGCTAAAATTTCAATACGCGAACTTCGCTGCATGAAGTATGACCAAATTCCATAATAAACAAAAATGATGCATAGTGTTTTTTAGTCTATGTGTTCTCCGGTTATTGTTGACAGTGTGATAGCATGGTGCACGGCAGCACCCTAGTGTCGGAGCTAACATAATTTACCCCAGCCCCACGCACCCCCCGACACACACGGGACCCGGCCGGGCCGGGCCGGCGCGGCGCGGGCCCGAGGGAATAGCGTGTCATCATTTTTTCACTGTGTAAAAGCCAGAAGCAGCTCGGCTACCCCGCGCAGGAGAGGGGGAGGGCGAGGGAGATACTGCCTATTTTGCAGGGCGATGAGATCGCACCCCCGCGAAGATGACTTTACCCCGGTCATCTTCCCTCGAGAAGGGACAACCTTGCGACGATTTTACCCCCCTTCGAAGAGACAGGACGGGGTAAGATCATCGTGCGATGATAAAACCGGGGGTAAAATCACCCCGTAGAACGCCCAGCCTCACCCCACCCCACCCCGCCCCGCCTCGCCCCAGCCCTGGGGTCCCCAGCCGCGGACAGACTACTGCTTGCTGCGGGATTCCGCGGTTTAAATGTCGCATACCTAATTACGTTGCGTGGCGGCGGTGCGGCGCCAGGGGGCGCTGCCGTCGCGGGAAACAAAAGCGCATCGGAAAGGTGAGAGGTCGCGCGCCCCGCCCCGCCCCGCCCCGCCCCGCCCCGCCCCGCCCCGCCCCGACAGAGGGAAGACGGGATAATGGAATCAGAGAAAGGAAACCGAAGCGTCTGCGCCCGCGCGCCGTCATTTGTCGAGGAAATGGAAAGAATAGAAAACGGTTTCGTTTCTTCTTGTCCCCCGCCGCGCCGCGCCGCACCGCGCCGTTCTATTCCCGCTTTCTTCACAGTGTAGTAATGAGAGTTCCTTTGACTCGGCCAGGAGGGGTCGGGACGCAAATCGGTTTCTCTCTAAAGTCCTTTCTCAGGTCCTTGTGGCCCGGCCCCGCGCCGACCAAAAACTAGCTGTCTACGTACGTAGGACCTGACCTGACCGCCGCTGCGGCTTCACAAACCTCTGGGGAATCACTTTAGGGAGGGAAAGGCGCCCCCGAGCCTCTCTCTCTCCTCCCGCGCGGGACGAGCGTGCGCGCGGCACACTGGAAAAAAAAATAATCAAACGCTTCTGAGTAAATAAATATGCACTCCTCCATGCTACTCCGCGGCAGGGCGGCAGGGCCGGATCTCGCGGGTATGCATTGACAAAACCTTAAGCCTGCTGCAGGCCGGTGCTCACCGGAGCGGACCGTTAGCACAGCACGGCAGAGTTAATGAAGGGAATAAATCGTCCGCTAGAGCGTCTAGCGGAGGGGGGGGGGGGGGCGGGAAGGGGGGTGGTGATCTTGGTCGAATCGCATGTCGGTGGGCAATAGAGAGACGGGGGGGGACCTGCGCGCCGCGCCGCGCCGCGCTGCGGGCTCCGCGGGGCGTTACTGTACACCGCCTTCCTGCAGCGGCAGGGCAGCAGCGGACGCTTTTAATTGGACAAGGAATTACTACTTCTTTGGGCCGAGCCGGAGCCGAGTCGACGTGATGCTATACGAGAGCCGAGCCGAGCTGGAGCTGCTGGATGGATGGATGTGGATGATACGATTAAGTTATTGCCGAGACCCGCACAGGGTCCGGCCGGCGCCACCGCACCGCACCGAGGCGATGAAACCCGTGCTCTTTAAAGCGCTGTGGGTATTTTAAACCCACATCGGCATAAATTTACACCCTAACTGTATTTGTATGTTTTTGTGCAAACGTTCGTGCAAAGTTAAACCTACATATCTTTTCACACAAATTAATACGAAAAACTGCATGAATTTGTACAAATGAATGTACAAAATCGTTCAAATCGCCGCACAAATTTGTGTGAAAAATTTGATTGTTTAACTTTGTACAAATAAAAGATACAAATCCAGTTAGTGTGTATCATCGGCAGACTGTGTGTTTGCGCGTGCGTGCGTGCGTGCGTGCGCGCGCGCGTGTGTGTGTGTGTGTGAAATCGCGTCGGGCACAATAGGTAAAGGATTGCTCCTTTGCATCACCCACGCCTCTTTACACGCAGGCGAACAGGACAGGATGACAGCCCCCGAGGCGCGCGCTTCGCGGCATGGCTGGGTAGTATGATGAGAGGGAGAGAGGGAGGGGGCGAGAGAGGGAGCGAGAGAGGGAGCGAGAGAGGGAGCGAGAGAGAGAGAGAGAGAGAGAGAGAGAGAGAGAGAGAGAGAGAGAGAGAGAGAGAGAGAGAGAGAGAGAGAGAGAGAGAGAGAGAGAGAGAGAGAGAGAGAGAGAGAGAGAGAGAGAGAGAGAGAGAGAGAGAGAGAGAGAGAGAGAGAGAGAGAGCAAAGCTGAGCCGGACTCTCTCAAGTGTGTAACAGTCAGTCTGACAGCTCAGCTCAGCCCGTCTGCCTCGGCTGACAGAGACAGCTAGCGCCGTGTGTAACACGCGGCACGTGTAAGACTCCTCCAGGTCATTATGCGCACGTGGACAGGCAGGCAGCACGTGGGCAGCGAGAGCGACAGGACACGTGTGCAAGTCAGGCCCGTCCTGCGCTGTCCAGCCCCGCGGCCCCCGCCCCCCGTCACGGGAAACTACTCTCCACAGCGGGATAAACGCGACGCGACGGCGAGTGGTGTTGGAGGTAAAGACCCCTAGAGAGCAAGTATGCACGGGAAAGTACACCAGCCCCGGAGACCAAGTACCCCCGGGGAAGTACACCAGCCACGGAGAAGTACCCCCGGGGGTACACCAGCCACGGACACAAATACCCCCGGGGAAGTACACCAGCCACGGAATCCAAGTACACTCGGGGGTCTACCAGCCACTGAGACCAAGTACCCCCGGTGAAGTACACCTGCCCCGGAGACCAAGTACCCCGGGTATACCAGCCCCTGGGAACAGGTACACCCGGGGAAGTACACCAGCCCCGTCCGGGGTACGCCAGCCCTCGCGGTGACCGAGTACCACCCAGGTACGCTGACCCTGGGGACGATGTGCACGATCAGATCAGGGTCCGACGCCGAGGCGGGGTGGCCCGAGACTGACTCGGATATGACGGCCGCCCCGCCCCGCCCCGCCCCGCAACGCCCGCCCCGCCGCGGTAGAAAGTGCGTTGCCAGCGGAGCGGCCGCTGCCAACTCTGTACAAAACACCGACTGACCTCAGCTGTCTATCCGCGAGGAGCGGGACGGGGCAAGGCGGGGCGGGGCGGGGCGGGGCGCAGCGCGGCGCGGCATTGAGCGATGAATGACCACTGTCGGGGCGGGGCGGGGCGGGGCGGGGCGGCGGCCGTCAACACGCGGTGGTAATAGTAGTGGTGAGTATTGGTGAGGTTGCACCAGTCGATTAGGTTGGCACTACCGGACTAGTCGCACTGCACTTGTCAGCAATCTGCTCCCGTATCTCCGGGAGAGTGAGACCAGACGCGACGCCCTCCAGAGGACAGACTGCCGACGCCGACGTACATTTACGCAATTACACACGGAGTCCCTACAAGGACGCGGGCGGGGCGGGGCGGGGCGGGGCGGGGCGAGGCGGGGCGGGGCGGGGCGGGGCGGGGCGGGGCGGACACACCGCTCTGTCACGAGGAGTACGACGCGTGCGTTTTATTTTGGTCATGTTCCGCGACCCGCTGGCCCAAATGGCGCCCGGAGCGTCTGCCAAATACACGCGCAGTGCTGCGCCTGGCCCGGCCTGCTGGCCTGGCAGAGGGACTCGACGGCGACGCCGGCGCTGCAGAGCGTCGCGCGGACAGGACAGGGTGGGCGCCTGGGGAGGGGTGCAGGCCAAGGGCGCACAGTTTCGACTCAAAACTGTTTTAATATACTTTGGCGTTTTGAAGCCTGGGGGAGAAAAACATATCGAAAGCTGGCCGAAAGCACATGTTTTAACCTTTTCGGAACTAAATGGCAGAGGGGAGAAATTCACACATTATTTCCCGCCATAAAACTGCTCTAAAGCGCCGTGTTTTGTACAGAGAAACGCCGGTTGTGGCGACGCCCTCGCGCACCGCTCGGGTGCGATGGGCCGGTCACGTGATAGTGTGTGTGTGTATGTGTGTGTGTGTGGTCACATGCTCATGATGCTGATCGGATGGTGGGTATCCGCGCGACGTCCCCGTCCCGCCCCGCCCCGCCCCATGCCGCCGCGCCCCGCCGCGCCCCGCGCAACCGCATGGTAACGGGACAAAAGGCCGTAACTCTGGTCTTTACGACAGGGCTTACGCCGCACGCCCGGCCCGGCCTGGGCATGTCGACACACCAGACACCCATCATGCTCTTCTTTTCATTATTATCATTTATTGTACTATATTTCACCTAACACTTTTCGCCCACCGCAGTGAAATGAAAGCGCCATTTGCCCGGCCGCGCGCGAGTGCACGCACTTCCCGTTTCCGGTTTCGTTTGAATTTTCGCGCGCGCGCTCCTGCGGCGAAAGGAGAGAGAGAAGAGTCACACGCCGCTGTAGGGCGCGGGATAAGGCCGCGTTACCTCAGGGCTCGCCGCGCTCATGACCGGGTCTACGGCCCCCGGCGGTGTGGGCGGGGCGGGGCGGGGCGGGGCGGGGTACGGCGGGCGGGCGTTCGCTTTCTCGTTTCGCGGGGCTATGGCGCGGCTCGGTTTGGTTTGCAGCGGGTTCGCATGCAGCACGAAGTGCACTTCACTCGTTCCGCCCCGCCCCGCCCCGCCCCGCCTCGCCCCGCCCTGCCCCGCCACTCACCCCGCGTGTCTCTCCAAAACAAACGACTTGGCAGGGAATATAGTCCACTGTCGTCGCCGCCCCGCCCCGCCCCGCCCCGCCCGCACTCGTATACACATCGGCCCAAACGTATGGCGCCAGAGCCACACGCGTCCCGCTGCAATCTCAAACGGACGCTTCAAAGAGAAGCCTCAGGGGGAGGGGGAAGGGGAGGGGGAGGAAAAAGAGAGGGTCCGGAGATAAATCAGCATCAATTTATCGGTAAGTGCGCGCACATGCGTGAGCCGTTCCACGAAGGAGGAGAGGTATCGAAGGGGAGGGGGGAGGGGAGCATGACGGAGAGCAGCAGCCCCCTCCCCCTCCCTCTCCCCCCGAGGCGAGCGACCCCTTCGCGTCGGTAGGCGGGAAATGGTAAAAGTTTAAAAGCAGCGCGTCCTATCGGACATTCTTTGTGAGGAACGTTCCCAGCCTGTTCACAGCCACTGCTCAGTCTCAGCCGTGCTGGTAGGCAACCCGCCCACACCCCTGCTTCGCGGGATTGCATAGTCGAAGACTGCTGCAGACTCGCGGGGGAAAAATAGGAGAGGCGGATTATTTTGAGCGGCGTTTGGGTTCTGCGTTGGTCCTCTTGTCTACGCACTTGTCTGTCCCCTCACATAGTCGATGCAGCCGCGGCGGCGTCGCGAGCTTCCGGTAGCGGGTGGGGCGCGGCGGGCGGGGCGCGGCGGGGCGGGGCGGGGCGGGGCGGGGCGGGGCGCGGCGGGGCGGGGCAGAGCCGGACGAGACAGAAGTGCAACATCGGGCGCGGCGGGCCGGGAGGGACAACGGGGCTGGTAGGAGGAGGGGGGTGAAGGGGTGAAGGGAGCAAATGTTTTAATGCTCGAGGAAGTCGGAGCTGCATAGCATTCCCAGGGGGAGGAGGGGCAGGGGGTTCCCGGCCCCCACAAAACACATCCGTCAGTTTATAATATTATAACGGGAGCGTTGCCGGGCGGGGCGGGCGGGGCAGGGCGGGGCGGGGCGGGGGGGCGGGGCGGGGCGGGGCGGGGCGCGGGCCACCGCACGCGAGCTGCTCCGCTGAGCCGCCAGCGCGGAGGCGGCCCGGTCCAGGCCCAGGGCGCGGGCCGGCCGGCAGGGGCTCATCTGCGCAACGGGGCTTTATTACACGTATGGATTGCTTATTGATTTTCCGTTTTAGCAAAATAATAAACAGTGTGTTATTTGTTGGCCCACGCACGCCTGTGCGTGCGTGTGTGTGTATTTCGTGCACGAGTGGTGGGGCTGGGCAGACAGCCTTGGACCGCTAAACTTGGGCATATCGGAGACCCTGGCGCCGGGCGGGGCGCGGCGGGGCGCGCCGGCAGTGACCGCTGGGACAGCGCCAGAGTGCCCGGCCCGGCCCGGCCCGGCAGTGCGCGGTCAGGCTGGCCAGGACAGGATGCACGTAGACGGGGACTACCAGCTGCATTTTTCTTTTCGTCGAAAACATTTCGTGCCCCGAGTAGATGTTTTTTATTGTCATCCCTGCAGCCCTCAAGCCCGTTCCTGCATGCAGCAGGACCCGCAGGAGGCCCGCAGGACCGCAGGCCTGCTGCTGCAGCGTGCACAGTTGCATTCACTTAGCTCCGGCTGTCCATCCCGCTCCGCCCCGCCGCCCAGCATAGATTTATTCGACTTGCTACCGCTAAGACCTGCTGGCGCGGGAGCTGCACACACACACACAGAGCTTGGGCCTAGAGCGTAGCGTCGGCCCAGCAGGAGTCGATAAATTTTAGCCGTGCAGTGTAGGCGGAGGCGGAGGGGGAGAGCACCCCCACCCCCTTGAAGACTTCCTCTTTAGTGAAGCCTCACGACTTGATTCGACTCACAAACACATTTGAATGCAGTAGCGCATTGCCCCCTCCCCCTCTCCCTCCTCTGGTCTCAGTCTCCGTATTACGCCCACACATTGCACACACCCACACCAATATATTCTCGCCTCGCAGCAGAAACAAAATCGCGGCTCTCGCCGTGACCAATCGCGACATGGAGTAATGACAACACAGCCCAGCGCCATGTACGTCGCGCTCATGTGTATGAGGCTAATTAGTCCAACAATTTCGCTCGTTCAATGAGGCGGAATTGCACTCTGTGTTTACGCACCTTCACCGCGCGCGTTTGTGTGTGAGTGTGAGTGAGTGTGTTTGCCGCTAGAGAGGAGAGAGGGAGGCGGAGAGGGGAGAGGAGTAGTGGAGGGACGCGGAGAGAAACAAAGACAACGGTTTCATTTCTCTCTCCGTCTAAGGGAATGCACCAGCCACGCCACGCCACGCCACGCTATGCATCCATACGACCATTACAGCAACATGCAAACCAGTGTCACTGCTGGCCGTGGCGGGGCGGGGCGGGGTGGGGCGGGGCGGGGCGGGGCGGGGCGAGCGAGGCCCACTATAGCGCTGCGGACAATGTCTCCGCCGATGACCACGCGGTTCAGACCACGCTGTGACGCAAGTCATGGTCACCGTACACACCTACCAGCCCGTGGTGCAATAACCTAAGGGAACACGATTGTGTTCACAACGGCTCATTAACAATAAACACAAAATTGGAAATTTGGAATTTCGACTTTGCGTACAACAGAGTACCCGGGGCCGGGCTGTGGCTCGTTGAGCGTTTCGTTGGTACGGCGTATGGCGGCGGCGACCCGTGTTTGAGCCAAGTGCGGCGTGTTGAGGCGGCGGCGCCGTGGCGTCTTGCGTTTCCCTGAAATCCGATTCGGACCGGACAGCCACTGCCAGTGACCCCGGCCCGGCCCGGCCCGGCCAGGCAGTAGCGGCGGTAGCCTTTTCCTCTCCCCACGCCACGCCACGCCACGCCACGCCACGCCACGCCACGCCACGCCACGCCACGCCACGCCACGCCACGCCAACCCCACGCCACGCGGGCCGCGGGCGGGGCGGGAGACATCCTCGCCAAGGAGATCTCAATTGCGTCTGTCGGCTTTCGACCGTCCCCGCCGCAGTAAAGAGCAGAGCCGATGGCTGTCCGCCGCGGGTGAAGGGCGGCAGGGCGGGGCGGGGCGGGGCGGGGCGCGGGGCGGGGCGGGGCGCGGGGCGGGGCGGGGCGGGGTGGGGCGGAGCGGGGCGAGGGCAGAGAGGTGGTGATGCAGAGAGGCACCAAACCGAGCGCCAAAATATTGTGATGATTAAACCTCGATGATGAATGATGGCCGGAGGGCCGCGGGCTTGTTTACGGCCAGGAGAGTTAGAAAGCAGAGCGGGCTTCGAGATCTCGAGGCGAGGGGAGGGGAGTGGAGGCGAGGGGCGGTCCCCTTCTCTCTCGCTGCACTCTGCACGCAGCATCGCTTTTACTCTGGAGGATTTACCCGCCGGGCCCTCGTGCTGGACCGCTGGACCGTCCCGACCCGACCCGACCCGTCACCAGAAGCCGAGCAAAAACAGCGTGTCACCGGCGCCGCGGGGCAGGCTGCTTGTCAGTTTGCTTGTCGGTCTGTTTGTCCGTCTGTTTGTCTGCCGGCTGTCACTGCCAGGGCCGGGACGCCCGCTCTCCTCGGTGCGTCAGATCAGATCGTCGCTGCGACGCGCCGGGCCCGCCGAACACGGCTGTTCAGCGGGGTTGCCTACCCTCGCTCCCGCGGGCGGCAGGCTTGACAGGTTCGTTTGTTAGTCTGTCTGTCCGTATGCGAGTCTGTCGACCTGAGTGCGCGCGCTACGCTAGGCCCGCCCTGGCGGCTAAGCTAAGCATTCCGTCCGACCGATAAAGCCCGTGAGGCCACGAGGACGTGATAAGCCTAATGACGAGTGCGAGCGTAAGCCGGTCAAGCTGATAGACTGGATGAGGTGACTCACGTGCAGGGAGCGGCGGTGTCGGCGGCGCCGGCCGGGCGTCGCCGCACTGGCGTCGGCGTCCCTCGCGGCGTCCCGGCCGGGGTTGGCGTCGCCGATGACGGCCTTTGGGGCTGCTGGTCGCGCGCCGCGCTGTCGGAGGACACGGAGGAGCCCAGGCTGGACGGTCCCGACGCCGCGGAGGCCTCGGCAGCGGCCAGGGCCGCCCTGGGCGTCGAGAAGGAGAAGCCGCGCACGCCAGGGTCCCGCCGGCAGCCCGGCGACCTGCAGCCCAGCGGGGAGCCCGGCGGCGGCGGCGTCCTGGAGGGGATGCTGAGCTTGAGGCCGGCCAGCGGGCCGCCGCGCCACGCCAGGGACGGCCCGGGCGACTTGCTGCGGGCCACGGACAGCCTGCGGGGCGGCGCCGGCGAGTTGGGGGCGCTCTGCGAGCTGCGCGCGCCCGCCGAGGCGCCCGCCCTGGAGGTGGACCTGGAGGCCTGCACCACGTCCGGCAGCGGCTCCACGCCCGCCCGCTCCCCGTCGGCCTCGTCCACACTGACGACGCCGGCCTCCGGGGCGCCGCTCCTCACCGGCAACCTGTTCGGCGCGCAGGCCTCTGACGCCGGCGTCCTCCCGCTCGCCCTCTGCCTCTCGGCCTTGTCCAGCTGCGTCGTGGCGCCCGCGCATCCGTCCGGCTGCGCCGACGCCGCCGAGCTGGGCGTCGAGGAGGGCGGCTGTCGCTGTGGCTGCTGCGCCGGGGGCCGCGGCGCCGCCTTGGCCTTCACGTCGACGCCGCGGCCCGGGCGCGAGGGCCGCGCCGTGCGCGCCGCCCGCGGAGACCCGGGGTTCGACGTGGAGAGTTTAGACGTCCTGCCATTGGAGATCCTATTCGGGCAGAGGAAATAAAAAAGCGCCGATTGAAAAAGTTGTAAAACTTGTAAAGGGTCGGGACGGCGCCCGGCCGGCACGCGGAAGGGTAGAGGTGCGAAGAGACGACGCAGATGGACGGCGCGCGTTCCCACGGTCGGGTCGCCCGACGCGTCGCCGCGGGTTCGAATCCCAACGGAGTGCCTTACCGAACACTGCAGAATTTCGCGTTTCCGGCGGCAGCGGAGAGAAAAAAGTGGCCGGCTTTGGACTTTCTCCGCGGGGTGGGCTCTGCTCAGCTCTGTGCCTGGTTCTTACCTTGGCTCGGAGCCGCTCGCTGTCTCGGAGGAGGCCTGACTGTCTGCTTGTGGTTCGTCTCCCGCCGGGGCCGGGGCCGGAACCGGAGCCGGGGGCGGCGCGGGGGCGGCAGCTGCGGGGGCATTCCTGCTGTCGCTTTCTCCCTGCCTGGCGCGGCTCCTGCCGGGGGCGGCGCTGGAGGCGGCCCCCCGCCCCCGGCTGACGGACGGCGACGGCACTGGTCGCGTGTCCCTAAAGATGGCGATGCTGCCCGCGGACTGCAGGCGGGGCACGCGAGGTGCCGCAGGGGCGGGGGCGGGGGCGAGGGCGGCCGCGGGGGGCGGCAGCGCCGGGGGCGGGGGCGGCTCGACGGGCCGCAGCAGGGGCGCGGGGGCGGCGAAGGACGTGGTGAAGTGGAAGCTGATGTGGCTCCTCGTGGAGATGGACATGCTGCTGTGACTCACGTGGTGCACCTCGCCGCGCACCTGGTGCACCTGATGCACCTGGTGATGCTGGTGGTGGTGGTGGTGCATCCTGCTGCCGTCCAGCGAGCCCGTGTCCCTGCACTGTGGTCATGCGCTGCAGCCGTGAGGGTTGCCCCCTGCAACAAACACACACGAAAAGTTCAAACGGACTGTTTCACGGCACTCAGGGTGGCGTTTTTACCCCGTATGATCGAGCACAAGAGCGTGGCCACACTGTGGTCACGTGGCGGACCCTCTAGACCGCCTGGCACGGTGAGTCGGCAGAAGCATTGAGGGCCGGAGCTAAATGCGTGCGTTTGTTCGATCAGGCAGGACCCCAGGCTCCGCCCCTGCCCCGCCCTGCCCCCGCCCTGCCCTGCCCTGCCCAGCCCTGCCCAGCCCTGCCCCGCCCTGCCCCGCCCTGCCCAGCACTCATTACCTTCGCTTTTTCCGTGCCCTTAGGCCTCGGCGAGGCGTCCTGTACCGAGAAACGTGGTCCAGCGAGTACAAGAAATAAATATATAACGAAACGCCACGGACATAGCTTGTCAATCATGATGACTTATTTGTAAGACCGCAGGGACAAGGGAACGGGAGTGACGCAGCCCCCCCTCCCTTCCCCACAGAGTCCAGAATCCAAACCCGTGGGTGACCGGTGCAGGGTCGGTGCAAAGCGAGATTGCATGTCGAGGCAGGTTTCTTTTTTCGTGGTTGGAGATCGTGCTGGTTCATTTTTCGTGTGGGTACTGTTTGTTTATTGGTCTTGGATTTGCAGACATTCCCCGCGCCGCCTGGCCCGGCGCGGCCCCGCCCCGCCCGGCCCTGCCCGACCGCCGGGGAAAGCGAAGGTTCCTCTATCTCTATTTATGTCAGGACAGCCATACGGCGGCGGGCCTGGGCTACACCGCGGCCGCGCCCCGCCCCGCCCCGCCCCGCCCCGCCCGGCCATGCGCCATCACGGTGACGTAAACCTTTCAAGAGGGGCGTTAGCTCGATGCAGCGGGCGCGACCAGGCCAGGCGCGGCGGCGCGACGGGAGTGTGACTGTCACTGACGCGACGGGACGGGACGGGAGTGTGACTGTGTCACTGAAGCGACGGGACGGTGTACATGGCCGGTCGTATCGTGGCACCCGCCACTACTGCACGGAGGGCCCAGCGGCCCAGGGCGCTGCTACACCTGCCCGCCCCCGCCCGGCGCCTGGCCGCGAGGCAGCGTCTGCGCACCCGTGCCACCGCGTGGCCTAGTAGGCAGGCTCCAGCGGAGTCCGTTTCCCTCCACCACAAGTTCTACCGACTTTTGTGACCCGCACTTTGCAGCTTTTTACACTGTTATAAAATACTACAATTTAACAACAGTGTGGAACTGTTATTTCAAAACACAATAGAAAACTGTTAAAATTTATTGTACATTGTAGGGTACATCGAGCTGAATGTACAATGTTTCACTGTTATTTTCAAGTACAATAACGGTTTGTACGGTACATATTGACGGTATTTCTTACAGTGTAGACAGTCCCCAGTAGGACTGGCTTAACCAGTGACCAAGGGGCCCGGTGCATGCTCACGGGCACGGGCCAATTGGCTGCTTCTACTGCATCAAATGGTCCTCAATTTTGAGCCTTTCGTGACTTTCTGTGTCAATTCGAATGTTATCTTGACATAAAAGCGACTTTCCTTGGGTAAAGAATCCACGTCTGTGCGGAGATTGGTCATTCCCCGCTGACGGGCATGACGGGTGTCAGGAGCTACAGAACAGATGAACATCGCCGGGAGGCAGTGCCCCCTAGCGGACATGGATGGATACATCACCTACGTCCCGCCACGCGCTGATGCACAACAGGCGGCAACAAATGAGCTCCTAATCGGTTATAGTTTTGGATGTAAACCACCGCAATCCAACTTCACGGCGTCGTTTCGAAGAATTATAATTGACTTAGTTAGCTTTTTTATATCTTGGTCGAAAGTTATTGTTTTTTTGGACACAAATGTTTGGATTGTTAAAGAGAGGTATGACCTCGCTAGTCTTTGGCGCAGCAGCAACAGCGGTTTCAATCTGAAGAGCACGAGTACTTCCGGTGTTACTGTCGTTGGTGATTTTGGAGGCTGCGAAGCGAAGCGAGTTTGCTTTTTCTCTTGAAGGTTGTGCGGGTTTTACTGGAGGATCTTCTCAGTCTACAAAGGAATATTCATATCTTGGATATCATGGGTGACTTAGGCCCTATGAATGCTGTGCAAACATTCGCAATTGTCGAAAAACTACAAACCAAGTTGGCATGTAAGTGGAATGAGACCTGGCCGGTTAAAGGTGCCCGTACACTCGACGCGTCCGCGATTGTCCGCGTCCGCTTCTGTCCGCAATTGTCCGCTTCACCCCGCTTTACTGATTTCGGCGAAGAATTTGAAGATACATTTGCATAGAAAAGGGGAAAAAATCATAATTTTACCGAGGGGGATGAGAGATTTAACTTACAGATTAATGGTCCTCACTCTTTCCCCTTCGTAAAAATATGGTTTTGTCCCCCTTTTCCATGCAAATGTATCTTTCATTTCTTTGCCGAAAGCGGTAAAGCGATGTGAAGTGGACAATTGCGGACATAAGCGGACCCGTTACTTTTGTTTGTGTACTGATTTTATTTTAATTTTTATTTTTAAACATCCCTTTTAGTGCTCGAACGGCAGAGAACTGAAGAAATGGCTGGTTATGAAAACGAGCAGAAGAAAATATCTATGGAAAAGGTTGAGATAGAACTTCTGGACCGAGAGCTTGACTTGCTTGCGAAAGACATCAAAAGGTACAATTCAGATCATACTACCATTATTTCACTTAACATTACCAGAAAGTGCATGGATTAAACATTACATCTGCTGGGTAACTTCCTTCTTGTAGTGTGGAGGAACGAATTGCCTTCAACAAGGAATCAGGAATTCCACAACTTCATAATGATTTAAAAGCGAAAGAAGAGTATTTGGCCGCTAAAAAAGACGAATTTAGAAAGGCACTGGAACATCATGAGGGTATTTGGCAAAAATATGAGGTAATTTTGAGGAGTTTTAGAACCTAAATTGTCAAGTGGCACTTAAACTTTTGATAAGGGACACATACTAAAATATCTTTCTAGGCTGTTTATAACACGTACCCAAGAGTAGCAGAAAGAAATGAAATGGCAAAGAAAGCAGTTTTGTTAAGATCTACATTAATGAAGAAAAAACAAGAGATTGCTGAGAAAGAAAAGGAAGTCATAATTGTCAAAGAAAACAAAGGTATGCCAAATTTTAGTCAGCTTCTTTAGAAGCAATCTTATGATAATAATTGTTGGTGTACGTTCAGCTAGAAGATTGGCGGGGCTGAAAGAGGACTTTCATGAGTGGCATACAATTGAACAAAATGAGAAGACTGCAAATGCTGCATTACTACAGCAGATCAGGTATATATTCTGTACAAATATGCCTACATTAAGATTACAACTCTACCTGGTTTTATTTAGTAAAAATATTTTATATTTCAAGGGAAACTGAGAAAAGAATTGCAGAGAAGGAAGCCGAGAAATGCAGTCAAACTAATGTAATTATTTAAGTTTAGAAATCATTCAAAACTGCTGTTGATTGCTTAGACATTTTGAGTGTCAATTTAGCATACATCTATCTTGTCATTTCAGATTCCACTTGATTCGCCCAAAAATGTTCCATTCAAAATTCCTACTATGGATTTTCTGGATGTACTTAAAAATGTTGCCCCCTTAAAAATGTTGGAAGCAGGGCAGAATACAAACCTAGGTCATGGCTCACAATCTAAAATGTCACCGGCCACTCATCCTCCAGTAACGCTTACTTGTAGTAGTGATGTGACCAATAAGTGTCAGGCAAGAAATGTGTCACATGTCGGTCTGTCAAATCAAGACCGAAATTTACTTGTTAATGAAGCAGAATCAGGTTTGTATCGCTGAGCAATCTTTTAAAGTGGTATCATACATACTTTGAATTGAAATTTTGCTTCAGGTGGTGTTAAGGAACTGGATGTTTCTACTTCAACAGCTATTCCCTTCTCCTGTTCGGAGACTTTAGTCCAACTGGTTCAAGCAGCACCCTCTGCTGTTCCTCATTCAGTGTCCCCAGTAGGCTGCAAAAAGGTTTGCTTATTTTAGTAGGACTGAAACTTTTGTTGGGAAATTTACCATACTGGTTTTATGTTGTTCTTTATGTGTGCAGAAAGTAATAACACTTAGTACTGATAATATTGCGGCCAAGATAAAGGAATCTATTCTACATGATGAGAAAAGTGGAAACACTCCTGCAGCTCAAAAATCTGTAAGCATGTGGATAATATAGGCAAGAGTTCATTACCTCATAAACGGTTTCTAAGTTTGTATCTTTTTCCCTTTCGCAGATTTCATCTACTTTTGATCAAGATTCCAGATTGACTGAGGAACGCACTGAAAGTCAAAGTGTGGTTGAGTCCAATAACACAGATATACAAGAAGATCTATCTTTACTTCCTGTGGAGACGGCAATGAACAACGTAACTATACTAGCATAATCACTGACAATAAATGTGTGTCCCCCCGACTTGCAACTCTGTTGACTGTGCAATTTGCAACATTCCAGAAAAAAGATGAGTCTTGTAATGAAAAAGACAACCAGCGAGAGTCAGAAGATATTTTTGAAGATGTTGATAGTAGAGAACTATCAGAGTCAAATTTCAATGGTTACAACACAGGTGTTAATTTTGCTTGGCAAACTAAATTTACAATTAAATTTTAGATTAAAAAAACTGAACATTTTGTTTCTACTTACAGAGTATAGGGAGGATATGTATGATGACCTTCAAAGTCCACCTCCTTTTGAAGTTGTGATGTCTCCGGCACATGCCTCCTTCAGTCCACCTTTGAGCTTTGAGGAAGGAAACCAAGCAGATAAAGAAGGTACAAAAACATTAAAATTCACTTGAAGTAGTATTTGCAGTTTTGGTTGTTCTACTTAAGTCTCTTACTACGCAGGTAATTCCATCCCAAGCCCATCTCCCTTTGGTTTTGGTTTCTTTAAAAGCACTGGCTCTGCCACCAACATTTTTGGAGGACAGTCAGACTCAAATGATGCGTCCAAAAGTAAAGATAAGTCATCCTCCAGCTTTCCATTCTTTTTTTAAATTATTTGTTTCAATGCTCTTAGTTTGAGACTGCAAATTTATCTTTGTGTTTATATTTTAAAACCTTGCTCTGTAAGCCTTTTACTGGTATTTCAACAACTGAAGTAAAATTAGTTCAGTAAATATAATTTTTTGAGTGTACAATCAATAATCTATAGTTTGAATTATACCACACTAAATTAATTTTCATAGTGTTTATGATTCACTTGCTCAAATATTCTTTCCCTGAAGCTTCATACAAGATAATCAGGATCACTAAATTCTTCACTATCATCGTCACTTTCATCTCCATACTTCTTACGCTTCTTTTTCTGACGATGCTTTTTGTGCTTATCCGATTTGTGACTTTTGCGGTGATGACGCTCCTTGATCTCTGATCGTTTTTTAAAACGTTGGTATCAAGTGGCTTTTGAGAACGCCCTTATTCTGACGTCCACAGTATCATCCGACATGTCTCTCCGTCGGCCCTCGCCCCTCCTCTCCTCGCGTGTTTGTATCTGAGCCCCACAAGTCCTCCAGGCCAGTGCCGTCCCGTCTCCATCTCGCACATGTTTATTTCGGGACGTTCATTTCCCACGCGCGAGGCGAGGCGGTGCGGGAACAGGACGCGGAGCGGACGCGAAGGAGAAGCCGCGCCGATCTCACCCCCCCCCCCCCCTTCCAGTCAGTCCCACCCGGGTCAGGCTGCAAAGGAAAGCCTTTTTCTCTGGTTGAATTTTTCTTATTTGTTTCTGCTGGCCGAGGCATGGTCTTCCCTTAGTGGGTTATTCAGTCGAGTCCTCCCGGCGGGTCCGGGAGGGCTCTCCTAGTGGGCATCCTGGGCCAGGAGGCCCACTAGGTTCTCCTCTGGAACGCTCTTGAACACGCGCGCGCCCGTCCCGTGCTCATGTGCTGCGCGCCGCGCCCCGCCCCGCCCCGCCAGATTGGAAGGGGCATTGACAGCTGGTCCGACCCCAACCGACCCGCGCGCTAGGAGCAGTGGGCGTCGCCCCCCACCCCACCCCACCCCCTCCGCCCCGCCCGGTTCATCTCAATCGGCCGCCCACCACAGTAATATCGCAAATTACACGCTCGTATTGGATGGGGTGCGTGCCAAGACCACCACGGCAAAAGCAGCACCAGCAACGCCGTGTGTGTGGCTGTGTAAGTGATATGGTGTAAAAATCAAAAAAAGAAAAAGAAAAGGGAATGTATCTTCTATCTACCCCAAATTAAATAATAAACCCTTTTGAATAATATACGATAATGAAATTTATTTACTTAAAATTAAAAAAATATTTACTGAGACAAAAACATACAAGCAGCGAGAAGCCCTAACTCTTACGAGTTTAATCTTGTCGATTTCCATAACTGTTTTAAATGGGCAAGCAGTCCTTGTATATCTTGAGTTTCAGCAAATGTGGATGAGATCTTTTCAAAATTTGAAAGCTTGGGGTTTGTTTCAATAACTGAAATGATAATAATTAGTTAGTTTCAGTTTCCAATCAAACAGCAGATAAAATTTTGAAAATTCAGGAACTTACTTTTCCATGTTGTAAACTTTGGGTCATGTGTCTCTGCTGGTCCTGTGTATAATCTTTGAAATTTTACTGATCTAAAAGGCATCGAATCACTGTCAACTGGTTTTACAGTACTTTCAAATGTAAATAAAAAGAGTTCTGATTCATCTTCAGTTTTGAGACGACGGATGTGGCAGCCTATGTTCTTCTTGTACAGATCTTTCAACAACAAGATACAATCATGGACTTCCTTGTATCGCTTTTTCTCGGCAAGAATATCTGCAAAAAAATTAAAAATCCATAACTTTGAAATAGAAGTTGTTGGAAAGGGTTCAGAACATATTTTAATATTGTACAAGCGTAATACCATGTTTTGTAGTAGTAAGTGTCTGTTTCAAGTTTTCAGATTCCTGTGCTAAATCAGGGACTGAATTTTTTTTCTCAGCGATTGTCATTGAAAGGTTTTGACAATCTTCCACAAGGGCTCGATTTGTTTCTTCAACCTTTGAAAGTTTTGAGTCCGAGATTTCTTTTTCTACTTTGAGTTTACGGATGCGTGCAAGTCCATCTTTAATCTTTCCTGAAATCAAGGAAGGAGGAAACTAGAGGGATAGTACATGAATATTCAAAAAATTCAATATATATGTACTTACTCTCAGTTTCAGACACATCAAGCAATTCTGTTAAGAGCTGATGAGCTTGATCGCATTTCTTCTGTAATACGGCAGCATTTTTGGCAGCAAGTTTTTCATGTTTTTGGCGTTCCTCGCTAGGATCCTTTAGAAATTGACATTTCCAGAAATCGTGAGTAACCTGAAACGAAGTATCAAGATTCATTTGCGGAGGTAAAACAAACATGTAAACAAGACGATGACATAACCCTCGCAGGTGGGATGTAAACAATGCACTAATACAGCGCAATTTATTCATTCAGATATGCCAAATAAAAATTGAAAAACAGATGAACACTTAGAACAACAAATACCTTTTCATCATACGCCATTTTTCTCGTATCTTGTTAGTCACGAAAAAAGTTAGAAGTTAGCGCAGATATGATGCCGGATTTTGAATTCCGCCAACCGTACTCGAACTCGAACAAAAGAAAACAGAAAACAGCAGACGATCGACTACGGCGATATTTGGACAACAGTAACATAATAACTTTCCCAAACCATCGTACAAACGCTCCAAACCGAGTAGCCACTGGAGGGTGAACTTGACATTATTTGTTAATTTTTGTATATTCATACTCCCATACCACTCTCTTAAATCGAAATGCAGACGGAAAGTAAGCTGAATCATTTGAAGAAATCAGTCTTCATGTTGGCATCTCTGTAGATGGATGTCAGCGAACCTGTGGCGCGCTCTCTTGGCTCTGTCAATACTCCACGCTCAGCGATACTCTTTCTCCCGGGAAAATAGTGTCGGACTCAGAAGGAACATAGCCAAGACGGGGGAAGGGCGGACAAAAGTCGTCGATACCGCAGAGTTAAAAAAAGCAGAAAATTTGAATTGTTTTCAGGGTGGAGTTCTCGTTCTAGATCGCAATGACAATGAAATTTAAGAAATATATTTATTAAAAAATAAAAACAATTAAAAAACCTATGTGGCAAAACCACAATAAACATTGGCCCCCATCTCGAGCTGCCCCCCCCCCCCTCGCCCCCTCCCCCCCAATCACAAATATGTTGCTATTTTCCCAGCTGATCCCAGTCAGGATCTGATCTCTCCTCTCCAAAATGGAGCGGAAGGGGACACCCGGGTTTGAACCGGGGACCTCTCGATCTGCAGTCGAATGCTCTACCACTGAGCTATATCCCCCGCTGATGCTAAAGCCACGATTACGGCGGACGACATAAGCCCTCTGCGTCGCGGCGACGCAGCTCAGCTCACGCGTGGGTGCCTCCCCCTCCCCCACCCCCTCCACTCCTCCCGTCTTGGCTCCGTCCCCCGGTTTCTGGTCTTTCTAAAGTGTATGCACTTTTCACTCCGGAATGCAGTCGCATCAGCAGACGTCGCGCCGCACATTGCCCCGGCGACGACAGTGCGTTCAAGTCCCCGTGCAGCTTGCAGTCGTTCATGGTAGACGATCCAACCGGGGCCTTCAGTCCGTTCAACATGCAGTACCGGATCGGACTTCCCTGCGCTCAAAGTTCGTCCGTAAAACTGACCTCTTACCAAAAAAAAAAGAAAAAAAAAAAGTGCAGCAGAAATGAGCAACTAAAAATAATTTCTGAGCGAAGCGAAAATTACTGTGTGACCCCCGATCTTAAAAATTGAAAAAGTAGGTGTCATGTTGCCGAATGCGAGGCTATGCGTGATGTCACCGAGGTCTCTCTGTGCGTACACCACGCTGCTCGGCCCGGCCGGCCCGGCCTCCGCATTGTCCAACGGCTTAATTAAATGACACGTGTCACTGCGGTGTCAGCGCCGCCCCGCCCCGCCCCGCCCCGCCCCGCCCCACCCCGCCCCACCCCGCCCCGCCGGACCCGATTGGGACGAGATGGACGAGGCAGGCCGGCGAGAGGAAATCTGTTCGGCTCGACGCGGCGACATGACCCCCAACGAGGTCGCGTGGGTGGGGCGGGGCGGGGCGGGGCGAGGCGGGGCGTGCTGGGCGGGGGTCCGGGCCTGGGCTGGGCAGATAGTGTGTTGTGTGTGTGTGGGGAGGGGGATCTGATTGTCCCGAACTAGGAGCCGAGTAATTAGCAGACGGACAGATGGTGCTCGGTCACCACTGAGGCCCCCTGGTGTATAAGTTAGTGGCGCCAGGAGGGGAGGATAGGCAGAAGAATCAGATCGGGAGGACGAATAGACATTTTTTGATGATAACACTAAAATAAGGTTTCGTCACACCGCTATGGATTTTCTTACGACCCGGGAACCAAGCGGTGTCGGGTTAGACAGGAGGCCCATCGTGCCCTGGTGTCGGATGGGTTGCCTACCAGCCGGGCGGGCCGACTGCGCCCAGGCCTGCCCCGCGGGGGGAAGGAGAAGGAGCTGGAGCTGGAGCAGGGAAACGAGAGTAGGAGGCTGCCTCGCCTTTCCCCCCAATCCCCCGGTCATCGATAGAATTAATAATTCAAGGCAAAGCGAGCGATTCCAATAGCTCAGGACGGCGCCGTGCTGCCGCTACGCTGCCGGGGACGATTGAGACGTTACAGGAAGCCGACCCAGCCGGCCCCGGGAGCCGATCGGAACTAGCGGGGCGGGGCGGGGCGGGGCGGGGATATTGTTTGCAAAGTGTCATGTTCCCGTAGGTTATTTAGAACCCACGCCGCCCCTGGCTGCGCCCCCTGACGCACAACCACGCGGACCGTAACACACTAGCCAGGGCCAGGACTGAACGCCCTCAAGCTGAACTCGCGAATGAATTTTGGAGTCGAAACTTAGAAAAAACGGTCACGCAACGGGCTCCCCTACGAAAATTTACCTGGGCTGGCTGGCTTACTGGCTGGGCTGGACTGGGCTGGCTTGCTGGCTTTAACTGGTATCTTTACCCTCTGGTAAAGCCAGTCCTACTGGGGACTGTCTAAAAATTCCGTGCGCCCTTGCCAGTTAGCCGCCTTGCCCGCGGTGTTGCGTCCACCTCGCCTCGCCTCGCCTTCCGCTCGAATGTGATCCCAATCCAAGTCCCACTGGCGGTCTAGTCTGGTGGCCTCTGACAGCACCGCACGCCCTGTTCGCTGTGCTCCGCGCTCATGGGTGCAGGCGGGGCGGGGCGGGGCGGGGCGGGGCGGGCAGAGCTCTGGTCTGCCCTGGCCCATGGCCTCGCCTGGCCACCTACCTACTTCTCCTCGGCACACGCTCAGCCCGGCCCGGCCCGCCCCGGCCAGGACGCAATGAATGAGCCACTATATCATGTTCCCTCCCAAGCCGCGCCGCGCCGAGCCGAGGAGCTCAGCCCGTACGACGGTTAGGTGCACAACTACTACCCGGGCGTCGAACGTTTCGAACCGTGCGGCGCGGGGCTGTTCGAGGACAGCGCGGTGTTGCCAGAAAAGTAGGCAATGAGTAGAGAAGCCCAAACGCAACAACGGGCTACGGTCTGCGCAAGGCGACTAGGCAACCCTTCAGCACAGGTGCGTGAGTGTTGCCTAGTAGTCAGGCGCGCAGCCCGCTTTACCCTACTGTGTTTGAGGCCGTAAGGCGCCCTACGCCGACCACTGTGAAAAATAGTTGAAGATTTCCAGGAAAATTCCCCATGAGGCATTTCGTAAAATAACATTTTACTATTGTGAAATTTCGACCATTTCGTACCGCTCTGGAATTCATTGACGAGCAAGAATGGGCCGTCATAAATTTGCAACATGTATCGTACGTAGGAAATATTGCAAAATAAATTGTAATTCTACAAAAATATTTTTCGCAGTGGACTGGCTCAGTAAAAATGTTCGTCAGCGCCGTGCTCGTGGACGGAAGAGGTCCGCGGGCGGGCAGCCCTGCAGGTAAGCAGAACGCAGACAAGGAGGAGCCGGCCGAATTTCCGCCGTCGGAAACAGGAGAACCGTCGATTAGGCAGGCCGAGCCGAGCCGAGAGCCGAGCAGGGCAGTGCAGAGCTTACCAGGTCATTTTAACGCTTGCACGGCTCTAGGGTGCGACGCCCATGGTGTAGCAGCTCCTGGAAGAGGAAAAAATAATAATAACGTTAATAATACAGTCACATTTTAGCTTCGTCGCTCCAACAATTTCACATTATCGCATTGTGAGAAATATTCGTAAGAGTTACGGGAAAATTTTCCATGAGAAATGTCGTAAAGTTACGATATCAAATTGTAAAATTACAAAATTTTAAGGACACTTGGTATCGACTTGCAATTCTTAAACGAGCACAAATAAGCGTTCGTAAACTTACGATATCGATTGTAAATTTACAACACCATTTGTAAATCACAAATTACGAAAAAAGTCGTAATTTTACAGACATATTTTTCACAGTGCGGCATCGATTATCCAACACATTTTTGAGTTTAGCGACTACAAGGATGAGCTGGGCTGGGAGGGAGGACAGCCAAGACCGACACCGACACATTGACAGCGCCGAGACAAAGTCTCACCCAGTGTCCTCGTCTCGTCCCGCAGAACGCGGAGGGAAAGGGTGCGGCCAGAGACCGGGAGTTTTATAATTACCGCCGCGCCAATAATTATTGCCGTTCTGCCAATAATTCCTAGTAGGAGGCAGAGTGAGGCGAGGGGAGGGGAGGGGCAGCACCCAGCTGTGAACAAACTGAATGAACGCGTAGGAGCAGCGCGCCACTACGCGCCGCGCCACGCCACGCCACGCCACGCCGCGCCGTGCCTCGCGGCCACAAGTCAGTCCGTCCAGCCGGTCCCGCCCATTGACGGGTTTTGCCATGCGTTTCAGAGGGGACACACTGCGAGAAACTTGTCCGTCTAAGTAAACCTACACTGTAAAACCTGGGTGTTCCCTGAGAGCACGACTTAGTCGCTTGCCTCCAAAACTGGCACACCTTTTGTCGCTCTGCCACAGCACACCTTAGTAGTCGCTCCCCTGTAGAACACCTTTGGGTCCTCCTGAGGATCCACGGGAAGACAAGGGGAAAGGTGCGCTGTTACTGCACACCTTGGACCTTGCATATGTAAAGAGCAGTAGGAATTTATCCCATCAATACCATGCAGTGTGAGGAACTCACAGGACCCAAAGGTGTTTTTACATGGGAGCGACTAAAGTGTGCTGTGGCAGAGCGACAAAAGGCGTACCATTTTTGGAGGCAATTAAGCGACTAAGTCGTGCTCTCAGGGAACACCCAGGTTTTACAGTGTATGCAGTTGGTGTTGCTGCTGCTGGATAGGCGACGTGGGCGCTTCGTGCCAGTACCGAGCAGAGGCATGCTAGGCTGGCCAACCTGTAGGTCCTGTAGGTCCTCTCTCTCTCTCTCTCTCTCTCTCTCTCTCTCTCTCTCTCTCTCTCTCTCTCTCTCTCGCTGCTCGCTGGAGCCGGCGCGGAGCGGAGCGACGCGGACGACGCGGACTGCCTTCGCGCCTACACGCGCATTCAAACAGACACTGCCGCTCTTTCGAATGTAAAAGAAAACACAATAAGAGAGAAACGTGCGTTAATGGCTCGATGGGGATTCGAAGGGGCGCCCCGCCGCGCGCTGGCGACGCGACGTGACGGGTACCATCCTCGTGCATCATCGGTTATCGGCGATTGTTCTCGTGGCGCACGCGCAGGCGCACACCGAGGCTCGCTACCTGGAAGTGTGTAAACGTTGCACACTTACAGGTGTGTCAACTTAATTTCGTACACCTGTCATCCCGGCAATCCCGCTCGAGTTGCGACTATAATATCGATGTTTGGTTTAATAAAAACTATCTCAGAATTTTATAATTTCACGCTAGCCGCGTTTTACATCACAGGTAAACATGTTGGTGGCCCTGGTGGGCCGGGGGGACGTATGTGGAGGTAGGTGAACGGGATGGGGTGGGGCGTGGCGGAGCGGGGCGGGGCGTGGCGGGGCGGGGCGTGGCGGGGCGGGGCGGGGCAGGGCGCCACAGGGGTACGCGGTACGGCCGACCAGCTCGCCCACGCGTTCCAGCCCGCGGTCCGGCCCAGGCCCTGCAGAGAGCCCTGGCAGGCGCCGAGCCGAGGGCCAGCGGACCCGCCCCGCCCCGCCCCGCCCCGCCGCGGGGCCCTAGAGTAGAGTCACGGCCCAGCAGCAGTGGGCTCATGTACCACACCATCAAAGAAAAATTTTTGAAATTCCTGCAGGACTACGTGGTGGCCCCGAAGAGAAATTACAAGTAGAGCATGGCGAGATAGCCGATTGCCTTTTGTACAGTTGCCTACCCTGTCCGTAGGGGGTTGCGGTGAAAGACCTGTAGACTGGACAGGACAGCACAAGGGTCATAGCCCCTAGCTGGGTCCGCCCGCAGTGCTGCCAACCTTGTGCCATCAAACTGTCTACGTGCCAGCGAGTAGGGGGAGGGGGAGAGGGGGGGTCAGCAAGATGCACACACACACACACACACACGCACGCACTTACATAAATACACTCACAGAACCGCCAGGCCCGCCCTGTCGCCTCTATTATTCTCCGCTTGGTTTCGTCCCTGATGTACATGCAACAGTGTTGTGTGTGTGTGTGTTTGTGTGTTTGTGTGTGTGTATGTGTGTGTGTGTGTGTGTGTGTGCGTAGTGTTGCGTTCACGCTGCTACTGTCTGCGCCCCCGCGCAAAGGCTTACCGCACACACACACATACACACGTGTAGCGTACCGGGCGTCCAAGCACAGGATGTGGGGCAGGGTGTGGGCCCAGAGCCCAGCCCGCCCCGCCCCGCCCCGCCCCGCCCCGCCCCGCTCCAAGCACCACGGACCACACTGCGCCGCGCCGGCGCGGCGCCCCTATACAACACCGGCCCGTCCCAGGATCCCCCGAGATACTCGCGAGCGATTTAAGCCGTTTATAAGCGGCGTCCTCCGCGACCGGCACGTCGTTAAGATGTGTGTGTGTGGGTGTGATATTCAGTCCCTTTTCGGGGGTCCGTTAAGATTAATCCGCTGCTTTCGGCCCGTGCAGCGGCTCCAGTCAGCAGGGTCCTCTCCGCTGCAGCGGATGAGCGGAGCGCGGCGCAGAGTTGCACATGGAGAAGGCCCCGCCCCGGCTAACGGTGCGAGCCCGTGCAAGCTCGTTCCGCCCCGCCCCGCCCCGCCCCGCCCCGCCCCGCCCCGCCCCGCCCCGCCCCGCCCCGCCCCGCCCCGCCCCGCCCCGCCCCGCCCGCTCCGCCACGCCCCGCCCCGCCCCGCCTCACGCATAAAACGACGTCCGCAGAGGACGACTTTATGGTCGCGAGACGGGACGCCGCCACCGCCGCCGCCACCGCCGCCGCCCTCTCATCTCTTACCTGTGCTGGAGAGTCCGGGCAGTGCGAAGTGCGAGGCGGTGCACGCTCCAGGCTCCAGGCGGTGCACGCTCCAGTCTCCAGGCGGCTCCAGGCTCCAGGTCCGCGTGTCTGGTCTGCTAGGGCAGCGGCATTGTCCTCGACGGCGTATCCGTATCCTTTTAAAATCCCACAGGCGATGGACACTGACACAAAACACGCGACACTTTGAGGTGGTGGGGCGGGGCGGGGCGGGGCGGGGCGGGGCGGGGCGGGGTGGGGCGAGGCGGGGCGGGGTGCGCGAGTGCCGGCCGGCGAGCAGGGCCGGTGCGGTCCTCCAGGTGGCTGCGCGCGCCGTGTTCCTGACGGAGGCGCGTCAGCGCGTCAGATAGCTCCGGACCGACTGCGCCGTGCTGCGCAGGCCGGCCCGGCCCGGCCGCGCTCAGACGCGACCGTGGAGACACATGACGCCGCCCCGCCCCGCCCCCCCGCCCCGCCCCGCCCAGCTCCGCCGCACCTCTCGCCCCGCCCCACCACACGCCGGGCGGCCCGGCCCGGCCCACTGCAGCGTCCATTCATGCGGCGGCGCAGGCGCGGGGTAGGGTAGGCAGCCCAGCGGACGCGCCGCCTGGGCGGGTTGCCTATCCTCCACTTCACAGGGGACCGGCTCGAGCCCAGTGAGTTACAAGATAGACGCACGTTAAAACCGTGTGAGGCTGAGCTAAAAGTGCGTCTACCTTGGCCTGCGGCGCGCTAAAGCTGGAAGCTAAAACACCGATAATCTACAACCGATAGTTGTGCATTGGTAGTTGGCAAGCCTGTCCACGTCTCACGCCTGGCGCCTCACTTCACGCCGGTCTCCCCTTGGCGCTTTCTGACAGGGCTGAGCATTTAAAGTTCAAAGTAAATTTCAATTTCAATCTAGCTCAGCCAATCAGTCCGCGCCGCGGTGCGGTTACCTCTGGCTACGTATTGTTTCTGGTTTACGCCGACGTCAGCGGACGCCCTACCCTGCCCTTCCCCGCGCGGGTCCCCGGCGCCCGGCGTGGCGGCGCTGAACGACACGAATGTTTGTGGAGATGCGACAATGGCGCTGAGAGTCGCGTGTGGGCAGGGACCGGCGGGAGGGGGGAGGGGGGCACAGACACAGAGCAACAGCGAGTGGCCTTTAGGCGGTAAGTACTCCGAGGAGAGCAGACAATCTGGGACCACAAGCTCGTATTGCGACCAGGGACCAGAGGTGCACACCGGACCCATTCGGTCCCAATCCGGGCATTCGTCGTATCGCCAAAAGAGAATTATTTCGGCTTCCGACCGGATCCGCACGAGTCCAGGTGAGTCTCCGATGTGTATTCTTTTTACTCATTTAGTGTACTAAACTCGGCAGCTCCACTATCTATACACAGCACAGAGCACCGGCGCGCCGGCCGGGCCGGGCAGCGAGTGCAGCGGCAGCCTGCAGTAGTATGGGGGGCTCCAGGGCCCTGGCTCTGGTCGTGCTCTGCATCGTCCTACCCGTCATACTCGGCTCCCTCACTCGCAGCTCCATCAACACGTACGCCGTAAGTGTCTCATCCAAAGAGACGTAATTTGTACAGCAAAATTGTTTTCCGCTTGTTTGGGACTTTGGGACTGTCAGTGCCCCTATGTCCCGGCCGGGCCGCAGCGACACGACACTCAACTCGCACCGTGTTCCCGCAGGGCCCGTTCTCCATCATTTTCAAGGAGACGACGCAGTGTCCCGACGGCACCGTGTCCAAGGAGCGCGTGCTGACCAACCTCACGGGCCAGCTGCACTACTCCCGGCCCTTGAAGGTCACAGTGTTCGACGGCCACTGGCTGGTGTTCAGGGACATCCATCCTGGCGACGTCGGGGTGAGGACTTTGTGTGCGGTGTGGCGGTGATCACCGATGTCGCCCCTGCAGTTTTAGGTAATAATTCAGCTCCCGCGCCGCGCAGGTCAAAATAGAAATCGCCAAGTGGGACAACGTGGCGGGCTGGAGGGACAACTTCTTCCGTCTGGACGTGGGCGAGCTCTGCAAGATGGTCCTCATGTACGTGAAGGAGGTCATGTCCGAAATCCACCGCAATAACCCCCAGATCCCAACGGGCTGTCCAGCCCAAAAAGTACGTCGATTAAAAAAAAAAAAAAAACACCATCACGATCATGATAAATTTTTAATTTGTTACCGAGCTTTCATTCTCTATCTTCTTATTGGTTGCAGGGTGTGTACAAAGTTCAAAACCTCAGCACCGCGGCTCTTTCACGTTACGAGCACTTTCCAGTCTTCCCCTACGGCAGGTTTAGAGGCGACTTGAAAATTTATGAAATGAAATCGAAAGAAATCGTCGGATGTTTCCGGGGCACTAGTGACGTTGTTCCGAAAATAAAGAAAAGTTGAGAAAATTTTCGCTTTCTTATTACGATGTGAACACGTCTTAACAATTTACCATCCCCTCAGAAAGCGAGGACACACAAGCGCATAACTTTCAAACCAATTCTCTTCCCGCTCCCGCTCGGTCCTACTTCCGGAATGCAGTCGACTGTCAGTTGTCCCGCCCCGCCCCGCCCCGCCCCGCCGCGCCCCGCCCCGCCTCACGCATAAAACGACGTCCGCAGTGGACAACTTTATGGTCGCGAGACGGGACGCCGCCACCGCCGCCGCCCTCTCATCTCTTACCTGTGCTGGAGACTCCGGGCAGTGCGAAGTGCGAGGCGGTGCACGCTCCAGACTCCAGGCGGTGCACGCTCCAGACTCCAGGCGGTGCGTGCTCCAGGCTCCAGGCGGTGCACGCTCCAGACTCCGGGCGGTACACGCTCCAGTCTCCAGGCGGCTGCAGGCTCCAGGTCCGCGTGTCTGGTCCTCGGTCTGGTCTGCTAGGGCAGCGGCATTGTCCTCGACGGCGTATCTGTACCCTTTTAAAATCCCACAGGCGATGGACACTGACACAAATCACGTGTCACTTTAGGGTGGTGGGGCGGGGCGGGGCGGGGCGCGGGTGCCGGCCGGCGAGCAGGGCCGGTGCGGTCCTTCAGGTGGCTGCGGGCCGGGCGCCGTGTTCCTGACGGAGGCGCGTCAGATAGCTCCGCACCCTCCGCACCGACTGCGCCGTGCTGCGCAGGCCGACCCGGCCCAGCACGCGAAAAGTATCCTAGTCTTGTGGCAGTAGTGAAAACGTTCTCTGGAGGGGGTACCTCCCCCCCCCCCCTCACACACACACACACACAAAAAAAAAATCATTCGCACGCTCGCACGTTGCGTGCTAGGTGAACTGGACAGACCCAAATATCTCCGGCTTGTGGTGTGACAAACGTTACCGGACCGGATGAGCCCGCTTACACCTGTGCCAGGAGACGCGCACGCGCACCAGCCGGGTGAGAGACACGAGAGATACACAGCACAGCACAGAGCACCGGTGCGGGCGCGCCGGCCGGGCAGCACCGGGCAGCGAGTGCAGCGGCAGCCTGCTGCACAGTATGGGGGACTCCGGCTCCAGGGCGCTGGCCCTGGTCGTGCTCTGCATCGTCCTAACCGTCGTACTCAGCTCCCTCACTCGCAGCTCCATCAACTCGTACGCCGTAAGTGTCGCATCCAAATAGCTCCGTTTTTTTTGTACGGGTCGTTATTTAGAAACATCCCCAGGTAGCACAACCAGCAAAACTTCGTCCCGACTGCATTTTGGCGCCCCCACAAAGGACGATACCGAGGTGGGGCGCCTGCGACACACTGGATAGTCCAACCCGCCAAGCACTCATGTGAAGGTGGCGGCCTACGCAGAGAGCCCAAGCGTAGGGGGAAGCAGGAATTAAGGTCCTAGAACCCAAGTTTTCGTGCTGTCACCTCTCCAAGAGTTCATTGTGGGGGCACCTTTATATGTTTCATCTGATATGTGCATACAGCACATAAAATGCGCCTAAGGCGCCTAAATGCACGTTACTTTGTACGTTTTGCCTCAAACGTTGAACTTCCTACTACAAAGTCAGAACTTTAACCTTTTTGCGCGTTAACTTTTATCGATTTTACTGCCTAAAGCTTTTAGTTTCAGCGTTTTAACTAGTAACGCAAGCATCTTAACTTTGAACTGTGTAACTTTTCTCAAGAACTCTCAGAACTTTTCAACTCTTAGCTTTTCAGCTTTAAACTTTTCAGCTTTCAACTTTTTAGCTTTTAACTTTTCAGCTTTTAACTTTTCAGCTTTTAACTTTTCAGCTTTTAACTTTTCAGCTTTTAACTTTTCAGCTTTTAACTTTTCAGCTTTTAACTTTTCAGCTTTTAACTTTTCAGCTTTTAACTTTTCAGCTTTTAACTTTTCAGCTTTTAACTTTTCAGCTTTTAACTTTTCAGCAGTGCCCCTAGTGTCCCGGCCGGGCCGCAGCGACACGACACTCAACTCGCACCGTGTTCCCGCAGGGCCCGTTCTCCATCAAGTTCAGGGAGGCGACGCAGTGTCCCGACGGCACCGTGTCCAAGGAGCGCGTGCTGGCCAACCTCACGGGCCAGCTGCACTACTCCCGGACCTTAAAGGCCACGGTGTACGACGGCCAATGCCTGGTGTTCAGGGACGTCCATCCTGGCGACGTCGGGGTGAGGACTTTGTGTGCGATGTGGCGGTGATCACCGATGTCGCCCCTGCAGTTTTGGGTAGTGATTCAGCTCCCGCGCCGTGCAGGTCAAAATAGAAATCGCCAAGTGGGACAACGTGGCGGGCTGGAGGGACAACTTCTTCCGTCTGGACGTGGGCGAGCTCTGCAAGATGGTCCTCATGTACGTGAAGGAGGTTATGGCCGAAATCCACCGCAATAACCCCCAGATCCCAACGGGCTGTCCAGCCCAAAAAGTGCGTCAATAAAAAAACAAAAAAAGAAAAAAACAAAAACAAAAAAAGGAAAAAAAACACAACACGATCCTGATAAATTTTTAATTTGTTACCGAGCTTTCATTCTCTATCTTCTTATTGGTTGCAGGGTGTGTACGAGATTCAAAATCTCAGCACCGCGGTTCTTTCACGTTACGAGCACTTTCCAGTTTTCCCCTACGGCAGGTTTAGAGGTGACTTGAAAATTTATGAAATGAAATCGAAAGAAATTGTTGGATGTTTCCGGGGCACTAGTGACGTTGTTCCGAAAATAAAGAAAAGTTGAGAAAATTTTCGCTTTCTTATTACGATGTGAACACAACACGTCTTAACAATTTACCATCCCGCCCTCAGAAAGCGAGGACACACAAGCGCATAACTTTCAAACCAATTCTCTTCCCGCTCCCGCTCGGTCCTACTTCCGGAATGCAGTCGACTGTCAGTTGTCCCGCCCCGCTTACGCATAAAACGACGTCCGCAGAGGACGACTTTATGGTCGCGAGACGGGACGCCGCCACCGCCTGCCGCCCTCTTATCTCTTACCTGCCGTCTGATTCAGGAGATCGTTCAAGAGGGGCTTTCCTATAACTGCCCAATGAGTGCAACAAGGACGGAGCTATACGGTAGGTATAGGAGAGCCCCTCTTGAACGCTCTCCTGAATCAGACGACAGTGCTGGAGACTCCGGCCAGTGCGAAGTGCGAGGCGGTGCACGCTCCAGTCTCCAGGCGGTGCACGCTCCAGACTCCAGGCGGTGCACGCTCCAGACTCCAGGCGGTGCACGCTCCAGTCTCCAGGCGGTGCACGCTCCAGACTCCAGGCGGTGCACGCTCCAGGCTCCAGGCGGTGCACGCTCCAGACTCCAGGCGGTGCACGCTTCAGTCTCCAGGCGGCTCCAGGCTCCAGGTCCGCGTGTCTGGTCTGCTAGGGCAGCGGCATTGTCCTCGACGGCGTATCCGTATCCTTTTAAAATCCCACAGGCGATGGACACTGACACAAAACACGCGACACTTTGAGGTGGTGGGGCGGGGCGGGGCGGGGCGGGGCGGGGCGGGGCGGGGCGGGGTGCGCGGGTGCCGGCCGGCGAGCAGGGCCGGTGCGGTCCTCCAGGTGGCTGCGGGCCGGGCGCCGTGTTCCTGATGGAGGGGCGTCAGATAGCTCCGCACCCTCCGCACCGACTGCGCCGTGCTGCGCAGGCCGGCCCGGCCCGGCCCGGCCCGGCACGCGAAAAGTATCCTAGTCTTGTGGCAGTAGTGAAAACGTTCTCTGGAGGGGGTACCTCCCCCCCCCCCCCTCACACACACACACACAAAAAAAAAATCTCAATCCAGATCGGAATTGAAAGCAGATGATACATTTTGTTGTTATATATTTTTACACAGCCGGCGCCGGCTTTGTTAGGAGAGCCGGCGGCGGCGGCGTGGCGGACCTTAGCGGTCGCTGGCGGGGAGGAGCTGTTAGTGTTACGCTGCGCGCGGGAGGAGATGTCAGTGTTCCGCGCAGGTGCCCAGTATTGTTGCCTGGCCCGCCCGGCGTGGCGGACCGAAGCGGTCGCTGTCGCGGGCGGGGAGGAGTTGTTAGTGTTACACGCTGCGCGCGGGGAGGAGGTGTCAGTGTTCCGCGCAGGCTGCGCTTCACTCAGCCAGCCAGCCAGCCACTATTCCCCCCATGCAGCGCCGCGCTATATTATTGTAAGGTTACGCGCTTGGTTTCTGGACTCGAGAGTACAAGCTAGCTGACACATTGTTTTTTATATTTCTTTTAAAGTTAAGGCTAGCTACAATGTATCATCTGCTAAAAAATCATTTGCACGCTCGCACGTTGCGTGCTAGGTGAACTGGACAGACCCAAATATCTCCGGCTTGTGGTGTGACAAACGCTACCGGACCGGATGAGCCCGCTTACACCTGTGCCAGGAGACGCGCACGCGCACCAGCCGGGTGAGAGACACGAGAGATACACAGCACAGCACAGAGCACCGGTGCGGGCGCGCCGGCCGGGCAGCACCGGGCAGCGAGTGCAGCGGCAGCCTGCTGCACAGTATGGGGGACTCCGGCTCCAGGGCGCTGGCCCTGGTCGTGCTCTGCATCGTCCTAACCGTCGTACTCAGCTCCCTCACTCGCAGCTCCATCAACTCGTACGCCGTAAGTGTCGCATCCAAAGAGGTTCATAGCTCTGTTTTCTTTTTCTTTTTTTCTTTTTTTTTTTTTTGTACGGGACGTTATTTAGAAACATCCCCAGGTAGCACAACCAGCAAAACTTCGTCCCGACTGCATTTTGGCGCCCCCACAAAGGACGATACCGAGGTGGGGCGCCTGCGACACACTGGATAGTCCAACCCGCCAAGCACTCATGTGAAGGTGGCGGCCTACCCGGAGAGCCCAAGCGTAGGGGGAAGCAGGAATTAAGGTCCTAGAACCCAAGTTTTCGTGCTGTCACCTCTCCAAGAGTTCATTGTGGGGGCACCTTTATATGTTTCATCTGATATGTGCATACAGCACATAAAATGCGCCTAAGGCGCCTAAATGCACGTTACTTTGTACGTTTTGCCTCAAACGTTGAACTTCCTACTACAAAGTCAGAACTTTAACCTTTTTGCGCGTTAACTTTTATCGATTTTACTGCATAAAAGCTTTTAGTTTCAGCGTTTTAACTAGTAACGCAAGCATCTTAACTTTGAGCTGTGTAACTTTTCTCACGAACTCTCAGAACTTTTCAACTCTTAGCTTTTCAGCTTTAAACTTTTCAGCTTTCAACTTTTTAGCTTTTAACTTTTCAGCTTTTAACTTTTCAGCTTTTAACTTTTCAGCTTTTAACTTTTCAGCTTTTAACTTTTCAGCTTTTAACTTTTCAGCTTTTAACTTTTCAGCAGTGCCCCTAGTGTCCCGGCCGGGCTGCAGCGACACGACACTCAACTCGCACCGTGTTCCCGCAGGGCCCGTTCTCCATCAAGTTCAGGGAGGCGACGCAGTGTCCCGACGGCACCGTGTCCAAGGAGCGCGTGCTGGCCAACCTCACGGGCCAGCTGCACTACTCCCGGACCTTAAAGGCCACGGTGTACGACGGCCAATGCCTGGTGTTCAGGGACGTCCATCCTGGCGACGTCGGGGTGAGGACTTTATGTGCGGTGTGGCGGTGATCACCGATGTCGCCCCTGCAGTTTTGGGTAGTGATTCAGCTCCCGCGCCGTGCAGGTCAAAATAGAAATCGCCAAGTGGGACAACGTGGCGGGCTGGAGGGAAAACTTCTTCCGTCTGGACGTGGGCGAGCTCTGCAGGGTGGTCTCGATGTACATAAAGGATATCAACGCCGAGGTCCGCCGCATTAACCCCAAGATCCCAACGGGCTGTCCAGCCCAAAAAGTGCGTCAATAAAAAAAAAAAAAAAAAAAAAAATCCAATCAGGATTGGAAATGAAAGCAGATGATATTGAAATCTTATACTAGCTGAAAATTTCTATGGTGTTATATTTATTTTGATTATTATAGTTTAGAAGTGACCGTTTTGAAGTCTTATATAGTTGTATACACACGTCATCTTTTCATTTTTATAACGTTTTCCCGAGAACGGGTAAAAATTACACTCGGGAGAACCGCGCCGCCGGGCGCCGCAAGGCAACAATACCATGGGTAGGAGCCTCGCCTGGCTTCCCCCTCCCCAGGCCTGCACACGCAACAGCACTGTGACAACCCGGCCCGCTCTATACTATTGCGAGAGTACAAGCCGATGAAACATCTCTTTAGTTTATTTTTATTTTATTTTTTTGCTAAGATGTAAGATGTATCATCTGCTAAAAAACACAACACGATCCTGATAAATTTTTAATTTGTTACCGAGCTTTCATTCTCTATCTTCTTATTGGTTGCAGGGTGTGTACGAGATTCAAAATCTCAGCACCGCGGTTCTTTCACGTTACGAGCACTTTCCAGTTTTCCCCTACGGCAGGTTTAGAGGCGACTTGATTGTTTATGAAATGAAAACGAAAGAAATCGTCGCATGTTTCCGGGGCAGTAGTGACGTTGTTCCGAAAATAAAGACAAGTTGAGAAAATTTTCGCTTTCTTATTACGATGTGAACAACACGTCTTAACAATTTACCATCCCCTCAGAAAGAGAGGACACACAAGCGCATAACTTTCAAACCAATTCTCTTCCCGCTCCCGCTCGGTCCTACTTCCGGAATGCAGTCGACTGTCAGTTGTCTGTCCTGTCGTCGAACAGGAGCTTATGTTGTTGTTATTATTGTTGTTTTTGTCGCTTTGAATACTGTCAGCAGAATCACTGCTGAAATTCAGAAAACGGTGAATTTTTAGCTCACACGTTGATTCTAGAGTATACAATAAATTTCAGCAGTCATTTAAAGTTTTAAAGCCCTTTGGAAATTTCAGTTTCTCACTCTAAGTTTGGATTTTGATCATCTTTGACGTCGTGTAGGTCGAGGTTGTCGAGGTAAACCACAATTGATTTTTATTTGATTTTTAAAATATAGGCAGACATTTCTTTTGCTTCATGAATTAGGTTTCTTAATTTTTGCTTTGTACCGTCATATTTACTGCCATCATTGCCAATTGAAAAGTTTTTCTAATCTAATGTAACAAAATAACCTTATTTTATCCCTTGTCTTTAGTTACATCTATCAACATGCCAGAACGTGATGGAGAAGAGATTGGAGAGCAGTCGACGAGACTTACTAATGATGATTTCCGTCGATTACTTATGACCCCAAGGGCGGGAGCACCTTCATCGCTCCCGCCCCTTTCATCTCTTTTACAATCTGCGATGAAAGATAAAGACAGTGGACTGAGCAAGGTATTAATATTTTTTGTCTTGCACATTTATCTTTATCATTTTATATTATCGTTTCTTTAATACCAAAAATATTTTTCAGACTTCTGCTGAGGATGACACAGACGATAGAGCTGAACGAAGGCGGAAGAAAAAGAGTTTCTATGCTAAACTCAAAAAGCAAGAAGAAGACAAAATGGCAGAGTTGGCTCAAAAATACCGAGATCGTGCCAGAGAGCGACGTGATGGAACACAAGACCAACCTGAGGATCCTTTATCTGCAGCTAGTGGATATAGGGCCGTTGCCCCAGATTTGAAATCTGGTAAGCTCAGTGGAAGTAAATAATGAAAGTTCAAAATTTGTTAATTTAGACTAAGAAGAGTAACATTTCATCTGTCTATAGGTTTGGATGCCGCTGAAAGGCGTAGGCAAATGATCCAGGAATCCAAATTCTTGGGTGGTGACATGGAACACACCCATTTGGTGAAAGGTTTGGATTATGCTCTCCTGCAGAAAGTAAGGTCTGAAATCCAGTCAAAAGAAGCTGAAGAGGAGGAAGAGCTTGAGAGACTTGCAATCACTGTCAAACCTATTGAGCGAAAAGAAGAAATAAAAAAAGATATTCCTCAAGACAAGGAAATGACTTTCAAGGCTAGTGGCTTTCTTATATTTTTCTGGCTTTTCTCTTATCTTTCACAATTCTCATTTGCCTTACCTTGTGTTTTCCAGACTAAACTTGGGAGAAACATTTTCCGAGCTGCAATTCCATCCCAAAAAGTAGAAATGAATGAGATGTTTGCACCAGGACGCATGGCATATGTAATTGAACTGGAAGGCGATTTTGCAGAAACTGACATTCCTACAACACTTATTCGGAGTAAAGCTGATGTTCCAAGTCTGCAGACTAATTCCACTTTAACCACAAATGATATTGTTATCAACAAACTTGCACAGATTTTGTCATATTTGCGTCAAGGTATGTTTAAAACCATGTTGAATTTGTAACCAATGTTCATATTGCTGCCCTTGAAAATAACATTTTTTTGTCACTTAGGGCGACATGGCAAAAAGGGTAGAAGGAAAGACAAGCCTGGTAAAAGAGGTGGAATGGGTGAGGATGATCTCAACATTTACCCAGATTTGGCTGAATATGAGCCATCTACTGCAACTTCACATTTAGCTGCCGAACAAAGAGCTAAGAAGAGAGCTCCTTACTTCAGTAAATCAGAACATGACATTGATGATGGACCCTCAGTTTCTCGTTCAATTCCTAATCCATCCGCTCTCGCAAATGCACTTGCTGGTGAAGGCAGTAGCAGGTAATAATCCATCTCTTGTGATATTTTCTTACTGTGTGCATTTAAAAACTTTAAAGCTTTGTAAAAAAAAAAAAATTTTTTTCAATATTGCAGTAAGGGTGAGGGATCCAAGCCCAAAGGAATGCTACTCAACCGCTTGGCTGCGGAGCCTGAGGGATATGCAGAATGCTATCCAGGTCTTGAAGAAATGCAAGATGCGATTGATGATTCTGATGATGAGGTATGTGTTTTCCTTGCCCATTGATTGATCAGGATATGAGGGGCTTCATAGGCTTCATGTATCTGAATATGTGCCCTTCTTCTTGTGTTAGGTTGACTACACGAAGATGGACTTGGGCAACAAGAAGGGACCGGTTGGAAGATGGGACTTTGACACTCAAGAAGAATACTCTGAGTATATGAATAATAAAGAAGCATTACCAAAGGTAAATGTTCTGCAGTTCTCAAACCTGTTGTTTGCTTTAATTGTTCAGGTGACATTTCATTGTCACACTGCTCCTCCACACACATTCATTAAAATGTTTTTCTCTTCTTTATTTTAGGCTGCCTTCCAGTATGGTGTTAAAATGGCTGATGGAAGGCGGACAAGAAAATTCAACAAGGAAAAGAATGAAAAGGCGGAGTTAGATAGGGAATGGCAAAAAATTCAGAATATCATTCAGAAAAGGAAAGGACCATCAACTTCAAAGGATTCAGAGCCATCCTTTAAAGTTCCGCGATATTAATTATTTTCTGTATATTGTCGTATTGTTTTGATGAGTTTTTGTTAATATTTAACCAATGTTGTAAATTTGTTTTAGATTGTACACTTTGCTTTGTGGAATGCAACCATCACTCCAGATTATATTATTTCATTCCTTGACGCTCACAGTGTTTCTTTGGCACACTATCACCCAGTTTCTTCACCTCTCTTGTCACCGTGATGCTCGTCTTCTTGGGCTCTGCATTTGCCTTGACCTGTAAGAGACTCGTTTTGCTCGGCATCTCAGACAGCCTTTCACTGTAGGATTGGACGCCACTGGGCTGACGTGGAGCTCACCTGCCTGGAGAGATTGCGACTGGCCAGGTCAGCGACGGCCTGCAGCAGCCTCAGGGAGCCCTCGCTGATGATCCGCTGCACCTGCAACCGGACGATTTGCACTGCGAAATAATTATACACTGCCGCCTGGGCCGCGTGTACGTCATCCTGGTGACGGACCTGAGCGGCCGCCAGCCCCGCGGCGCGCCGCATGGCCATCCCGACCGCGGCCCCGGTGTGACGCGCGCCCCGCACCGCCGCGAGCCGCGCCTCCTCCGCCCTGGCCGCGGCCGTCCTCCGCAGCGACTGCCCGGCCGCCAGCGCCACCCGGGAGGCCGACTGCCCCGCCCTGAGCGCCAGCGCGGCCGCGTACCCGCCCACGCGGTCGGCCGAGCGCCACGCGGCGCGCCGCGCCACCTCGGCCAAGGCCCCGGCCACCTTCTTGGCCTCCAGGAGCGCGCGGTCCGCCGGCCTCGGGCGCCGGCGCCACGGTGCAGTCCTGGTCTTGGTCGCTACGACGGCCTTGGCCGCGCTCGACAGGGAGCCGCTCCCCTTGGCGACTCCCATCGCAGCCTCCTCCGCGCCCGGCTCATGTGGGCCCCGCTAAACCTGCCGGCCGCGGCGCGGACCCAACGCCATCACAACAATGGCTCGTATTGTTAAGACACTTGTTGCTTTCTACTACGCTCAGCCCGCTAAGCACTGGACCCCATGCATGCGATCGCGAGCCCTAAATGCATACTGTGGTACTCTACCACAGTAAGTAGCGAGGACACTTCACCACTGAAGGCTCGAGGGAAGCCCCAACTCCTCACACCACCCCTTGTGTGACACTTTTCAAAAATAAAAATTCTTGAACTCGGTTTGGGCAATACGAGTGACTAACAAATGATAACACAATAATTATAACAGCCACAAATAAATATATTTGCTTTCTCTTAATATGACACAGTACAGGTTGAACATTTGCAAACTAAAAGGAGAAAGCAGCAGGAAAACAATGTAGGACAGACAAGGTAAGGTTGAATATCTTAATACAATATTATGCATATAACTTTAGGAAACCTATAACAAAATAATTCACAAACAACTATTCACAGTGGTAACTTTAAAAATAATTTTTCTCAAATTACAGTTAGTAAAATTTTAAAATATCTTAGAGCGAATAGTCTAATATAATTACAGAGGACTAATTTATACAATACTAAACAATATTTCTTGAATACTGGTGGTTGAAGAAATTTAGAGATAGCAAAAACATACCAGTATCTGCTTTCTAGAAAATACAAAAAACTAAAAGAAATTTCGCTCACTGGAAAATGTTCAGTAGCAAAATTTTTACAAAAAAAAAGTTTTGACTACCAGTTTATTTTGTCCTCTTGTGAATTGTTTAAACATTAATGAGTCTTCCTGAACACCAGGGACATGGATGAAAAGATGTTTCTACATCATTTGTCATAGAAATGTCTTCAATAATATCCATAATCTTCTTGGATAACCGTTTTGCAACGTCATTGTTGACATTTGCCTCATGATCAATAGACTCAGCAATATGAGGTACCTCAATTACATCTGAAAAAGATAAACAAAGATATAGAGAATAAAACCATTGAAAAACAAACACTCATAAAATATACTGATTGTTGCAGTTCACACCTGTATCATTTTTCAAAGCAGCATTTTCCTTAAGACTATCAAGCAGAGGCAGAGCTTCTTTAGCTGTCTCTGTTCCTCTCTCTTCCAGTAGACGTTGAATCAGTTGATTCAGTTCTTGCAACTTGCGGCGTAAATCCTCACGTTCTGCTGAAAGACTTGCTAACTGATGATCCTTTTCTCTGGCGCGTTGCTGAAGTGCTGCTCGTTGCATTTGATAGAGAGCAACATACTCACCTATGAATTTTAAAAGTTAGAATAAATGAATGAGGAACACACAGATGAGCTTGTGAAAAATAAAAGCCATACCAATTGTTTCAGTTTCGCCTTGAAGCTGTAAAACAAGGTGCTCTAGCCGCTGTTTCTCATCAGACAGCTCTGCTACCTCTGCCATGGTGCGAGTAAAGCGTTCCTGAAGTTTTTCCATTGCATATTGCATACAGTTGTAATTTGCATGATTTTCTGACATATCTTCACAGTCTAAAACACACAAATTATTAAAAATAATAGTTTTTGACGTGATGCAATCAGAAGAATTTAAGGTACTGTTAAATGAAGAGTTGTACATGATTTGAAGTTTAAACATACTTGTATCATGATCAGCAGCAGCATCATCTGTTGTAGCACCTTCTGTTGCACTGCTGCTGCTTCCAGATTCATGGCTCTCCGTGGACTTTTGAGTTATTAGTCTGCGCAAATTATTGTTCTGGCTACTAAGATTATGAATATGCTCCTAAAATATTACCAAAAAAAGGGGTAAGGAGAGAGAGAACAACAATTAGATATATAAGAATAAAATTGATTTTACATAAAGATTTTAGTTTAGAAAAGAATAAATACATGAGCTTGACTGAGTTGTTCTTGTAAACTTGAAGTAACATGTGCTGGCTGTTTATCTTGGATGTGCACTGAGCTTTCCTTCCTATTGTTGCTATGGCTCACACTGTGATCATGGTTTCCATTGCAGTTTTGATCATCATGGTTGTGATCAAGTTCATGCTCTCGGTATTCTTGTAGGCGATGTTCTTTTTCAGATACCAAAACACTATAAAAACACAACACCAAAAACACCATGAAAATAGTTTTAAAAGTTTTAAAAGTTTTAAAAATAGTTTCAAATGTACATTGAAAGAAAGCACTTTGGTTTAAGTCTTCCAGTTTATAACAGAATTCCTCAAAAGGTAAAAAGTTATTACTCACCGTAGTTCATGTAACTCTTCAGCAAGTTGGGAAATTTTCTCTCCCATTTCCTTATTAACATGTTTTTCATGCTCTAAACTTTCTGTTAAATTCAGTTTATCATTACTCTGTTTATGAAATATTTGAAAGGCAGTGGATTAGATGTAAGTTAAATTTATAAATTTAAATCTATCAAATTTAACAAATACAAACCATTTTGATGAAACCATCCTGCAGCTCCTGCAGTTGTTGCTTTAGTATAGTGTTCTGGGATGTTGCCTGGGCAGCAGCAACCTTGTCACTTTCCATTGCAGCTAGAAGCCTTGATTGATCTGGTCTTTCACTGCAAAGGGTTTCCAGATCTGCAATATGTGCATCCTTTTCTTCCAGCTTGAGACGTAGACTAGCCAATTCCTGAGCCTTTTAACAATTGAAAAGTGGTTTAGAAAATGATATAAATTGACTTAAAAAATAAAAACTAAAATCAAGAAAATAATTTAAAAAGAACAACTTATGAATTTCTTTAATTTTTGTCAACAAACCTCGGATTCTAAGGAGGATTGAAGTCTCTGCTTTTCCTCCTCTAGTTCAGCAATTTTCTCTTGAAGGCTTGTTTGACCATCAGATGTCTGTCCAGGTTCTTGTTGAAGGTGTTGCTGGAATTGATTGTGTTGTATCTGTTGCTGTTGTTGGTGGTGCATCTGGATTTGTTGTTGCAGTTGTCTTTCGAGTTCTGACATATTACGCACTAAATCTTCCTCTCGATTCTTTAATCTGTCATTCTCCATGTTCATAGACTCCAGCTAAAATAATTCAATAATAATAATAATAGTATCAATAAATAGTTACAAGACCAATGATAACAACAGATACTAAAACAAGCTTCCTATTCAAAACTCACTTTAGATTGAGCACTTTGAAGTTGTCCATTCAGCTGGGCTACATATTGTTGATATTGTTGATCAGCTTGGTCTCGGTCAGCACTTAGCTGTCGGACAGTTTCAGTTAATTCTGCACACCTTCTTTCCAGAGATATCTTCAACTGATGCAAAGATTCAATTTCAGCTGTAGCTTCTGGATTATCAGATGAACTCAGCTATGGATAATAAAAACAAATATTTCCACTCAGACTAAAAAACAACAAAAGAAAAAGCTAGAGAGGTTTAAATAAGATATTAATGCATTTACGTACCTGTGTGATTCGTAACTGGGACAATGAAAGTTGAGATTGCTTCTCTTGTAGCTGAGCTGTAAGAGATGCAACTTCAGACACCCGGGCACCTAATTTCTGACGTAGTTCTGAAGCTTCTTCCTCTGCATCCTCTAGCTGTTTACTGTAAAAAGAAAGAACCCCTAAAAGTGTTGTATCAGAACTCTACCCTACCCCTCAGAAAAGGGTAGTAAAAACAAGGAAAAAGAGAAGATAGATAGATATTTGAGTTAATCTTACCTCAACATTCCATTTTGCAAACGCAATTGGTCTAACTCTTGGACATGATTGTTTTTCTGTTTATCAGATGCTGAGACAGCGGCTGTCACTGTAGTAAGTTCTTTTTCTAGTTCACTCACACGATGCCGTGAGGCTCTGAGGCGATTTTGAAGTTCTTCAACTTCACCTATGGTAAAATTAATTGTAGTGGATTAAAATGTAATTTACTTGCTGCAAATTTTCCAACATTCGAATATAACTCACCTGCATGTTGCTTTGCGGTGGCTGTGTGATGGTTGATTGCTGCTTCTAACTCAGTTTTCTCGCCTACTAAAATTCCAACTGTTTGAGCATGAGCTCGCAATTGTTCTTGGAGTGGACCTAGATGTCTTGCTAAGACAACTTCTTGCTGGGATTGCAAATCTTCAACTTTTGATTGCAGGTGAGAAACTTGTGATAGCTAAAAAATAAAATTAACATTAACTTTATAAAGTTGTGAAAAGACAATAGCACATAACACATTTGGTGGGTCAAATAAACTTACACTTTCTTTGAGAGAAAACTGAAGCTGCTGATTATTGCGGCGTTCTGCTGCAAGTTGTGCTGCTAGCTCCTGATTACGAGATTCCAGGACTGATGAAAAAGAGTTTTGTTTGTCATCTTCCTTTTCTGAAGGTTCAATTAGTTGGGTAATCTGATCAGAAAGTTGACGTATACTTTCTGCACTAAAACTTCCATTGAGTGGAATTGATGCTTCGGTTTGTTCTTGAGGGGCACTATTGTGAAGAATTATTGCAGGTTCATTTTCAGTTTGCTCTTTGGTTAAATTAGGCTGTGTCAGAGAGATCTCTTCCTGAGAACTTTCTTCTTTGGATGACAGTAATGCCTCAGCCTCATTAACTTCACTATGAGGCGTTAGATTGGACACATCTGAGGTGTTGGATAAATGAAAAGGGCTTGATGTGGGCAATGGATTCAAATCCCATTTAACCATATTGTCGCTGGTTTGGGTGAACAGATGAGCTGTTGAGTAAGCATCAGTGCCTTGTGGTGTAGGGAAAGAAACATTTTCCATGTAATTATGGTGATTGTTTGTCGTGCTAACAGAACCAAACAGCTCAGAGCTAGCATTATTTCCATCACTAAAGTATGAATTTCCACAGAACACGGCTGGAGTTTCATTTAGTGACAAATTAGGTGTAAGCATATTATTGAAGGAATTTGATTGCGGCTCTTCAATTTGTGAACTTGAAATTTGAAATCCATTGGAAGTTTGAAGGTTTCCACTGTAATTTACAGCATCCTCAGGTTCAGATCCGTGGAGAGGCATATGTAAATCAAATGGCAGTTGAGGTAAACTTGTAGGACCAGATGAGGTCACATTAGAAAACGTATGTTCTCCATAATCAAACTTTAAAAAAAACAACACATAAACAGTTAGTAATAATTTCATTAGTTTCCTGCAATTGTGTGATTAGAATTTGCGTACCTTTGGTATTTGATCTGATACCGGTGGAGCAGTACTCTCTAGTACAGAGGCGACTGGTGGAGGATTGATATTTGCTGGGAGAATCTCTTTCTTACGTTGAAAGTCTTGCAGCTAGACAAAATTTGGACTTTATGAAAATTTCCTTAATTTGGAAAGGTAAACAGTGTACTGCAATAACTATTACCCTTCATGAGAAATACTAACAAAATCATCATAACCTTGTACCAATCAGCACAACTGAGACACAAACTCATTCGAGAGAAGGTGCACTCAGAAACTTTATTATTCAAAAGCAGTTTAAATGACAGTATTTTCAACAACTTTCACTAAGCAAATGATCAAGATTGACAGCTGACGTGTCCATTTAGCGGTGTCTGCCGTTCACAAATGTCAGACGTCAAAATTAAGTGAGACGGTTCGTTTATCGATATCCTAATCAAAAAATGATTTTACGGTGGATGAAAATTCCGTAATCTTACCTTTTTTCGAGCAGCCGCTAATCTTTCTGCTTTACTCGCGTCTGCCATGTTGGAATAATAACCAACAATAACAAAAGTATTCAACAACAAACAACAACATCAAGTCGGCGGGCGCCTTGGACGATCTTTCGAGGGATGCGAGTGGTATGTAACTAAACTGAAAATCGTCCTATTTAAGTACGTTGTGACTAATATCATTCATAAATGACTAATATCATTCATAAATTAATTCTCGATATAAAATTTAAGCCTAGTATTTGCCTCATTTTTGTTATTTTTGAAAGGAAAACGAGAGACTCATCTTTTTCTAAAGACTCCTTTACCGTGTCTGCGATCTGTCTGCACAGTCTGCACGCTGCTGTCTGCTTCGCTATGTCCACCGTTTCACAACACATGGTTGTGAGAAAAATATTTATTACAATCATAAAGTTTTGAATTCTAGACCCTGAATCATTAGTGTCAATTTTCATTCCTTTGAGCCTAAGTATAGTATAGAAAAATGACTGCGCAAAAGATCCTGCTTATGAAAGAAGTCGCGAATTGCTTTTGCTTTTGACGTTTTTCTCTCATTAAATCGTACAAGCACAAGCCGGGTTTCAGTGTATTAAAAAAATAATAATAATAATAATAATAATAATAATAATAATAATAATAATAATAATAATAATAATAATAATAATTGAAGTTATTTGTAACAGATGATTTTCAAAAAAATATTTGCACATATACTTGTTATCCATGCTATGATGTATCTTTATTCTATGTAACTTTGTAACCTTTGTTTACATTTTGTTTTGAAGAAAACTAACAAAATATTGTAACAATCTTAGCAAAATTTTGAAATGCTAAATCTACTAGATACTTTTCTTTCCGTGACGTTCATTTACATACCTTGACATTTTCTATCTTTCTTTATTTGGACCTCAGATGGAGAATGTACAGTGTGATCAACCAGTTCGGGGGATAATAGAAAATAAGGAAAGAGGAGCTTTCTACCAAGATGCTGCTGACTATTGGTCACAAATTCCTGCCACTGTAGATGGTATGCTTGGTGGTTATGGCCATATTTCTACTGTTGACATCAATGGTTCCACCCAATTTCTTAGGCAATTGTTTAGGGTTAGTAGGTGTTTCTATACTCTTAACTCTTTTCATGATTGTTTTTTATAAATACTGATTCATGACACTTCTTTTTCCAGCTAAAAGTACCTCCAGGAAAAGGACGTTCAATAGATTGTGGAGCAGGAATCGGGCGCATCACCAAAAATCTTCTTTTCAACCATTTTAAAAAAGTTGACCTAGTTGAACAAAACCCAGCATTTGTGGCTCAAGCCCGAACTGCCCTAGAATCTCATAGCAATATGGGGAACTTTTATTGTTCAGGTTGGTGTTTATGTACTCCCCGCTAGCCCCATATTATTGCAATGACTCAAATTTTTCCTAATTTTGTTTAGGTTTGCAAGATTTTGTACCTGAACCTAATACTTATGATGTCATTTGGTGCCAATGGGTTTTGGGCCATCTGACAGACGATGATCTTATAAAATTTTTCCAACGCTGCATGTGAGTATTATTTTAGTGCTAGTCTACTAGTGGGTATGGTTGAAGGGTTCTGTAATTGTTTTCACTGTATTCTTCTCTTTTAAATCAACAGACGGGCTCTGAAAATAAATGGTATTATTGTGGTAAAAGAAAATTGTACCACATCTGACAAGTTAGATGAAGATGTTACCGACTCATCAGTCACTAGGCCTCTTGACCATTTGTGCAGGGTTTTGCAAGAGGCTGGATTAAAATGTGTGAAACAGAAGAGACAAACAAATTTCCCACATGGTCTTTATCCGGTTTACATGATTGCAACAAGACCTTTGACAAATCCAAATGAAATTAGTGCAAAGTTGAGCACCATTAGTAATAATGAAGTTTGCAAGGAAGAATCCCTGGATGCTTCTCTGGAGAAGGTGGAAATTGTTACAGATGAGACCCCTACTGTTAAATGTTTTGAGGAAGAAGCAATTGACTTTCACAGTAAAGTAGAATATTCTAGTGACGATTCTACCAAAACGGAATCTGATATTTCTACTTCAAAGGAAGTTACTGAGAAAAATTGTGATATTATTTAACATGGTTTAGTATTATACATTGTCATTTCATTCATTTTCAAAAATAAAACCAGAAAAATGTAGTTTTTGATTTTTTTTTATTTAAACATAAGATCAACTTAAGCCTTCACAGCAAATACTCGTGGGGGGAAAGCTGACCTCTTACGGATTTCTTTCAGTGTAAGGAGCTTGCTCTCATGCTTGGTGAGGGCACGGCGGATAGCACGGGTCTTCTTTGGCCTCAGGTCAAGGGGCTTGTACTTCTTGTTCTGAAAACAACAGTAACAGAAAATTAAGCAATGACCAACAATCACCACACAACTGGAATTTTGAAATTCACAAGTATTACCTTGTAGAACTTCCTGAGGTTCTCCTTCTGCTTCTGGTGCATAACAATGTAAACACGGGCAATGGCCTTACGTACTACACGGCTGTAACGAAGAAAAGAGGGGACTCACATTAAAATGGGATGGCAACAAGAGCATAGAAACTGTGCTACTGGGGAGAAATCTCACAGCATAAACACTAAAACTAAAGATATCAGTGACCCTAGGTAATAAATACAATATGAAATAGCCCAGGACAAATGTCCTGAAGGTTCTACAAATTTAAAACAATCAGCCTAAGAATTTGACTAAAAGGACCATAGAGGGAGTGAGAGAATGATGAACACTTACATTTTGGACAGCTTAGAAGCAGCTCCACCGGTGACTTTCGCCACTCTAAGGTTGTTGAGCTCTTGTTTAAGGTCCTCAAGCTGCTTTGTGAGGTCCTTCTTGTCCTTGGTGCGCAGCTCGGAGCACTTGATCTTACCCTGCAACCAAACAAAAACGAGGAGGTCAAAGTAAGAAAGAATACACGTAACGCATAAAAGTCAGTATGTTTTGACAGTGCGGCATGGTTTAAAACGTGAATGGGAAGCGATCAGATTTAAAGCATGCACGTAAACAATGCAATGCTGAGAGAGAGGTTATGATCACTATAACCTTAGCAAGTAAATTGGACAGAAGATCCAACCACAAACCATGGACAAAATTCAAACAGAGAGCTGACATATGACAATAAAAATTTGACAAACAATATAACACGTAGTTCAGTCACAAGAAATAAAAATTGTGGCATTTGCCACGCAACTTCTGACCATTGCGAGGAGGAGGAGGCTACGGGCAAATACTTGAAGATTCTTAAAATTACGTTACAGCGGGCCGTAAACGAAAAAATTCTAATAATATCGTTTTCTTTAAACAGGCGAAAAATTGAAACTTCGTTGGAAACAAATAGCACGGCCGATTAAAACCGATAAATATCACGAAGAAATCATTCCACTGCCTCTTACCATGTTTGCGGTGTGAAGAACGGAACAGGAAATGTTGCCGGCTTGTTGAGTTTGATATGGAACTTGACTAGTCAACCAGAGTATTTTCAAGACAATTATAATTTGATTTAGAGCACTCGACAGCAAAACAGGATTCAAATAACAAATCAATTTTGATTTTAATAATTTGAATCTATATTTTAGAAAGAAAACTGGGGAACAAAATAATGTAACAAGTTCCAATGTATCCCACTTGACTAGTCATGTGTGTAGTCTGCCGTGTGTTTAGAGAGGGCGCAGAAAAGAAAGAGGGTGTTGTTTCTAACCTTTTAAATAAGTGTCATATCGGCAATATTTTTACCTTAAAACAGGCAAAATGTCAATCAATACTTCGAGTTCAGCTTTCCGAAAGATTGACGTAGATCAATACAACGAAGATAACTTTGGCGACGAAGACCAGGGGGAACTTCAGTCACCCCCAGTGGGACCTGATGAATCAGAAGTTACTTCCCTTCTGAATCAATATCCTTTTCAAAAGCAATCTTCAGACAGTTTTGTGATGATCTCTTTATTTTGAATGTTTTTTTAACCCCTTCAGAATTACTCCCTTTTTGTGAAATATTACATTGAATCCGTAGATCACTTACCAGAGCTTGTTTTGATAATTGTGAAATTTTGTTGTTTTCCTTAACTGTGCATTACAGGAAAATCTATTGATGCCCTTAAGACAGTTCTCAGGAATGCTCCACTTGCTTCTAAAAACCCACAAGTTAAGGTTGGTAATAATCATTATTAAAAAAAAAATCACCTGTTTGTTGGCCCATGTAGAGTTGTCTATTAATATGTCTTCAACGTGACTTCTCTTTCAGGACAATGCTTTTAATCTTACCATGAAAGTGCTTCTATACATCAAAGGATCACAGATCGAAGAGGCTGTTAGTGCGCTAGACAGAGACCTGGTTGATGTTCTGATGAAATACATTTATCGCGGTTTTGAGACTCCTTCGGAGGGCAGCAGTGGGCACCTGCTGTTATGGCATGAGAGGGCTTACTCAGTTGGAGGTGTTGGAAGTATAGTGCGAGTTCTTACTGATAGTAAGAAAGCTTAACTTCTTTTGTTATTTATAAAATTGTCATTCTACATTCATTTTTTTATAATATGTTGTATTATAATACTGTATTATACCATTCTTTACTTTTACTGTGTTTAAGTTGTAATCTGAAATTGATTCTTGCTTTACACTGAGAGACTTGATGTTACATCAAATGGGGAAGAATATTAAAAAAAAGTTATTGATCAGTAAATTGTATTCTCATTATCACTTAATACCCCACAATTGCTTTTCTGAACAAATTCACAATAATTATGTAGTAAATTACACATGACTCAGCCAAGCTAACTATAAAATCACTGAATAGCTAGAGGTTCATGTACTTCATGGGCCAGTTGTGTTTGAAGGTTGGACAGCTTATTTTTCAAAACAGCCACTCCCATTGTTACAATATTTTCAGGTTTCAGTGATCCACAACTTTCAACATTGTAAAAGAACTTGTTTGGTTTTGCCTCCCAATTAAACTGTGCTTCATCTGAAAGTGAGAGAGAAAGGCAAATTTTAGCAACTTTCAATAGGTATTTCAAAGGACACAGTACCAAAGATTACGCACATTGATCCTCCTCAAGTTCTGTATGTTCACTTTTAGGCCATTCATCTGGCTTAGGATATAAAGTGTGTCTCATAGAATTATCAGGATCATACTCAAAACATACTCCCGCCGTTGGGTTCCATTTTGCATGCTCCTTGCCAAACCCTTTCTTCGCGTACGCTCTCAATTTTAATTCTTGACCTTTGCGGAGCTTGACAATCAGAATATCTAAGAAGGAAATACAATACTGATAATTGTCGTAATCCAATTGTGTTAGATTCATGTAGAATTTTGATAGCAAGATTAACATACCATCAGTTTCCCCATATTCACTAGTGTCATCATCCCTATTTCTTGATGTGACAGGTCGAACACGCTGGTCATTCGACTCAAGGTCTGCAGTAGTCACATGCCTTGTTTGGTCATCATTACATTTGACATCCAGGGTGAATTCCACACTGCAGTCAGGGCAGAAATCAATGCAGTTACAATCCTGTAGAAAATCGAATAAGCAAAGAAAAATTAAGAGAGGAGATTGACTTTGATGTAAACCTTTCAGTAAAGAGGGGAAAGCCTTACTCTGGTGTTTTGCATCCTATCAACTACTTCATCGGATGTTAGTGGAATCAGCCCAATACGATGTGAGAGAAACTCGTCACTAAGAACAGTTGAATTGGCTTCCAGCTGAACCCAATCAATAGCCATTGTTGGAGTTTCTGCTATGAATACTCTTCTCAAACTGTTAGCAACACTGAAACGAATGGGGTTGAAAAATTAATGGTAAAATTGACAAACCACCATAAGGTTAGGAATTACTAGGGTACCTAAGATCTGTGTCTTCCAGGACAAACTTCACATTTTCCTCCGTCAAGTCCGTTATTGTAACAGAGGGTTGATTAGCGTACGGCATTGTGACAGAACTCTTGAAAATGAGAGAGAGAAAGTTCTTCTAAAACTCCGTTTCGAAAAACTATAGCGCAGCCGTCAGCCAAGCCGCTACTGACAATAACAAAAACAACAACATTGAGGTGCAGCAGTACCAACGTAAGATAATTTCGGTCAGATGGGAACACTTTGTTAGCGAAGAAATGAGTCAACTGTTAAATTTATTTTCTTATACAGTTTATGTCGGTGCGGTTATCAGAGATAAGTCTGCATTTACTTAAGCAAAAGAAGAACAGTTGATTGCAAACTGCCGACACAAAAACCACAAAATTACGTGCAGGCAGGGCTCTTGGAATACGAAAGTGAATACATCATGATAAGACGTGATCAAAATTTACCGCCTCTTATTCGAAGTCTAAATTTCTGGACTGCAGACTTTTCTCCTCGCGAAATAATTAATTCAGAAACACCTGTGCCAAGCTCTCCAAAACCAAACCTTCCTCCATCCGGCCGTGTTTTCCGATCACAAGCTTACTGCCATACTAGCCAAGACACGCAGGTAAGTCAATTATTATTATTTATTAATTTTATATATATATATATATATTTTTTTTTTTTGGGGGGGGGGGGGTGTTTTTGTGCGGGTAACCTGTCAAAGTTTAGGCCCAACCCCAGCTTTGAAAAACCAAGATGGTTGGGTCCGGGTCTTTCATGATCGACCACACAAAAAAATGTTTTCTTAAACCAGGTACAACTATACACCCATCTTGCGCCAAACTGTAATATTAACAATTGCATTTCATTTTAGTACGCTATACGTGCTTTTCGACTAAACTCGTTTCAAAATTTAAATCGACCAGGGAGGCGCGGATTATGCGTGATCAGTGCTTAATCATCGATAATATTAACGGTCAGTGCCGTACACTGTATTCACGAGGAAATGAACACCAATTTGCCCAAAACTTGCACGATGCATCACGAGTACTGAGGGTGCACAGGGGGTGAGGGGGTTGGAAGGGGGGGGGGGGGGGAGGCCGGCCGGCCGGCGCGGCTCAGCTGCCGCGCGCGCCCGCCGCTTCCTCCCTCCCTCCAGTACCGGTCTAGCCATGGCCGCGCGCGCACGGCCCGTGCGGCTCGTCCCGGCTCCCGCCCCGCGGCGCAACCGGCGCACCCCGACCGACTGACGAGCCGATCTTCGAAAGTGACGATTTAGTAGCCCTTTCACTGTGAGGGCGCCGCGATTTTTGTGACTGTGGTGCTCCAGTGGCGGCAGAAGGCAATGGAGAGCGTCTTCTTGGATAACGACTGCCAGTGTTAGTATAATCACACAGAGGGTTCCCATTTGACCAACTGACAAGCGACGATCGGAAATGTGTCAACAACGATGTGTGTCGGTTCTCGTCTTTACGAGGTGCTCTCTGATCGTGCTACTATGACGTAAGGACGGCGGCGGTGGCTGAACTTAACCGACGTGTCGGCCTAGACGAATTTCGCGATTTACGCGACAGTTAGTGAGCACCCGCCCTGGCCAACCCGCTCCGCCCGCCCCTCCGCCCCGCCCCGCCCCGCCCGGTAGCTCAGCTGTAACGGTCGCAAACCTCGCCCAGCTTTTGAATTCGACCCATTCGACCGCTTTTGTCTCAAGTTTCTCTCCCCGCTGGAGCGACACACGCTGAAGCCCCGAAGGCGACGCCTCCGACATCGCATGCTCAGGTGATTAGAGTCAGACTCCGCGCAATCTAGTCTTAATTGTACCGTCTTCAGGCCGGTCTAATGCGAGGTGGATCATCCGCCGCCCCGCCCCGCCCCGCCCCGCCCCGCCCCGCCCCGCCCCGCCCCGCCCCGCCCCGCCCCGCGGCCTTGATGGCAGGCCGGCTCTGTCGCCGCACGCACGAGTGGTAAACCACCCGAAATGTACTATGAAAAAGAAAGTAACTGCGGAGATTTGCGGGTACGGGATGAAGGACTTTCCACGACGGGGAATGACCAAACTCATTCCTGTACAGATCCTTGAATCCGCCTGTGTGCGTGTGTGTGGACGGTGTCCCAAGGCCTTATCACTAGTGGCGGGGGCGGGCCGGGGCCGCGCAGCGTACCACCTCTCTAGAGCAACACCTCGGTAAATACAAGCATACTCTCACGCCTTTGGGTGCGCGGGGCGGGGCGGGGCGCCCGCGCGCAAATATTGACGACGCGTAGTAAAAGGCCATCGCTGCGCGGGCCGGGCAGGCTGAACGACGACATCTCACGCCCTACGCCCTCTCGCCTCCATGAGTTCACAAAAAAAAAATGTTTTCAGCCATTCATTTCGCGAACGCAACGCGCTCATTGAGCTGACGAGACGCGGGCTTCGCGCCGTTTTCCATTCATTTGCCATTCAATATCTTCCGCTGTTGGCTCGGCTGGGCTCGGCCCGGGGGTCTCTGGGGACTGTACTGTACTTACCTGGCGGCCCCCGCCCCGCCCCCGCCCCGCCCCCGCCCCGCCCCACCCGCCCCGCCTCACCTCCGGGCTCCGGTCAGGACCGGACAGTCCGCGCACCGCTTCCTTCCTTTCTTTCCGGACACGACGGCGCGTCGCTACCCCGCCGCGCCTCGCCAGCTGCATTGTGTCCCGGATTTGTCCTGCGCTGCAGGGAGGAGGGAAGTCGGAGAAGCGCGCCACAGTCTCCGAGGAGTGCCCCGGCCCGCCCCGGCAGGGCGTGTAGCAGGTGACATTTGTCCTGGACCAGGCCATGTCGGGTCAGGTGAGGCGAGCGCGCTGCACATTGAGTCGTGCTCCACCTGACCTGACCTGATCCGCTGACGCTGGGGCTCGCGACAGGACAGTCCGGACGAGAGGGAAGACAACTCTGTGACATTTTTGTTCACCCCCTTACTCAGAAAAATTATGGGGAAAATTCCGAAAATTTTAGAGAAATTTTGGAAAATTCACGACATTCGTACAGCTAAATTGAGAGTTGTTTCCCAGCTCGGACTCGGGCGCGAGAGGCGGGGGCGGCGGTGGGGCGGGGCGGGCCACTGCAGCAGCTGCTTATGCGATTCACACTCGTGCCGCGGAGGAGTGGCCAGAGATGCCCCGCCCCGCCCCGCCCCGCCCCGCCCCGCCCCGCTGCGTTTGCGTTTGGGGACAATTACGACTGCGGCAGGGCGTAAGGCGCGCGCGGCGCTCACTGCGGCCGCTGCGGTATTTTTTTTTTTTTTGTCTTAAATTAGGGCTTTCGCTGTCGGGTTCCCGTCCTCGCGGCGGCGGCGGCACTGCACGGCGGGAGAGAGATGGTCCTGGAGTGGGGGGAGGGGGGGGGGCGCCCGTGACATGGGCCCGCCCGTGCACTTTGATTGCCATTCATTTGTCTTGATGCCGGGCTGGGCCGGGCCGGGCACGCCCTGCCCCCTCTCTTTTTGCCCCCGCCTGGCCCGCCGGCCCCGCGCGGGGCTGTCACTGTCACACTGACGACGCCGGCGACCATCGCGAGGGCATCAGCGCCAGGGCCCCACCCCACCCCTCCCATTCCAAAGCACCGCCAACCTCAACAGAGTTAAACGTCCGTTCGGATTGGTATTCCTTCCTCCGTGCCGGTTTGCCCCACCGGAGACCAGGGACCGCACTCACCCCGCGCCCGGGCGTAACAGTAGCAGGCCGCGTACGCGACAGACAGGATAAAGATTTTGTTTCCTTTTCCCCTCCGTGTTTTGCAACCCGAGCACTCCCTCCCTACCCGTTATAATAACGTAAAAAAAAATGACAAAGTTTACTCCACGTTCCCTGTCGTATCCTCCTCTCCCGTCTGCTGGACGTCTCCCCCCCCCCCCCCCCGCGCGTGTTTGTTTCACGAGAAAACCAACAGAATAGTCATCGATCAACGACCGTGGAGGGAGGGTCCCTCATGCACCTCCAATATTTTACCTCCCTGGGGCTGGCCGGGCTGGCGGTCCCCCTGCCCTTACCCTTACACACGTCGTCAGGGGAGGGGGCGGCCCTAAGCGACAGGAGCCGAGGCCGAGACGCTGCCATTGCCTCTCGTTCCCTCCCCCCCTCTCTCTCTCTCTCTCTCTCTCGCTCTCCATATTCCATATCCTTTTCCTCCGCGTGGCCAGGTGATCACGTGAGGCGCCGACCGGCGCCGCTAGTCAATTAGGATACATCTCACCGCTACCACCCGGGGGGGGGGGGGGGGGGGCGCTCCGACCACAAGGCTTTTACATTGTAATACCTCGCCGCCGTCCGCTCTTGACGCTCCCGCCGTGTCATGCCGTACAGGGCGCAGTGCGGCGGGGCGGGGTGGGGCGGGACTTGGCAGACATGCAAATGTCGCGATTTGTTACGCCGTATCTCCCCCTGTCCATCTTACAGCCGCGATTTAAGGGGAGGAACGAGGGGAGGGGGAATAGCCTCCCCTGTCGTCCTCCCATGGGCAGGTAGGCAATTTGACATACACCTCTAGCATTGAGGTAACGTCGGTTTGGATAAGGGGGGGCCAGGCGCGGAGAGCTGCTACGCGCGGGCTCCGGCCAGCCGGCGCGGTGCTCGAGCCTGACGCTGGCGTACTCGTAACCCTGCCGCAGCGGTCCGGTGCCCTGCTAGTTCATGGTCATATTCAGAGTATAGGTTTGTGATGGTCATCGGGTGAAGTCAGATAGTACCAGAGAGAAGTTGCGGTCCTCCCGGCCGGATGATAATCATCGGTCATATCATTCCGATCATCACGTATTCGTTGGTAGTTAACACCACCCCCGATGACAAATTGTTACCGATTTTGAGGGGGCTCTCGTAGCTGCGCGCGGGGACACTCAGCCGCGAGAGATACGGCGCGGGAGTTCGGCGGGACGGCCGGGAGGGGGCGCTGCTGCTCGCGGCGGCCGACGAGGCCGGGCCAGGCACTGGGTCTGGGCGGCTCACTTCCGGTGGCGCGCGGCGCGGCGCGGTTCGAATGGCGGCGCGCGGCGTGCCCAGGCGCGGATTAAGGTCCTGTAGACAGAGGGGGCGGTGCCCTGTGGGTTGCCTGCATGCAGGGGTTTGTAGCCGAAGTTGCCTACCTTTCAGGCGGTCCACTAGAGCCCGGCCCCCGGCGGTGAGAGAACTGGACCTTCACGTCCTGCTCCCCGACGGGCCTCCCCCGCGGCCTCGGACAAGGCACGGCGATCGGGACAGGTCGCGCCGCGCGGGGCGTGAGGGAGGGTGAGGGCCGCGGGGGAGGGGAGGCCGCTGATGTATGACGGGAAGGGTCGGGCCGGGCCTCGCGCGGGGGAGGGTGGCGGGGCGGGGCGGGGTGGGGCGGCGGTGACGCATCGGGGCGGGGCGCGGCGGGGAACACCACCGCGCCCGGGCCGGGCCGGGCAGGGAAGGACCGACAGGCCATCTGCCCACCTCTAGTTAGTACCTAATTAATGACCGTGTTAACACCCGCCGAGTGCCCGGCCGGCCCGGGCCCAGCTGACATCTCCCCTTCTCTCTCTCTCTCTCTCTCTCTCTCTCTCTCTCTCTCTCTCTCTCTCTCTCTCTCTCTCTCTCTCTCTCTCTCTCTCTCTCTCTCTCTCTCTCTCTCTCTCTCTCTCTCTCTCTCTCTCTCTCTCTCTCTCTCTCTCTCTCTCTCTCTCTCTCTCTCTCTCTCTCTCTCTCTCTCTTGCTCACCGGATGGCTGATTGATGCCATTATGTCGCCCCTGCACTCTTGTTCCGCAGAGGTACACTCCTATCAATCGTGTCCCGTATTGTTGTCTAAACGCTTGAGGAGGGGGCGGGGATGGGGGCGGGTGCTGGCTGGTGTCATTTCCGGCCATTTCCTGTCATCCTCTGCCCTGGCGCAATTATCCCGCACCCTCTCTTGGACCGTGAGCCGTGAGGACAGCGAGGTATTTTGGGGATGGCACGCCCGCCTCTGCATTGAGGCAGACGGCCAGCCCACGCTGCCCTGGAAACCCTAGTTTACTAGTGGCACAAGTGAGCGAAATTCCAAGGAAACCTCGCACCTTTACTGGTTCAATAAGTGTGCGAATGACCATTCACGCACACCTTCAAGTGTGTGACAATCACATACTTAAGTTTCCTTCCAGCGTGATCTCGGAGCCGCGGAACTCAAAGTCAGGCAGCCCATTTGCGAGTCCCGAGACGTACGCGACGTACTCTGCAGCCGCGGCAGCGGCAGCAGCCTTGAGAGAGACGCTCCCAGCGGCGCCCGCCCCGCCCCGCCCCGCCCCGCCCCGCCCCGCCCCGCCCCGCCCCGGCCCGGCCCGACGACACTGGTTGCTTACGATGCTCTTTCCGCCTCCCCCCTCCCCTCCCCCAATTGGCGCACGACCATTCATAATTACCCGGGCCCCTCTCGCGTGCGTACTACACTCTATACTACGCCCCGTACACCTCTCCCCCCCTCCCCCTCCTGGCTCATATTTTTAGCTCGCTCGGCTGCGCGTTACGCGCGCTTATACGAGCGTCTGGTACAGTTAGTTTACGCCCCTGCTGGTAGTGTCGTCCCTCCCCCCCCCCCCCTCCCCTGCAGTAGTGCGCGACCGAGGAGCGGACTGTCCGCCGCCACACTCGACAGTATGAGTACTTTTTATTTTTTTTCAACTCAGCCTCGGCCGAGATTCGCGCGTTGTAACCGTTACTTTTCCCTAGCCTAGCTTTCCCCTTAATTCATTTTTGCGTAAGTTGTGTAAAATTTTGTCATAAAATCAGGTACTGCCCCGCCGGCCCACCCGCAACGCGTTAGCCCTTGGCGCGCAGCCAATAGCAATGGCAATAATAATAACAATAATAATAATACTAGCACTACAGAAGTACGCCGCGCGGTGCCAAACCTGATCGCTCCTGTTCTGTGAATGAGGCGATAAATCTCCTTTCGCGGAACCGCAGCGCTCAGCCCAGGCTGCGAGCGCTACCGCGCCGCATACGCCCCGCCCCGCGCGGCCCGGCCCCGCCGATACCATCGCGGCCCTGGGCACGGCCCTGCCCTGCCCGATACCACACTGATGCTCCGGGGCGGGGGGGGGGGGGGATGCACTCCACGGACATTCCACTGCACTGCATGTCAACGGCAGCGCGCCCGTCCGGGTAGTCCCAGCTGGGCCGGGGGGCGTATTCGTCACGGGGGGCATAATCATCACGGGTGGGGCTGCTACCCCTGTGCCCCCCCCCACCACTTTCTAATCACTGGTGCCCCGGCTGCGCGGCCGGCCCGCTGATTGAACACATGAGTTGTTGGAGGGAATGAGCGAGCTTCGTGAGCATCTAATGTCTCCATCCATCCGTGTAACGCCCCGCCCCGCCCCGCCCCGCCCCGCCTCTCCCCACCCTGCCTCTCCCCGCCCCGCCTCTCCCCGCCCCGCCCTACCGCGCCCGGCACCTTCCAGAATCCATCTCGGGGATCCCCTCGCCTTAATTACGCCCTCCCCGCGCCTCCCCCCCTCCTCCTCGGAGCCTGCCGATAACTGAAGGACGCCTCGGGGAAAGTTTTCCTCCGGGATTGTTGAAAACGCCTGGCTGCGCCAGCTGCTGCCGCGGGGATTCGAACCCGCGCCGCGCCGGGCCGGGCCGGGCGGGGTGGTAAGCGCTGGGACGCAGGCTGGGGCGCGCTTCCGCCGCGGGTGCGCCTCGCCTGTACGGGGCGGGGGCGAGGTGCTGGTCGGCGGGGAGGGTCTTCTGGAAGAGAGAGGGCTGATCTTTACGAGCCGTAGTGCGTGGAGGCGGAGAGCGCCTGCTCGCGGGCCGGGCGGGGCTCCTGGCGGCGCCTGGGCCTGGGCCAGAGGTGTAAGGGTGCTTTATGTGTTTTCGGTCGGGGCGGGCGCGGCGCGCGGTACGGCCGCGCGGTGGAGGAGGTGTGCGTAGTGCGTGATGCTGGTCGAGGCGCGGCATTATCCCCCTACCTCCGCCTCGCCTGCTGTGACCTGCCCCAACCCCCGCCCCTCAGCGCATCCCCATCCCCAGGTGCGGTTCAGGACCTCGCCGGGCCGGGCCGGGGCCTCTCAAAGAGTCACGTCAGTCACTCCGTCTGTCTGTCTGTCGGTCTGTCTGTCTGTCCGTCAGCCCGCGTGTCCTCTCCTGTATAACGGCGTATCTCCGACGCGCTCAGCCGAGGAGTTAGGCGGTTCTTGACGCGTCTTGTGGCGCGTGTGTGCGCGCGTGCGCGCCGGGGAGGCAGCTGGGGCGGCAGATGTTAGTCCTGCTCCCCGAGTGTGTGTGTGTGTGTGTGTGTGTGTGTGTGGCACGGGCCAAAAGGCCTCCCTACCGGATAGCGGTGGGGAGGGGAGGGCGGGAGGGAAGGAGAGGGGGGCTCACAAACAAGCCGCCCCAATCTGCCCCGCCCCGCCCCACCCCGCCCCGCCCCCATAGTCACAACTTTTGGTTTTCTGCTGGACGGAACGTGTGGTGACACAATGCCCCCCAAGTTTTCATTCACGCGGCCGGAGAGAGCCTCAGGACCGTCGTCCCCACAGGCCTGGGGGAGCCGGGGCCCAGGACGCCGTCGGGCAGGGCGTCGCGACGCTGACAAAGGGCCCGCCCCGCCCCGCCCCGCCCGGGGGGCGTGGAAGCTGGAGTAATGGGCGTGGCGGGGCGGGGCGGGGCTCTGAGTGGGTCAGGCGTGGCGGCCATAACGAGTGATTTCGTCAAATTGTAATAAAAAAAATAAATCACTTTTTAAAAAACATTTCGGGGATGAAAGATTTTGAGGCGCGAAAAGTGTGAGGTGTGCGGGCGGGGCGGGCATGTGGTATGTGATGGTGATCCGGTGCTCAGGGAGTAGGTCAGGGCGCGGCCGGCCCGGCCCGGACGGCTCACCCTTTGGATAAGCTCAAAGCCGTGCCCGGAAGTGGAGGGGGAGAGGGAGGGGGTCACTGTGGGAGTTAATGACGCCAGTCACCCCACGCGCGCACCCTGACCTAGCCCGCCCCGCCCCGCCCCGCCCCGCCCCGCCCGGCCCCGCCAGCGTGACGCAATTCGACGCGATTCATGAAGCACGGTGTGGTCTATACCTGACTGCGGAGTAAATGGTCCTTTACCGCGTACTCTGCCATAAACTGTAACCAATTCTATTTTCTTTTTTGGACAGGGGTAGAGGTAGAGGGTAGAGGGAGGAAACACATACTGCTGTCGGCTCACGTGCCATGTACACTCTGAAAGATGTGCGCACGGCCATGTATATGTTTATAAAACAAATATAACACAAATGTGCGAGTTATTTCCCTCTGGACCGCGCCGCCCTGCCCTGCGCGGGTCGGCCCGGTCCACAATAAGAGCAGCGCTCCGCTGGATGGGATCACCGCCACGCTCCAATGAACTCGCATCCCATTTCACGCAGAGCTGGCCGCGTCCGCACGTTTATAACACACCCTCCCCGCGCGGATGCAGGCCATGCAAGCCGTCATGCAGGCGGGCCCGTGTGCCCGTGTGAGTGGTAAAAGGTGCCGCCAGCCCCCCCCCTCCCCGGTGAAGGGCGTGTAAAGCGTTTGCAGTCGCGCCCGCCCCGCGGCCCCGCGCCAAAAGGTTCAGATTAACGTCAGGGGTGTTTTCTCCGACTGACTTTGGTTGAGCCGCGCACACTGTTAAACCAACTGTGCAACTGTTCAACACTTAATTGTGTGCAACTTCCAGTCTTACACGTCCAAGTGTACAACTCGGTATTTGTGCATTTCCAAATGTCAAATTAGCCAGTTGTACGACTTGTAGGTGTTTAACTCGACATTTGTGCACTTGCATGTGTTCAACTTCCCCGTGCAACATTTCCCTTGTTGAACACTTGCAGGTGTACAACTGTCGAGTTAAACACTTACAAGTGCACGACTGGTGAGTTGGACACTTCCAATTGCACAAATACCGAGTTACGCACTTGCACCTGTTATACTGGACGTTGCACACTTACAAGTGTTGAACAGTTGAACACTTGTTTTCACAGTGCAGGACCCTGACCGCACGCTCTGTTTTGCAGGACCTCAGCAGGACAGCAGGACCTACAGGAGTCCTGCAGGAGCACCATTATGCCGTGGCTCAAGTCCTGCCTGTCGCCGCAGCCGGCGCGCAAGAAGCCCACCATCAGCCCGCCCCTGCACCTGCTGCTCAAGGTGAGTTAGGCCCTTATCGTGAAGGCATCGAGGCCGAGGTCCTCCGGGGGGCTGCTGGGTGGCCGCGCGGGGCGGGGCACGCCGGCCCGGCCCCGGCCGGGTCGAGGCCAACACCGGGGGGCATCCACGCACCTGAGCGCTGGGGGAAATCATAAAGGTGAACCGCAACAGCCTATTTCAGATTAGTATCACATTTTATCCCCCGTTAAATTGATCGGTTTTCGTTTCATTAACAGTTTTCTAACTTTTCGTTGACAATCGGCATTGCCGATGACGTTGAAGCTGCCGCCACCGCGCTGTGTGTTGACGTTCGTTTGTTCTGTCTCTGCTAGTTTTGTGCACGTTAAATAAATTACTGTTTTCGTTTTAAAAGTTTAAAAAAAAATCTTAACGCGTGTGTAGCCTTTTTTTGTGCGAGTGACATTTTCAAAGATCGGAGTTTGCGAGAAGCACTGCGTCTAATCGTCATTTATTTGGAATAGTGGTAAATATTGAAGATTAGTGTAGGAGGGGTGCACCTAACCTCCAATGTTTTCAATAACAACACATCTCTCATCTGTAAGACAGGACTAGTCACATCACCTTTGGTATGAGACTAACAATAATATTGCACCCTATTTTTATCTCAGTCGGTATACTAGATTGGCGAAATTTTTTTTCTTATAGTTCGTGTGTCAATTTAACTTTATCATGTACTGTACCATAACTCTGGTTGGACAGTATCAAACTGTTTTTGAAGTTGGATTATTATACTTCATGGCAACAATTTATCATGACATTGTTTAATTTTTATTTAAAGAAAGTTTTAATCGTGAATTGTATTGTAGTAGTTTGACGGTAAATTTTTAATGGAAAGTAAAGCGTATCAATAACTAATTTTCTGGATATCAAGGCGCTTTCTTTTCATGCAACTGCAGTACTGGCCCTCAAGAAAATTTTGACTTAATAATAGTTATTTATTTCCCAATCTCCATTTTTTCTTAAAAAATTACATTCTTTAATTTAGTTAATCTGACATGCAGTACATGATAAAAGTTGCCATGGTTTTCAACGGGAAGTAATTTCTCAGAAGTCATAGCAGTTTTTAAACCTAGAGAGGTTGGGGGGGGGGGGGGGGTCGTGACGCGCACGGAGACACGCACGGCACGCCGCGGCGGCGCCGACAACGTCCTCGTCTACAATGATAAACAACGTTATGAGTGGAACCCATGCGGGTGCTTGTCTAGTCCCCGGGCCGGGCCGGGAGCGCCGGGAGCCGGGGGGACTCGAACCCGTGCCAGCTGCGCCGGGAGCAGGGCGCCCGCGGGAGCACGGCACTGCCGCTCCGGAACAAGTAGTTCACTAGTATTGTGGTGAGGCATTTTCATTCGTGGGGAGGGAACCGAAAGGCCCGCCCCGCTCCGCCTGCCCCTGCTCGCGCCCCCGGCCCAGCTCCGCCTCCGCTCCGCCCCCGCACCGCCCCCGCTCCGCCCCCGCTCCGCCCCCGCCCCGCCCCCGCTCCGCCCCCGCTCCGCCCCCGCTCCGCCCCAGCCGCAGCCGCGCCGCGTGCGAATCCTTTTGCGGATGACGGATGGGTTGCCTACCTTCCCATCGGCAGGCGCTCCCTGAGGACAGCCTCAATCCTGGCGGTGCATGCGGGTTAAGTGTGGAATTCCTAAGAAAATTCACACTTTTACATGTGTAGGTGTACGAATGGAAATTCAAACACCTGCAGGCGTGCGACATTCACACACCTCTAGCGTGCGCCGGGCCGGACGGCGGGGCAGGCAGGCGGCTGCGCGAGATCGCTCAGTGTGCGCACCGCAACAGCCACACTCCCCCGCCCCGCCCCCGCCCCGCCCCCGCCCTGCCCCCGCCCTACCCCCGCCCCCGCCCTGCCCCCGCCCCCGCCACGGCCTCGCTCAAGCAGATGATGAACCCCAAGTTGACCACCATATGGCGCGCGCAACTAGCCGCGGATAAGCAGTCAGAGGCGGGGCGGGGCGGGGCCCACAGCTCAGGCGGGGGCGATCACGCGGGAAGATCCTTTTATCGGGCGGATCATCGCTGTCAAAGCGGCTCGCGCTTTCGTCTGGATCGCTGATGCTGATGATGATGATGACGCCGTTCGATGAGAGGCGAAAGGTGTTTGCGATCGAGAGTATCGGAGGTGGTCGAAGGCGGTGCCAGAGTGCGGGCCGGACCGGGCGGCAGGGGATTACTTCATCAAAAACTGTTTATGCCCGTACTCCCCAGGCTGTGGTGACACGCACACACACACACCTAATGTGAGTTGTAATTAGTTTTTATTGGTGTGTGTGTGTGTGTGTGTGTGCGTGCGTGCGTGTGTACGTGTGTGCGTGTGTGTGTCTGTGTTCGTGAATGCGAGAGGCAAGTTCCTATACATTTCTCAGTTAATGAGTGTTTCCGCATGGAAGGCTGCTCACACACCATGCCCCCCCTCCTCCTCCTCCTCCTCCTCCTACCCCTTTCGCACACGCGCCGAAATTTTGCAGATGCACTGGTGGCGCGGCGTTGGTTTTGATAAAGGCGCCGCCGCGGCTCGCTGCTCTCTGATGCCATTGACGTAATTCTCGTTAAGCCAAATTGGCACAGTGGCATAATAGGATTGTGGGGGTCGCGTTTGCGTCGTGCTCAGTCATCACTGTTTTCACATCGCGCGTGCTAAATACCCCCCTGTGAGCACCCTCAGTGAGCACCGTATAATGTAAAGCGTTTTGGGGAATAAGAGAATGACTTGGCAACGAAAATTGTATTTTCGTTTGCGCTTTTTTTTTTTTCTTTTTTTCTTTTTTTCGTTGGTGGTGGATACGCATGCGCGACAAGGCGCGAGCGGCGGCCTTCGCGCGTCGCGCGGTGGACAAGGCCGTCGTGAAGTCTGACGCGTCGAGATCCGAACCCGATGAGATCAAACGCGGAATACATTGCCATTCCAATGCACCGGGGCGGGGCGGGGCGGGGCGGGGCGGGGCGGGGCGGGGCGGCGCGAGGCCCCAGAGCCGCGCGCCAGCCGCCGACGAAAACCTTCGTGTGTGGTATCGGTCGTGATTTTCACTCGCGGCTCGTTACCCACCCAAGGCGATCTCACATACGCCCGCGCAGTCAATACTGCTTGCTGTCTATCTTCACCGCCACGAGGTGGTGGTGATTTCTCACAGTGTGGTGGCGTGGTGGCGCGGCGCGGCGCGCCGGACGACGGAAACCTATCATCCTTTTGCTGGCGGGGAATTCATCTCCGATTGGATTGTATCCCCGTGCGCTCACAATTGGTTTGGCTTTGTGGAAAGTGCTGCATCAAGGATGACGCTTCGGATTTCTTTCCAGCAGCAGCAGCAGCCAGTAGGCACTCGCTCACGCGCACGACTTTATTGAGCGCCGTGCCGTGCCGTGCCGTGCCGTGCCACGCGTGCAGGCAAGCCGGCAGGCGGTAAGGCTCCGCGTACAATCCGTCTTAAAGTTGCGTTTCTTATTTTATTTTCACCTACACTGTAAAACCAAGTGTTCAACTGTTCAACACTTGTAAGTGTGCAACTTCCAGTATAACAGGTGCAAGTTCGCACCTCGCTATTTGTGCAAGTGCTCAACAAGGCAAATGTTGCACGGGGAAGTTGAACGCATGCAAGTGCACAAATGTCGAGTTAAACACTTACAAGTGTACAACTAGCAAGTTTGACACTTGGAATTGCACAAATACCGCGCTGTACACTTGGACGTGTAAGACAGGAAGTTGCACACATTCAAGTGTTGAACAGTTGCACACTTGGTTGAACAGTGTAATTTTCACGCAGTTTCTCGTTTTTTTTTTTGTTTTTTTGTTGATGTGGCTCCGTCAAGTGGGCGTAGACGGCGGGTAAATCTCGTGCTTGTATTTCTGTCGTGACGAGCGCGGGAATGTCATATTCCAAGTTTCCCCGCGCCGGCGCGGTTTTGACGCCAAAGGCTCCGACTCGCCTTCACCCTCTGCGATGCATGCCGAGTGAAAATAAGCCCCTCATGGCCTTATCGGGGAGCGCGCTACGCTGCGCTCCAGTGGCTCATGAGTCATGAGTGCATCCGATCAGAAGCGATGCAGTCGGCCCGGCCCGGCCCGGCCCGGCCCGGCCCGGGGGGCCCTAGGCTGCGGCGGCAGGGCGGGGCGGGGCGGGGTGGGGTGGGGTGGGGTGGGGTGCGGCGGGGTGGGCACGAAGGGCCTAGGAAGGCGTGGCTGCGATCCGACCCTCCGATAAAGACACCTGCGGGTCTGATTTGGCCCCGCCGCGCCGCTCTCGGCTCGGCCTGCGTGCTCGGAGCAATGCACGCGTACGGTATGCACAAGTGCGGTGGGATTTGGGTGCGCCGCGCCGCTGGTGGAGATGTGGTCTGTAATTGATTATCTTTATTGTAGGCGGGGGTGAGGGCGGGGCGGGGCGGGGCGGGGCGGGGCGGGGCGGGGCGGTCAGCAAACACAGCCGGACCGACAAAAGGCGGCGATAAGTCCGTAAAATGATCTGTTTTCCGATCTGTTTCCCGACATTGTGTGTGTGTGCGGAGTGGGGAGTGGGGAGTGACGGGAACTGCCGCGTCGATGATGACGTGTGCGTTCGGTTTGCCATAAATTTTTTCGGCTATTGACAGCGGCAGGCAGCCGAAACTGTAATAGATTCGTCTCAACCCTATCATGAATGCGAGTCGTTTATTTTTTTTTATTTTTTATATCATTATTATCAGTTTCGAGGTTTGTGAAGGGTCCGTCCCGGTACTCGGGGCGTGGCGGGGCGGGGCGGGTGCGGCGGGGCGCGCACAGGTACGGCACCCTCCGCTGCACTGCGTCTCTATTTATAGCAGGACCTGCCCTGCACGCCCCTACAATTTTCCTTTCATAGTCCGAGCGAGCAGGGCAGAGCGGAGCCCGGGCTCCTCGGAGTACGTCGTCACCGCGGCGGGGCGGGGCGGGCACTAGACGCATTCCACTCACGACCGTCACTCTTGTCTTTTTCTAAAGGCGGCAGCGCCCGTGCACCAGGCTCGCCCGGTCCCAAAGAAAAAAAAAATTAAAAAAAACTCTGTGATGGACGAATTCGATAATATCGGTTTTGAACACCGTGATCCGTCCACTTTGATCATTCGCTTTGAGAGTGATGCGCCAGTACTTGTTTTTGTGGTGTTATTTTTGACGGTGTGACAGTGGTGGGATGCCATTGGTTGGGGCGCGGGGTCCGCGGTCACGTGGTACAGTGCTCCTGCCCCGCGCCGAGCCAGGCGTCGCCATAGGCTGCCGGCCGGGCCGGCTGGTCATATATAATATCGTCAGTTTTGTCCCGGGGGGAGTCAAACTCGATAATGGTGCCGGGGTCGCCTGGGGTGGGGTAGGGTGGGGTAGAGCGTGGCTCAGGGCTAGGGGTGAGTGTGTGGTAGTGGTCGAGCGACGCAGCCCGCGTAGCGCGACAGGACGAAAAATTGGACCAGAAATTTAGCTCATGATAATGTCAAACTGCGGTAGGTAGTTTGGTTTTGAATAGTGTGCATGTTCAGAATGAATGATGGTAACTCGGTATAGCTCAACCGCAGACCGGGAAACGGGTCTGCAGAGTCGGTTAACTCTAACTTATTGCCAAAGAAAATTTGGTGAGAAATGTGTTATACGTTTGCAAAATTGTGCAAGTGCATTCCATATTATCGTGTGAGGCATGGCGGTGCCACCACGCCGCGGCCAAAGGGGCCCGGCCCGAAGTGTAAAGCAAGGGGTCTTCATGAGTTCACGGTGGGGCGGGGTGGGGTGAGGTGAGGTGGGGCGCGGTGGGGCGGGGAGGCGTCTCATTCATGAGGGTGAAATATTGTCTCGCTGAGCAATGAATGCGGCGCATACATGAATGGGCGATGATGCGTGACGACGGCAAACACCTTGCAGCTGTTGAGCGTGCGAGGGGGACGTACCGGGGCGTACCGTACCGCCGGCCGGGGCGTTCCAGGCAGGGCGGGCGGGGCGTTCTGCACCGGGAGCGAGCGAGCGCTCGCAGCAGTGTGCGCGTTACCGACCACCCCGCCCTGCCAAGGGCCTGTCATGGGAATATCGATGACCCTGGTAATTATCATGTCAAGGCCCAGCGGGCGGGGCGGGGCGGGGCGAGGAGCCCGATGCAATTTTCGACGCGGCGGAGTTCGTGTCGAACTGATCAGCGGGCGCAACATCACACGAGGCCTGTATGTACACACCTCGGTACACACACACGCACACTCATGGACACAGCGTTACCTTACACGCCACTGTCAAGAATTTAAAAGTTAATGAAAAGCGAAATACTTGAAAGGGCAAAGCCCCGCCCAGCGAATGTGACGTACTTTGCTGATGTCATTTTCGTGCCGTGCGACACGCCTGCTCTCTGCTGCTATAAATTACAGAAACGTTGTCATTTTTGTTTTGCATGTCGGACTGTGTGCTGTTGTTACAAATGGGTCGCATGATCTCTCCCACATGCGTGTGTGTGTGTGTGTGTGTGTGAGAGAGAGAGAGAGAGAGAGAGAGAGAGAGAGAGAGAGAGAGAGAGAGAGAGAGAGTGTGTGTGTGTGTGTCCGTCGTGGTCGTGGAATTCCGGCCTAAACTGCGGCCGCCCCGCCCTCCGCGCCGTCGCCGTGACGACGTTACGCCCGCAGCAGGGCGTGACGACTGGGTGTGACGAGGCGTGACAGCCACGGTGTATATTTCGCTGTCCGGCCTAAACTGCGAATTTATTCACTTTGTGTGACGTGACAGCTCGCGGGGGTGGGGCGGGGCGTGCGCCGGGTGCGAATATCATCTCACGGGGCGTGGCGGGGTGGGGCGGGGCGGGGCGGGGCAGTGGTCCCCTAGGAGAGGTCGCTGACCCCGTCGGCAGGAAAAATAACATAAAAAGTGACCACAACTACAAATATTCGAAACGCCGTTTTGTTGATGTCATTCGCCATTTATCACCCTCCCTCATAATACGCAAATTTAAAACCTGCTGCGGGTGGCGACGACGAGTAGAAGGCGGTGACACGGCAAGGCACGGCACGGCGAGGTACCCGGGCCTGGGGCCTGCGACGCGCGTCCGCCGTATACTCGTATAATTTCATATTTAAATGACGGGGAAGGGAAAGGGAGAGGCCCCCGAGGGGGGGGGGGGGGGCTGCCGCGCGCGCAGTCCACTGACAGCAGGCGCTGTAGCTATAGCCGCCCCGCGCAGAGCGGCGGAATTCTAAAAATAGCGTTTACGTCGCATCTCTGCTGGGCGCCTTACTTGTGCGCGGCGCGGCGCCGGGTGCGGTGCGGTGCGTCTGTCTGTTCTGTTCAGTTCACCCTTCGGCGGCCTCAGATCACAAAGAAAAATAGAAACTTGCAGCAACCATTTTGTAGTAGGCCACGGACAACCATACAAAATTAGGGTTGAGGCGACTTTCATATGGTTGTACCAACTACAAAAATAGCAAGCGCAAGCATTCCAGTTGTTGGTGTAACCTTGAGATTGTTGGCACAACCATATTTCGTATGGTTGTCCCTGGCATTGTTGCTACAACCATCTACTTTTCTGGGTGATCGAGAAACCTCACGCTCGCCTTTAGGTCACCCGCTGGGAGACACTCTTTGTTGGAATAACCGCCAGAGGAAGCGCCCCCCCCCCCTTTTTTTTTACTGTGACCGGCACTCAAGCGCTGCCCGCGATTAAAACCGCGCTTAGCACCTCGCGAATACTGAGCAGGAAGGAAAACATTCGCGATTGTTTTTGGTTGAGTTTCACACCAGCAAATGTTTGGATTGTTCACACGTTTAAAGGTGTTAGGGGCGGGCGCCCCGCTCGCACCCTTTCTCGCGGCAGGGTGCGAAAGACCCCCCATGGGCCCCGCCACGCCCCGCCTCGCCCCGCCACGCCCCACCACGCCCCGCCACGCCCCGCCACGCCCCGCCACGCCCCGCCCCGCCGTAACCATACCAGCCGCGCCGGTATTTGCAGCAGCGCATACAAACACGCCGGGCCGTAACTACTTGGCAGTTGTTTTTGGCGCGAGAATTTTGAGTTTGACGGTTCGGTTCGGTTCGGGGGGCAGTTCACCCCGCACGCCGAGGCAACGGCCGGCCGGCCAGCAGCAGGCTCGGGTGTGAAGGGAAAGCGGCGATAAATACGGGGTCAGTTTGGCGGGCAGGTCATGACCCCCCAGGGCGGGGCGGGGCGGGGCGGGGCGGGGCGGGGCGGGGCGGGGCGGCCAGTCGCATAGCTGCCTGCCCTGCGGATTTCAACGAAAATTGCTTCCCGTCGTTTTGGAGTTTTGGGTCGGTTGGAGAAGACGGGAGGGGAAAGGGATAAAGTGCGAGGTAGAAGAGAGAGAGCGTGAGAGCAAGAGAGAGAGGGAGAGAGAGAGAGAGAGAGAGAGAGAGAGAGAGAGAGAGAGAGAGAGAGAGAGAGAGAGAGAATTGAGCGTCGAACTCTGGGCCGGTCCGGCCTGGGCAGGGCAGGGCTCGGGGCTACGGATGGGATGCTGCACTTAATAATGGATGCTTGCTCTCGGCGCGGTGAGGTCGGGAGCGGCCCTCCTCTCCTCGCCGTCCCCTCCCCGCCTTCTTGCACGGCATCCTTTTGGTTCTGCTGCCGTGCAGCGTGCGGAATTTTAGCGCACGTGTGTGCTTGTCGCCCGAGGTTGAGAGATGCACACGTGTCGACACTTATGCGCACTTCGGTTATACTTGAAATAAAATTAAAAGAAAAAAGGAATTCGTTTACTGTAAAAAAAAACATTGTAATTTTACAAATAATGTTGGCAATTTTTTTCACAATTCAATGTTTGTAAAATTACTATCTGAAAGAATTTGGAATATTTTTGCAAACGTGTTCTGAAAATTGAAAAATTGATAATTATCAAATTTTTTCCCAAATTTTAAAAGAAAGAAATCGTCTTTTGATAAAAAAAAATATACTAGTTTTTGAGACAACGGTTCTCTAGGCGCCCAGCCAGCACGCACGTACGCCGCGGAACCAGAGGATAATTATTACGAGTCGGAGACTCCAAATAACAACCGTCTTGACCTGGGCTGGGCGTCCGTCCGCGCCGGGCAGGGTCGATCGCCTGGTCGGCCATCGCCACACGGCAGGCAACTAGGCAACTAGGTTCTTCCGCGCCACGCTGCCTGAAGCACGCCAATTATTTGCGTGAAAACTCGGCGCTGGCAAGGTGCGCCTGCGTACTAGGCAACATGCGCGCACCTGTGCTAAGGCGTGGCCTAGTACGCAGGCGCAGAGCCCGCTCTACTCCTCGGTGTCTTGCCTACTTATTGCCTACTTTTCTGGCAGCACTGTGCGGAGGCCACCCGGTGCTGCGCGAGCGAGGCCGCGCTCATCTGATGACGCCGCCGCGCCCCGCCCCGCCGCCCCGCCCCGCCCCGCCCCGCCCCGTCGGGCTGCCACTTTTACGTTTGTTTCGCTGCCTCGCTGTGACGCTATTCCCAAGTTTGCCGCCGCTCTTAGCCATAAATTGGCAGCCTGGCGATACAGCTGCTGCAGTTCTAGTTGTCGCAGCGTGGTTGCCACTGCGGGCTGCGGAATATAGCTTACCAGTAAAGCGTAAAGAACGTCATTTTCCCGCACATCTGATCGTCAATGACGACCCGGGTGTTCAAAATAGCGCGTCGCAGTCGTGTCTTTTTTTATATTTTTATTTTGCCGACAGTATCACAAACCAGGCGTATAGTAGTAGAGGCGACCGGTTCGTTAGGGTAATAGTACCCCCGTTACCTCCGCCGCGCTGGCCCGGCACCGTATCTCATCCCCCTGCCGCCTGCAGCCCAGCCCCGCCCATCCCACCCCAGGACCCAGTAATTAATGAAAAATAGACCATTTATCAGAGCCGACCGAACCGAGCCGGAGGTCCGACAGAGTGGACGGCGTAATGAAGTCGTCGTAAGGTCCCCCTTTTGCTCCTGTGCCGTGGAAATATTCGTATTTTTGGCGCGTACACTGTACACAAAATTTGGAAATTTCCAAAAAAATTATCAATCCAAACAGTTTGGAAAAAAAAATTTCCAAAACGTTTTTGGAAGTGACATTTTCTGACTGTTTTGGGAAATTTAGGAACTGTACTGGAAATGCGAAGGTGGAGGAGTGTGACTCACCAACCGTTTTAAGAACGCATATATTTAAAAAGTTGTAGGAATTTCTTTACGAAAGTCTGGAAAAGTTATGGAAATTTCCAAACAATTCGGAAAATCAGTTTTCCAAACAATTTGGATTTTAAATTTTTCAAACTATTTGTGGTACAAATTTTCCAGTAAATTGTTTGGAAATTTCCAAACAAATTTTTTACAGTGTAATTTTGCAAAAAGACGCTTATTTTGAAACAAAAATTCAGTGTTCTAGTGTGTAGGTATATCCCTAGTCTCCCCTCCTCCTCAGGTGCCGCCAATGCGATTGCAATCTGCACTTTATTTTCGCTTCGCTCTCTTTTCTTCTCCCCCCCCCCCCTCTCCCCCGATGCAATTCTTCCCTCACGAATAGGAACAAATTGCCGCGCTGTGCGATGCGACGCGGCGGGTCCCGTCCCGACCCGACCCGCGAACACTTGACACCCCCTTTTGTGTTGTCAAGTGACCTGCCGACCTGCCTGCCAACCCTGCCGGTAGATTGTTTGCCTTTTCCCCTTTCCTCCATCGTGTTTCATCTCTCTTTCTCTCACTCTTTCCTATCTCCTCTTCTCTCTCTCTCTCTCTCTCTCTCTCTCTCTATCTCTCTCTCTCTATCTCTCTTTCTCTCTTTCTCTCTCTCTCTCTCTCTATCTCTCTATCTCTATCTCTCTTTCTCTATCTCTCTATCTCTATCTCTCTATCTCTGCGAAAATGACGAAAAGGGAATGTTTAAGCCGACAAAAAGAACCTTTAAAAAAAGCAAATAAATTGATGAGGGATGAAGGAGCTTTGCAGCTCGTCAATTCGGATCTGATTGAGGTTGTCGCGCGAGACGTGGCGGGGCCGGGCCGGCCTGAATGTCTGCGAGTGATTTAATCGAGTGATTTCTCCCGCCTGCCCCCTCCTCCTCCTCCTCCTCCTGCAGCCTGGAGAGCGACAGTTGGGAGGGATTACTGTTTATTTATGGAGCGGTGCGTGTGACCGCTATGAGAAATGGTCCGCGGCGGCGCGGCGCAGCGCAGCGGCGTGTCTTTTGGGGAGGAAAAGAGCAAATAATTTGTGACGCGTCGAGGGACGGTGTGCCGCACCGCGCTGGAGGGAGGTATCTCCAGGCAGGCATCTCCGCCAGGTGCGACTCCGGGGAGGACCGGAGGACCTCCAGGAGGAGGCCACACCCAGAAAACTATGTTCTTAATTTTGCAGTGTTCTTAAAGTTTTAGGAGCATTTTGCTGAAAAGAGGCACATTTTGTCATTAAACTGAGTTAATTTTTTAAAATTAAGAGCAGTGTTCTAAAAACTTTAGGGCAATGTTCTTGAATCAGGAACACAATTTTTGGGATGCACGTCTGTGCGGCGGGAAACTTGCGGTGGTGGAAATTTCAGGAGACTTTCGGAGATGACTTTATGGAGAATGGGCGGGCTTCTTCAGCCAGCAGACTGCTTGGTGATGACGGAGAGTCCACGTGGAGACTCCTCCAGGCAGGCGCGGTTTTAAGTCCGACTGACGGGAGGGGCGATGTGCGGTGGGTTGCCTACATACAGGGGTTTTGCAATTCATTTTGCCTACCTTTCAGGCGGTTTTCAGACCTGACGGGGGGGGGGGGCGATCGCCCCATCGCCCCCCCCGTAAAACCGCGCCTGCCTCCAGGCGACTCCAGGAGGACGTTCTTCTGACGAGTGTAGAGGAAAGGTAAAGGGAGAGAGAGAGAGAGAGAGAGAAGGACGCGTACGTCGCGCGGCGGCGCATCCGCTTCCTGTGTGAGTGAGTGTTCCTTCACCGCCACACACACACACACACACACACCTGTCATGAATTCGTGAATCGCTTTGGCCGCGGCGGCGGTGGAGGTCCTTTGTGGTCACGTGATCACTCCTCGCGGTGGCCCGGGGCCTGCCCGGCCCGAGGCCCGCGCTGCAGGCATGACAAGTCTGCTGCGGTGCACGCGGGATGTATGCCCCGTGTTTAGTAAAACTCGACTCGTAAAAATGGAAAAATAGTGTCTGACGTGGTAAGGTTGCCGACTTCCGAAATTTAATCCAGAAATCGCGATGAATGAGCCAGGAATCGTAATCATGATTTCTCACCGAAAGTTCCAGTCGTCCCTAAAATCAGTTGGCAAATCAGTGAGGTTACGGCTTGATGCAGGCTCTGATTGTTCGCCGCGGCGAGGTCTGACGGCGGCGGGGCGGGGCGGGGCGGGGCGGGGGTCCGTGGTAACCATGGTGGTGGGTCCTGGCGGTCCTGGCTGGCACGCCACCAGAAACACGCGTGTCGTGTCGCTGTTTGCTGTCCAAATCGCCCTGGGCTCTATTAGCGCGCTCGCCGCCTTCTCACTCTCTCTCTCTCTCTCTCTCTCTCTCTCTCTCTCTCTCTCTCTCTCTCTCTCTCTCTCTCTCTCTCTCTCTCTCTCCCTTCCTCCCTCTCCCTCTCTCCCTCTCTCTCCATCACACACTCGCCAGCACCAGCGCGACGATATGGCAGTTGTGGGGCATCTGTGATCCGCTTTGGGTGTCGCGCCGTGCTTCACAATGACGCCTTTGCTTCGTGACTTCCGTCTCGTGCCCGCCCCGGCCGCGCCCGCGCGCGCGCACCATAGCACCCCGCCCCAGCACGCCCGCTAGAGCACGCCCGCCCCGCCCCGCCCCGCACTCTCCTTATGTACTTTGGCGAGCTCGCGAACAGGTCGCCGTACCGTGCAGCGACACCTATAGCCTTGGCGCCCTGCGCGGGGCGGGGCGTAAGCTGCGTATCAGGCCCACATCGCCGTGCCTGACTACACATACATCATAGCTCTCGCTCGCGCGCGACAACACCCGCGCCCAGCTCCTGACCCGCTTCCACCTCCCCACCTCTCCTCTCCCCTCCCCTCCCCTCCCCCCATGGCGCACTTAGACCGAGGCAACAATTTCACACATGGCGCGCTTACCCTGCCATAGAACTGTGCTCCGCCGCCAATAACTCCATCTTGATCGTATTTTTCCTCCCCACTCCCGAAGCGCGTTCTTCGACATAGCAATAATCCTTAATCCATAAGTGTATTCGCAAATTTTAAAACTGCAGTTACTTGGACTCAAACAACATTTTTGAAATGCTACCAGCGGTGTTGCAAAATTTTAAAGTAATCATTTGTCGTGACGAATGCTTTGTCAAACAATAAGACTGTGGCCGTATTTGCCCATGGGCTGCAGTCGTAAAATTACAGCGAAGATTCCGCAGTGTGGTTTTTTGGTAGATAATTCCCGCCCGGCAGAGCTCGGCTTGGTCTGGTCGCCCCGCCCCGCCCCGCCCCGCCCCGCCCCGCCCCGCCCCGCCCCGCCACGCCCCGCCCCGCCCCGCCACGCCCCGCCCCGCCACGCCCCGCCCCGCCACGCCCCGCCCCGCCCCGCCCCGCCCCGCCCCGCCCCGCCACGCCCCGCGCTCCTGTTTCCAATCAAAGTCCTCCCGCGGCCCGGCCGGTCCTCGACATGCGGCTGTACAACAAAAAGATTCATGCGCGCGAACGCCTCGCGGGGTTTAAATTTAGGTCCCTAACGCGCCTTCTGGCGGCCCCGTCCCGCCCCGCCCCGCCCCGCCCCGCCCCACCCCACCCCGCCCCGCCAACCCTCTCGACCAGCCTCTTGACGGTGGCAGCTCTGACGTCACCCGGTCACTAATGTCACACTCGAAGCATAATGTGTGCATGTCGCACATGTGTAGGCGTGAGTGTGAGTATTTCCAGTAAAATCCACCGGATAATTCACAGCTTATTCACTAGATCAGGTGAACCAAAGGCAATTCACGCGTATCCACACGTGTTATTGCAGTCACGCACTTGGGTTCGGAGTGCATCGTCATCATCATCATCATGACAATCACCACCATCAATAGCGGCTGAAATGCGGACCCGTCTTCATACGATTCGTAATATAGATTTCGGCTTATGCCGCTGTAATTTTTCGTTGGTCGTGGCCCGATGCGTTTGGCCATTATGTTGTGGTGGGCGGGGCGGGGCGGGGCGCCCGTGCATCACTGCACGATGTGTTTGTTGGTATGCCCCTCTTTTCCAGTGGCGCAGCCGAGCGCCCTGGGGTCTCTCTCTCGCTCTCTCTCTCTCTCTCTCTCTCTCTCTCTCTCTCTCTCTCTCGCTCGCTCTCTCTCTCTCTCTCTCTCTCTCTCTCTCTCTCTTAAAAGATGCACTGCCCTGCAGTGCCTCGCGCCTCGCGCCTCGAATTTAAACGACTACCGGAACGCCCCGGAACGGCCCCTCCCGCTCCTGCGCTGTACGTATGGATGATTAATCATATCTCCGGCGATGTGTTTTCGCTCTCTCTCTCTCTCCCTCTCTCCTCCCTCTCTCTCTCCCACGGCGTTACGCCCGTTATGCAACAGGGAATATGAGATAAGGCTTGTGTCGGCGCCCGGGGCCAGGCCGCTGGGGGCCTTGCCTTCTTCCACCGGTCAAGTTCACGACGCTCGTCTTTTACCTTTTTAAATTTATTTTTTCTCCTCATCAATAGCAGAAAGCGAGCAGAAAGGACATATCTTTTCTGCGCCATTATTTCACTTGCATTCGGTTTGGTCTGATATTCAGATCGCTAAGATTACCTCCCTGATCACTGTCATAAAATAACACAATTTTACAACAGTGTGGAACTGTTATTTCTAAACAAAATAGAAAACTGTTAAAATTTATTGTACGTTGTAGGGTATAATGAGCTGAATGTACAGCGTTTCACTGTTGATTTCAAGTGCAATGAGGGTTTGTACGGTTCAAATTGACGGTATTTTTTACAGTGATGTCCCCGGTATTTCTCACCCCTCTACGCTGCGTATTCAGATTTAGAAGTGTGCCGGCCACTCTTTTCATGCAAAAGCCTGGAGAGCTCTGGACACTCGGTGCCGCGATGGCTGCATGGAGTGCGCTCGCGCGCCACGCCGCTATGTGGCTATTGGATTAGACCGCACTCTATAAACGTTCCCTGATACCGCGTAGTGGCGTGGCGGGGCGGGGCGTGGCGGGGTGGGGCGGGGCGTGGCAGACCGTGAAGCCAAAGCTATGTTCGCGGAATCGGAATGCGGTTATGCGCGACGGAAGCACATTGTCGTTCGGTGCGTCGCGCAGGCCGGCCAGGCAACTGGACGGTCCCTAGGCGTGCCTCGGTCGCCGATAGCGGCATTAGCCATTGTGGAGAGAGAGAGAGCGCAAGAGAGCGAGAGAGAGGGAGAGAGAGAGAGAGAGAGAGAGAGAGAGAGAGAGAGAGAGAGGGGGGGGGGGGGCTGGTAACGATTGCATTGCCAAGTTGCCGCAAATGTACCATTGATTGATTACGTGCCGCTCACTATCAGAACGTTGGAAAATCAGGGAAGATAAATCTTCAATGTCCGTCCAGGTCACGCTGCTGCCGCCGCTCTTGTAATTTGTCATGTTTTCTCTGCGTCCTCGTTCGTTCCTCTTGATTTTTATTTTCGGAGATTCTTTTCTTTAAATCTCGTGGAGGGCTGAGCAGCCGGCCCGGCCCGGCGCGCTGGGCTGGGATTGGGGGGGAGTCCCCTGCTGCAGTGCGGGGCCAGGCCACCGGGCTGTCCGGCGCGGTCTGTGCGCCTCTGCCTGGACCGCTGCTATGGATTGAAAGGGATTTTGGTCCTGCTGCTGCAAGTTATCTAAAAAGTTTGTGAGAGAGCGAGAAGATAGCGTGGCCTCTGTCCAATACCTCCCTTCCCTTCTCCTCTTTTCTCTGTCTCTCTTTTCCTATAGCTCTCTCTCTCTCTCTCTCTCTCTCTCTCTCTCTCTCTCTCTCTCTCTCTCTCTCTCTCTCTCTCTCTCTCTCATCCGGCCGCGCATTGCAGAGGCTATGAGCAGGCCATTGAGTTTTGCGAAATGGATCCTATTATGGCGGCGAAAACTCTTTCCGCAGTTCTCGCACCTTGGAGCTAGGCGCCGCCGCATGCCGTTTTAAAAGCGCTTTTCGCGCGCCGCCCCAGTTTCAATTGCTTTTCTATCCGGGTCGCCTGTAGGAGAGAGAGAGAGAGAGAGAGAGAGAGAGAGAGAGAGAGAGAGAGAGAGAGAGAGAGAGAGAGAGAGAGAGAGAGAGAGAGAGAGAGAGGAAGTAAAGGCCGGAGACAGACAACGCCCTATTCGTCCTACTCCTTCTTCTCGTGTCCTGGAGCACGGGCGAAAGGCGCGTTCAAATATTGTCGCAATGGCGTCTGCCTCCTGCTCCCTCCCTGCCCCCTCCCCCTTCCCCTGCCCCCTCCCTTCCCCTGCCCCCTCCCCTGCCCCCTCCCCCTCCCCCCCACTCCCCCCTCCCCACTCCCTCCGCTCTCCTAGGCAAGACCTGTCAGATCACGGAGCGCTGGATAGGACACCTTGACAGCCGCCTGCAGCCGGATCGAACCAAATCACAACCCTTTTTTCCCCCGTTCTTTTTTTTCCCCTGTTTGGCAATTTGGGACAAAAAGCTGTAAGGGAATTCCCTCGGGAGGGTGACGGTCAGGCTGGCAGGCAGGCCTGTAGCGGAGCGAGTCTGGCGGGGCGGCAGCGCAAAAAGTGTAGAGTAGCGCGCCGGGCAGCGCCTTGTGAGCGGCAGACGCACAGCTGTCTGCTCGCTCTGGGGAAAGGGATCGGGAAAAATTCCGACACGACGGAAAACAGGCGCTTAATGGAATCCATGTCTGGTCGGCCGTTTCGGGGCGGGGCAGGGCAGGACCCATGTGGCGTCCGACAATAATAGTCGAGGGGCCTAACTCTGCTGGGCCGAGGCCCGGCTGGCTGGGCGGGGAGTTATTTGATTTGCCCGAAACGTCTGCCGGGCGGCCGGCCTCGCCAGAAGTCGCTAGGAGGCTGCTACCCGCGGGCTCGGCCAGGGTGTGGCATCCTGTGACGTCGTCGTGGAGCCTGACAGAGGCCAGAGGCGGGCCAGCCGGCCAGCTAGCCAGCCACTGTCCGCCCAGATTAGATGCGCTGTAGAGCTTGGAGGGGCTCTTGAGGTTCTGCACCATCCTGCTGCCGCTGCTGCTGCAATTGGCTGGCCTGGCCCGTAGTGCCGCATGTGTACGACCCCGGGCACGCGATATCCTGCCGGGGGGTAGTGCAGCCATGCGGCTGCAGCAAGCGTGCCCGATAAAGTCTTGCCAAGTGTGAAATTCAATAAAAAAATTAATTTAGAATTCAAGAAAGAACATTTTAGGACAGTAAAAAAATTAGAACACTTTTCGCACTGCAAATATAGAGTGGGCTGGATAAATTTGGCGGACAGTTAAGTTTGCACTTAAACGACTGTTATCGTACCGTTATAGGCAGATACTTTGGGTGCTGCTTTTGGCCGTAACTTCCTCTCACTACTACGCAGCGCGGTGGTGTGAGAAATGTTTCAGTACAGTAGAGAAAATTATAAAAGTCCCCGAGCAAAGCAAAACCCCATCCCTACCCGCTGCTGCATGTCGTGTTGTTCCAAAGTGAGTAATGTCTTGGAAGGCGTAACCAAGTAGTTAACTTGTTGGAGTGCGTGCGCGGGGCGGGGCGGGGCGGGCGCGCCGCTGCGCGACACAGCCTCATCCCGGGAGATTTTATGCAGAGACATGCCGGGCGGGCGGGCACGAGACGGCCGCCGCGCCGCGCCCCGCCTCGCCCCGCCCCGCCCCGCCCCGCCCCGCCCCGCCGCGCCCCGCCGCGCACCGAGACACATGGTATCTAGATAGAGTTATTTCCGGATTTTGGATCAAGTGCGAGCAACAGGCTCGTGCGGAACACCGAGGTTCCAAGATGGACGTCTTTTTGCTTCCTTTTTTATGCTCTGCCCGCAAGCGAGGCGCGTGGCATGGTTTCTGAAGAGAGTCACGTCTCCAGTAAGACGCTGCCTGAGGGATCTGTTGACAGTGGCGTCGCGGCGCCGGGCGGCGCCTGGCCGGGGCGTAGCCGCGCTACCAGCAGCAGCCGTCGAGGTGCTTCCCCGCGCAGTGTGGGGCCGCGACAGGCTTTTGCATAGTCTCGCAGAGGGCTCAATTCGCGCGCTGTTTTCTCTCAGTCTAATTCTTGATGGTTTTTCTGATTTCGCGCGGGGCCGACTTTGCATATTTAATTTTTCCGCGGGCCGCTCGTGGTGAGGCGCTTCGAAATGTGGCAAGAAGCTCGTGGGTTTCATTGATTGCCGTTTGCGCGGAAGCGACGTCGCACCGAAACAGAAACGTGTTTGATAATTTTATCATGAATTTAAACTTTGCATACAACCAAAAAATAAAGCAGAAGAGTTTTTGCTGATAAACTTTCTTAAAAATACGTGTATCTGTACTGGAGTTAGAATTACAGATTTCTGCGTGCTTTTGAAACTCGCGCCAGAAAATGGCAGCGGAGCGGTCGCCTCGCACAGAGGCTTATCATTTGGTAGCAGATTGCGCCCGATGTACTGCGCCGCTCTGTTCTTCTCTTCCCCCGCGACGCGACAAGACGCCCCGCGCCTTTGGTCCAAATCTCGGGGCAAGAAACCAATTTAAAGTTTGCTTTTCTCGCTAATCCACCCCCTACCCCACGCTCCCTGCAGTGGGGCGCTCTGCACGTCACTGCCGGGGCTGTCAACGCGGAGGGAAATGGGACGGGAGAGGCATTGTGGCACTGTGCGCGCCGACCTGTGCACGAGCCTTGCGTGCGTGCACAAGCCCTAAGGGCTTTGCACGTGCACGAAGGAGCGAAATCCTGTGTACAAACCTGCGGAAATCTCGATGAAATCCTTGGAAATCTAACTGAGGAATCTCATGAAATCTCATTCAAATCTTGTGAAATGTCATGAAATCTCAGTGAAATCTTGTGAAATCTCAGAGAAATCTTGTGAAATCTCAGAGAAATCTCAGAGAAATCTTGTGAAATCTCATGAAATCTCAGAGAAATCTTGTGAAATCTCAGAGAAATCTTGTGAAATCTCATGAAATCTCAGAGAAATCTTGTGAAATCTCATGAAATCTGAGAGAAATCTCTCAAAATCTGAGAGAAATCTTGTGCAATCAGTAGAAATCCCGTGTACACTAGGATGGGGAGTGGTTGCCCCCTCGTCCACGAACCATAGCGGGGCGTCCACGTGCGAGGGGGTATTTACTCCGGAATTTCGTGTACAACGAAATACGCGTAGTCGGGTTTTCACGTTAGAAATACGCGCATAGTACGTGTTATTACGGGGTAATCACGCCACATTACGCGTTATTACGCTCGTATTACGCGTCAACTAAGCGTAGTTTTAGCTGTTATATCGCGTTATTACGTTTTATTACGCACCAGGGTGTACAACGAAATACGCGAGTAAATACCCCCTCGTCCACGTGCACCCGGGGAGGCAGTGGCATGACTGCGCGGGGAGTATTTATTTTGGTTGGTTAACTTCAAAAGGGGGAGAGCGATAGACCATTAGGTCCGCTCCCGCTCTAAGTAATCGCTCGTTTCGCGCGCGGCGGTTTTCGGGCGCGTGCGTTCGAAGATTGATTGATTTGGAAGCGGCAGTTAGGCGCATTTTTTCGCACGTCATCCGTTGCGGCTCCACGCTGCATGCGGGCGGGCTCTGCGCGGGCCGGCGGGGCCGCCACCACGACCGCCGCATTTTTCCACGCGACCCTCCCTTGCTTTTTCCCACGGTCAGAACTTATCAGTGGGCTAAGCTGCTGGCCGCCCCGCCCCGCCCCGCCCCGCTCCTCCCAGCACCTCGTGGAACTCTGTCGCGGGACCAAACCGATGGTGGTTTAACGGCGCCAGCCCTCCGCTCGTCCAAGGATTTGAATGGAATTAGCTTGAGGATTCTTAAAAAAATTCCTGAGTTGAACTTCGAAGCTTTTTTTCCCGTTACTCTTACACACCGTGCTCTTACAATTTTCTGAGGTTTCGTCGAGTCGGTACGGGGGCACGGGGCACGTTCACATCGACTAGAGGGGGTGACCGAGCCCTAGTGCATATGTCACCCCGGGGGGACACGAGCCCTCGTGCCCGGGGGGACATGTTTTCTGACGGTAGGTGTCTCTCACACCATCTATTCGAGAGGGGACACAAGCCCTAGTGCCAAATTGACTTTTTCCCTACCCGCACAATGACTTTTTATAGTGGCCCCGCCCTCGAGGGTGGGGGTGATTGTGACGTTCTGTGTGTGAGTAGGACGGCTCCGTGCTGCCCTGACGTGCCCCCCAGGCCCTCCCCCGCCGCCCCGCTCCCGGACCGGACGACCCGCGTGATGCGAATTGCGAATTTGACTCTACGGGCCGCGGCGGCGCTCCAACGGGCAGGCACCCTTCGACTTGTGGGGTCGCATCAGAGAAAGTCTCTCTCTCTCTCTCTCTCTCTCTCTCTCTCTCTCTCGCTCTCTCTCTCTCTCTCTCGCTCTCTCTCTCTCTCTCTCTGACTTCCTCACAGGGGCTCCCGTCCCTGCCACGCCCGGCCGGTGCCCGCGGCTTGAATCGTTGATGCCCGCCTGTGTGACAAAGTGTTATTTCGGTTCGCCGCGCGGCTCGGGTCACGTGGTCAGTACTCCGCCCACACTACACGCGTAGCCCGCAGCAGTGTAACGTTTCCAATTATTTTTAAAATTTTTCGCGCGCAAAGATGTTTCCACCCTCCCCTGACTTCCGCGCCATAGCGACGTCGGCGAATCTATTAGCGGGAGTCAGCCGGCACGGCACCTGCTTGCCCTGGGTCAACAGGGGCGTCTTGGCGTGCTTCTAGGCGTGCCCCGGGCGCAGGAGGGCGGGCTTAGTCGCCCCGCGCCGGGCCCCAACGGGGTTGCGCACACAAACACACACACACACACACACACACTCGCGCCCACACACGTCCAAATAACACACACTCTCAGTCTGTGGCTGCTGGATGGGAGAACGAGGGAGAATGCGGTATATCTTATTCTTGAGCCGTATTCTAGTGGAACTCTATATAGTTAAGGTCAAACACGGTGGCCCTTGTATGCGCAGCACTGGGCGTACGTGCGCCCCTCTGACAGAGAGAGAGAGAGAGAGAGAGAGAGAGAGAGAGAGAGAGAGAGAGAGAGAGAGAGAGAGAGAATGAAGGCATTCCGAGGGAGGCTGGCTCATGGCGAATTTCATGCCATCATCTCCTCGGGTCGGTGTCTCGTCACGTCCCTGCCTCCTAGTGACCCCCTGGGGGGCCCCAGGAACCACCACCCACGCCGCACCATTTTCCCGGAAGGGTGACTGACTACTGCTCTGCGTAACATCGAGGCCTGGAAACCTGTCAGAATGTCGCACAGTTGCAGGTGTGTGAATATTCACACACTAAACCCTTATGCATTTTGTTGTGCATAAACATGCAGAATTTTAAGCAACCATAATTATGCACAATTTTTGTGCATAATTATGTACAAATTGTGCATAACTATGTACAAATTGTGCATAACTATGCACAAATTGTACATAGGTATGCATGAAATTGTGCATACTCTTATGGTTGCTTAAAATCCTACATGTACATGCACAATAAAATGCATAAGGATTTAGTGTGCACTCGTGCGTGGAGTTTTGTCAGAAAATTCCCACCATTACTTACTTATTCAAGTGTACGAATGCACATCCACGCACCTGCAAGTGCGCGACCCTCACACACTTTGGCGTGGAGTTATCGGGGAAGGGGTTGCTGCGGGGGCTCCCACACCGCCCCCTCCTGAAGCCCTCTTCTAATTGAGCTCGTCGTGTGCGAATGGGGTTCCTGCCCCAGGCAATCAACTCTGGATACTGGTGGTGGATCGCTAACACACGGCCCAGCCCCACCCCGCACCACCCCGCCCCGCCCCACCCCGCCCCGCCCCGCCCGATAGGATCAGACTGCGCAGGGGTACAGGGGCGGGGTTAGGGCGATGGATGGATTGGCTGCACGAGTCTCGCGCACCCTTCACCCATTTCCATCCCCTAGCCTCGTGCCAGGTGCCTCCGGGTACCTCCGGGTACCTCCCGGCCCGCGGGGCGGGGGCGGGTCCCCGCAGAGCTACCTGCCCTGTCTCTCCTCCTCCGCTCTCCTGGTGATGAATTGGGCGGACGTGCCGGCGCCTCGCTCGCGCCACCCCCCCTCCCCACCCTCCCCCTCCTCCCTCCTCCCTGCCCCCACCCCACCCCTCTCCTCCCCCTAGCCCCGCCCCTGCCGTCCGGTCTGGGGCCCCCGATGTGTGATGAATAGCTTTTTGTGGAGGCCGTGATGTCCATATCAGTTTGCACAACAGGTGCATTGTTCTGGTGCACCGCCAGAAATAATGGTGTTTAACTCGGTCCGGCACCCTGCACGGGGTGCAAAAAAGGTCCGTCGTAAATTTACAACATGTTTTGTAAATCGTAATTTACAAAATTTATTGTAAATCTACAAAGATATTTTTAACAGTGGTTAGCCCAACAGACTTTAGCTACCTTCATCATGGTGTAGCCTAGTGGTGGTGGCCTACTTGCAAGCCCTGTCACTGTATCATTTCGAGAGAGAGAGAGAGAGAGAGAGAGAGAGAGAGAGAGAGAGAGAGAGAGAGAGGGAGAGGGAGAGTTGAGTGAAATAGGGGAAAAGTTTGCCCTCCTCTCCATCTACCCTCGTGGCTGGATGAAAAAAAAAAGACAACTTATTATGTATCTGTCTTTATGCAAATCGGTGGTGAATAGCGAGTAGTAGCTTTGTGGCCTTGTCTGCATGATATTGAGTCTCCCCCAGCCCACCCCCGCTATGCCGTGACTTGTCACAGAGTTCCACAAGTCCCTACCCGCCCACCCCTTAATCAGGAAAACGTATAAAGAACAACAACATCAACAAAACAAAAACAAAATCTGAAAAAACGTAACGAAACAAGACGGTTTTGTTGATGAGACCGGCCCTGCTTTACTTGGAGATGATGCCCGCCCGCCTCCCCGGCCGGCACGCCAGGGGAAATAAGACTCACGTGATGCGGCTCGTTTCATTTCGGATCTGCCTCGGTGGGCGTCGCGGCGCCCGCGCGTCCCTGACTCCAGGCGCCGGGCGGGGTAGCAGGAGTGTGTGGCCCAGGTCGAAAGTCAGAATCCAAACTGTGACACCTGCAGTCCCACACTGTAACTCAAAGGGCGACAAATTTGTGGCCTTTTTTTGGCGACACATCCCAAAAGGAAACTTCCCTAATTTGTGACCTTTTTTTCGGCGACACTTACGTGAGACCTTTTCTTTCGGCGACAATTTTGTCGCCTAAAGCTCCGCGTGTGGCCGAAACAGTGATGGACGTCACTGTTTTACGGTAACACGCGGAACTTTTGGCGACAATATTGTCTCCGAAAATAAAACGGTCACACGCAAGTGTCACCGAAAACAAGGTCACAAATTAGGGAAGTTTCCAAATTCAGCGACACATCGGTGTGTCGCCGATTTAAGGTCACCTGTGTGACCTTTAAAATTGCCGTGCTCGTGTCCACATTGTGGTCGCGTTTCAGTGCTGACAAACGCTACTCTCGCGTTTTTCGAAGGGCGTCCCCCCACACAAAAGCCCCTGGGGATCGCTTTTGGTCCGTGTGGGCTGGCCGGGCTGCCAGCCGGGCTGCCGTCTGTGTTGTTAGAGGTTCGTCAAAAAGCCTCTCTGCGCGGGTCACGTGGGACGCTGCACGGAGGCGTAGCTAATCAGTCAAGGGGCGTAACTGACCGCGACAGGGGAGAGGGGGGGGGGCAGTTTGTTCAGTTACCGTAATTGGGAGAGGATCCTTCCTAATGAAAAGTCTGTCAAAATTGGTCTGAGATGGCGCCGCGGGAGAGGCAGGCGGCGCGGAGAACATGTAGAGGGTGCGAGGAGGGACGTCGCGGCGCCTGGGAGGGGGCGTCGCGGCGCCGGCGCCGCCCGGATATAGGAATTGTGTTTTTCTTCTTGAGCTGCAATCGGGACTGTCTCGCGAAATTCATTTTTACGATGGTAGCGGGAGCGGGCCGCCCCTCAGGCGCACCTGGCGAGGAGTCGGAGAGCAGGCCCCTTCCTCTCTCTCTCTCTCTCTCTCTCTCTCTCTCTCTCTCTCTCTCTCTCTCTCTCTCTCTTTCTTTCTCACTCACTCACTCCTCCCTCTCTCCTCTCTCTCTCTCTCTCCCTCTCTCCTCTCTCCTCTCTCCCTCTCTCCCTCCCCCTCCCACCCAGCGCAAACAAGCAGAAAAAGTATAGAGTGAGAGCAAGGCAAACGGTTCGGTGAAGGGCGCTGGCGGCCCGACTCGGCCCGACCCGCCTTGTAAAACTGAAATGAATTACTCCAATTATTCGCAGTTAGAGCCGGGAGGCGCAAGCGGCCTGTGTCACTGCTGAAATAAGTAATGGAAACGAATCGCTATCGTACTGGATGGCTGGTGCGCGTGGTCGCCTACTCTTTTTTTTGTTTTTTTTTGTGGGGTAGCAGCTAGCGCACTACACAACAACACGACGCGGCGCACACATGGAATTTTTTTATGACACGCGCTGGAAAAAAAAATGTAAAAATGGAAAAGAAATGGAAAGCGGCATGGGGCAGGCCAGTGGCATTCGCATTATGGCGCGGGCGCAGTCTGACGTATAAAAATACTATTTTTGTTTTACGTCCACTCGGATTTATATACGCGCCGCGTGTGTACTGTACCGGAGTGTACTGTGTAGCGTCTGGAGCTCCGCATTGTTCTTGGAGGAGAGGGGAAGGTGGCCCGGGGGGGGGGGGGGGGGGGGAGGCAGGTGTGATTTCAAAGTGCGTTCCTCTGGGCTCGCTGCAGGCAGGGCTGGGTTAAATGGCGGGGTAGCTTGGCGGCCAGAGTGTCCGCTGTCACAGCCACCTCACGGAGGAAAACTACGTTTTTGAGAAAAAAGGGAAGACTGGGAAAACTTTGAGAGACTCCCATAATAATTTGAGGGAACCCCCTTCAGAGGATGTCTCCTCAAAACTTGAGGGGAATTCCCGACTTTTATTTATAGGAGACTGCGGAGCTGCTTCTGCGTGCTCGGCGTCGGTGTCGCGCGGGGCGTCGCGCAGGTGGCTCCAGGTGGGCGTCGGCGCCCGGGTCCGGGCGGTGCAGTGGCGCCAGTTATTAGCTAATTGCGCTCATAAGACACACCGCTCAACACCGCTCCCTTCTCCCCTGCTTCCGATGATGACCGCCGTCTTCGCCGTACGGCCGGCCATCAACAAAACGCCATCAACTGTTTGTTGTTGTTGTTGTTGTTGTTGTTGTGAGCTGCTGCAGGCCTGCAGGGCCCGCAGGACGCCTGTGTAGCGCTTCAGCGCGTCGGCCAAGACTTTTGCTCGCAGCGCTGCAGCATCTTTTCCAGGGAACTGGTGGCGAGCTCGCTATTTGCCTCTCTCTCTCTCTCTCTCTCTCTCTCTCTCTCTCTCTCTCTCTCTCTCTCTCTCTCACTCACACACACACACACGCACACGTGCACACTTACATGACGCATTTTATTTCTGCCCGCCGACAAAGGCCATTATCAGGGGACAAAAACAAAACGGCCCCACTTATACGCGCGGCGTAAAGCCCTGCGCTGCGCGCCATGAGATTACCCCACGTATGCGGTGTGACGGGTCGACATAGGCGCTGTCTGTCTCCCCCCCCCCCCCTCTCTCTCTCTCTCTCTCTCCCTCTCCCTCTCCCTCTCCCTCTCTCTCTCTCTCTCTAGGGTGCATCCAGTTCGGACGTGGTTCCGTATACACTCTGCCCTACTCTGGGCACGCACGTGGCGACACCGGGAGAGACAAAGTGTTTTGTGCGCACCGCGATATGAGAGAGTGTGAGCGGCTGTCGCAATGAGAACGTCGACCTCTTGCCCCGCTCTCACTCTCGCGCGCTCTCTCGCTCTCGAGAGAGTCGCACGGCGTGCCGAGGACACAACTATTCTGTAAAAACGGATAAACCTTTTTGTACACTGTTAAAAATCCCGTACCCCATTCCACAGATACTACGGAATAATCCGTTTTGTTTGAATACGGAACAGCCGTATCTTAAAAATACGGTGTTGTCCGAGACCAATTCCGTAGTTAAGTTTCTTCAAACTTCGAAGAAAGTTAAATTAAGGCAGTACCGTCATACGTACTACGGACGTCCGGTACCCACTAAAAACGGTCCAGACCTGGTAAAACATTAACTGGAAAACCCGTAGAAATTACCGTGGAAATTTCTGGCTCTGATAGACGAACATTTTTTTTTGTTTAAATATTCGTCTGGTTTAGAAGGAAACAGCTGCCCGGGGACCGTCTCTAAACAACCTTGAGGATTTGCGCCGTGCTGCGCACGCTCGCATGTGGGCGGCGGGGCCGGCCGGGCGGGGCGGGGCGGCCCGTATGCAGCGGGCAGGCGATGCGGGCCGGAATGAAGTTGAAATGAAGCTCTCTGTCTCCCCTTTCGGCTTTATGTTCATTACCGACCGGACCGTTCCATAAAACGACATCATTCGGACGTCTGATGGAAGCCGTATCGTGGGAGGGTGGCGGCGGGGAGGGTCGGCGGGGCGGGGCGGGGTGGGGTGGGGCGGGGTGGCGGACGGGCCGCCGCGGTCATTTTTGAGTGTCTTTGTTTAGAAATGATCTTTTCAAACAATACTAAATGTCCACCGTGACGCGACGGAATCGCCATCATAAAATTTTCCAGACTTAAGGGCAATGATGGAGGCAGAACTATAGTCTTAAAAAATTAAGTTCGAACCGATACGGATATTGTATATTTTTTTTGTGTGTTAAACCCGAAGAGTGTACCCTGTATGGATTAAAAGCGAGGAACACGAAATGAGGAATATTACACACTGGCCGGTCCGGGCCGGTCCGGGCGGAGACGCCGATCAAAGAGGGGCCTCTCTCTTCTCATCGATTTCACGCGTGCCGCGCTGCTTAGGCCCTTTCGGTCCCACTTAGGCCCTGGGCTACTAAGTCGCCGGCGGCCGGCGGGCGCCCCTTTGGGGCCCGGTCACAGTGTTGCGTGTCTGGCCGGGGCGCTGCAGCATGCACCGCCGGGCCCACAATGGACCCGCCACGCCCCGCCCCGCCCCGCCCCGCCCCGCCCCGCCCCGCCCCGCCCCGCCCCGCGGCTGTCTCGCCCGGAGCTGGGAGGCTCAGCCGGTCCGAGCTGAGTCAGGTTAGTGCCTGCCTGGGCTCCCCGCAGTCATTGAGGCAGGACTCAGGTACAGGTCCGGAGTAAAAAAAATTCCAAACAAAACACGAGAATGCTGACGAAATTCGCGTTTACTTTCCAAATATGTCAGCACCGGAAAAACAAAGGTGCTAAGCAACGCTTTTCCTGGGGCACTAAAATCAAGTGCTAAGTTTAGTACCATTCCTGGGGCACTAAATCTTAGTGCCTTTCCAAAGGCACTAAATTTCGTTAGTGCCTTTTAAACGTTGGACTTAGCACCTTTGTTTTTCCAGTGAGTAGGGGAACTTGCGAAAGTTTGTTGCTCTATGCGGAAAATATTGGATGCTGTATACGTATTTACTCCCAGCATTGGTTGGTCTAGCGGTTGGTCCGTGCGGGAAAAGGTGCTCTGTGCTCTGCGTTCACAGAGAGAGAGAGAGAGAGAGAGAGAGAGAGAGAGAGAGAGAGAGAGAGAGAGAGAGAGAGAGAGAGAGAGAGAGAGATAGGGCGCGGTCAGAGCAGTGCGTTTGGGAGCGTCCGGTCCGTCCCTCCTCCCGCCCGCGCCTTATCTGCCGCTGTGCTGTGTCGCCGCCGCGCCGCCGTGGGAACAAAAACTCAACTCGCACCGGACAATAAGGAAAAATCGCAGCGACGCCTTTTTATTTTTCTCACGTTTTTCTTAAAAAAAAAAAAAAAAAAAAAAAAAAACGCTAACGCTAACGTGAAAGCAGATGACTTTTACTTCGTACGTTTTGCATCAAACGTTGAACTTCCTACTTCAAACTCAGAACTTTAACCTTTTCCGCGTTAACTTTTATCGCTATTACTGCTTAAAGATTTTCGTTTTAGCGTTTCAACTAGTAACGCAAGCAGCTTAACTTTGAGCTGTGTAACTTTTCTCACGAACTATCAGATTTTTTCAACTTTTAACTTTACAGCTTGTAACTTTTCAACTTTAAACTTTTTAACTTTTAACTTTTTAACTAATACTTTTCAAATTTTAACGTTTTAACTTTTAACGTTTACTGATAAATACTGGGATTCATTGCGATATAGCGTAGCGTGGCGCGGCGCGGCGTCGCTGTGTGGCGCGGGGGAGGGTGGGGGGCCTACAGCGGACGACTAGTGTTTGGGGTTATGGGTCGTAAAACGGCAATCAATGCATAGGGCTGTGCATAGGGCGGCTGCGGGCGGCAGCTGAGTAGCGTCCATGCTTGAAGCACTACGAGCTGCTGGCAGCCTGAACAGCACTACTGTGGCGAGCGAGCACGCACGCAGGCACGCAGGCACGCAGGCACGCAGGCACGCTGAGGCCCACTGTCGCCGCGCTCCTATATATATCTTTAGGCAACTGCTTTTTCAACTTTAACTTTCCTACGCTTAACGCTGGACAACTTTTACTTTGACAACTTTAACTGACGACGTTTCAACTTTAACTTTTAACTTTACTTCAGTACAAGCTGCTGATACTAACGTATCATCTGCTAAAAATGAAGAGAGATTTTTATTATTTTGTTCCTGTCGGCGCGGGGACCGTTCTGCCGGTGCTGCTACTGGCCGGTGGCGGGCTTTTGGCGCCGATTAAACGGAGCGATTAAATTAAACGGCTATCGGACGCATCACGGCCCGCTGGACGCACCACTCGGGGACATTTTTATCCGTATGGTGATCGCTCGGAGGGGGGGGGGGGGGGGGCTGCAAGAGAAGGGGGGCAGATGTGCGGGGGCGGGGCGCTCCGTGCGCAGCATCCCCGATAGTGAGAGTGATCCGTGTGGACCACAAGTCTGCCGCGCCGCGCGCTCTGTGTTCAGTGCCTCCTTCTCCTTCATCTCACGCACCCCCGCCGCGCGACGCCCCGCCACGCCCCGCCACGCCCCGCCACGCCCCGCCACGCCCCGCCACGCCCCAGCCGGCGCGCCGCCAGTCTCGCGGGAACGATTTATAATGCCGTAGCTGATAGAAAGCCGCTTGAGACTGACAGATTCCATATCACGACGGTGGGGGAGAGAGGGGGACAGAGAGAGAGAGAGAGAGAGAGAGAGAGAGAGAGAGAGAGAGAGAGAGAGAAGTAGAGTTGGGGGAGAGCAGGCGAGTGCATCAAAAGAAGTGACCGTGTGCACCGCTTCGTGCTTGCACAGGAAAGGATAGGGCGTATTCATATTTTTTTCTTTTTTTGGTTTTCAATGAAGTTCTATGGTAGTACTCGCCAAACTTCTCCTTTTTTCTAAACTTTCTCGGTCGTCTCGATGTCGTAGGTAGGCCGCACCGCGGTCACGCGTGCGTAGTGGTTGCCTACGCGCACGGCGCTCTCCCCGAGCCCGTGCACCTTTGCCGCGTGTGCGTTTCGATAGTTTTGTCTGCGGTTCAACAATTTTTTTCCTCCTCACGTTATGGTTGTTTCTTTGCCTCCTCAAAAAGCAAAAAGGGGAAAAAAATGGAAAAAATGAAAAAGGGGAAAAGAAAGCTTGGGAGCGCGTGTTGGGCGCCGCTACGCCGCTGCGGCGCTGCAATTAGCCCTTACGCCTGACGGCCGCGGCGAGGCCCGCCGTAATGGATGAGGTAATCTGCCGTTGATTCGACGCTTTGGCGGTCCACCTTCCCTCTTTACCTCGGACAGACAGAGAAATTAACACGAAAAAATAATCATAAAAGAGTAAAACCAAAAAAAAAAAAAAAAAATAAAAAAAAAAAAAAATGAGGAAAAAGAAGCAAAGAGGAGGCTGCTGTAACGTGAAGATGGGGGTCTGTTCTCCACCCAACACGGGCGCACTCGCCTGCGAATTATCCTCTGTAATCGGCGGAGTGCTGCTGCTGCATACGCAATGCCCCCGACATGCCTGCAGTTTGACTTTTGGATAATTTTTACTGCGGCTTGCTTCCGGGCAGTGTATTAGCCGCAGTGGTTTACTCGATGTTCTATTTATAGCTTCGAAAAATATCGAAAAAAAACTATCAGCGGCGAGAATCAGTTTAAAATTATTTACCAATGTGAAATTCCTTAAAGCGGAGAATATTTTAACCATACCTTCAAAAGCCGAAATGTTTCCCTTCTTTGTCTCCCGACCGGTTCGGGGTCACTGCGGGTCGTAATCGGGTCGGTGGGTCGAATATCGTGTGCTACCTTCCATTGAGGGGGATCCCAAACTGTGTTGGGACGATCTGATACTCGCTCGACAAGCTTGTCGCGCGCATCTTCAATGCGTGTTCTCTCTCTCTCTCTCTCTCTCTCTCTCTCTCTCTCTCTCTCTCTCTCTCTCTCTCTCTCTCTCTCTCTCTCTCTCTCTCTCTCTCTCTCTCTCTCTCTCTCCCTCCCTGTGCCCCCCCTCCCTCTACCCCTTTTCGCCCCCCATTATGTACCCGCCTGCGGCTTTTTTTTTTCCCCCCGAGCCAAATTTGTTGCGTTGCCATGAGGTCAAAGCTCAGTCACTGAGTCAGCGCGGGGGCTGCAGGCGGGCCGAGAAAAGGGGAGGAAACGATGATAGAAAGGCAGTGCAGCGCCTGCAAGACTCGCGCTGATAGCTCCGTCTGAAGAGAGAGGGAGGGAGAGAGCGACAGAAAGCGAGAGAGGGAGAGAGATAGAGGGCGCTGGGTAGGCCACCCGTCTGACAGGCGCGAGTGCTCCTTGCCGGGGCTGGCAGGCAATGGCACTCAGCTGGATGGAGAGGATTGAGCCGAGAGAGAGAGAGAGAGAGAGAGAGAGAGAGAGGAGGATAAGGGGCTTTGCACCAGAGTGATGAGGTAGTTGTTGTCCTTCGGCGCGCTCGCGCGCGGCGCCGCCAATGGCGGGCGGGTATTGGGGTGGAAAAGAAGTCTGTGAGAAGTGATTACAAAGTCTCGTGCTGGCGCTCAGCTTATGCATGCATGCTGATCTGGCTGTGTGTGTGTGTGTGTGTGTGTGCGCGTATCGGTGGATATGGCCCCGGAGACTCCGGAAGATGTGTGTGAAGGATTCTGTCTTGGATCTCCGGTACGGGCGTCATCGCAGTGCGGCAATAAACTGTGAATGCTACATTTTTTTTAAATTCAAATTTTCGGGAAAAAATTGAAATAAATCTGGGGAACAAGTTACACTGCTCCGCTTTGCAGCGATGCGTGGTAGGCTTACCTATCGCCATGGCAACCGGCGCGTACGACGAGCACTGCACAGTGGTTTGAGCTTACAATTCCCGCCGTGGACGAAACCTTTGTTGCTCTGGCGGGGTAGACGGATTAAGCTGTCGGGTGGGTCGTAACAGCGCAACAAAGATTTTAAAACTTGAGCGGGCGGGTCGCGCGGGGCGGGGGGCGGGGCAGTGCTGGAAGTTAGAGTTAAGAGCCCGGCATGCAGCGCGGTCTGGCGGGCGAAAAAGTAAAACGAGCACCGCGTCAGCGACTGCGTTAGTGGAAACGATATTAGCCCTCGCGGCCTGAAGGAAGGGCCAGAAACTTTGTCTATATAACTGGGGACCGCGTCACCCCCGTCCGGTACTGCCCCGCTCCCTCTATACCCCTTATTCCCGCTCGCTCCATTTTGCTCTGTACTTATCTGTAGCCCAGAGGACATCACAGAAGACGGGCGACGAATGACCCCCCCCCCCCCCACCACCACCACCACTTGCTCCGCCTCGCGTTGAAGCAAAAGCACTACTGCAAATTTGTTACACGAATCGCCTTTCTCCTCAAAGACCCCCGCCTCCGTCCTCGCGCCGGGCCCTGGCCCTCCGCGCCCACGACATGTCCTGCACGAGAGTGTAGGGTGACAGCTCGGCGGGGCTGACGTCAGACCGAAGCCAACTGTCCAAACAGACATAGTGCGGATAAGCCTGAGCCCCGCCCGCCCCGCCCCGCTGCAGGCCTGACCGACCTGCCAATAATGCATCGATCCTTCGAAACACAAACCGGCTGAAGGCGCAGTGGAGGCGGCGGTGCGCGGGGTCGATGGCACTTGCACATACTTTGATTGATTGACTTTGCAATTGCAATTCCTTTTTGTTGTCCGGCTCGACTGCCGTGCCAGCCGCTCCGCTGGGTGTCTGCGGGGAGGGGGGGGGGGGATGGTTCTGCAATGAATCAAGCGAAGTGGCGCGCCGAGAGACGTTTTGACAAGTTATTGAACTCTGCAAGGTGAAGGTCTGGCTTGGCTGCGGGTGAGGTGGGGTGGGGCGGGCGGAGCGGGGTCTGCTTACTTCCAGCCAGGAGATGATTGTGTGATCTGCGATTCTTGACTCCACGGGGATGAACGTCACCCTCTCTCTCTCTCTCTCTCTCTCTCTCTCTCTCTCTCTCTCTCTCTCTCTCTCTCTCTCCCCCTCTCCACATCCCTCTGTCATCTCCCCCATCTCCCCCCTCCACCCGTCTCCGAGCCATTCGCCGCCCAAAACCGCCCATCGCATGAGAATTCAATTCGCTTCTCCTTTCGGGCGAGCGATGATGCGGACACCTTGATAATGACGCTGCTCGCGGGGCGGGGCGGGGCGGGGCGGGCTGCAGTGTCTCTGGTGGGGCGGGGCGGGGCGGGCTGCAGTGTCTCCGTGGCGCGGCGTGGGTGGGTGGCGTTTGGGATGCCGGTGCCGGACCATTAGCATAGGGTAGGCCAGGGCCAATAGCCAGCCAAGCGTGATAGCGGCGCCCAGAGATTTATTGCACTATTATCTTCATTACAGCTGTGTGTGTGTGCACAGAGGACAGGACAGCTGTCAGCTGCTCCCTCTCACACTCACAAGTTTCCAGGACAGCTACTTTTTTCACGGAATAAAAACAATAATAATAATAATAAAAATAATAAAAATAATAAAAATAATAGAAACGATAGTAATATCTGTAGAAGAAAAATAATGCGGTAGTAATTACTACTAAATATAAATATTTTACTGGTGAAAAGTTTTTTCCTCTCTCTGCGGAAGGGCATGCTGCAGGACTCTTTTCAGGCCTTATATGCCGCCGGCCGTCTTCACGAGCATCGCGTTGCGGTGGGCGGTGAGAGAGAGAGAGAGAGAGAGAGAGAGAGAGAGAGAGAGAGAGAGCAGTGGGGAGAGGACCTGGGGGCAGCTGGAGGTGAGAGGGCATGCGAGGTTGGGGGAGGTGGGGAGGGAGGAGCGGAGGGGGCGTTACTTTCTCATGAATAAGGTATAGGAAGCAAGCGATGCTAGAAAAAGAAGCCAAAGTGGCATCGTCTAGCATCTGCTTAGTAATGTATGAAATGGACACGGGGCCTTACCGCTCAGAGAGAGAGAGGGGGGGGGAGGGGAGGTGTGCTTTGCAGCGCATGGCAATGAGGTACGGATTCGTTTTGGGCGCCAGGTGGCTGCAGGGGTGGTGACAGCAGGGGCCGTGGAGGAGGTAGTGAGAGGGACTAGATGATCCCGGGGCATAAAATACTGCTGCTGCTGCTGGTGCTCGGGTCGTAAGAGGTCCTCATTGTGCTCGCGACCAAAGTCGAGTGATGCGCTGCAGGTACAGTTCAGTCATGTTGGCTGGTAGTTTCATGACGTTGGCAGCAGCAGCAGCGCGCGCACGACACCGCTGACCTTGCACCTGCGCCACACACACACACACACACGACTTTTCACTGCGGAAAAAAAATGGTATTTCATTTTTCTGCGTACCGACCGCAAAAACCGGCACTGTTTTCCGAAAGGCATTTCGTGACGACAAGGACTTTTCATGGGGGGAAAAAAAATTCTTTTCTTTCTCGGCGTCCCGCAAAACTTACCGTTTTTCGAAAGGCATTCCAGGCGCGCAGGGTCCTGCCCGCCCCGCCCGCCTCCGGCCTGTGAAGACATTTCTGCCTTCCGTGTCGCGACATGACTACCTCCGGCGTCAGGTTATTGCGCCCCCGTGTGTGTGTGTGTGTGTGTGTGTGTGTGTGTGTGTGTGTGTGTGTGTGTGTGTGTGTGTGTGACAGGCAGAAAGGGCCTGGAACGCAAACACATGCAATGCGTCAAAAGGTTTTATTACAACTCTGCTACAAACAGCATTTTTAATACGCTTATAATTTTTTACCTTTTTTTTTACGGGGTTGCGCGTTATTTGGGAAATTATTTTTTCCCCCGCTTAGTCTACTACGCACTACTCGGTTGCATCGTTCGAGCAGTGTGTACAGTGCAGTGAGTCGGCTCGCGGCCTGGGGACGCCCAGAGGTCGCGGTGCGGCGCTCCGGCGAGCTCTCTGTGAAACCTCTACCCGCCCCGCCCTGCACTTCGCGCCCAGCCGAAAGTGTGCCGCTTGCGCGAGGACGTCAGTCAGTTTTACTTTATGGTGGTCGAGAAAGGCTAAAAGAAGTCGGCAGAAGCGGGGCGTGTCGTGTGTGAGGTGTTGTAGGCGAGGCGCGTGCCGCGTAGCGTAGCGCGTCGCGGACCTGAATGAATGGAGACGCGACAAAAAGACTGAAAAAAATGTCTTTGTAAATTCACGACTTTTTTTCGTAACTTGTGATTTACAAACGGTCTTGTAACTTTACGACCGAAATCGTAAATTTATGGGAGCCTATTTGTGCTCGTTTAAGAATCACAAGTCAATACCATGTGGTTTTTTTATAATTTTGTAATTTTACAATGTGATATCGTAACTTTACGATATATCTCATGGAAAATTTTCCTGTAACCATTACAAACATTTCTCACTGTGAATGAACATGTTGCATGTCGTATACTTGTTTTAAAAATTCTCAAACATGAACTAATTTTTTTTTATTGTTGTTGTTGCAGGTGGGTGTCGTCACTGGTCGAGTCGGTATGCTGGATGTGTGCTCTGAAAACACTTCTCGCAGGTGAGAGGGTGGAGGGGGGGGGGGGGGAGGGAGGCCATTGGCGGCCGCTGTGTAGTAGATCCGGTATCGCGCTCAGTAGCGCTGTATGGCGGCGCTTCGGCCGCAGATGTCCGTCAGCGCCGAACAAATCATAATTTATGGCTGCAGATAAATGATACAGCTGGTTCTATATGTGGGAACCAGCGGGGGCGGGCCGGGCGGTCGCGGCCGCCCTTTTAGTGCGGGGGCGTTGAGAGAGAGGGAGGGAGGGAGGGAGCGGAGGAGGAGGGAGAGGAGGAGGAGGGAGGAGGGAGGGAGGGAGGGAGGGAGGGGAGCGGAGAGGGTGCAGACACATGTGGCCAGGTGTGTTTTTCACCCCCTGCCAGGTAGTGTCGCGTGCGACTCACGCACATGGCGTTCGGACACGAGCCATATGTAGCGGCAGGAGAGAGAGAGAGAGAGAGAGAGAGAGAGAGAGAGAGAGAGAGAGAGAGAGAGAGAGAGAGAGAGAGAGAGAGAGAGGTGCGGGGCTGGGGTTAAAAGTTAGGGTAGCGGCTACAGTATGGAGTCCATTACGCACCCGGCTCGAAAACGCGCCTTTGGAAAAAAGAAAAGTCCCGTGAGGGGTTTGCTTGCGGGGCGGGGCGGGGCGGGGCAGGGCGGGGCGGCGTGGGGCGGGGCAGGGCCGTGTGTTGTTGTGTAGGAGGCAGCCGGAAGCAGCTCGGGAGCAAGCTCTCTGTGAAACAGGGGTGTGCGACCGCAGAGCTCAAGTCCACACCGCGGACAGTCCGGAGCAGTGAGATGCCCCGCGCCACCCCGCCCCGCCCCGCCCAGCCCCGCCCCGCCCCGCCCCGCCCAGGCCCGGCCCGCAGCCGACTCTCTGCCATGGCCCATGGCCTGCGTCTCGCTATTGGATTGTCCTCATGGCTTTGGCTCTTCTGGCCGCACGGGCAGTAGTCGCGGTCGGGTTGGCTCGGACGAGACTGTGACCGGACGCTGCCCGCCCCGCCCCGCCCCGCCCCGCCCCGCCCCGCCTGCCTGACGCGAGCGCGTTCTCTTGATTAGCAAAGTTTGGTCGCTTTGTAGAGCGGTCCGGTCCGGCTCGGCTCGGCACGCGGCCAGAGCCCGCCCCGCCCCGCCCCGCCCCGCCCCGCCCCGCCCCGGCCCGCCCCGCCCCGCCCCGCCCCGCCGCGCTCACAGTCTCGTTGGGGACGCGGTGGAACGCGCACCCCGCGCTCAACTCTTTGCTGGCCGCTATCAAAGAGAGACTCATCCTGGACCCCGCGAGGAATACTGTACCGCGCGCAGGGGTGCGGGCGGGTGGCCTGCCTCCACGGCGCTGTGCTGTGGTGCTCCCCCGTCTACCGTCTACAATTTTATTTTAGCATTTTTTAAAGCTCCCGCCCAAGAGAAAAACACGCTCGAAAGAACTTGACGGAGCGTGTTTTTCCGGCGCTGGCACCTGATCCTTGCCTAGCGTCGTTACACCGTCGTCGTCTTTTCAGAGCACACGGCACCACCGCACGTTTTTGGCAATTTAAACGTCATTAACATTAACTGTACGCCAGGCGGGCGGGCGGGGCGGGGCGGGGCGGGGCGGGGCGGGGCGTGCAGGCCCTGGTGCCGCCGGGCCGTCCGGTGGCGCTAATCCCATTGTGGGCCCCGTCAAGTGAGGACTGGACGCGTGTAAGCCCCTGCATGGGGCGTAGGGGCGGAGGGCCAGCCTGGTCATACAGTGTGAGCAAGGGGCCGTTTGTTGTGAGTCTGCGATTAGCATAAATCCGCACCAGCAGCGTCCTGGACCCACGCCCCGCCACGCCCCGCCACGCCCCGCCACGCCCGCCCTGCCTCGCCTTGCGCACGACCGCATATCATCGCCCTGGTGATACGGCGGGGTGGTCGTCCGCTCCAGTGCTCTGGTCCAGTCAGTCCCTCCGCTGTCCCTTTTCCTCGGCTACCCTGCCCCACCCCGCCCCGCCCTACCCCACCTCGCCCCACCCCGCCCCGCCGGTCAGCCGGAACGGCCGCCACGACGGGCTTTAATTCACCGTAAAATTGCGGGATATCCCGCCAGGATAGCGGCGGGCCGGGCTAGATTTGGCTGCAGGGTGTCCGTGGCCTCCTCGGGGACAACCCTTTGGGGCGTGAGGCAGGATGGTAGGGGACTCAGAGAGAGAGAGAGAGAGAGAGAGAGAGAGAGAGAGAGAGAGAGAGAGAGAGAGAGAGAGAGAGAGAGGTACACACTCGACCTGCTCTCCCTGCCCTGCCCGGGACGTGTCGGCCGTCTCCTCACACTCGCAGCTGGACGCGACAGAGACAGAGGGCCGGCCGCCCGGGTCGCGCCGGGCCAGGGCCACCTCGCCTCACCTCAGCTCCAGCGCGCCCTGCACGTCCTCCTCCTCCTCCTCCTCCTCCTCCTCCTCCTCCTCCGCCTCTCCCACAACGTCCTCCCTCTCTGCCTCTGACAAGTTTCCCGCCGCCGGCCCGGCCCGGCCCGGCACGGCCCGCCCTGCCTCGAGCCTTGTTTGCCGGCCCGTCCGTTGTAGGATACCACCTCTCGACATGACTCTGCCCTGCCACCGCGAGGCACTACTGTGGCTCCTACAAGGCAGCCGCGCTCGTGTGCCGCGGCCCCAGCCGGCTGGCTATATCTGCGTGTCGACTGTTCCATTTATTCCTCCTCTCATGTCATTGCAGCGTTGACTGACTGATGATGTGTGACGTCGTTCCCCAAACTAGATGAGCGTCCTCGTGCTCCGCCACCCTCCTCCTCTCTCTCTCTCTCTCTCTCTCTCTCTCTCTCTCTCTCTCTCTCTCTCTCTCTCTCTCTCTCTCTCTCCCTCCCTCGAGCAGTAGCATACGCGGTTCGTCGTGGGACCCTGGGGGGTGCGCGTTGACGGAAACCTCTCGGGTTTCCTATCGGCCGTGCCCCGCGGTCCCTTAGCGCCCTGGGGAGCCACGGGTGGGGCGGGGCGGGGCGGGGCGGGGCGGGGCCATCGGAAGCTCGTTCCGGCCGCTGTGCGTGCCATTACGCGCGCTGGCCCGCTGGCCCGGCCTCACCCGCGGGGAGCCGTTCTCTGGCCTGGTCCCTCTCTCCGCAAATCGATTGTCGGTCGGTCGCGACGGTGTTTTAGGCTCAGCCCCGCTTTGTTACGCCCCCCCCCCCCCTCCTCCGTACGGACCCCGCCTTATTCTTCTTATTCCCATTAATCCCGTTTATTGCAAAGAGACGGACACGGAGCCGTCCTAAAGAAAAACCAGACGATATTTGTTCTTGTTGCGGCAACGAGCGTTACAATAGTCGTGTGTTACACGCATCTTTCCGCGATACTTTATATACATGCGCCGTCTCTCTCCTGCGAGCTCCTTGTACGACGTGTACAGTGTCACGTGATAGAGAGCTTGTTGGCATGGTGGCTACAAGAGCTCTTTAGAGGCTGTTTGCACACTGCGCTGCTGCTGCTGTCGTGTCGTCTGCCTCCTGCATGACGGCCGGAAGACGGGAGTAAAAGCAAATGATGCGAAGCTGCTGGTCCCCGCCCCGCCCCGCCCCGCCCCGCCGCGCCCCGCCCCGCCACGCCCCGCCCCGCCACGCCCTGCCACGCCCCGCCCCGCCACGCCCCGCCACGCCCCGCCACGCCCCGCCCCGCCCCGCCCCGCCACGCCCCGCCTGCGGCCTTCAGTTTGGACCGGGATGCTGTCCGTGATCGGGTCGGCAGTATCATTGTGTCATCCGGATGACGGGCGGGGCGGGCGCGGCGGTAATTAAGCGTCGTCATCAGTGATGAATATGACGTAGTGTGGTATCGTGATTGACTGGCCTAATCAAGCGATGTGTAACGCCGGGGGACACAGCGGCCCTGTGTGGTCCGGGACAAGTAATATACAACAGCGCGTATTCGCCCCGCCCGTGTGTCTGCATGCCGTTTGTTTCGCGGTTCGTTATAGACGCCGTGTCCGGCGGGGCGTTCTGCGTGGCGTTCTGCGGGGCGGGGTGGGGCGGGGCGGGGCGGGCCTGCAGCTGCGATGACAGCTGGCGTCCAGCCGCAGCTGTGCCGTGCTGGCCGCCGTCCAGAGAGCGTTACTGCAGCGGGCGAAGCGGGGCGGGGCGGCACGGCCCATCCCCGTGAAGAGAATGTTATTCCAGCCGTCGATAAGGCGAGGAGTGGAGCGGACCTGCTGTGCTTCACCTCTCGCCTGGTCCGAGAATGGGAACCGATTGACGGTGAGCACACACCACACTCTCTCTCTCTCTCCCTCTCTCTCACTCTCACTCTCACTCCCTCTCTCACTCTCTCACACACACACACGCACGCGCGCGCACACACACAGACACAGACACAGACACTACCCCCGCTTCGTCCGCCAACCCCAAAGTGAAAATGAGAGGCGGCACGCAGAGAGCCACTCGGATCGTATCTCTTACCCGCCTCCCTCTCTCTCTCTCTCTCTCTCTCTCTCTCTCTCTCTCTCTCTCTCTCTCTCTCTCTCTCTCTCTCTCTCTCTCTCTCTCTCTCCCTCCCTCCCTCTCTCTCCTCTCTCTCTCCCTGCCCGGCCTGCACGAGACTGCCTCGCTTACTTCTACCCCTCAGTGGGACCCCTGGGACTTTACCCCCACTCCCGGTGCGGCCTGGCTCACACTCCTCTCGATCCCTCGCTACCTAACCCCCCGTGGATTTTCGGTTTCCCCTTTAGCCCGTGTGCGGATGCGTGGTGCGCCCGCCCTCCCAATACGTTATTATTATTGTTTTTTTACGATGTATGGAAGATTTTCATTTCTTATTTTGTTATTTATGTATTTTGATGTCGAGAAATTAATACTTCCATTTCCGTCGCGGGCACACACACACACACGCACACGTCATCCAGCTCTCGCCTGTGGGTCGTACATACCTGTTGCCTGCCTCTCTCTCTCTCTCTCTCTCTCTCTCTCTCTCGGGGCGGATGCGTTGCGTTGCGCCCTACTGCTGCGCTCCAAGTCTTTTTGCAATCTTGCACACATGAGCGGGAGGGGCGTACAAGTTTAGCCCTTGCTCAGCAGCGGCGTGTGCTCGCGTGCGCAGGTACACTGCCAACAAGAGGCTGGAGTATTTAACCCGGCGCGCCAGCGCGCTCTGTCCAGTGTTTGGGGCACCTACACAGAAAAATTTTTGGTTGCTGTCATCGAATCTTTGATTACCACCATCAAACTGCTGTTCGATCCGTCTGAATCGGTGTGCGGGCGTCGAACTTTTCGATTGCTGTAATCGAAATTTCAGTTCCGGGAACTCAAATTTTGATGCCCCTGATGATTTTGACGGATCGAACCAAATTTGATGACTGCAACAAATATTTTTCTCAGTGTAGCGCGCGTGGGTGCCACTCCGGCCGCCGCCGCCCATTTTACGCTACTTTACGACACGGTTTCCGTTCATTGAGCTAAACTCGGGAGGAAAGACAATGCTCTCTCAGGCTGCGAATAACTCGAAGGAGCCAGCCCACTCGCTTTGATTTTCACACGTGTTAATATGTGCAAAAAAATCGCAAAAAAACAAAGAGATATTTTTTAATTTATAAATTTTTTTCCTCTTTGAGAACGTTTTAAATTTCCGCAGAATATATAAAAAAAGTGCCCCCGGGGCCAAGCTCGGGACGAAAAAAATTTGTCTTGTTGGCCCTTTAGCTTTCTGCTTGCTCTGTCTGTTTTCGGGCCCGCTGGCCGCCTACGCTCAGTTCGGGTCGCGAGTCTGCAGAGACCAGCAGATTTTTGCAGGCCGGCGGCGCCGTGTGGTGGTGAGGTTGCTCCGCCTTTCAGTCACTCGTCACGGGCCGTCCGGCGCGGCTCGCGTCGCTCGCGGGCGCGACGGGAGAGAGAGAGAGAGACCCGTCTCGTCGTCCTGCATGCCTCTCTGAAAATCGATCCGGATCGATCTTTTGGCGCGCTTCCCGGCCTGACCGAGCGGATACCGAGGATACGAGATGCCCTCGCGGCGCGCCGCCCTGCTCGTGCAGCTGTGCACGGCCCGGCCGCGCACGCCCCGCACGCCCTGCACGGACCAGGTACGGACCAGGCCGCCTCGCCTACAGGCGTCTGCTCGTAAAATGGCTGACAAATTTGTTATACTGACATTGTTTTTGGACAATCACCGTTGTTTTTCAAAAAAATATTTATAATCGTGCGGGAGATATCAGTTCTGCACCCAGAAAAATAGATGGCTGGCCTACCATTATATGGTTGCCGCAAGTTTCTATTCTTCTGGGTGTGTTTATTTTTCGAGGCAAAATGGTTATTACAGCATGGACAATTTCATATTGTCAATGTTGTACGTTTAGTCGTTTTTCCTCTGGATCGCGAATGAGTTTTCGGTTCTACTTTGAGGCTGTTTCGTCGTAGATTCTATTTAGTGTTACTTTCGCCGTTACCTTTCCTCTTTCACTGTATTTTTTTTTTTTTTTGTCATTTGACAACATATTTTGTGACAAGTGAGTTATTTGCAAATATAAACAAAAATTCTGTCAACCAAAAAAATCATTAACGAATAGATTGTCTTTTGAGTTTAACAACAAAAATTTCAAACTACAACTAATTAATCGACATTAAATGTTGTCACTGATGATAATTATGTAGCTGTGAAGTCGGAGAAGTTTTTAACACGTGACCTTTTTTTATGGCTTCTGACAAATTGTTAGTCTTGGATAAATGACAAGTTTGTCACGTTCCACTTTTATCCGGATGATAATTGTCCAAAGACAGTTTTTTTTTTCTTACAGTGATTCGCTCGCGACTGCGTGACGTTATTCCGAAATATAATTCGGCCCGTCTAGTCGCACAGTGTACTAAACTTTTTAAGTCAATAACATAATTCAGAGCCCACCTGTTTCCTTCCCCCTCGGGCCGAATCACTCAAAACGCGAAGAGGCGCCAAGTTGATGAAACCCGAGGAGGCGAGGATGGGACAGGTGGGCGTGGCGTGGCGTGGCGTGGCGTGGCGCGGCGTGGCGTGGCGTGGCGTGGCGTGGCGCGGCGTGGCGTGGCGTGGCGTGGCGTGGCGTGGCGTGGCGCGGCGTGGCGTGGCGCGGCGTGGCGTGGCGTGGCGTGGCGTGGCGCGGCGTGGCGTGGCGCGGCGTGGCGCGGCGTGGCGCGGCGTGGCGGGGTCTGGTTCCCCTGCCCGGTGCGTCGCTCTCCGCACTGATCCGCTTTGCCTCCCGGTAAGCCTGGCGGGGCGCCCGTCTGGACGGAAGAGGCATTAGGCTTCGAAACAATCGAAAGTCAACTCGACTCCGTACGATCCCATTTCGATTTCCATGAAGTAGGGTCCGTCCGTCCTCTGGACTCGAGTCTGGAACTCGTCCGCGCTCACAGTAACCGGCAGGTTAGGTAGGCATGCAATAGGCGCGCTCCACTCGGGATAAAGAAATTGTTTTCATTTCAAAATTTGTGTTCATCACTTGCCCATGTTGGGACATTTTGACACTCTTCGCACAACTTGAATGCAACCACTGTGAAAAATACTTGTGAAGGTTACAGAAAAATTTTCCATGATGAATGCTGTAAAATTACAACTTGAAATTGTAAAATGACAATTACTTTCTATCGACTTAGAATTCATTGACGAGCAAGAATGGGCGGTCATAAAATTACAACATATTTTGTAAATCGTGATTACTAAATATGTTGTAACTTTACGAAGATATTTTTCACAGTGATTGACACCGCACCAAAATGCGTTTTTACAAAAAAAGAATTAGAGCTTTTCATCGCATTGTGATAACGAAGCGTCATCCCGAGGCTTAAAGTGTGGTGTTAGACTTGCAGAAATGTTGGGAGTGCCCCGCACTGCCTTCGCTAACTTATCGCAAACAAGGAGGAAAAAAGTGTCTCCCGTGCGCAAACGTCCCGCGCTAGAAAGCGTTTTCATTTCGCGTCGGTCGCGCTGCTGATGAACACACGTGCGTATGTGAGCTGGCGCGGCTGTTGACCGCGTGCTAACTCTGCTCAAACACAGCTCGCCGGCACAAGACGGACTTTATGCATGCCAAACCGCTAGACACGGCCGCTGGATTTTTATTTGCGCTTCTTGTCGTCGTCGTTGTTCTGCTTGAAAATCACACTTTTCCCCCCTAATGATCATTAGGGCTAGCTCGAGCTATCTAAGAGCGGTCACAAAATTTACCATGCAGGCCATATCTTTAGAGAACATTATATGACTTGATTTTTAAATGTAAATTTTGAAAGGTCCTTCACACTAAATCCTTTTGCACTTTTTTTCTGCATAACTATGCTTAACTCTGTCACTTATGCACAAATTTGTGCATAATTATGTACAATGTGTGAATGGTTATGCATAAAAATTTGTGCATAACTATGGTTGTATAAAATCATGCATAACGATGCAAAAATCATGCACAAGGGTTTAGTGTGTTGATGATTAACAAAGCATATAACGGTGTGATGATCGTAATAAAATGTTCGCCAATACGCGGCGGTATCGCGCCGTGGTGATGATGGGAGACGCTCCTCCTGCTGCTCATCCAGTCACTCTACGAGGCGGGTCGGGCGTGGCGGGGCGTGGCGGGGCGTGGTGGTGCGGTGGGGCCGGAAGCGGCTCTGTTGAAGCGGAACCGCAAAGCCAAGTGCTGAGCGCTCCGAGCAGCGCGGGGCCTGGCCTGCAGGGCTGCCAACCGGTTGCCTACTGCCTGCTGCAAGCACTGGGCAAACAAATGTTTAGTTCTGCACATCAATTGGTGTTTAGTTTCAAATGTGCAAAAACTTAACACTTGGTGGCGTCGGGCTGATCTGAACGTCAACTGGTATGCAGCTGCTCTACACTTGTCGAAACGTTTAGTCAACTGCACACCATGTGGTGTGCAGTTACTCGAAGTATCCCATTGTAACAATATGCCTAGGGTATGGGCCCAAGTGTGTAATTGAGCGACGCCGGTCACAAGCGCAACAGATCGCAACCGCAACGGGTCACAAGCGCAACGGGTCGCAAGCGCAACGGCTCGCAAGCGCAACGGGTCACAAGCGCAACGGCTCGTAAGCGCAACGGCTCGCAAGCGCAACGGCTCGCAAGCGCAACGGCTCGCAAGCGCAACGGTTCGTAAGCGCAACGGGTCGCAGCCGCAACGGCTCGCAAGCGCAACGGCTCGCAAACGCAACGGGTCACAAGCGCAACTGCGGAAATCCGACTGATAGGTGGCACCGACTATAGACGAGACCGCGCGCGAGAGCGTGCTATCGATCTCACTGTGTATGAGAAATTGACTGTTCCTTTAAAGCTATTCCAGGTGTGCTGTGCTTGTCAAATAAGAATGTAAAGAAGTAAGGTGTTAGTAAAGTGACGAACATGTGCAGATTGGAGCATGTGCTCTTATCACCGGTTTTGTGCGATGTTGTTAGTACTCGCCGATGTGTGTACTTGATCACCGGCCGTACTTTAATGACTCTTTATTATTGCGTCGCCCGTCGCCCCGCGTACTACAATCGTTTCGTTCTCGTTCGTCCAGAGGTAAGGAGACTTTTATAACCTGAACGCGTGGTTGGGCTTTAGCGTGAAATGCAATCTAACACTCAGTTTCTGTTCTGGTTTGCGAATGCTTCTTGCACTACCTGTCGCTCGCCTCTGCACCCACTTTATTTCCTTTCGTTCCGCTCGACATTCATATGTGCATGAATCCGCGCCCGGCCCGCTCCTAAACCGTAAGAGATAGAGGTTGGGTGCAAGCGAGGCGATTGTAGTCGAAATTTAGAGCTTTAACGGTGCGCTCACGGCTTGACGTTACGACGTGTGCAGCGGAGGTGGCGGCCAGGGAGGTGTAGGCTTCACCGGCGCGGTCGGACCGCTCCGCTCCGGGCCGGGGTCGGGACCGAGCGAGGTCACCTGCGCCTGCGCGCTCGGAGCCGCATCTGTTCGAGAGTGTCTCGCCTTTCCTCTTGTTTGTTTGAGAAATCGAAATTAAAACTAGTCCTGCGCGTTTGTCGTCGGTTAATTCTTTCCAATTAACGTGCGTTGTTTCGGTCACCAGTTAAGTCGGTCTCGTCTATAGTCGGTGCCACCTATCAGTCGGATTTCGCAGCGTTCGTTGCGTTTGCGAGCCGTTGCGCTTGCGAGCCGTTGCGGATGCGACCCGTTGCGCTTACGAACCGTTGCGCTTGCGAGCCGTTGCGCTTGCGAGCCGTTGCGCTTGCGAGCCGTTGCGCTTACGAGCCGTTGCGCTTGCGAGCCGTTGCGCTTCTGACCCGTTGCGCTTGTGACCCGTTGCGGTTGCGACCCGTTGCGGTTGCGATCTGTTGCGCTTGCGAGCCACTCCGTAATTGAGTGCACGTTACAAAACGTTTAGTAACTAGACATTACGTGATGTTTAGTTCGCCTCGACACCATGTAATGTGCAGAGTCATCAATTCGACGCGTAGGTGTGCAAAAATTGAACATTTGTTTTACCAGTAGGGCTGCCAACTGTTTGCCTACTGCCGTCTGTGCTCCACTTCTCATGAAATTTGTTGTGTGTTTTTTGTTTCGCCTCTCATTTCCCTTTGCCTCCCGCGTGGCGCTGTCTGCTGCCTTGCCTCCCCATTCAACTTCCGGGGTCTTAATGAGCGGGCCGACCTCCTTAATTGGGCCGATAGGAAGCGACGCCGCTGTATTGGCGGCCCTGCAAGGAGGACGCCACGAGTAGTGCGGCGCGTGGGACGGAAGGGGTCAGAGGTGGCCGCCCCGCCCCGCCCCACCGCGCCCCACCCCACCGCACCTCGCTGGCGCGTGCCCGCCCCGCCCCAACCCGCCCCGCCCGCCCGCCCCCGGGCCGGGCGCCGGAAGGCCCCAGGCGCACCACGAATAAGGCGCGGCCCGCCGCCCACGGAAGGGAGGGGGCGTTTTTCCTACTCGAGAAAGCTTTTAATTTAAAATTCATACCCAGGCGTGTGTGCCAAAAACACAACACTTTTTTCTTTTTATATTTTTTTGGTGTGGCGCGGAGTACAATCCCTCACTGCTGATGTCGCTGCTAGGAGAGCCCTCCTCCCGCTGCTGGAGTGCCCCGCCACGCCCCGCCACGCCCCTCGGGCTGCTCCGGCTGAATTGCGACCCAGAATAGCCAACTCTCCGACTACCACTACTTTTGGTGACGGATATATCTCCCCTTTGTCTCGCTGAGCACCGCCTAGCACGGTCTGACCTGCCCTCCCCCGTACCCCGCGGCCATATTGGCCATGAGACCCCCGCCCCTCCCCCGGCCCCGCCCCCGTCGAGGGGATGGCTGTTTGCGGCTGATATCCGGCGCAAGAGCACCGCCTTTTATTCACCGCCCCTATCTTCCCTCTCGGTCGGTCACATGGCATTTGCATCGTAGAGGGTTCGGGATGAAAAGAGACGGCGACAGGACAGCAGGGAGAATCAGCGAGAAAAGAGTTGGAGTGGGTTGGAGTCGATGACGGGACGGTCCTTTGGCCGGGGATTAAACGTCGTCCATCAAAGTGCCCTGCCCTGCTCTCCTCTGGACGCCGCCGGCCCGGCGCCGCGCCGTCCGCCCCGCCCCGCCCCGCCCAATCAGGTCCAGATCACAAAGGCGTCTGCTGCAGCCCCGCGCCGCCCCCTCCCCCTCCCACCGCGATGTCGCCTTGAACGACCTGCTCGGGGACGGGCGCCGCGACCTTGGGGGCCATCAGCGTGTGTGACAGTCCTGCTCCTCCTAACCGCCACCTTAACATGGTGGAAGTCATTGCAGTCGTCGGCCCCGCCCCGCCCGGCCCCGCCCGGCCCTCACGGGAGCACGGCGTTATTTGTTCGTCGGACATTTGTCTCTTCGCCCCCTCTGCACCGCCCCGCCACGCCCCGCCACGCCCCGCCACGCCCCGCCCCGCCCCGCCACGCCCCGCGTTTCAGGCTAATGATTAGCATCACCGCGTCAGTCCTGCTGCTCTGCTCTGCTCCACCCCTTCTCCGTCCTGTCTGTCTCCGCCGTCCCTTTCAACTTTTTGTCCCCGCCGCATTCCGCCGCGACACGCCAGACGCCCCAGAGACCCCCGAGCCCCTCCTCCTCCTCCTCCTCCACCCTCTCCTCCCTCTCCTCCCTCTCCTCCTCCTCCTCCTCCTCCCTCTCCTCCTCCCCTCCTCCTCCTCCTCCTCCTCCTCCTCCTCCTCCTCTCCTCCTACTCCTCTCCTCCTCTCCTCCTCTCCTCCTCCTCCCCTCCTCCTCCTCCTCCTCCTCCTCCTCCTCCTCCTCCTCCTCCTCCACCTCCTCCTCCTCCTCCTCCCCAGCCTGTGCGCGACGACTTGGGGTATTTTTCCCATTTTCCTAATTTCCCCCGCGCCGGCGGCGCTGCGCTGCTCGCACTGCGGGCGTCCACATACTTTCCCGACGTGCATATTCCGTTCCGCCATATTCGCGAATATTGCTTTTATGCGTGTTCTCAAACTTTAATTCGAGTTTATCGTCGGCTGCTGCTGCAGGTGCGAAAGCTTCACCTCTGTTTGCGATTGTTCGCGCCGGACTACCGACCGAACCAGCTCGCAGTGTCTGCTTTGTTGGCATTTATTCTATTTCGCGTCGGTGGAATAATAATAATAATAATAAAATGGGACGAGTCAGGCGTCACCGGCGCCGTGTGTTGGTCCCGTCCCGTCCCCGCCTACGCGCCAGTAACGCCCGCTGTGCAGCGTCACGGCCGAGACTGTAAAGTGCGTCACGTTCTCCTGTGCTTTGTCGGTTTTGCATCCGAAGTATTGCAATGTCGTAAATAAAGTATTGGAATCCAACGCGTTGGGCATCATTCCATCAATTTCCGCGCTGTATGCGAGTGGTGTGTTATGCGCGGCGAGGTAAATAGGATACGGATCACACCGCGTAGAATATCTGTCCAATCTGGAGACGAATAATAACAAGTGTTTTAAAATTTCCGGCCGCGTTAGTCGACCGGCATGCTGGCCTTCCTGTAGGAGACGCCCGTGCAGAAGAGGCGTTGGCTTCGACGTTTGAAGGTCGTTTGCAGGGCGTAGTATGGTACTGTGCACGCTGCCCTTTCGTGACCCCTGGAAAGAGAGAGAGAGAGAGAGAGAGAGAGAGAGAGAGAGAGAGATGCTCTCTGGCAAGCGGTCGTCGCAAATTAAGCAGTGAATGGCCCAATCGCATGCCGTACCGCCGCGCTCAGCGAACGGTCAGTCCAGACAAGCGAATTGCGAAAACAAAACACTGCCACTCGCTCCTTCCTTCTCGTCTCTCTCTCTCTCTCTCTCTCTCTCTCTCTCTCTCTCTCTCTCTCTCTCTCTCTCTCTCTCTCTCTCTCTCTCTCTCTCTCTCTCTCCTCTTTATCGGTCTCAGATAGCCCCGCCCTACTCTTCTCTCTATGGACTGGCCAACTAACTACACTGTTAAAGTTCTGCGAAGTATTCTCATTCTTCGTAAACTGCAAAGCATTTGCTTCGTAACTTACAAAGAAAAAAGGATACTTCGTAGGCTACAAAGCTCGTGCTTCGCAGACTGCAAAGAAATTCTTTGCAGCCTACAAAGTATCTGTTTTCTTTGTAAGTTACGAAGCAAATGCTTTGCAGTTTACGAAGAGTGAGAATTCTTTGTAGCCCTGCGAAGCAAATACTTCGCAGAACTTTAACATTGTACCCGCTCTAAAAGTTTCTGAGATAATGCCTCTTTCGCGGCTGCATTCTTCGACGAATCAGCCGTTTGAGTGCATCTTTAGCGGCGGGAGACAACTCTAAATTCTAGTGTACAAGAGACGGGAAAGTTTCTTAAATTTCGCAGTGTGAAAAAAGTTGAGGGAGCGATCTGCTTTCTGTTAGCATCGCTACTATCCTACACTCTAAATGTCTAGGGGCAATTTTTGTTCAATTTAGTTACATAAGAATTGCATCTTGCGGGATGTGCTCACAGATGTCACCAGCAATGGACAAAAATTGTCCCTAGATATTTAGAGTGTAGAACAAAATCTAAAACTATGATAGGGTGAAAAGTACAAATTAAGCACAAATTTTTGGCGCATAGTACAAATTTTTGATCGGCACTGGGCGGTGCGTGCTTGACGGAGCTCCGCTGCAGACGGGCCGGGACGGGCGGGGCGCGCGGGGTAGGCCACCCGCTGCGCGCGGCCGCGCTACGGGACTGCCGCCCACGGTCCGCAGGCGGCCCCGCCCCGCCCCGCCCCGCCCCGCCCCGCCCCGCCCCGCCCCGCCCCGCGCCGTCCGTCCCGCCTCCGGGAGGCCGCTATTCCTCGTTAAAGGGACGGAGGAGCGCCTTTAAACTTTGTCGACGGCCGACTTTTTAAAATCCAGGGGACGGCGTCGGTTTGGGGCCCCTGCGCGGGGTAATTAAAAAGTACCGTGTGGGGTGGGAGGTATTAAGAAAAGGAGAGGGGTATAAAAACGTGACGACAGGAATGCAATAAGCCGAAGTCTCTCGCTGACGGACTGGTGCAATGCCGAGGGAAAGCGTTTTCGGGTAATGTAGTAGAATAATGTCTGTAAGAGGTGCGACTTATGAGGGGACAGGAAATGTAAGGAAGCAGCTCAGTTGGCATAGTGGGAGCTCAGAGTTACGGGCTTTTAACGCGTTGTCCCAGCGTGCCTGCTCGCTTAAGAGAGAGAGAGCGAGAGAGAGAGAGAGAGAGAGAGAGAGAGAGAGAGAGAGAGAGAGAGAGATGGGTGTGTGTTGGCAGACCAGGGCGGGAATGCACGCTTGATTGATGAACCTGCTCATACCGATGCACCCACTGTGCGATAGCTGGCGGCGCGCTCTAGGAATGAGACAGGAGTGGGGGAGAAGAGAGAGAGAGAGAGGGAGAGAGAGAGAGAGAGAGAGAGAGAAGGAGGGGGGGGGGGAGGGAGCACAGCGAAAAGCACCGGAGGCAGGCGTACTGCTGCGACGCCTCTGGCAGCCGGACGGTTTTGTTTGACTCCACGAGGGTCGCTTCATCCACATTCACGTTCATTCCAATCCAGATCATTGACAATGACCAGCCGTGACGTCACCGCCGGCCCCGCCCCGCCCCCTTCCCTCACTCACCTGCTTCCGCCGTGTCAATTACGGCCGGAAACCGCGACAATTTCTGCCCTCTCCACTCCATCTCTCTCTGCTTCTCTCTCTCTCTCTCTCTCTCTCTCTCTCTCTCTCTCTCTCTCTCGCTCTCTCTTCCCTACCGCGACTGGACCTGCAGTCGCTGGCCGTTAAGCCCCATGCGGCTAGCGTTTACTGGGACCTGTCCGGACGCAGGCCGCGCACTCGCACTACCCTGCTGATGATGCTCTACTTACCAACTTACCCTTACTGTGCTTTTGGACCTAGCCGCCCCAACGCCCTCTGACATACGCGTCACCGCTCCAAAGCCATTAACCGAACCCTGCCGCAGCGAGGAGGCGGGTCCCTCTCCTCTCTCCTCCCTCTCCTCTCTCCACCCTCTCCTCTCTCTCCCTTCTCTTCCTCTCCCCCCTTTCCCTCCTCTTCCTCTCCCCCCTCCTCCCTCTCCTCCTTCCTCACCAACCCCCTTTCCACTCTTAGGGCCTGGACTGGACAGCACGACTCAAACATGGCATGTGACATGTGTCAGGCTAAATGACGTGTGCCATTCCGAGGACCGCTAATAGTCCACAACATGCGAGACTTTTTCAAACATATTTATTTTTATCTTATTTTACCGCATGGACCCGAGTATGTCAGTCTACATTCGTACTATTTTGAATAAGAAAATGTCGTGATTTTTCCTAGGCGTCTGGCCGGGACAAATGCCCGTATGTAAATTCACACATCTGCAGGCTTGTAACACGTACACACTTGGTTCTCCAGTAGTGCGTGACTCCCTCAGCCGGCCGGGCCCCTGCCGGGCCCTGGAGTTATCTCGGCGCGCATATCTGACGCGGCGTCGCGGCGCCCCCGGGAGCGTTTGGCGACGCCTGCCCGCGTAGGCGTCGTGCGTGCGGGTGATTAATGCCCCTGGGGGTCGGGGGCGCCGCCGCGGCGAGTAAATACGCCCCGCTCTGTTCAGTGATGAACCGGTCCAGAGGCTTCCAATATACCGTGCGTAGTGCGCGCGCGCGTGTGCGTGCGTGCGTGCCTCCACTGGAAATCCAAGTGTATGATTGTCGCTCACTTGTAGGTGAGCAAATAACTTTTCAGTCACCTGTAGGTTCAAGTCGGTACAAGTGAGTGAATGCACCGGAAAAACAAAGGTGCTAAGCAACGCCTTTCCTGGGGCGCTAAAATAAAGTGCTAAGTTTAATGCCTTTACTGGGGCACTAAATCTTAGTGCCATTGGAAAGGCACAAAATTTTCTTAGTGCCTTTTAAAGGTAGGACTTAGCACCTTTGTTTTTCCGGTGTGGTTATTCGCTCACCTACAAGTAAATGAATGGTTACTTGCTCCCCTACAAGTGAGTGGATTTATTTGCTCACCTACAAGTGAGCGACATTCGTACACTTGGATTTCCAGTGTAACTTTTTCCTTGTCGTACTAATGTGCGAAGGAGGAAAAGCGGCACGGAATGTAATTATGTATAAGCTAGAGGTTGAAAATTAATTTCTGCATCCATCCCAATTTGTGTGTCATGCAAAATGAAAAGAGGAAAAAAAGTTGCAATTTGTGTAGTAGCGTGCGCGGGGGCCGCTCTCTGTCAAGTACGTCCATGAATGTATGCAGAGGGTTTTGTGCGAAAACGTTTGCAGCTGCATAAAAACAGTACGCGTTTGGCGCGGGGCGGGGCGGAGCGGGCGGGGTTGAATTGCGGCCGGGCTGCGGAGTCGCTTCTCGCCTCGTTATGCTTTTCCTCGTTTTTGTCGTTCTGCAGATGCGATACCCCTCCCCCTCCGCCCTCCTCCCTCCTCTCTCCTCTCTCCTCCCTCCTCCTTCCTCCCTCCTCCCTCCTCCCTCCTTCCCCTCCCTCTCTCCTCCGCCTCCCGCCCCTGCCTTCCCTTTCCGTCTCTCCCACTCACGGATCACGCCGGCCGCGCCGACCTGCCTGCAAGCGCCTTTACGACGACTCTCGTTAACCTACAAAAATTACTCAGTGATTTGTCCCGGGATTTACGAAGCTCAAGGGTTTCTTTTTAACCCCCTCTCCCGTCTGGCCCCGCCCCGCCCCGCCCCGCCTGCCTCGCTCCCTCCAGTTTTTTGTTCAGAGAAAAGTTAAATCCGTTTTGTCCCGCGTCCCTCTCGCTCTCACAGAGCCTGAGAGGTAGGTGCGAGAGAGACGGGAGAACGAGCAAAGTTAACAATTCTGAAATTAATATTGTACATCATAATTCAGAAAAAAATCAAGGAAATTCGAAAACAAACATTGTAAGATGTGGAATGTGAAAAAAAATGTATGCAGCATTCAGAGTCAAAATTTTCTAAAGAATTTGGGAAAAAATGGCGTTATTTGTGGAATAAACTTCCGAGTTTGTCCTCCTGGATGTGAGGAAACATTCGGCAGCTTGAGCCGGCCGCGCTCTGCCCCCCAGCTCTCGGCGTGTGCTCGGTGTGCTTTCAGCCGCCGCTTGCTGAAGATAAATAGGCCCTCCGTGGACTTGCCTGCTGACCCCAACCCCAACGCTGACCGGCCGGCCGGCTCGCGTGTGAGGCTGCGCTCTTTGAAAGGGAAGAGAGGAAAAAGACAGAGTGGAGGCACCGGCGGGGCGGGGGATAAAAAATACTGCAGTTTTGCTCGCGCTTTCTGACTAATAAAAATAATGGCCAACCTGCGGCCCCGCCCCGCCCGCACGAGGACGCCGCTTCCGACGACGACGGCGCGGCGCCCTCTCGCGGTGTGCGGACGCAGTTACAATTTCATTTTCCTTTTGTGTCCTTTTTGCTCCCCGCGTGCTGTTCCAAGACGCGTAGAAAAGCAGGGGGGGGGGGGGAGCGACAGAAAAAAAAGAAGAATAATAAAATTAGAGCAGGCGTGTTCGGAGGGCGGGTGCGCCGGACACGAGACGGCACCCCGCCCCGCCCCGCCCCGCCCCGCCCGCGGCCCGTAACCCGACCTGGCTTTTTGCCCTGCTCCCTTTTGCCCCGGCACTGACCCTTGCGCCCTCGGGAACCTCTGAGCGCTCCGCCCGAAATTATATCCCGCGTTCCCCACAGATATGTCCACCCTCGCGGGCAGTTGCCTTGAATGGCTGGCTCGTCGCCGGCGCCCTCTCCCTCGTCTCCGACAAGCTGGCCGTCGTCCTGACGGCCCCTCGTCAGCGCATATTGCTCCCCGGTGGTGGTGGTGATTCTCACCGGGAGAAAATCTCTCTGACGGCGAGTCCCGGTATCACTGAAAACTGCGTGGCGTCGTTTGAGGCCAAAGTTGGCGTTCTCTAGGAGAACACCAAAATTTGGCGTCCTCAGGACGCGTTTCGCGTCATAGAACGCCAAGATGTGGCGTCTTAAGACACCAAGATTTTGGCGTCTTAAGATGCCAAGATTCTGGCGTCTTTAGACGCCAACCAATTTTCAGTGATGAACGGCGAGGAATGATGTGTGCCTACCGGTCTATGAGATGCCGCACGGTGCTGTACGCACAGTAATGAGAAAAAGAAACTCAGTGCTGCCAACCTCACAGCAGTGTGGCCGGGGGGCGGGGCGGGGCGGGGCGGGGCATCAGTGCTGCCACTGTAAAACTCTTAAGGCGCGCGGGCGCTGCTATTCTCGCGGCCGCGGCCCCAACTTTGTTTTCAGCACAACAGGCCCCTTTTTCGGGGCGCGTCGGGCAGAATGAGAGGAGGAAAAGATAAAGTTTTGCGAAACGGCGCGTTGGCGCGCGGGTCGTGGGCAGGCGTGGGCGAAGGGGAATGAAAACCCCTTGGTGATGAGGGGGTTGTTGTGGTGCGCGGGGGCGGGGGTGGTGGTGTGAGGGAAGCGGTCACTTAACGGGGCAGGGTACCACCGCCCTCTCTCCACCGTCTCGTATTTTCACCCGACAGATCCGGGGGCGAAACCGTACCCTTTCTTTCTTTTTTTCTTTCTTTTTTTTTGGTAAACCCATGTCGTGCGGGGAGGGTCGTGAGGGAGCGACCGTCTCTTGGAGTTTACTCCAGATTGTGCGAGAAAGAGAGAGAGAGAGAGAGAGAGAGGGGGGGGATGGGGGGGGGAGGTACCCGGCCGGTCACCCTGCTCCACCCATTGTGCAAGCTGCGATGGGATGCCCTGCCCGCCCCCAAATGGCGCGGCAGAAGTGAAATCCCGAGGGATCGCTGTAATCCCCGCGCCGGCTGTGTGTGGGGGGCGTTACGGGGGACGAGGGGGGGGGGGGGGAGTTGAACCCGCCTTTCAGCAGCTTAGAGAGTGTGTTTGTTTCCTGGGCCGGCCGGGCCGGCTGGCTGGCAGTGCTGCCATCTAATCTGCCTGCAAACAGCTCCGCCCGTACGTACGTCCGCGCCAGTCTCTCTGTGAAGCCCCCCCCCCCCGCCCCGCCTCTTCCTTCCTCGCCCCTTGGAATGGACCAAAGGCATTCCCTTTATCCCCCCCTTGAAAATACCCGTCATGCACTGCGAGAGTACCATAGCGAGCCGGAGGAGGGAGGGAGGGGAGATAAGCAACAGGTCGATTTTATTATACGAGCCCCTTGTTATCACAACAGAGAGAATGAGTGAGAGATAAAGAGAGAGAGAGAGAGAGAGAGAGAGAGAGGGAGAGAGAGAGAGAGAGAGAGAGAGAGTCTTTTACTCTCTGCCCCCCCCCCCCCTCCCCTCATTCCCCATGGCCGTGCAGGTACCGCTGCGACAGGCGCGCTCTAGCGGCGGCCACGCCCCGTCCAGGGAAGACCATCACCCCCACTTCCCGCCACTAAAGTTGAGTGCTGCTTTTTATCCTGCAGATTATTTATTTGTGCTGCGGCCGCTAACGCTGTGCAGCGCCCCGCCCCGCTCCGGCCCCACTCCACCCCGCCCCGCCGCGCCCCACCCCGCCGCTGCAGGGTGCGCCGCCGCCCGTAAACAAACACACGTGGAGTACGAGTTTGGCACGCGACAGCAGTACCAACCTAGTCCAAATAAAGTAGTGGAGAGAATCTCGAACAGCGGGTGTGTTCAAAGACCCATATGCAGAGGTCCGTGGCTCTTTTTTCCCCTCTTTTTTGCCGGCGTGTTGGCACGCGCCCATCCGTTCTCGCCGATTTTAGCGCCGCTCCTTGACTCGACGTCATTTGTTTGTGTTGCTCATCGGATTGAGCCCCGCGCAGCCTGTGCCCGGTCTGTTTGCGAACCCCCCCCCCCCCTCTCTCTCTCTCTCTCTCTCTCTCTCTCTCTCTCTCTCTCTCTCTCTCTCTCTCTCTCTCTCCCTCTCTCTCTCTCTCTCTCTCTCTCTCTCTCTCTCTCTCTCTCTCTCTCTCTCTCTCTCCCCCTCTCTCTCCCTCTCTCTCTCTATCTCCCTCCCCCCCTCCCTCTCTCTCTCTCCTCCTTACCTCCCCCCTCGGCCGCCCCCTTCCTCCCGCCTGCCACAGTCGCTTTTGTTCCACCTTTGGGCGGGCTGCATGTCTTCCTTCCTGCTGAGGTTGGCGGCACTGGCTTGCGCGGGAGCTGCGGATGCTTCTCTGCTATAACTCATGTTAATTTCGCTCGTACAGAAAACCCTCCAGTATAAACAATCGAACCTTACCTTAGAACGTTATCACGCAAACACTATTTTGGAAATGACTAAGAGCGCAGGTTTTTAAAAAGGAGAAGTTATCTTCCGCTTTGAAACAGCCCCTGCTAGCCTCTCCCCACCCCCTTTTAGAGTACGCTAAATAGACCGTGTTTGCAAGAAATGCCTCCCCCCCTCCCCCCCTGCAGCTTCCGGCTGCGTTACATCCCATATCCCCGGCCCCTCTCCTCTCCCGTGTTCACACTTTAGCCCCCCCACTGCCCTGTGCCCTCCCGTTTCCCATTTGGAAAATCATCACCACTGTACTTAGTGCAGCCACATGGGGAGGGCGGAGCGCGCCCGCGCCGCGGGCCAAACAGTTTAAGCCCGGCCGGCGCGCGTTCACGCCTCTTTGATGCGTCCCGAGAGAGGGAGAAGGAGCAGAGAGAGAGAGAGAGAGAGAGAGAGAGAGAGAGAGAGAGAGAGAGAGAGAGAGAGAGAGAGAGAGAGAGAGAGAGATTGTCTTCTGCCTCACTAGCCAGGCTCATTCAGCGGCCGAATAAGGGAGGCTGCACTGCAACTCGCCTGATAGGGCGCCGCTTGTAATCCCAAGTTTGAGAAAAAGTGGTGCAAGAGAAGCGTCGAACAGGGACTTGACACGCTTTTGACAGATTTTCAAAGTAATTTCGACAAATTTTTGGCCCGCGCGGAACTAATTTTACAAGTTGTCACTGCTGGAGCACAAGTCGGCGCGGCGCGGCGGGGCCGACGGGTGCAGCGGCGAGGCGAGGCCTGGAATCACTCACAGCCCGCGCCCCACCCCACCCCACCCCGCCCTGCCCTGCCCTGCCCCGCCCCGCCCCGCGCTAATGAAGACCAGAGTGCGCGAGGCGGGGCGGGGCGGGGCGACACTCAGGGGGCCCGGCACCGCGCACAGCGAAAGCAGCGTCGTCAGAAAGTAGTCTGAAATCCTAATTCGTCGCCGATGTTGTGCTTGTGGTGATGGCTGTGAGAAACCCTTCTTCTTCTTCTTCTCCCCCGTCTCCCACCCCTTAAAACCACAAAAAAGAAGAAAAAAAACAGGTCACCAAAAAAAAAGCGGAAGAGAAAAAAAAGAATGGGAATGGCAGTCCAGCTCGTCGTGGCCCCGGCCCGGCCGGGCCGGGTTTGTTTTACTTGTGCGTGATGACCCGCGGGACATTCTTATTCTTTCATGTCGAAATGAGAGGCTGCCGGGCCGGGGCTGGCCGAGAGACACTGCGCTTGTGGCCCGGCCCGGCTAGTGCTGCCCAAATTATGCGAGGCACAGTGTTATTTCCGAGGGGGCAACCACTCCCTATCCTAGTGTACACGGGATTTCTACTAACTGCACAAGTTTTTTCTTAGTTTTGAGAGATTTCTCTGAGATTTCATGATATTTCATGAGATTTCACGAGATATCCCAAGATTTCAATGAGATTTCACAGTTAAATTTCCAAGGATTTCATCGAGATTTCCGAGGATTTCAACGAGATTTTAGAGGATTTCATCGAGCTTTCTGCAGGTTTGTACACAGGATTTCGCGAGTGGTTGCCCCCTCGGTTGTTTTTTTACTGCCGCGCATAGACATTCTCTTTTTAAACGGGGGATACGATTTTCGGTCTGTAATTTTTGTTTTACGGTAGAAAGGCCATTTTTCGGCAGAAGATGAAATACGAGTGCGGATTTTTTTTCTACTGCCATGGTAGCTTTTGAGATGGTGCAGCAGACGCGTGACACTGTAGCATGACACGAGCGCAGCGTGACAAAAGCCAAAGTGTGACACGCGTATTGACACTGCTCTCAGCCGCAGCAGCTGCTGTTCCCCGGCCAGGCCTGTAAGGCCTTTGCCCCCGCTTACCCCCTTCCCCCTTCCCCCCTTCCCCCCCTGCCCCACCACCGGCGCCCTCCGGGGAGCGCTTCCCCGGACAGGGGAGTCTCTTCTCAGGGGAAGCTCTCTCTCTCTCTCTCGCTCTCTCTCGCTCTCTCTCGCTCTCCCTCTCGCTCCTACCCCTGGAGAGAGACTGCTGGTAGAGACGGGTGTGTTCGTTCTCCTGAAAGAGGAAGGGGATTCGTGGGTTGAATTCTCCCGCCCTTTGTCGATTCGTCAGTGGATTTCGTCCTGTCTCACGTTATCGTCCTTTCCTCCTTCTGCATCTTTTGCATTTTTGTGTGCTCTAAAATAGACGGGGTGTTAAATATTGCCTCCCGGCGAAAGAATAAACCAAATCCTCTTGAACGCAATTAACCACATGAACGTATCTTGTACGTGCTTTGGTGTCATTTACGGGAGTATTAAAACTTAATGTCCCGCGCGATATGGTGATGGTAAATCCTCTGATGGGGAGGTAGGGAGATGCCCCTTCTCTCCCAGACTCTCTCTCTCTCCCTCTCTCTCTCTCTCTCTCTCTCTCTCTCTCTCTCTCTCTCTCTCTCTCTCTCTCTCTCTCTGGCTCAGCGAATGGAATAAATTAGTCCCCTGTTAAATTAGGCAGTATCTCGCGTCCGGCCGGCCGGGCCGAACACTACAGCGCCGCCCAGCCCACACCGGGATGGGCTGAGCTGGGCTGGCCAGAGCCTGCCTGGGGTTTAGCCAGCAAGCTGCTGGCAAATTAACTGCGTGACTTTGCTGCAAAACTGCGCGCGTCTAGCCTCCCCCTCTTGTCTCTGCTTACCTCCACCCTCCCTCCCTCAGCCACAAGTTTTTGGAGTGTTTTCGCGTGCAGTGGAGGAAGAGGAGTTGGCGAGGCCTTCCTTTGCCACCTGGGCCGTCCCCGCCCCGCCCCGCCCCGCCCCGCCCCGCCCCTGCCTCACGACCCTTGACCTCCCGTGTGTTCCTCCTCGTCGACCTCCCGGCTCCTCGCATCCTCCCCCCTGCTCAGCCTCCCGTCCGGAGCAAGTCTCCGTTTTAATTTATTCTGCAGCATACACACTCTGCCGAGGGCCGGGGATGGAACTGCAGCTCAACAGCAAGAAAGGAACAACATTTATTCGGCTCTCTTTCTCACCTGTATCATCAGACGTGTTACCTTTAGTTTTATCTTTCTCGTAATGGCGTGTGGTTTCCGTTCCATTTAACCCGCCCCCTCAAACCCTTGCGTAACGTTTCGTCACGCCGCGTTCGCGACGCACGTGGTAAAAGTCACACGATGCGGTGACGTGCCGCGTTAAGTGTCGCGGTCAAGTCGTCACGTTGCGGCGGCGGCGGTGGTTCGAGTACCGCCGACTGCTCTTTCTCATTCATTATTTTTAATTTTTTCTTCAACGCGTTATTTTATTTATTTCGTTTCGTTCTCGCACCCCTACTCTCAACCGCACGCAGGGAGAGCAGAGTGGCCGACCTATTGTACCTGATGGGCCATTAGGGTATTGAACAAGTTCTACGGCGGGTGTAGAACACTCGTTCCGTTCGTGCTCTCTTCATCTCATTCATGGCTCATCTTACTATTTCCAGGCCATTGGTTATTGCTGTGCGCCCGTATTGTTCTTGCTTGCGCGCAGCCAATAATATAGTCGTAATATAGTCGTCAGGATACGACAGCCAACGCCACGCTTACGCGTAGATTTTAATTATTTATTAGAATAAATTGTTCGCATTATTTTAGTTCCTCCTGCTTACCCTGCTCCTGCTGCCTTGCTCCTCCTGCTGCCCTGCTCATCCTCCTGCTGCCTTGCTCCTCCTGCTGCCTTGCTCCTCCTGCTGCCCTGCTCCTCCTGCTGCCCTGCTCATCCTCCTGCTGCCTTGCTCCTCCTGCTGCCCTGCTCATCCTGCTGCCTTGCTCCTCCTGCAGCCTTGCTCCTCCTGCTGCCCTGCTCATCCTGCTGCCCTGCTCATCCTCCTGCTGCCCTGCTCATCCTGCTGCCTTGCTCCTCCTGCAGCCTTGCTCATCCTCCTGCTGCCCTGCTCATCCTGCTGCCTTGCTCCTCCTGCAGCCTTGCTCCTCCTGCTGCCCTGCTCCTCCTGCTGCCCTGTTCCTCCTGCTGGCGGTCGCCTGTCAGACACCAGGCGTGTTGTATTGAATCGCACAGGATCGCGCGGCCCATAACATACGGCGCCGCGGACGCGTAAGATTGCCTTCAGCCCCCTCCCTGCACCGCGCCGCGCCGGTCGGTCGGCCGGGCGGGGCTTAAACCTGCCCGCATAAATCTCCATGAAGGTCGCGTTAGCGTTTGGGGAGGCCGCGGCTGGAGGGTGGTCTCGCTCACGGACTCGGTGGTGAGGGTGGCGGTGCGGAGCGCGCGCGCGCCTGGCGTTGTGGAAGGTCATCGCGCCCCGTCGCCCGGGTCCTCGGTGGCTGACGTGATGGGCTCAGTGATAATGCAGGATGAAAAAGACAAGCGGCCTTCCCTTTATCTAAAATACGAAATAACTCGAGATGGCCCAAATCCGAGGGCACGGTAAAAACTGTTCCTTGATGTCCAAGGACCATCGGACCGATTCAAGGACGGGGGTGAGAAAACAGCATGAGACCGTCCTTGAATCTGTCGGATGGTCCTTGGACATCTAGGAACAGTTTTTACCGTGGGCGCAACCACTCCCCATCCTAGTGTACCGGGTGTTTCTTTGAATGCGTAACAGTGTTGCGGGTTTGCCTACCCAATTCGCCCGTAAGGCGCTATGGCCCCTGCAGCTCTGGTGAGTATGCAATCCCGCAATACTGTTACGCATTCAAAGACACACCCGGTACACGGGATTTCTACTGATTGCAAAGATTTCTCTCAGATTTTGAGCGATTTATCTGAGATTTTATGAGAATTCACAAGATTTATCTTAGATTTCATCAGATTTCATGAGATTTCTCAGTTAGATTTCCAAGGTTTTCATCGAGATTTCCGAGGATTTCATCGAGATTTCTGAAAATTTCATCGAGATTTCAGAGGATTTCATTGAGCTTTCCGCAGGTTTGTACACAGGATCACGCTAGTGGCTGCCCCCTCGCCCAAATCTTTAATCAGATAGCAAACAAAATTTCATTTCTTTTTTACTGCAAATGTTTCGGGCTATTTATTTTTGAAAGATTTTTATTTTTTTATTTAATTTTTGTGAGTCAGGTGTTGTATGACGGCGCGCCCCCCGCGGGTAGCAGGGGCCCGGTCTCATTCAAGAACCGGACCGGATGTGCAAATAATGAGAGCAGCAAGCGCAGTGGTGGGCCGTTAAACGCCCCGCCCCGCCCCGCCACGCCCCGCCCCACCACGCCCCGCCCCACCACGCCCCGCCCCGCCACGCCAGTTGGCGGGCGCGCGATGCTTTGCATGATCGCTGCTTGTAAAGCACCGCGCCGATGAGATGCTGGCCGGGCCGCGCCGCGCCGCTCGGCACACAGTAGCCGCAGTGCGCTGCCTGCCTCCATGCCCGCCTGCACGTCGTAAAAAGCGACCGGGCCGGACTGCACGCCCAGCCAGGCGCAGCGTGACATTTGGAGCGGCCGGCCGGCGGGGGAGGAAAAAGGGGTGTGGCAGGCGGGGCGGGGCGGGGCGGGGCGGGGCGGGGCGGGGTGGGGCGGGCAGGTCCGGCGGCGGCGGCGCGGCCTGCGCGGCGGACGCTTCGATATTATCTACGTTTTCCGCCTGTGTTCCCTCCGTGATGACGTCGTAAAGTCACCGGCATGCTCCTCGCAAACGACCCATACCTCTCTCTCTCTCTCTCTCTCTCTCTCTCTCTCTCTCTCTCTCTCTCTCTCTCTCTCTCTGGTCCTTAGTGGCCATCTTGTCCGTGCTCACTTTTAAAAGTGTTATTATCAGGAATACAGTGCTAGTCCCATCTATTGTGTCTATCTGGTGGTTTCAGTGAGGAACGAAGAGCATTTAGTGATAAAAATCTCTGTTGGAGGTGATCTGTGTGAAATTTGTCCGTGTTTTTACTTTTGGTGACTCCAAGCGTGAGGTTAGGCTGGCCTAGGCCTATAGTGCACATACTCTGAGTGTTATTGGCAGTCAATCTGTAAACAATGGCGCCTAATAAAAACAGGGAGCAGAAGACAGACGACATCAACAGTGAGGATTACAAGAGGTTAAGTGCGAGTATTTTTGAACTCAAAACATTGGTTCAATCTATTAAAGAAAATCAGCTGGAATGTACTAAGAGTCAGGAACATATATCTAAAGAGTACGACTCAGTTGCAGAGTCGCAAAAAGACATTCTGGCTCAACTGAAACTAATGCAGCATAAAGTTGATAAGTTGACTGTTGCGTGTGAGATGAAAGACAAGGAAATCTCTACACTGAGGCAGAGAGTTATTCAGCTTGAGAACCATTCTAGAAGAAGAAACATCGAGATCCATGGTGTCATCGAGAAGCCCAATGAAAGTGTCGCATCCATCGTCACAAGGGTGGCTGCAAAATCAGGTGTATTTCTGAGCTGTGAAGACCTCCAAGCAGCTCATCGCGTCCCGACCCGTGTGGAGGGCCGTCCTAGGCCTATCATTGCTGAACTCTCTTCTCGTGCATTAAGAGATAAAATGGTGTCCTGTAAGGAGCACATCACTAATGATGATGTCATTGGAGACAATGCTGGTGGAAAAATATTTGTCTACCCTCAAATTAGTCCTGAGTTAAAAACTCTCCGTTGGAAAGCCAAACAAAGGGCCAAAGAGGTTAACTGGAAGTTTGTTTGGATAAAGGATGGCGCACTACTTGCTAAGAAATCTGAAGATACAAGAACTACGTTGAAGATTTTCTCGGAGACTGACTTGGCTAAAATGTGTTAATCCTTCAAGTGTTTTTGTTGAGTTTTTATTTTTTGTTTTTGTAATTAATAATGGATAAGTGTCATTTGTTAAATTCCTATTTGAAATCCATATCAAGAAGACATAAGTCTCATTTAAAAATTGCTCACATTAACGCCCAGTCCTTAAATGACTCCGTCCATTTTATAGAATTTAATAACGTGTTCTGTGATAGTGCTTTTGATATTGTTGCTGTTAGCGAAACTTTCTTTAATGCCTCAAGTAAGATTGATATACCAAATTATAATGTCTTTAATGTAAATAGAATAAATAGAAATGGAGGTGGTGTAGCTGTCTATGTGTCTGACAGACTTGCAGCTAAGGTTTTAGCAACGTCGGATGGTGAAGCTCTTAAACCTGAATACATAATACTGGAAGTTGAATGTTCTGCAAGTACAGTCCTGCTTGCATGTGTGTACAGACCACCTAAGGTTGGATTTATGGATTGCTTTGTTGATGTATTTTCTAACCTGATCCCGCAGTACAAATATGCATTTTTGTGTGGAGATATGAATGCTGGCTTTGGCCGTAATTCTTTCTATACCAGTAATGTTGAAGAGTGTCTTGCTTTGTGCAACTTAACCCCTATTCCTCTAGGTCCAACATATCATACCTATTTATGTGATTCAACACTGGATGTAATTGCCAGTAATTTCAACGAGCTTATCATAGACTTTGGTCAGACAGTTGCTCCGGAATTTTCTAGTCATGATCTGATATATGCGGTTGCTGACCTTCAAGTAAGTGTACCTGAAAAGAAATGTATTTCTTACAGGGATTTCAAACGGATTGACATTCAAGCTCTTAAAAGTGAGGTTTCATTAATTTCCTGGTCTGAAATGTACAAAGCTCATAATATTGATGATAAGCTGGATTTATTTAACACTACATTGATTAATCTCATGGACAAATATGCCCCTGTAAAGACTTTAACCATCAGACACACTAATCCTCCATGGTTTAATGTGGATTTACTTGCTATGATCTCTCAGCGCAACAAAGCTAGAAAAAAACATTTGCGCACTAAAAATAAAAGTGATTATGAGAGTTTTCGACTGTTGAGAAATAAGACTAAACAAGCCATCAAGAATGCTAAAGCCAAATATTTTCATAATATATTTAATAATAGTAAGTCTTCTAAGGAAGTCTGGTCTAGTATTCATAGCATCTGCTCTAATAATATAAATAAAAATGCTGTCCCTACATCCTTCACAGCCAATGAACTCAACCAACACTACCTCAAGGTCTCAAGTGTAGATGATGAAAATCTGGTGCATGAGACAATGCTTTATTATGATTCCTGCCCTGATACAACTAATGATTTATTTTATTTCAAGCATGTAACCCCCACAGCTATTATTGCCGGAGTTGACTCTTTTAAATCTAAAGCCCAGGGTGTAGATAATATATCTGTTACATTTCTCAAGTTGTGCCTTGTGGAATTAATTTGCCCACTTGAACATATATTTAATTTTTGTCTTCAATCCAGTGTTTTTCCAACTTTATGGAAAATGGCCAATGTTTTACCCATTCCGAAGTTGTCTAATCCCCTTTATTGTAAGGATTACCGCCCTGTTAGTATTTTATGTACCTTGGCTAAAGTTTTGGAAAAGATTGTTCATGAACAGGTGTCCGAGTACTTAACTACTTTTAATGTGCTGAATCCACTACAGTCTGGATTTCGGCCCAAACATAGCACCACAACTGCTCTCATCAAGGTTACAGAAGACATACGGCTTGCTATAGATCAGCGGAATTTGGTGCTTGCTGTACTTTTGGATTTCAGTAAAGCCTTTGACAAGGTTCACCATGGACTCCTCCTTGTCAAATTAAGAAAACTTGGCTTTTCCAAATCTGTCGTAAATTGGTTTTATGCATATTTAAATGATCGTATGCAACGAGTCTTTGCCAGTAATGAGTTTGTGTCTGACTGGGGCTTCTGTGAGACAGGTGTGCCGCAGGGCAGTGTACTGGGGCCACTACTGTATTTGCTTTATGTTAATGATATTTCAGAGGTTATGTGTCACTGCTCCCACCATCTCTATGCTGATGATACACAAGTCTATATTAATTTTAATTTAGATTCTTTGCAGGAAGCTGTTGACCTTATTAACAATGACTTGTCCAACATTTTAATGTTTGCTAAGTGCCATAATCTGTGTCTTAATGTTGATAAAACTCAACCTATTATTTTCGGATCTGCAACCTATCTGTCAAGACTTAATAGCAAACCTTTGATTGAAATAACTCTGGATGGTGTGCAAGTTCCCTATAAGGATACAGTAAAAAATCTAGGAGTAATCTTTGACCCCACCTTGTCTTGGACTCCTCAGTGTATCAACACTGTACGTTCTGTCTTCCGCATACTTGCAACAGTAAGAAGAAATTTCTGCTTCCTACCGTACAATATTCGCAAAAAAGTTGTCGAAAGTCTCATTTTTCCCATTTTCGACTATGCTTCTGTCCTGCTTACTGACCTATCTGTTACTAATATGTTAAAACTTCAACGAGCCCAAAATGCATGTATAAGATTTATTGTCAACATTCCCAAATATGACCATATTTCCCCATATTATAAGCAACTTAACTTTTTAGATCTCAAAGGCAGGCAAGAATTGGCTTTGGCCACTATGTTATGGAGACTATTTAAACACCAGTGCCCTAAGTACCTAGTTGATATGTTTTGTTTTTCTTCCAACCATTCTAGTAGATCTAATAGACAGTCTAGTCATTCCCTTGTCATTCCACTGCATAGAACAACCCTCTACAGCAAATCTTTCAGAGTAACATCCTGTCGGATCTGGAATAAATACAATATCTTTGACTTTTTGTCATATGTTCACCCGATCACACTTAAAAGAACTGTTCGTACTACTTTTCTTTCTTTGTAATATAGTACTTTAATCCCTCTGTTGTCACCACTACTGTGATTTTTCTATGTTAAAAATTCTTTATTTTGTATTTTTATATATTTTATGTTAATTGAGAGCGGTTTCTTGCTCCCGTGGGGCCCACAATTGGCCCTTTTGTAAAGAAACCTTAATAAATAATTTCAATTTCAATTTCAATTTCTCTCTCTCTCTCTCTCTCTCTCTCTCTCTCTCTCTCTCTCTCTCTCTCTCTCTCTCTCTCTCTCTCTCACACACACACACACACACACTCACACGAAATAAGGAATACTCAAAGCGCAAGTGTACGGCGTACACTGCAGGCGATTGGTTCAGTGACGCGTCCCCCCCCCCCCTCATGTTTCTGTTTCGGAAAGTGCGCACCCGACGCCGTAACGTACCTCACAGGCTCAGGTCTGAGGCGCCGCCCGGCGCGGTGCGGCCCGTGACTCACTCTCTGAATGAGAAATTGTCGGTGGGCAGGGCGTGGCGGGGTGTGGCGGGGCGGGGTGTGGCGGGGCGGGGCGGGTGTCCCGGGGGGTAATGTTCCGCTCCCGCGCATGGTGAGGGGAGGGGTCAGCGCCTGTTAAACAGAGCGGAGGGAAATGCTTTGGTAATAGAGGAGGCGATGGTAATGGTGATGGTCTGGACGCGGCGCGGCGCCGGCGTCGGCTTAGAGCGGACCATAGGCGTCGCGACGCCCAACGGCGCGGGGTAGTTTGGGGGCGGCGCGGCGTCGGCGTCAAAGCAGTAGTAAGGGCCTAGCTCCCGTCCCTTCTTGTGGGGAAGGACGACCCGTGGCGCTAGCGCGGGCGGCGCCTGAGGGAAGTCCGCTGCTTGTGCTCTGAGGATGGGGAGCTCGGAACCAACCGTCTATCCCACTCTCCCCTCCTCTATCCCCTCTCCCCACTCCTCTATCCCCTCCCCTGCTCCTCTATCCCCCTCTCCACGCCGTCACAATGAAATCGCGTGGAAGGCGATGGTGCGCTCATCGCAGATTGAGACGTGACGCGCTGAGGCTATCGTCGGCACGACTGCGCTCTCTCTCTCTCTCTCTCTCTCTCTCTCTCTCTCTCTCTCTCTCTCTCTCTCTCTCTCTCTCTCTCTCTCTCTCTCTCTCTCTCTCTCTCTCTCTCTTTCTCTCTCTCTCTCTCTCTCTCTCTCTCTCTCTCTCTCTCTCTCTCTCTCTCTCTCTCCCTCTCCCTCTCGCTCTGGCCCGCCCGAGGCGCCCGGTGTCATTTACGTCGCTAATTGTTGCTGTATTTATGGGAGGGATCACTTCTGCCTGCACGCCGCGGGTCCGTGGGGGGTCCGCGGCGACGCACAAGCGAGGCTAGCAGAACCGCTGGAGAATTGTTTCTGTTGGTATTGGGTTTTAGGGAAGCCGTTAGTAATGCCCAATTGACATTGATGCAAACGTATCGTAGTTTCTATACTTTTAAAAAATAATTATCTCATTTACTGTGTGTATAATATACTTATTGTACAACTCACCACACGGAAAAAAGTAAGTCCATTGTTGCGACCGAAAATTAGTCGCTAAAACTAATAAATTTGTTAAAATTAGGACAACTTATACGTGGGATGTGACAACTCGAAATTTCCGTCAACACAGACATGTTTTGTTTGCCAGCACGTTTATATTAGTTGTCACGACTAATTCGTCGATTGTCCCGAAGGTAACACGGAAAAAACTGCGTCTTGGTTTTCTTATGAAGAAAATGCATTGCAGCGTCTTTGTTCTTCCAAAACGTCTTGAACCAAGACGTGGTTTTTACCGTGAACCGATACATATATATTTTTCCGTGCAGGTTAAAATGTCAAACTTCAGACCTTTTGCGTTTTTTAATCCATTCGTGATGGTGAATTTCCCTTTAAATCAGAGTGGGGATCTCTGCTGGATAGACCATTCATTTTCTCCGAGGAAGTGGAGAGCCCAACTGTTTAGCGTGGGCCGGTGCGGTGCGGTGCCGGGCTGCGCGGCGGTGACTTACGACGAGGCCCCGGCCCGGCCCGGCTCATCCTGTGCCCCTCCGAGATCTACGAGGACCCGCCGGCAGGCGCCTGGAGTAACAATAAGAAAACCCACTGATTGTTATTTTGTTGAGCATGCCTGCCTATGTTGTAATTTAGCTGTTCTGTGCGCTGGTTGTCTCCGAAAGCGATTAAAATTTGAAGGCAAACTATGCGTTGGTATAGTATTTCCTGTGCTGTCGGGTAGTTTCAGTTGGCGTTACTGATGTCACTATTACCCGTGGTTGTTGAGCTTATCAGCCGAATTGATCACTTCATTCTAGCGACACTCTGTCGGTACACTGTTAGACCAAGTGTGCAACTGTTCAACACTTGAATGTGTGCAACTGTTCAACACTTGAATGTGTGCAACTTCCAGTCTTACACGTCCAAGTTTACAACTCGGTATTTGTGCAATTCCAAGTGTCAAACTTGCCAGTTGTACACTTGAAAGTGTTTAACTCGACATTTGTGCACTTGCAAGTGTTCAACTTCCCCGTGCAACATTTCCGTTGTTGAACACTTTCAAGTGTACAACTGTCGAGTTAAACACTTACGACTGGTGAGTTTGACACTTCCAATTGCAGAGATACCGAGTTGCGCACTTGCACCTGTTATACTGGAAGTTGCACACTTACAAGTGTTGAACAGTCGAACACTTGGTTTCACAGTGTAGAATAGGTTAAGCCCGGTGGCGCTAGTCTTGCAGGCGGAAGACAACTGGCTGCAGCAGCGGCAAACAGGAGCTGCAGCCTTTTTCTTTATTTTTTGTCGGATGATAAATAGGGCGTAATTGAGGCTGTTGTCAGTGATTCGAGGAAATCCCCTGCCTGTGCGCTTGAGCCGCTGCTGCTGCATCCAACGTGTCGGCGGTGGACTCGGACAGTAGTTAGTAGCCCGCCCCGCCCCGCCCCGCCCCGCCCCGCCCCGCCGCCGTGCGCCGGGAGTACGGCATCATGTTTTGATGGGCTCGCCTGGGCCACCCAGACTGCGCCGCCGCCCGCAGCTCCGGAGGAAGGGGGCTATTTGTAAGGGCGTAAAGGGGTCGGTCAAGAAAGAAAAAAGAAAAGAAATGACCCGGGGTTTAGCCGCCTTGTGTTGGTGAAATTGCCGCGAATAAATTAGTAACCCGGGTCTCGAAAATGAATATGCATTTGATATGACGGTCGGGGCGGTGCGGGGGAGTGCACGGTGCTTGGTCGCCTCGCATTCCTCTGGCGCGGGCAGTGTACTGTACACCTATGAGAATACCTGAGGGAGGTCTCAAGGACCCTGTGCAAAGGACCCGGAGCGCGGGCCGCGCCGGGCCGGGCCGAGCCGGGCCGGGGCGTTGTAAGACGAGCCCGGATCCAATCCGAGATCGTTAAAGAGTGTGGACAGGGTCCGGAACACGGACCGCCCTGGACGCCCTCCCTGCCCGCGGTTCACAAAACATGAATAAAAATAAAACACTTTACTGTACGTCTACACGTGTGGCTCCCTTCGGTCAGCGCGTATTTTACCCGCTTACGAAGGAGGGGGTGACTATTATCATCGAGGCAGTGCGGCACCCTAAGGTCGCTAGCACGTCCTGATAATGTATGATCGAATCTTACACGGCCGTGAAAGAACGCCATCGGGGTGTGTCGTGCGTCCGATACACCCTTAACTTCTTACAAAGAAAATTCTTGTATTTACAAAAAATCTTGTGCAACCGTAATACAAAGCCAAATTTTCTTTGTAATACAAAGAAAAATCTTTGTAATACAAAGCAAAAATTTTTGTAATACAAGAATTGCTTTTTGTTTATTATGGTGAGCACGTACTGATAATGAATGATACAGAATTCTTTGTAAGAAGTTAAGAGTGTATGTGGTTAACTATACCAAGATTTATGCAGATTTTGTTCTGGTCAAAAATTGACTTTGAATTTACTTATGAGTCAAAAGGAGTTGTCAAAACTGGAACAGTTGTCATTTTTTTGTAAGTCGTTTCCGCTAAATAATAAGAACAAAAACCTTTTCTGTTACAATGGGCACACGAGCGTGCGCGCTACGTGCAAAGTGGTGTGCTCGCTCTCACCTGTCGGCGCCAGCCAAGCCCACTGCGGCGCGCGGCAGACGTCCAAATGGTTTTATTTTCAGCCTAGACAATTTCACGGTCCGGAAATTATCGAAGAGCGTTTTATGGATGGCGTGGGGCGGTGCGGTGCGCGCGGCGTGCCTGGCGGCGGTGCGGTGGGTCCTGCGCCCGCCCCGCCCCGCCCCGCCCGCCCCGCCCCGCCCCACCCCGCCGCGTTTGTATTTACACTGTCTGTGAATGGGCAGGGCACATACTGTGAGGTGCTAAGCACAATGCCCGGCGGGGTCCTCGCGGCACGCACACGCCGCTTCCTGCCACCTCGACACGAGGCTATAAAAATTCCGAAGAATTTGTACGCGCGTGTGTGTGTGTGTGTGCTGCCAGAGAAATAAACAATAGGCTGCAACAACTATGTATAGTAATAAAGCACGTAAATGTTGAGTACCTGTCGAACATGGCGATATTTTAGGGGTTTTTGGTGCGACCAAATCTTGAGATATAGTCATTTCTTGAAACTTGCCGTGAATCTGTACCGTACCAACATTTAAAAAATCTCGATCAGCGATAGTTTCACGGTAAAACTTTCGTCTTGGATTTCCAGACGTTTTGGAAAAATTAAGACCAGGTCGATTTTCAAGACATTGCTCTTGGTTTTCAAGACGTTGGCTTGAAAAAGTGGGATAATTCCAAGCAATGTCTTGGACTTGGAAATCGTTCTAGTTTTCAAGACGTCAGCGAAATGTCTTGAGTTTACCAAAACGTCTTGAAAATCAAGAAAGTTGTCTTAAAATCCAAGACGCCATTTTTACTGTGTTGTTTTAATTTTATGATATTTAGGTAAAAGTGCATAATCTTACCTCTAGTTAGGTCGTAAAAGAATATACTTATTGCCTGCATACTTGGAGGGTGTGTCGATCTTGCGTCCAGCAGGTTTTCGGCATCGACATTTAGCCAAACTACCAATTATCATCGTGTGACAGAACACGTGTTTGTCGCGCCCTGCCCCGAGGCTCTCATTACCTCCGCAGTCTGTGTTTGCAGTGAGAGAGAGAGAGAGAGAGAGAGAGAGAGAGAGAGAGAGAGAGAGAGAGAGAGAGGGAGGGAGGGAGAGCGAGAGGCTGACTGCCCTAGTTTTCCTCGACCCGGTGTGTTTCTCTCTCAACGCGAAAGGCAAACAACGACAACCCGGGCGGGAGGATGGAAATGAGCTTTGGGTGCTCAGGAACTCGGATCACTGAGCGATCCGCCCGGTGACAGCGCAGTCTCATGCGCCATTCAAGGTCAGGAAAAGACTGCCTCTGTTCCTCCCTCATAAAAAAATAATAAACATAATTGATGATTATTGGCTTCCTTGATTTTTTTTTTTTTTTTTTTTTTTGGTATTGTGATGGGGTACGGTATACAAACTTTTCGAGTATATAATACCGACCCGTGTATTGCCTGATTGATCTGATTTGGCTGGTCCCTCACCCGCCGTGGTCATCTTGTGCCGTTGGCCGGTACACTCACACACACACACACACACAGCCGTGCACGTCCCGGAGAGGCGACACGGTAAACCACATCATAACGCCGGTAACGGTGTCCGCGCCCCGCCCTGGCTCATTGCGACGTGACCGGCGGCCTGAACCTGGCCAGCCTGCCTGACCTCAGCAGGCGCGCCGGCCGGGCGCACCGGCACGTATTATTGGCAGCGGCGCCGCGGTATCTTTATCCGCAGCCTGTGATTTGTTAGGTTAGGTTAGGTTAGCTCGTTGAGTTTTGTTACGTGCCGCTGTGCTGAAGCTGTCAAACTAATCCTGTCATGTGAAGTTGCAGCGAGGGGTCAACCACTCGCGAAATCCTGTGTACAAACCTGCGGAAAGCTCGATGAAATCCACAGAAATCTCGACGAAATCATCGGAAATCTCGATGAAATCATTGGAAATCTTGATGAAATCCTCAGAAATCTAACTGAGAAATCTCATGAATGGTCATTGAAATCTTGTTAAATCTTGTTAAATCTCATGAAATCTCATTAATTTTTGTGAAATCTCATGAAATCTCTGAGAAATCTCTCAAAATCTGAGATAAATCTTGTGCAATCAGAAGAAATCCCCTGTACACTAGGATGGGGAGTGGTTGCCCCCTCGAGTCGCGGGCTCGCTTAGTTCAGACACGAGAGACTGTCGTTATTGCCTCTTATTGCACCTCTTTATTAGTTTTTTTGCACCTGTTCTGACGCAGCAGGTGGTATGATGCGCGTGTGTAACCTTCGACTGCTCCCGTGTGTTGCAGCCCGACGGGGAGTCCCAGAACCATGTGTTTCGTGCCAAAGTGTTCAAGAAGCCCCGGCCGTGCCACCTGTGTCATCAGCCCATTCACCAGCTGGGGAGCTGCTGCCGAGGTGAGTGAGAACATACAACTGTCTTTGTTCTTCTTTTGCGCGATCGAGCATTTAACAACGCCGAACATTTTGAAGGCCACACTGTTAAAAATAATTGTCTCCTGACGACATTCCACCGAACGACGGTTTCGTTTTAAAACAAAAGCGTTGTGTTCAATTTGAACCTCACCGTAACAAGGTGCTGTATGGAAACAGGAAAGTACCTGCTAATTTTTTTTATCACATATAGTGTCCACTTACAACTTTTTGTCCCCAAAACAGCGAAAGTTATAAGACGAATCTCATAAAAAAGACCATCACAACAACATTGTTGTTGTGAAACAGCTTGTTTGTTAATGTACAGCTCGTTTTCTAAAAAACAAAAAATGTTGTAAAAAAACAAAAAGGGTTGTTTGTACACAACATTTTCACTTTTATTTTCATTTTTCAACAAAAATTTTGTTTATGAACAAACGTGTTGTTTTTAAACAAGCGTGTTGTACTTCAACAACTTAGTTGCTCACCAACAACAAGGTTGTTGTGATTTAGCGACTTAACTTTTTTTTGAGTCCTTACAACTTTTGTTGTTTTGAGACAAAAACGTTGTTCGATGACCAAAAACAGTTGTAGGCAAACAGCTTTTGTCATAAAAAAAATTAGCAGGTAAAAAACTGTTTCTGTGCAAGTGTTTTTTTAACAGTGCATGTTATTTTCAAACATTCAATAAATTCAAAGAAAATACAGAAATCATTATTAGACCCCCCAAAAAACAACAAAATTTCAGGAAATTAGAGGGAAGTTCACGTGATTTTTACATTTGAATCCAACGTTGTTTTCACCTCGATGAATTTGTTTTTGCCACCCCTTATTTTATGCCGAACGGTGCTGCCGCCGCTACCGTGATTCGCAGACTTGTGCGATAATAGCGCACGGCCTGGCCCGGCCAGGCCCGGCCGGCCCCTGCAATTCCTTCCTCCTGGAATGATGTTTGCGAACTCTGTAATGTAATTGCCGGAGACTGACTAACGAGGCCCTACCCCGTCACACGGCTAACTTTGTTGCTTGTTGTTGCAGTGTGCAAATACGTGTGCCACAAGGCGTGCGAGAGCAAGGTAAGGCCAGCAGCTTAAATACCGGCGAGGCGCCGCCCCGCCCGCCCGCCCGCGCTCGCGAGCGCAGACAATGGCAGGGAAGCCTCCCTTCTTTCTGCTTCTTTCTTTTTTTCCCCCGTGTGCAATGTAAATGACCCCGCAGGAAGCCATTGACAGCCCGCGCTCGCTCTCTGCTGTTGCGCGGGTGAGGCGGGGCGGGGCGGGGCGTTCCTCAAAAATACGTCCGGCTCCTTGTTGAGATTCTTGTCAGCGGCAGAAGTCCTGGCTGCACTGTGCGCCGCGCTGTCACTCGTGGCGGCTGAGACCTCTGCTGCCCCGCGCGCGCGCGCACACGCACGGGAGCTCACGGGCTCTGGTCGTGTCTTTTTCTATGTATAGCGAATAGTCCATGTGACGAATCCATTTATTTAAGCAGCCTCAGGTTAGGGCTTTGCCCTCCTCCGGACCGAGGGGTCAACCACTCGCGAAATCCTGTGTACAAACCCGCGGAAATCTCGACGAAATCATCGGAAATCTCGATGAAATTCTTGGAAATCTTGATGAAATCCTTTGAAATCTAACTGAGAAATCTCATGAAATCTCATTGAAATCTTGTAAAATCTCATTAATTCTTGTTAAATTTCGACACGCGAGAGGAATAACCACCTACCTCCGCGAACTGAAAACAAAACCGCTTACCTCTGCGACCCTTAAACAAAACCGCGCACCTCTGGGACACGAAAACAAAACCGCTTAAATGAATTTTTTACACATTTTGAGATATGGGTATCATTCGAAAGAGAATTTTTCACTGATCATTTTGATACTAATATCTCAAAATGTGTAAAAAAGTCATTTAAGCGGTTTTGTTTTCGTGTCCCAGAGGTGCGCGGTTTTGTTTACGGGTCGCAGAGGTAAGCGGTTTTGTTTTCAATCCGCGGAGATAGGCGGTTAATCCTCTCGCGTGTCGATTTCATGAAATCTCAGAGAAATCTCTTAAAATCTGAGAGAAGGCTTGTGCAATCAGTAGAAACCCCGTGTACACTAGGATGGGGAGTGGTTGCCCCCTCGCTCCGGACCCTGTGAAAGTCATGGGTGTGAGAGTCAGCCGGATCGGCTTGCTCTACATGTCTCTGTCACACTATCGGGCTGGTGTTCCGCTTCAGCCACAGCTCGCCGTACTTGTCAAGGATGCCGTGGTCCTGGTGGTGTAGTACACTGTGCCGTGCCTCTCCTCCTCGCGGTGTACTCCCCGTGGAGAGGCGCGCGCTCTGCGAGGTGCGCGCCGCACCCTCAGCAGGGCAAGTGCATGACATCCTTCGGGACGCAGGTCGACCGCCCCGCCCCGCCGCACCTCGCCACGCCCCGCCCCGCCCATCGAGAGGGGTCAATTAGCATAGCTCAAGCTCGTCGTGCGTTACTGGGACTCGATCACCCGCCTCACCTCCAGCCCGGGGGCGCTTGGACGCGGCGTATCGGCGCGGGGCGGGGCAGGGGGCGGACTGTGTCCCCCAAGGGATAATGTGTTGGCTCGGAGATCGGCGCAGTTAGCCTCGCGCCGGTCTCGCTCTGGACCCGGCCCTGCGCGCACCACTGCGCCCCCGGCGCGGCGGCCGTCAGCGGGGAGACGGTGCGGGAACAGGAGAGGGTCACCCTGAGAGAGAGAGAGAGAGAGAGGGAGAGAGAGAGAGAGAGAGAGTAGGGGGGGGGGGGGGCAGGCGCGTTGTCGAGCCTATTGGCACGGCGATATTGAAGTGGGTATGTACACGTGCCCCGGGCAGGCACCACCACCACCCTCCGCTCCCTCCACGCCCAGCGTAGCGCAGCGCCGCCAACGCAACGCCATGGCATCGCAATCCCAATATTGATGCAGACCCGCGCAGCCGTGTGCCCCGCGGCGCGCGATGAGGCCGAGTAAAGCCGCGCCAAGCCGCGCCACGACGTGAAATGCGACTTAATTAAAGACAGTTATGGGCGGGCGGGGCGAGGCGAGGTGGGGCGGGGTGGGGCGGGGCGGGGCGTGGCGGGGCGCCTGGTGGTCGGCCTGGCCTTAGCGCTGGTTGCCCCCCAGGATGGACGGCTCTGCAGGGAAATGATGCCGAACAGTCCGCAGAGCAGTGTCAGTGGGCCGAGGCCCTGCCTGCACTATAGTGGGGTCTTATATTTTTGAAATTTTGTAATTCATTTCGCAATGCGTTAGGGGACTCTTAAATGATCTACACTGTTATAAAATACCACTGTTCAACAACAGTGGGGAACTGTTGTTAAAATTTATTGTACATTGTTGGGTACAGCGAGCTGAATGTACAGTGTTTCACGGTTAATTTCAAGTACAATAACGGTTTGTACAGTTCATATTGTTAGTATGTATTTTTAACAGTGTACCGCTCAGCGGTATGGGCGTGGATACATCCCCGGCGGTTTGGGAGGGGGGGGGGGCGGTGCCCGTGGGCCGGGGCCGCGCCGCCCTCGTTGAGGTAGGTCCGGCAGGTTCGCACGGGCCAGCCGGGCCGGGCCGGCAGGTCCTTGTTCGCGGCCGGGGCGGGGCGGGGCGGGGCGGCGCAGGCGAGAGGCCGTTATGCAAACGAGCTCCCCGCGGCCCGGAGGAGGAAAGGGGCGCGGCGGGGCGGGGCGGGGGGACGCCGGGAAAAGGGACGGCTTTTGCTAAGGCTTCAATTTCCGGCGGGGGGTGGCGGGGGGTGGGGCGTGCACCCTGGCGCCCCCCCGCTACCCGAGGAACACCCCCCCCCCCCCCCCCGGCTTCCGTCCATGTCACTGACGTCGCTTCTTCCCCGATACTCGCGCGACTTGAGCGAGCGTCACGTACCATTCTTTCGATCGATTCCATTTTTTTTTTCGGTTTAAAAACACCGCATTACACTGGGAAAAAAAAACGTGACGTGCGTCGCATCAAGTGATGTGACCATTTTTGGTCATGCTACGTAATGCGACCAAGTTCCAGGGTATACGGACATAGGAGGTCGTATCATAAACGTGACCAAAACTACGGTCACACCACATGATGCGACTTTTCTAGGGGTTGCACTTGCAACATGTTTGTCACGTTTGTTTTTCCAGTGCATTTGGGGGCCGATATTCGAGGGGTCGACCACTTGAAATATTTGTGTACATGGAATATATTCCAGTTGGAATATCTGGAATATTTTTCGGAATATCTGGAATATTTTTGGAATATGTATAGAACAATATTTTTGGAATATCTGGAAAATGTGGGATAATAGTTTTGGAATATCAGAGATATTTTGGAGTATTTGGAATATTTTTGGAAAATTTAGAATGTTTTTTGGAAAATTAGGAATATCTTTGGACTGTAATATGTTGGAATAATTGGGGTATTTTTGGAATATTTTTCAATGTGTATATGGAATATCCAAGTGGTCGACCCCTCGCCGATATTTTCCCCTGCTCCATAGGTGCCTGCGGGAAGTCATAGCAGCCTTGCTCCCGCGCGCCTCGTGGCAGACCGTCTTGGTGTACGTATTTTCGGCCGCAGAGGCGCCTGGCGCTGGCCTGCAGCGTCCCGGCGCCCCGCAGCAGTGTCACCTCGAGGTGACAGCTGGCCGGGCCGGGCCGCGCCCAACGAGTCGACGACCTGCAGCGCACTGCACCTTGTCAGCCAATTAACGGCCCACCTCGGAGGTGGACTGGAATGGAATGGAGACGTTATCGCGTTCATTAGTTTCAGTTTTTTTTTTTCTGCTCCTCTCGCGTGTTTTCTTCGTCACTCTCCCAGTTTTTCTCCAGTCTCTCTCTCGCGCTCTCTCTCTCTCTCTCTCTCTCTCTCTCTCTCTCTCTCTCTCTCTCTCTCTCTCTCTCTCTCTCTGACTCGGGGTAGCGGTAGCGCGTGCCCCTCCGGGTCGGACCGGACGCGCTGATGGATGATTGACACTATCTCTCTCTCTCGCTCTCGGGGCGATAGCAGCCCCGGCTTAATGTCACGATTGCGCTGATAAGACGCAACGCTCAGGTGCTACGCTATTACCCCCTTTTTTCTCTTCCCTATTTCGTAAATTTTGTTATTTTGGTGGAATAATTAAATTTCCTAAAATAAGCCAAGGTCGTGCAAGGCCTTTCCTCGCGCTGATCCTTTTTCGCCACCCCTGGAGCGAGCGCCGCTCTCTCTCTCTCTCTCTCTCTCTCTCTCTCTCTCTCTCTCTCTCTCTCTCTCTCTCTCTCTCTCTCTCTCTCTCTCTCTCTCTCTCTCTCTCTCTCTCTCTCGTGCCACTCCGATTTAACGAGACAAAGTGGATTTCGAGCAGGGTCCCGCCGTCGCATTCCAGTCGCCGCCTCTCTCTCTCTCTCTCTCTCTCTCTCTCTCTCTCTCTCTCTCTCTCTCTCTCTCTCTCTCTCTCTCCCTCGCTCCCTCTCTCCCTCCTGCGTCCGGGAGGGAAGTTAGTAGTTTGGTACCGACAGACAGGCGAGATGGGACCCAGAGGCAGCGGGCCGGGAGTAGTTTGGTACGCTGCTCGTGCCGTGTGGGGCGTGGCGGGGCGGGGCGGGGCGGCGCGGGGCGGCGCGGGGCGGCGTAAAGTCACGCGACAAACAAACACTTCACTTACACATTTCCGCCCCTGCCAATACACACCCGACTCAACTTTATCCTAAATTTTGCCGTCATGGCAATAATTCATAGGTGGCATAGAACTAAACACGAAACAGACTCGGCGCGGCTGAGTTTCCTATCGGGTCCGTAACGGTAACGTGAGGCTCGCTATTGGGTTTCTATACGGTGCGACCGGGCCGGGCCGGGCCCTGTTGGCTGACATAGGGCGCCCCGCCCCGCCCCGCCCCGCCACGACTTACCTTCGCGGTCCAACAGGGTCGCGTGTATTGGGTTTCGTTACGTTGCCAGCACTGCAGAGCGGCGAGTACAAACGGCTGCGCGGGACCTGCCGCCCCGCCCCGCCCCGCCCCGTGTTCGGTTATTGTCCTGTTATTGGCTCAGGAATATCTCTCTGCTGTTTGAGATACTCTGCAACAAAAAGGAGGTCAGCGTGTAGGCGCCATGTGTGTTTTAGTAATCCAGCGGTAATGGACGCAGCCTGTGGGCCATGGTCAAGCGAGAGCGTCTCTTTCTGTTTGTCTGTCTCTCTCTCTCTCTCTCTCTCTCTCTCTCTCTCTCTCTCTCTCTCTCTCTCTCTCTCTCTCTCTCTCTCTCTCTCTCTCTCTCTCTCGCTCTCTCGCTCCCCCGCCGGCCTGCTCTGCTACGCCGCTGGCCCTAATGGGTACGTACGTAGGGGCCCCGCTGTGGCCGGGTCGGCGAGGTCCAGCGTCGGGGTGCTCGCCGGCGTTCCGGCGCGGCGGTACGGCGCACACCCACGCCCGCCCCACCACGCCCCGCCCCGCCCCGCCCTCGCCGAGAACCATTATCAAGCATTATTGATTATGGACGGCGGTACTCGCGTCATTATGGGCGCGCATCGTGTAACAAGGGCATGCCGCGGCGGGGCGTGGTGGGGCGGGGCGGGGCGGGGCGTGGCAGGGCGGCGCGCTGTCGCTCATAATGGGTTGGGATGGAGAGGACGGCGTTATGTGTCGTGCGTGAGGTCTCGGTGCACTTACGCCCCCCTCCCCCGGTGAACACTCTGCTTGCACCCGAGCGGCATGACGCCGACCCCCTGGCTCGGGGTGACGAATGGCCGCCCACGCCCGGTACGACGCCGGCGTCCCTGAGGACGCCTGCTACCCGGCCGGCCGGCGGTGCACCGCTGCACCTCGTCCCCGATCAGGCGACGCCCCGCGACGCCCCCGCGGCGTCGGCCAAGCACGTGTGTGTACGTCGGCGAGGTGAGTGGCCGCCAGTTAGCAGGCGTCCGCCAAGCGGTGGTCCGAGGCGTCGACCGGCGTCCTTTCTCCGGCCGCGCGGGGGCGGCGCCGGGCGTCCCCGGGGGCGGGGCGGGGCGGAGCGGGGCGGGGAGGACGCGGCGATCAGCTGATCGCGCGCTGCCGGCCGGCTCGCGGGGTATCGCCACGCGGTTCACGAGGCCGCCGCCCGAGCGCGCCCGCTGCCGCCGCGCGAGCGCGGGGTATCTCCGCGGGGCGCCGTATACTCCGGGAGTGTGCCCTGGCGGGGCGGGGCGGGCCCTGCGGCGGGGCGCGGCGGGGCCGCTGAGCCGAGGGGCGGACCTGCGGGGCCGGGCGGGGCCGGGGCGGCACCGCGACCCGCCAGTGCCAGCGCCAGTACCGCACCGGTACCCTCCCCGATCAGACGCGACCCGACCCGCCGCGCTGGTCGCGTACGTGACGCCGGCCCGGCAGGCTGACCGGCAACAGCATCTCGGCCTTGGACCCGCGCCGCCCCGCGCCGCCCCGCGCCGCCGGATCTCGCGGAGAGGCCAGGCCCGGGCCTGTGTCAGTGCTATGTGATGCTCGCGGGGAGCGAGGCGGCCCGCTCCCCGCCGTGCCGCGCCGCGTGTGTGTGAGTCCGCGGAGCCGCGACAGTAGTGACCGCGTCGTGCCGCGGGCGCGAGGACCGGAACCGGACATGCTTTGGATTACCGCAGTGTGATGGCGGCGAGCGAACGGGCGAGGACCGCCTCGCCCGCCGCCGGCGATGTCGCCAAGGTATGCGTGACGAGGCGAGGCGAGGCGCGCGGGTAAAATGACGTCCAGGTCTCTAAGCGGTTTGGGAATAGTCGAAACCTTTCCGTGGTTTATTCCTGCACTGGGAATCCAAGTGTACGAATGTCGCTCACTTAACATAAATTCACTCACTTGTAGGTGAGCAAATATCCATTCACTCTTTTGTAGGTAAGCAAGTAACTATTCGGTCATTTGAAGGTACAAGTGAGTGAATGGTTATTCGCTCACCTACAAGCGAGTGAATGGTTATTTGCTCACCTACAAGTGAACGAATTCATTTGCTCATCTGCAAGTGAGTAAATTCATTTGCTCACCTTCGAGTGAGCGACATTCGTACACTTGGATTACCATAGGGTGGCTTCACTCGGAAACCTGGACGTGGTTTTTATCGTGAGCGCGGGGCGGGGTGTCTTCGGGGAGTGTGAGAGCGGCATGGCACCCCGCGCTGCGCTGCGCTACCCGCGCGCCGTGCAGCGCAGTGATGACACAGTGACGTGGTCGTAGTGTACAGTGCGCGCCAGCACCAGGGCAGGGTCAGGGAGAGAGGCACGCCGTCCCGCCGCGCCCGGCCCGGGCGACAGCCAGCTGCTCGCGCGGCCCGGGTGCAGTGTCGCCAGAAAAGTAGGCAATGTGTAGCCCAAACACAGTGGAGTGAAGCGGGCTGCACCTGCGCCTGCCTACTAGGCAACACTTGTGCACAGGTGCATGTATGTTGCCTAGTAGGCAGGCGCAGATGCAGCCCGCTTCTCTCCACTGTGTTTGGGCTACACATTGCCTACTCTTCTGGCAGCACTGCCCGGGTGTCACGTCGGGGACACCCCGCTGAGGCCAGCTGGCGTGCCTCGCCGGTTGCCTACCCGTGGGAACCGGGAGCGGCGGGTGAGAGAGAGAGAGAGAGAGAGAGAGAGAGAGAGAGAGAGAGAGAGAGAGAGAGAGCGAGAGAATCGCGTTTGACACAAATGTCGCTGGCAGTGTACCGTTTAATGCATCGTGCATGTGCAATGTGCAGAGGGGAAGCAAAAGCCAAAAAAAAGGGGGGTGGGAGAAGATAGGATGCTGCTGTGGCTGCTGCAGCTATCACCTCAGGCCAGGCGCGCAATTGTGCTTTTCTCAGAAGCCATTCATCCGATGCAGATGATAGAGAGTTTGTGTGTCAAACGCGTGGTGGCGCAAAGCGATGGCCTTGGCAGTCTTTTTGCTCAATGTTTACCTCGAGCACAGCGGCGGCAGTCATCATGCGCTCTCTTCACTCCTCATTCTCTCTCTCCCTCTCCCTCTCTCCCTCTCTCCCTCTCTCCCTCTCTCCCTCTCTCTCTCCCCCTCGCGCGCTCTCTTCCTCGCGCCGTTCATCCACTGTTATGCGAAACTCAAACCATTGGACCCAGCCACTGCCAAGAAGACGAGATAGCTGAAGCCAAGCCGCCCGCCTGGCGGTGACATAAGCGAACCAGTCTGTATGCGTGTGTGTGTGTGTGTGTGTCCGCCACCATGCGGCCACCAATGCCGCGACTTAAGTTTAGCAGCACGGGGAAGCCTAGTGGCCGCTATAGTGCATCGGCCTTGGCCGCGAGTCACCGCAACTACCTACTCTTTTCGAATTTCTATAATTTTCACTTAGTAGTTTTTAAAAAAATGTATTACAACAGTGTGTCCACCGGAAAAAACAAAGGTGCTAAGCAACGCCTTTCCTGGGGCGCTAAAATCAAGTGCTAAGTTAGTGCTTTTCCTTGGGCCTTAACTAAATCTTAGTGCCTCTGCAAATGGCACAAAATTTGTATGGAGTATACGCAGCTGGTCAGCTAAAGATGCTAAGTCCTACCTTTAAAAGGCACTAACACAATTTAGTGCCTTTCCTGGGGCACTAAATTGTAGTGCATTTCCAAAGGCACTAAATTGTAGTGCATTTCCAAAGGCACTAAATTGTAGTGCATTTCCAAAGGCACTAAATTGTAGTGCATTTCCAAAGGCACTAAATTGTAGTGCATTTCCAAAGGCACTAAATTGTAGTGCATTTCCAAAGGCACTAAATTGTAGTGCATTTCCAAAGGCACTAAATTGTAGTGCATTTCCAAAGGCACTAAATTTTTTTAGTGCCTTGTAAAGATAGGACTTAGCACCTTTGTTTTTCCAGTGTCCTCGGGGAGAGGAGTGCGGCTGGTTGATCCTGTGTGGGAGATGGTATGCGCGGGCAAACGGTCTTTCTGGAGCGGAGGGCGAGGGCCAGGGCCAGGGGCAGGCCCCCCTCCATAAATATTCATCCGGGATTAATCATGAGGAAAGTACCCGCCACTAAGACCTACCGACCGACCGGGAGTGCCCTGGTGGCCCGCTGCCCACTCGCCTTGATTTGTGTGATTCGACGCACTGGTCCGCCCCGCCACGCCCCGCCACGCCCCTGTCACCCCTCCCGCGGGGCCCACCCGCCCCGCCCCGCCCCGCCCCGCCCCCACTCGCCTGTTTCGGAGCCCTTATAGGCGTGCTTGACCGGGGTCAGTCTCTGACGGGCTGCAGCAGCGTGCACTGCTCGCTCGTGCCAGTGGCGTGCGCGTGCGCGGTAGAACCTACCTGGGCAGCAGGCCGGTGGCGTGCCCACCCCCCCTCCCTCCCCCCTGCGCGATGTGATTGGCCTCACAAATCCCTTGGAGCTCAATTACAATCTGTTGATAAAGGCAGCTATTCGGAATGAGGTTTGTGGCGTGGCGTGGCGTGGGGAAGACGGAGATGCCCTCGTATCCCCATCCCTCTTCTTCCGCCTAACTAAACTCCCTCGAAGGTTAATTGATTAGGCCTCCCCTCGGTCTCCCAATCTGATAAAGACTGGGGGAGGAGGGGGGGGGGGCGCTCTATTGGTGGGCTAGGTCAAGGTCGTCGGAGGAGGTGACCCAGCGGTGGCCGGCTGGATAGACAGATGGACAACATTGCTGCTCTGGCTCCCTCATTGTGGGCTTGTGTATGCATCTAACCCGAGGGGCATACATCCCTTGAACTTTTTATTTTGTAGTATCACATTTTTTTTCAAACTAAATGCCTGCGTTGAAATTTCTGTGAAGTACGGCTAAAATTGTCTCCAGTGTTCTGAACAGTACTTGAATCGTTTTGAATTTTTATCGGCTTTGATCCGAGTATAAATAGAGGAAGACGATGATGCTCAAGTTTCTGCTCTCTCCCCGTGGCTCTGACTCGACTTCCGCGTTTGTGTGTGTGTGTGTTGGATAGAGTTCACCTTGTGCCTATGTGCGATTCCCCCATGATGCATCCCCATGCATGCAGTGCGCAACCACTTACGCATAGTGCTGCACGTTCGCTCCCGGAGGCGAGGGGAGGCGAGGGAACTTACGCAGCGGTGTAGCAAACACATCTCGGAGTTAGTCTGGCACGGCGGCGGCCCGGCCGGGGCAGCGTGCGCCATTTGACCCAAAAGTTCTCCCTAGCCCTCCTCGTCTGTCTGTCTGTCTGTCTGTCTGTCTGTCTATCTGTCTGTCTGTCTGTCTGTCTGTCCGTCCCCGTGCGTGATGGTCGGCCTGCCTCATGCATGTCTGCCCGCGTATCTGCCGCGGCTCTTCCGCCTCTGCGCGGCGCAGCGCAGCGCGGGGCCCTGAAACTTCTCCGGGACTCCATCATACGTCACCTCGTTTTGGACGTCGCGCGGGGTCCTGCTGTATACTGCAAGGCGCTGCTCCTGGCGCCGCCCCAGGTCCGAACACACACACACACACGCCGACGCACGCACGCACACGGACGCGCGCGCGCGCTCACACATCGCGTGAGTTATTTCGTTTTCCCGCGCGACCCACATAGGTGGCTGCATGCGGGCGTGCAGGCGTGACACTCACGCGCGTGCGTGGGCGTGACGCCACGCTACGCCACGCCACCCCCCTCCCCCGCTATCGGGCCCATCGCGCACTGCACACATCCGTCAATGAATGGGAGGGAAGGGCGTAGCCGAGGTGTGGGGCAAAGAACAACAACAGTCATTCACGGCTTCGATTGGAAAAGTGACGGTGCAGGAAAGTGTGCAGCAGGCAGGCCGGGCCGCCCGGCGCGGCGTGGGGAGGCATAGGGGTGCGGGGCGGGGGTGCGCGTGGGCGAGGGAAGTGCATTTCCGTCACGGAGAGCGTGGGCCGGCCAGGGTAGTGGGTTAGTGAACCAGCTTCTTTCCTTACACGACACTAGTGAACCGGCGGCTGGAAAGTAAAACTGCTTAGAATTTTGGCGTGTGACGTAAACTGTCTTGACTGTTAGTTTTATCTGTTGTTTTTTTCTTGCTTGCTTCACTGTTAAGCCAAGTGTTCAACTGTTCAACACTCGAATGTGTGCAACTTCCAGCCTAGCACGTGCAAGTGCGCAATCGGCTATTGTGCAATTTCACGTGTTTAACTCGCCAGTTGTACACTTCTTAGTGTTTAACTCGACAGTTGTGCACTTGCAAGTGTTCAACAAGAATAGTGTTGCACGGGGCAGAAGTGTACAACAGGCGAGTTAAACAGGTGAAATCGCACAACACTGCCGAGTTGCACACTTGTGCGTGTTAGGCTGGAAGTTGCACACATACAAGTGTTGAACAGTTGAACACTTGGTTTAACAGTGTTGATTTCGAAAATGCGCCTGTAGGAAAAATTAACTGGCAACTTTATTTTAACTGGCATCTTTGTTTTAACTGGCATTATTTTAACTGGCATCTTTACCCTCTGGTAAAGCCAGTCCTACTGGGGACTGTCTAAAAAGAGAGCTGTCGACTTTTGGCGGGGTGAATGTTTTATATATGTCGTACCCGCCATAAAGCGTCCACCTGTGCAGCAGAGTGCAGGCGGCGGTCCCCGGGCGCAGCCAGGCTCGCGCGCGCGCGCACACACACACCATCTATCGGCCGATTGGTTCTACTCTAGCTGTGTGAGAAAGCGAAGCGAAGCGGCGCGTGCGGGCAGCGTGCACCGTAGCACGAGCTGCAGCAGGGCAGCAGGCCTGTTGCACCAGCAGGTCGCCTGCTGCTGCAGGAGCTGCTGCAGGAGAGCTGCAGGATGGTGGCGCGGAGCCGCGTGTCTGGCGCAAAAGGGGGCGTATCTGCGCGATGGGTTGCGAGCGATAAATATTGGCACTAATTGTAACTGATGGTTGCTGGTGCTGCTGGCGATGGCGCGGCGGGGCGGGGCGGGGCGGGGCGGGGCGGGGCGCGGCCCCAGGGGGATCTATAACATGCACGCCGCTTGCTGGCTGGCTGGCTGGACTGACGCGAAGCACAGCGCGGTTGCGCGGAAATTCCTCGTGCTGCAGGGGATACAGGGCAGCTCTGAGATGGAAACTTTTACTCGCGGATGTGTTCAGGGATGGGCCGCTATGCTGCTCTGTACTCTTGTTTCCCTCATTATACACAATCTAGTGTGTGCATGTCGCACGCTTGCGTTCCAGTGTGTTATTGTTTCCGGACGGAAGTTACGCGGGATGGTTTCGAGGGATGGATGACACGACGTTGCGGACATGGGGAGGGTTTGGAAATGGTTATCGCGCGAGCGTCTTATTTGAAGTTCCGTTATCTTATCGCGGGCGTGAGCGGCGGAGAGGGAGGAGGAGGAGGACGAGGAGGAGGAGGAGGAGGAGGAGGAGGAGGAGGAGGAGGAGGAGGAGGAGGAGGAGGAAGAGGAGGAGGACGAGGAGGAGGAGGAGGCCGAGGAGGAAGGGAGGAGGATGCACACTCGCTCATCAGAGCATCACGTAGCATAAGGGAAGTGAAAGGAGCCCACTGTGCGCATGCGCGCGCGTGTGTGTGTGTGTGTGCGCGCGCGCGCTTACCGTCGCGCACCTCGCACAGCCGGCGCGGCGGCCCTCAAGGCCGTCAGTCTGTTGGCCCAAGACATCGTTCATAATTTCTTGGCAAAATAGCGCGTGAAAGTGCAGGCCAGCGCGCGTGGAGCCCGCGTGCTCTGCGGGACTGCAACGACGGCGCGCTTGTGGTCAGCCGTCCGGGACCAGCAGAACCTGCAGGCGATGCGGGTCGCGCTGGGCTGGGCAGGAAGCTTATGGGAGCGGCGACAGGAGACGAGCAGGCGACGTCAGCAGGACAGCAGGCCTGTAGAAGGGGGGGGGGGGGCGTCGCGACGCCTCGCAGGCCAGGCTCACAGGCGTCGTCATCCTCACGCCACCGTGTTGGAACTGTACTACCAGAGCACTGAACGCGTCCACTGCCAAAACGTTTTCCGACACTTTGTGTTTCTGCTCAGCTGGGTGGGTAGGCGTCCTGCCCTTAAACGAAACAAAATCACACAAAAAGTGTGTTTAAGAAAGAGTGCGTTGAGGTTGTTTTTAGAAGAATGAAATTGTGCGGATCCATGCTGCTTATCGTCCCCCGCCTGCCCACCCCAGGTGGCCGGCGCGGCGCTCACCCCGGCCTGGCCCACCCCCTGTGCTCAACCCTCTCCCACCCCGCCCCGCCCCAACCCGCCCCAACCCGCCCCTGGCAGGCCATTCTCTTTCTCTCGCTATCTCCTTGGCACCCCCTGCCCGGCGGCCAGGGCTCTTGTAATTGAATCGGAAAGACGCAGTATCTCGAGGTGGATTGGAGGGGGTGGGGTGGGGCGGGGCAGGCGGGGGCTATTGGTGATCCCGTAAAGAACACTGCTACCTGGGTGGGGCGGGGCGGGTTCAGGGCGAACGGTGGTCTAGAAGTGGTAAAGGGCCGGCACCCCGAAGCGAGCGAGGTAAGGGAAGCTACGGGAAACAATAAATAATTTTTATTTTGAGAGAAATGTATTGTATGTATGGCCCCCAGCGTTATTACTTTTCGCATGATGACGTGATGGACGTTTTTATTTTTATTTTTTCGAAGACGTCGCGGCGCCACACACGGCGCGCCCGCCGGGCCCGCGGGAGCGTTACCGACGTCGTGAGCGCGGCGGGGTCCACGCGGGCCGCCGCGGGGAGTCTCAGCCGACACAGAATCTGCTCTCTCTCTCTCTCTCTCTCTCTCTCTCTCTCTCTCTCTCTCTCTCTCTCTCTCTCTCTCGTGACTACGCCACTGGAAAGTCCCTCCGCTGCACTGTAAGGGATTTTGTCGTAACTTTACGAACCAAGACCTGTTAATTTTTTTTCACGAACTCTTCGTTATTTTTAGAAAACGAATTCACTTGTAAATTGACTATTGTTCGTAATATTGTGTCTATGATCCAGAATCCAAGAAATTTGTCGTTCTGGAATGCTTATAACTTATATGCCAGATTACGAAAAGTTTGTTTTCCAATGCTACGAGCGGATCTTCTTCTCGAATGGCGAACAGTGTTCGTCATTTTCAATAACAATACTATTCGTACGGAATTATATCGTAAAATAACGAAATCCATTAACAGTGTGGCTGTCACCATAGAGACCACGTGGTCCCGTACGGGGCTCCGCTAGCGCCCCCATAACGCAGCCCACGCCATGGGGCCCCCTGTATGTATACACTCTGCCATGAACGGCAATAAGTGTTATGGCACCCCGCGCCATGGGGCGCCCCATAGTGAGACCTCATAGTAAGAATTATGTACGTCTTGTAGGGGAAGCTCACTGCGGACCTCCCCCGCGCTGGACGAATCTATCGGGGCGCTTGACAGTCTGCCTGAGAGAGAGAGAGAGAGAGAGAGAGAGAGAGAGAGAGAGAGAGAGAGAGAGGGAGGGGGGGGGGACACACGGGAAATGAAGGGGTATCCTGAGCACACACAGCACAGCCAGTTTTGCCGCACATCGTCTTGATCGGAAGCGTGCGAGTGCCGCGGGCCATACACACACACACACACGCTCTCTCACACACACACTCACACACGCACGGAATAATGATGCCTAATGATGCTCACGTTGGCAGTGCTGGCGTTGCGTCTGTATGTGTGTGTGTGTGTGTATGTCACACGTGGCGGGGCGTGGCGGGGAGTGGCAGGTCGCCGGGGGAGGGGGAAGGGCCCCGCACCGCTTTCGCTTGCAGTAGTGATTGAGTCATTAAGATACACGTCCAAAGAACGCCACACACACACACACACACACATGCACTATGCCCCGCGGGCCACTCGCCGTTACTCTATGTCTCTCTGCTCTGCTATTAGCGCGTCTAGGTATACCGATAAAACTTTTCGTCCGGATCGGGTAACATTCGGCTGGCTAAAATGGCGCACCCTGTACTTATCAACACTGGGAAAACAAAGGTGCTAAGTCCTACCTTTGGAAAGGCACTAAATTTTGTTAGTGAATTTTAAAGGTAGGACTATAGCACCTTTAGCTGACCAGCTGCGTATATTCCACACAAATTTAGTGCCTTTGCAAAGGCACTAAGATTTAGTGCCCCAGGAAAGGCTCCAAACTTAGCACTTGATTTTAGCGCCTTTGCTTAGCGTTGCTTAGCACCTTTGTTTTTCCGGTGACTGCCCCGATAAAATCGTCGATTGCGGCTGCTGGACCTGCGGCAGACCGCCGCGACAGGCGCGTATAGCCCCTTACGGAACGCCCGGGTAGGCAGCCCGGCGCAGCGCCCCTGTCGGGCGGGCCTGCCTACCTCCCCGGCGCTCCCACACGCCCGCGCTCTCAGTGCAGCGCCGACGTTGAGTGGGAAACTTTGTATTTTTTTACTGCGCTGCTCGCGACGCCGTGTCCGACACGAGGCGGCCGGCGCGCGGCGGGGCGGCTCGTTTGGCGTCCAGATGTTTCATTCCGCCGGCCGGCCCGGCCGCTCCGATTCGAGATCTCGGCCGTGTGCGTCCAGGCCGTGTGCAGCACGGGGGCGAGTCCTTGGTCACTGCCGCTAGCGCGTCGCGTCGCGTCCCACTCGTAGCGGATCGAGTTCGCTCTGGGCTGCACCGCGCCCAGACCAGCCCAGGCCGGACAGCATTAGCGGCGCACGCGCTCGCGTCCTTGGGTCGGAGTTAAGCCCCGCCGCGGTGGGGGTGCACTGGAAATCCAAGTGTACGAATGTCGCTCACTTGTAGATGAGCGAATATTTTCACTCACTTGGAGGTGAGCAAATAACTATTCGCTCACTTGTAGGTCAGCAAATGACTATTCGCTCACTTGTAGGTGAGCAAATGACTATTCGCTCACTTGTAGCTGAGCGAATGACTATTCACCAAATGGTCATTCGCTCACTTACAAGTGAGCGAATAGTCATTTGCTCACCTACAAGTGAGTGAATTTTTTCGCTCATCTGCAAGTGAGCGACATTCGCACACTTGGATTTTTAGTGTGGCGAGCGGAAATGCGACCCGCGCGGCTGTCAGCCACGTCAAAGTCAGAACAATTTTGTTTTCTTCTTTGTTTAATTTGGCAGAAAGTCGGTCGCTGCGGAGCCGGCTGCTCGCCATGTAGGGCGTGCACCTATAACGCAAAGGGGCAGCCAAGCCGGCCGGCCGGCCTGCAGATAGCGTGACCGGGTAAATATTTGACTTGGAGATGTCCGCCGTTTTCCTCCCCTCCGGCTCCGCGTGTGTTTCCTCAGCCAGCGACACGGCACAAGGGAGGTCTTCTCATGCGCTCCGGCCGGTGCTTGAGAAAGAACGCATGTGTAGTAGCGCGTACCTCTACGGCATGAGAGAGAAATGGCAAAAAAATGACGAAGTCTGGACGACTGGAGTTTGTTCATAGTCCACTCAAGTAGAGGAGAGGTTGGGCTGGAGGCTGGAGGATTTATTTAAATGTCTTCGCAGAAACGTCAACACTTCTCTTTTACTACAAGATACATTTTCATAAGATTTTTCCATGGTTCGTGAAAGATATACATGTTTCACTTTTTTCTCCTTTTTTTTATTATTGTCTCCTTTGGCAGACGCGCACGCCTTGAGCCGCCTTAAATCATAATAAGGTGTATGCAAAAATTATCCCGCGTGTGCTTATCTGGATATAACCCGGGCTGCGCTGCCGAGCCGAGCCGAGGCCGAGGCGAGCCGAGCCGAGCAGAGCCGAGCCGAGCCGAGGCGAGGCGAGCTTGGAGGTTTGCCCAGACCCCAGCAGTTTTACGGTCCGCTGAATGGCGCCATGTGATGATAAGGAAGGAGGCAAGGCAGGTTCTGCTAACGAACCGAGCGGGGCGCTGCGGCGGCACCTGTTGCGGGCCCCGCGAGCGTTATGTCCTCTCCCGACGCCTCCCAGTGGCGCGCGTCGGTCTGTCTGTCTGTCTGTCTGTCTGTCTGTCCGTCTGTGAGTCCGTCTCTCGGTGCCCCAATATGCATATGGAGCAGGGCTGGGCGCGGCATGGCCGGACGTAAGCGCAGTTTAGGACCTCGGAGGTTCACACTGGCGGCGAAGGCCTGAGCAATGAGCTGCGTATGGGCGCAACACCATCACACACGACACTCGCATATTTCCGTTGGCGCCAGACATTTTTTAGACCCGCCTGACTGGGGAGTGGGAAACAACTCTGAATTTTAATATACCAGAATGTCACGAATTATCCTAAATTTTTTTCATAAAATTTTCTGTATTTTTTTTTCTTAAATTTCCGTAGGTTTCCTCAATTTTTCTGAACTTTCCAGTGTATGAAAATATCAGAGATTTTAACTCCCTAGGGACCTGCCTGGCTAGAGGCTCTGCCGGCGTAAAGTTGAAAAAAAAAAGCGTCACCACGGGACCAAAAAAAAAAAAGGACTAAGGAGGCAGCTATCGACATCCGCCGTGTGTGGTGTCCGTAAAATAATTGTCGACTCTCATTATTCGGCGGTCCAAGAGACTCACGCGTAATTTGGACGGGCAGGACGGACAGGACACACACGGGCGTCGTTAACGACCACCGTGTAAGTCATGTCGCTCGCGGCGCAGTTTGTTGCTCCGCCGGACGGTGGAGGAGAAGGGAGAGAGAGAGAGAGAGAGAGAGAGAGAGAGAGAGAGAGAGAGAGACCGAGGGGCTACTTGAATTTGTCGAATACCGCCTTATTGCCGCTGTGTTCTTGTAGGCCTGCTGGGAGAGACCTTTTACGTTTTACCTTTTACATGTTTTTGCGATAGGCTCAGGATTATAAATGAGCAGCTCTTATGCGTTGAACGCACCCCCAGTGCCGGAGCCGTCTTGAGCCGCCGTCCCCGTCGTCCTCGCGGCCGTACTTTTAGTATCCTCGACGCGGTCCTGCTTAAGGGCTTAAGTCGGACTTGGTCGTCTCACACCGCCCCTGCTCCCCGCCCCTTTCTCGGCACAGCGGCGCGCAGTCTCTCTCTCTCTCTCTTTTCTCTCTCTCTCTCTCTCTCTCTCTCTCTCTCTCTCTCTCTCTCTCTCTCCAGGAGTGCCAATCTTCCAATTTAACAACGCACTCCGTCTGACTTGTTTGTAAGTGCCGAACAATGGGGCTTAACACGCACTCCATGGGGTGCTGACCCTTCGACCTAAGCCGCCACTCACTCCTCCCCCTCTCTCTCTCTTTCTTCCTCCCTTCCTCTCTCTCTTTCTCCAGTGCCTCGCTACGTCTCTTTCTTCCTCACCCAAGCTAACCCCGCGGTTCTCTCTTTTTCTCGCCATGCTGATCGAAAAGTTTCCAACTCCTGAAAGCAGCAGCACTCTGTAGTTGGCCGCGCTGCATGTTTAATCTTACCTCCATCCATCCATCCATCCATCCATCCATCCATCCATCCATCCATTCATCCATCCATCCATCCATCCATCCATCCTTCCATCCATCCATCCATCCATCCACCCATCCACCCATCCACCCAACCATCCTTCTATCCATCCATCCATCCATCCATCCATCCATCCATCCATCCATCCATCCATCCTTCCATCCATCCATCCATCCATCCATCCATCCATCCATCCATCCATTAACCCACACACACGCACCCACCCACCGCCCTCCTGGGTCGGGGTGCAGCAGCGTCCGGCCGTGACATTCGCTAATCTCGTGGGAAGTGAAACGATGATTGCACTGAGCCGCCCAGACTGCTCACGACCACGTTTCTCACAAAACCTCCTTTTAAAAAAACCTTTTCTTTATCCCCCTCCGTCGTACTTTATTTTCGGTTTGTGTCGTAAACACGTGCCCCTTATAATTGCGTCCTGCACCTCATATTTTTTTACGTCTGGACTTCCCTTCCCCCGCCCCGCCCGGTCCCGCCCCTGCAGCGCCCAGAGCGTGCTGCCTCTAATTTATAGTTGACACACTATACTCATTGTGTGGAATAAAGTCCAGGAAGTAAGGAAGGACACTCCTCGTACGTTTGTCCCTCTGATCCTTAAAGGATGTTGGTGTTTGTCGCCCCGCCCCGGGCGCGGGTCACGCCCCCGGCCGGTGCACTGTCGTAAAAGAACGTGCCAAGTAAAATTTAAATGAAAATATGAAAGCCGCGAGCGGGGTGGGGTGGGGCGGGGTGGGGCGGGTCGGGGCGGGGCGGTGAGGGGCGTTCCCGCGGTGATGCCTCACAGACTTCCTGGTTCCACGTCCCTCTCTATTCATTGAGCAGAGATGAAAACATCCGCTCACGAGTAATTGTTTTTAATTCGACGCGTTTATGTTCCAGCGTAAGCCGATAGGATGATTTCTACATTTCTTTCACCTCTTATACCATTTTCTTTTTATTGATTTTATTCACTCTGGGCTTGCGGTCCGAGTTTTGGCCCCACCTCTGCGCGGCCCGGGGCCCGGGGGGGACGCACGGCTCGAAACCTTTTGGCCAGTGTTTGCTTTCCCTAATGCAGGCAGATAGCATCGCCATGTAGGCCCACGTGCAGCCGACTGAGAGAGGGGGGGCCTTAAGTCGAGGCTCCTTTGCGTTTAATATGACCTCAAATCATTCCTCATCGTTTTGCGTCTTCCTTAGTTTTTTGTTTTTTTTTCGTTCACGTTTCCACACGTGCCGCAGTCAGCGCGCCTCGCCGAACTCTATCGCTGTGCGCGGCCTTCCCTGCCGTCGCACGCGGCCAGCACCTGCACGTAGAACCAAAACGGAAAAAAAAGAAAGAGAAAGGATTTATGTGATTGTTTTCATAACTCTTTTGGTCGTGTATTTGTGTGGCGGTGCACCCCACGCCCGCCCCGGCGGGATCTGCATCTCCTGCACGGTGATGGATGAGGCCGCCTGGGGAGGAGGGCGCGGCGTGGCGTGGCGTGGCGTGGCGTAGTGCGGCATGGTGTGGTGTGGCGTGGCGTGGCGTGGCGCGGTGCGTCTCGCAGCAAGACCAATTAAAAAGCACACCTCGCCAAGGTCTCCAAACGCATCAGATGTGCCGATTCCCGCCGCCCCACCTCTCCTCCAGCCTCTCACCTTCTCTTTGGTCTTCCCCTTCGCTGAAGACTAGCCGCCGACCACCCTTGTGTGCCTCACAATGCCTTACTGACTGTTATTTCTCCATCATAACTAAAGACAAATAACAAAAAAAGAAAATCAGGGAAAAAACGCAGAAGCAACAGTTTTTGTTATTTGATCGTTTTGCGGCGTCGTGAAAGGTCAAGGTCGAGTAGCCTGAGGCGGGAGTAGCTGTGTGTGGTGGGTGGTCAGTCGTCCCCCCCCCCCTCCATCTCTCTCTCTCTCTCTCTCTCTCTCTCTCTCTCTCTCTCTCTCTCTCTCTCTCTCTCTCTCTCTCTGTTGAAAGCTCCTCGCGTAGCTCATCAGGGCTGAGAATAAATTGATTCGGTAATGACCGTGGGTCAGGCGCGGGTCCCGCTGTCTCTAGTCGGTCTGTGTGTGCGAGGCCCGCCACGCCGCGCCACGCCGCGCCTTACCATCAGGCGAATCTCGCTTTTTTCGGAAGGTCGCTCCGCCCCAGGCCACCGCTCCTGATCGGTCAGCAAGAGAGAGAGAGAGAGAGAGAGAGAGAGAGAGAGAGAGAGAGAGAGAGAGAGAGAGAGAGAGAGAGATGAGAAATTGAATGAGAATAATACCGGGCGCTTAATTTCCGATGGCGGTGGAATCCAAACCGGTCCCTGCGGGGCATGGCGGGGCGGGGCGGGGCAGGGAAGAGGCGTTGATGTGTCGGGAGCACCTTACCTGGATCCTGTGAGCAGGAATCACTTTCACGGTCGAGAATTAGATTACCGCGTGCACATATATTTTAGTGGAGAAAAGGCGGGGGATCTGCTAAGCTGTTTGCTCGCTGGATCCGTCATGAGCGCCGCTGTCAGTTTAATTTTTTCCCTGTACAGAGAGGCATGCAGCGGGTGGGGCGGGGCGGGGCGGGCCTGGTGCGCTACAGGCCTGTGTGTGTACGTGTTCTCACTTTACTTGTTCTCCTCGGCGTTGGGAGGCTGCGGGGCGATGGGAACGGCCTCCTCGGCGTCCTCGGGATGGAACAGACGCATCGCTTATAATTGGGCGGGCATTTGGCCCTCGTCGTGGTGATTGGGACCGTGTGAAGCCACCCCTCCCCCCCTGATGTATGTGAACACCAATAAGTGTTATCCGCCGCTGCTGCGGCCGGCGCCAGTGCCCCGCCACCTGTTGGGTTGGGGATACAGCAGTGTTGGCAACGTCGCGCCAATTAACGTCGCTATCGAACTGTCGAATCGATAATTTTCTGAACATGTACCGCGGATGACTTTGTCGCCGGCCGGTCCAGACTGCCGCGGTGCACCGCATTGTGCAGTGGAATAGTGCGGAGCAAGCGAAAGAAAACAACTCTGAATTTGACTTTATGACTTCACAATTTGCGTGATTTTTTTTTTTTAATTTCTCTTGGACTGAAGAAGGTTTTTTCTTGGATTTTCCTTATTTTTTCTTAATTTTATTAAAAGGTTTCTTAAAGTTAATTTTGGGAGTTTTCTTGATTTTTTTCTTCCTTTTCTTTCGAAATGGCGTTGTGCATAAAAATGTCTAAGTGTCAGCCCCTCGGCAGGCACGTGTGAGTTAGGTGCTTGTCACGTGACGCCTGGTGACCCCGCTAGGCCGCACTGGACGCCTCGGCGGCCGCGACCCCACCCCGCCGCGCCGCGCGACGTCAGCAAGTGCCTGCCGCGGGCCGAGGCGCTACTGGTGTAGTGTCTCGCGGAGCAGGAGGAGGGCGTTCTGGGAACGCCTCTAAGGGGCATCAAACTGTCACGCTCGGGGCGGGGCGGGGCGGGGCGGGGCCCGAGTCTTTCACTCGTTTCCTCATCGTCAGGCTACAGTCTTGTGAATGAAAAACTAGGCGACGTCTCTGTGCCGCTGGCCTCATTCGGGCGGGGCGGGGCGGGGCGGGGCGGGGCGGGGCGGGGCGGGGCGTCCCTACTTCTTCTTGTTTTGATCGTTTTGGTTCACTTGTCACCACCTCTCCCCTCCCCTCTCCGCTCCCACCCTAAGCGGCAGGGATTCCACTGCTTCTCCGTGAGAGTCTTCCTCCACACGAGTACACTGTTAAACCAAGTGAGCAACGTCCAGTCTTACACGTCCAAGTGTACAACTCGGTATTTGTGCAATCCCAAGTGTCAAACTTGCCAGTTTTACACTTGCAAGTGTTTAACTCGACATTTGTGCACTTGCATGTGTTCAACTGCCCCGTGCAACATTTCCCTTGTTTAACACTTGCAAGTGTACAACTGTCGAGTTTAACACTAATAAGTGTACAACTGTCGAGTTTAACACTAATAAGTATACGACTGGCGAGTTTGACACTTCCAATTGCACAAATACCGAGCTGCGCACTTGCACCTGTAATACTGGAAGTTGCACACTTACGAGTGTTGAACAGTTGAACACTTGGTTTTACAGTGTAACGTTCCGTTTAACCCGATAAATCTCCTCACTCACTCCACTTGTCTCTATGGCAGCCGCGGTTTAAATCGCTGGCCTTTTGGACAGTAAGTGACCGCGCCTTTTGGTTGTCTCGTCCCGTGTTTGACCGACACGAAGACAGCCGCCTGCTGGCGCGGGGCGTGTGTGGAGAGCGCGCGCGCTCACACACACACACACACACACCGACTCTTAATCCATTTCGAGCGTCCAACCGATACTTATGATAATTCTCATGACACGAAGTGGAGGTGGGGGGAAGGGGGGGGGGATGGGCTCTCCTTTGATGTCCGCAGCGCCTCTCTCCTTCACCCGCCGCCAGACCTCTGTCAGAGCAGCGGGGAGAGAGGAGAAAGGAGGAAGGGTGAGAGAGAGAGAGGGAGAGATAGAGAGGGAGAGGGAGAGGGAGAGAGAGAGAGAGAGAGAGAGAGAGAGAGAGAGAGAGAGAGAGAGATAGAGAGGGAGGGAGAGAGGGTTATACGATGGAACCTCTCTTCTCTTCCCACGACACCCCTCGCTCCCCGCACTGGCTGACCGCACGGCGACCGGCGGGCGGGTCGGGGCTTTGAGAGCAGCGCTTACCCGCGCGGTCTGGGTGCCCGTCGACGGTACCCGTCGCGGTACCGGCCGGCCGCGTTTGGTACCCATTTGGTGCCTCTTTAGGGCTAAACGGGAGGCCGGTAAGTGCCTATCTTCCGCCCGCCCCCGTCCGCCCCCGCCACGCCCCCGCCACGCCCCACCACGCCCCCACCCCACCACGCTCTGCGGCTTCAGAGGGCATCGTCACTGCATGTGCGGATTCCTCCTCCCTTGTGCGTGCCGCCACGAGCACCCTGGAAAAAAATATTTATTTTTTTAACGCAGGCAAACATAACACGATATTCCTTTAAAAAAAAAAATTGGGGAAAATCAGGTTTCGATTTTTGCATGTTTATAATTTTTTCTGTCCTTCATAATTACATTTTCTAAAAATAAGAACATTGTTGTATTTTAAAAGAAAATCTTTGTGATATAATCTAAAGTAGAATTTGTGTGAGGCATTCTGATAAAGTGCTTCGTGCGGTTTTGCTTCCTGCTTTGGTCATCGTTTGGGTGATCGCAGAAACAACAAGCCAATTTACCTTTTACGTAGATTCGCTCGGAGCTTAGGCTTAGGCGCTTCAAGCTGAGGAGGCCGGGCCGGGCCGAGCGGCCATTGTGCGCGTTTGGTCGCCGCTGAGAGGTCATCCGCGATGCGATGGCTCTAGTCGCGATTAGCACGCCGTGTTCGCTTCATTAGAATTGAATGAATGGGGCCGCAACTCACCTGAGTGCGAGAGAGAGAGAGAGAGAGAGAGAGAGAGAGAGAGAGAGAGAGAGAGAGCGAGAGAGAGAGAGAGAGTGTGTGTGTTATCGCACATACAACTCGCATGTAGTCACGGCACGGCGCGCGCGGCTCTGAAGCCAATGGCGGCTGATGTCCTTAATCCATCGCTGGATCTAGCTTAGCCAAGCCCTTTGCTGTGACGACTGTGTTTACAAGGCGCGGACATGGACATGCCCGGGCCGGCCGAGTTCTCACGAGCAGCACACACACACACACACACACACACACGCACACGCACACACACACGCACACGCACACATATGCGTACACATATGCGCCCGACTGCTGCCACGAAAAAAAAAATCGAGGCGTGCCGCTGCGCGAACGATAGTATCGATTATGTTGTCGATGTGCGATGACGTCGTCATGGCCACGTGAAAAATTTGTCGGCCGAAAGAGGCGGGCGCTTTCTCGCATGTCGTTGTCGGGCTGCCGACTGATTCAGAAGATCGCTCTCGTTCCTCCTTCCTTGTCGCACCTATGGCGGTGCCCTATGCTGGGCATGGCAGCGCCACATGAGTGCGACAAGGACAGAAGTACGAGAGCGATCCTCGGAATCAGCCTGCTGGGCGGCGGCGTGCGTGCCGAGGGCCAGCATGGCCAGCAGCAGCAGCAGCAGCGGGACGCTGCAGTCCAAATTGTAAACTAGGATCTCCATAATGATAAGAGATCGTGGGGCTGAGCGCCGCGCCGCGCGCCGGACACGAGCTGCGAGCGAGGCAGGCGAGCAGTATTTCACAAGGCTCCGGCCCGGCCCGGCCGGCGGGGCAGCACGAACACCCCAAAGTGTCTAGCCATTCCGCTCTGATCCGCCCCGCCCCGCCCCGCACCGCCGCGTGGACTTCCATCAAAACAGTCTGGTGCAGCGCGGCCCTCGCGCCTGAAGGGACTCGGACAGCAGGGCGCGCTGTGCCTCGGGCGGGGCGGGGCGGGGCGGGGCGGGGCGGGGCGGGGCGGGGCTGTCGGCAGCGCGGGCGCGCCGAGCACCGGGGTGTGAAAGTGTTTCGACACTTGCGGAGGCGTACGCCGCGCCGGCCGGGCAGGGCTGGGTGATGCACTTGTTGGTTTAGGCGGGCAGTTTCCTCACCGCCTCCGCCTCCTCGTCCTCCTCCTCGTCCTCCTCCTCGTCCTCCTCCTCCTCCTCCTCGTCCTCCTCCTCGTCCTCCTCGTCCTCTTCCTCCTCTTCCTCCTCTTCCTCCTCTTCCTCCTCTTCCTCATCCTCCACCTCCTCGTCCTCCTCCTCGTCCTCTTCCTCCTCCTCCTCCTCGTCCTCCTCGTCCTCCTCCTCGTCCTCCTCCCCCACCTCCTCCTCCTCCTCCTCCTCCTCCTCCTCCTCCTCTTCCTCCCCGTCCTCTTCCTCCTCCTCCTTCTCCTCTGTGATGCAAGGGGGTATCTCGGCGAGACCCTTTTTGCTAAATCTCGATGGCAATTCCCTGTTCCTGTTTGCCATCACCGTGTCGTGTCACGTCGTCTTTGTGCGTTTTCTGTGAAACGCGCGACTGCTGGCAGTGCGCCCTGCCTCCTGCCTCCGGACCTCCTGGTCGGCGTCAGCCGGATGGCAGTCAACTCGCGGCGCCTGATGGAGATTGTTCCTAGAGTTATTAGTGCCTCCCTCCCTCCCTCCCTCCCTCCCTCCCCTCCCTCCCTCCCTCTGTGACAAATGCCGTAGCCCGCAGTCCTCTTGAGCCCTCCAGAGTGAGATACTCAGTGTCAGATCTTTGCCTCCAAATTACACGTTAGTCCGAGTTATACGCCCCGTGTTTCATGCGATTGCCGCTGGCTGACCCCCCCCCCCCTCCCCTCCACCTCCCCCCTGCTCCCTCCAGTAGCACTGCAGGTGTCCGGCTCGCCGCATTCACATTGCTATTCGCGGCGCGGGGACAATAACGCCGTTTGTCCATTCACTTTGCATTCGCCTTAATCTAAATTTATCGCCGCGCTATCGATATTAGAATCATATTTTTCAATCCTGCCGGCCTGCGGTGTGGTGCGACAGGCGCACGACTCCGTTGGAGTACACCTCCTGTGCACTGTATGATTTTTTTTTCCTCCCGCCACCTGCGACGGTAATACCTGCGAATGCGCGCCAAGCTAGTGAGGCAGAGCATTATAATTTTTTATTGCCCCTCGAAACTGTGCCTAGCGCTGTGAGTGGGTCGCGCGCGCGTCAAGGCGTGCCGCGATGTTTTCTTCTTCTTCTTCTTCTTCTTCTTCTTCTTCTTCTTCTTCTTCTTCTTCTTCTTCTTCTTCTTCTTCTTCTTCTTCTTCTTCTTCTTTAAAGGTGTAGCTCCGGCTGCGGCCTGGCCGCCAACCTCAGACAAGAGTAACACCTTTATGGAAGGGCTGTCGCCGACATTTTTATTATTTTCCCTCTTCTTCCCTCTTTGCCGCGCCGCGCCCCCCTGCGCCTGTCAAAACTAAACTCTTTTCGCCGTGATAAATATAAGTTCCGAGTGGCATTTTTTTTTTCTCCTTCCCTCGCAGAACCTGATTCTCTTTTCTGAAGGTTTCTCCCCGCTCCTTCCCCTCACTATACGACATTTTATTTCCACCACTACCGCCGGTGTACTGCGAAGGGCTCTGGCGATCGCCCAAAGGGCCCAAAGGGTTGCTACGGGTTGGTGCGGAAGCGATGCCAATGTATTTTTTTACAGCCGTATGGCTCATGCCGGTGCGGACGTAAGTGTTTCCCGCCGGTTTTATTGCTCTTCCAGTGCCGTTTCCTGCCCGGTGGACCCCGGTGGACGCGGCGGGGAGCGGCGGGGCCGAGGCGGGGCAGCCTGGCTTCAATTCGAGACCCAAAAAATCGCGTGTCTTCATGATAGCACGCGCCGAATCGGTGATGGGGGGAGGGGCTATTCCACGGCCAATCAGCTGTGCTGCTTGCGGGGGTTTATTAAAACATTTCAAAAAAATCTTCTTTTATCCCCCCCAAAAATTATGATGGTGTGATTAATAGATGTTTTACATTTTAAAAAAAGGTAGGACCGCGGGCGAAAAGTGGCGCAAAGATTACGCGAGGATGGTAATACGTGCATTGCATCTCATCCGGTTGGAACACTCGGCACGTGCGCTCACAACGGCACGTGCGGGACACGTGGGCAGCGGTGCAGCGCGGCGCACCCATCCTGCCGGCAGCATTTACTTTGTTTCAGTAAAATAAACCATTGGAATCATTTTTAGTTTTTAAAGTTAGTGACTACAGCTTGTTTTTGCGAGGTTGTATTCCGCACGCCACCGTGACTTCTGGACTACCGGCCCTCCACTGGTGTTAGGTTGTAGTTGATTGCATGACCAACAAAAACTTGTGGATATTATTGTGTAAAAAATAACAATTACCCGCTAGGGAATAATTTTTTTCGCGTGTAGTCTCAGTGCCTTCAGGGACTGACTGGCCCTTGCCACATTCCTCTCGGCGGATATTGCGCGAGGATGCGGAGAGGGTGGGAGGTTGTGGGGGTGGGGGGTCGGTAGGAGGAATGCCCGGAGTGGGTGAGTAGCTGAACAAACCCCCCCCTGTTATAGAGTAATTAGAGGGCATACCCCGTTCAACCGGACCGCTAACACAGCAACAGCCCGGCGCGGCCGGTCAGCCCCGGACGGACACAGCGTGGCTGGAGGGTGTCATATGTCCATCGGGCCCATCGGTCGGGGGCTGGCAGCCCCGCCGGGGCGAGCGGGCGCGAGGCGCTCCGCGGGACAGGCAGTCGTCCGAGAGTAGCGGGAGAGTGAGGAGTACCAATTGTACTGGAGACTATCCAAGAATAGACCACGGTGCGCGAAGCTTTACACTATCATTTGCCCCTCCTTTAACCCCCCGAAAGCCGTCCTAAAACACCCCCCCCCCCGCCCCCCACTCCGCCCCGCCCCGCCCCGCCCCGCCCCGCCCCGCCCCGCCCCGCCCTGCCTCGCCCCGCCCCGCGCGGTCTCCGGGCGCTTGCCTCCGGCCCGGCCACCTCCGGGTCTCGCCCTCTGCCCCGCACTGATTATATCCGCAGCCTGACCGCCTCGAGGTAGGCCACCCGCCTCACCCGCCTGCACGCAGGGCCGCGGCCGGCCTACCTCTCAGGCGCTTTGGCAGGCCTCCCTCTCCCCCTCCTCTCTCTCGCTCTCCCTCTCTCTCTCTCTCTCTCTCTCTCTCTCTCTCTCTCTCTCTCTCTCTCTCTCTCTCTCTCTCTCACACCCTCTCTATCTCTCGCTCTCTCTCTGTCCCTCTCTCAACGCTACGAAGACGACGCCGCCGCCACCAGCTGATCCAACCACGACTGACGTCACCAGACGGCCCCTGCAAGAAGGAGATTAGGCAACCACCTCATCCGGAGAACATTGCTGTTGCCTACCCACACTTAAAACACGTCTTCCTTCCACTGATACCCCAACTAGCTTCTTTCTCTCAAATCTTTTCTTTTCTCCTCAAAATTCTCACAAACTTGTCTTATGACACAAACAAAAACTCTGCATGTCAATCTAGATGTAACAAAATTTAAGTCATCCCCTTTCGGCCCTGATAGTAAATTCAAAATCCTACCTACCTAAAACTAAACAACTCTCTCTCTCTCTCTCTCTCTCTCTCTCTCTCTCTCTCTCTCTCTCTCTGGCTGCGTGCCAGTAGGCCCGCTGTCGATGAGCCCCGCTACACGCGTGCGTCCCTCTTCCTCCCTCTCTCCCATGCTGGTCCGCAGCCTGCTGACTGATTCTGCCTGAAATGCGATACGGTACATAAACTGTCGCTTAACGGCGCCCCCGTGTGTGTGTGTGTGTGGCTGACGTTGGCCTCCTAATGCGCATGCGCCACTCTCATCGCGCGCGTTTACTTTAGCCTGTTGGCGAATAGGACTCGCGTGTGCGTGCGCGCGCGCCCGCGTGTTCCGCTGGCTCCAACAGCCTGTTCTTGTCCGTCTGGGATTTACGCAGGGGGAGCAGGGTCCCTCGCACGAGACCTTGCGTTCCTAAGCTTTTCACTTGTTTACAAGGTCCCCCTTTCCCGCTAGAACACGTCTGCAAAAGAGTTTCTGCACAATTGACGTTTATTTTCCTGTTATCTTTCTTTTTTTCTTCTTTTTTTTTTTTCTATTTTGTGTCATGCCGTATGTGGTGGATTCTTGTAGGAAGACTGATGCTGCAAACCTTTAGTTTGCTGTCACTTGCACGTCCTAATCGTGATTTTTGAGTCACTTCTCAAATTAGATTTACAAGCACAGCTATTTTTTTCCATTTTATCTTCTCTCTGAAAGTCATGGTATGATTCGTGGCGGTAGCGGGGCGCGGGTCACAAAGGCCCCCGCGAGCTATTGTGAGTGGCGTGGCGGGGCGGGGCGGGCGTGGTGGGGCGGGGCGGGGCGTGGTGAGGCGGGGCGCGCATCGCGTGCGCGGCCGTGCACTTGAGCCCCAGCGGGCCGTCACACTGACCTGCGCGTGCCGCCCTTAAATAGGGTGACGGGATGGGGCCGGACCGGACAAAAGATGGATATACGACCCTCCTCTCTCTCCTTCCCTCTCCCTCCCTCTCTCTCTCTCTCTCTCTCTCTCTCTCTCTCTCTCTCTCTCTCTCTCTCTCTCTCTCTCTCTCTCTCTCTCTTTTCCGCATGTCATGTACAAGTACCGCTATCTTATTTGTGCAGAAATTTAGGGATGTGCTTTGCTTAATGGGTAGACCATACATTTCGTTTGGCACTGTGAGAAATATCTTCGTAAATTTACAACATATTTTGTATTCACGATTTTCAAAATATGTTGTAAATTTACGACCGCACATTCTTGCTTGTCAATGAATTCTAAGTCGATACAAAGTACTTGTTATTTTACGATTTCAAGTTGTAATTTTACAACATCTGTCATGGAAAATTTTTCTGTAACCTTTACAAGTATTTTTCACAGTGGGTATAGATAAATAGCAATACGTAGATTTATCGACAAATTACAGCCATGCTGCAATTTTTTTTTATTATTTTTTTGAAATGATGACTTGGTCGTCTATTTGCCGCTGACCTTGTGTGTCTATCACACTGCTGTTTGACCGCATTCTGGAAGAAACACATGGGGTTAATTTCCCGCGCTGTGTGCCGAGTGCCCCGGCGGTGCCCGGCGGTGCCCCTAATGCAGTAATAACACCGTGCTGCAGCGCGTGACCCCCGCCCCGCCCCGCCCCGCCCCGCTGCACTCATGTTCGCTGTCGCCCTGGACGGGATGGGATGCGATGGGCGGGAACCGGTTCAATCAAAGTCGCGCCCACCTCCGCTCCGCCCCGCCAGGACGGGCACGTGTGAGGCGCTCGCCGCGGTGCGACTGGAGGTGAGGAGGTGTGTGTAAAGGGACACTGGGCCTCCGTCCCACGGGCAGGATTGCGAGGTTTTTCTAGGCCCAATATATAGTGTGCTATTTTGAGTTAAGAGTGATTATTCAGTTCGAAATACGTAATTTCTTTTTAATACCAACCCCAACCCGTTGTGGATCACCACCTGCGAACCTCGTGAGCAGCCCCTATGACTCAGTCCCCCCATTGGCCTGGGTTTACGCCCACCCGCCCCGCCCTACTCCGTCCCGTCCCGCCCTACCCCGCCCCAACCTACCCCGCCCCACCCTACCCTACCCCGCCCCACCCTACCCCGCCCCACCCTACCCCGCCCCGCCCCGCACTACTCATCAGCTGATAAGAGTGGGCACGGCACGGAATGGTCCGCCGTTCAGTGATCGCCCAGGCCGCGGGGCGTGCGGATCGCCAGGCTGGCCTAGACGTACTCTAGGCGCCATGCCCGCCGGGGTCGCCGTAGGGCCGCGGTCGCCGCGGGGCGTCCCGGGCAGGAGGACGCGGTCGCTGCCCGTCCCCGCCAAGAAGGCCCCCGTCGCGCTGCTCGGGGCCGCCCCCGGCGCCGAGGCCGCCCCCAGCCACGCGCACGTCCCCGTCGAGGCCCTCGAGGAGTTCGCGCGGATCTTCGAGGAGCAGGAGGAGCTGGAGCTGCGGCACCTGCGCGCCGCCGCGCTGCTGCCCCGCCGCTCCCGGTCGCTCCTGGAGCGCGGGGAGCGCCGGCCTGCGCCCCTAGCCCCGCCCTCGCCCCCGCCGCGCACCAAGGTGACAGCTCAAAAACGTTGTCGTGTGGACCGAGTCAGCCGGGCTGAAAAAATTAAAAATCAAAAAGAGACAAAGCCGTTGAGTAGTAGTGAGTGCAAGGCCGGCCAGTGCAGAAAAGCGTGAACTGGATCGAGAGGGGGATCGATTTCAAGGAAGCAGGGAACCTCGGGTGACGGGCTAGGCTAGGTGTATGGGTGTCTAGCGCTAGGCGAGGCGGCCGCGACGTCTCGCGCGGTCGCGCCGGATCTGAGTTATCGCGAGGATCAGAGGCACGCCTAGAGATTAGCGAAAGGGACTGTTGGAAACAAACTCGCGTATGGCCACCTGCCGGTCACGCAGGCTCGGATCTTTTTTCAGACACAGTGCGTATCGAAATTCGCCTTTCCCTCGTCTCTTTTTGCCAAATAATGTCCAAAAAAGAGAAAAAGAATCTGGCTTTGAGCCGAACATAGGCATTTGAAAATAAGAACCTTCATTTTTGTGCACTCAATTTCCATTGCGTCAATGTGTTATACTTGAACATTTTTGCCGTATCTCAGACCGCGGTGCGGGCCGATAGGGTCACGCTGCGCTCACGAGTCTGGGTCGCGTAACGCTTCGTATAACGCGCGCGGTGGGGCTTCCATCGATTGGCATGCACCGGGGTGACGTTAGGGGTGCACGCCGGGGGGTGAAGGAGGGCTCAAGCACCGTGAGGAAGGCCGACGACGCGCCGCGCAAATTTATTTAATAAAAAAATAATAATAAAAAAAAAAAAAACGCGGCTGCAGAAAAAGGCATGGGGAATAGTCGAGGGAATATTCTCGCAGAGCACTCTCGTGTGACTGGTCCGGCGCGTATGCTAAAGGTGCTGCGGGGGCCGCGCCTTATTGCTCTTCATAATTTTCAACTCGGCGACGCGTTAAGCGATCATTTAATTACGTGGAATGGGGACCGGCCCCTCCCCTCCCCTCTCCTCTCCTCCCTCCTCTCCCCTTCTCTCCCCTTCTCTCCCCTCTCCTCCCCTCTCCTCCCCTCCTCTCCCCTCTCCTCCCCTCCCCTGGACCCGCTGGCCGTCGGAACCCCAGAAGTCCAATCCACCAGGAAAATATACGCGCAGCAGTTATTCGCACCTCATCTGAAGGAAGGGCCAATACACGCTCGCTGGGATGACTTCAATCCATCGTTTATATCGCTCTGCTGCGATATTATTATCATAAAAGCTTTGGGCCGTGTGCAGCCTCCCCCGGACGTCCTTGTCGCGTCTGGAGCAGCTAAAGGCGCGGCGCGGGGCGGGGCGGGGCGGGGCGGGGCAGGCCCAGGCTTATCGTGGCCCAGACCTTGATCTGTTACGTTTCGAGTGCCACCTGCGCCGCTGCTCTCTTGTAGCCCACCGGCGGGCGAGCGAGCGCTGCCTGCACTGTCGAAAACTTACCGTGAATGTCACTGGAAGCTTTTAACAGTGTGGCGCGGGGACTACCGAGTGTCATCACATCGCGTCCATCCCCCCCTCCCCCACCTCTCTCTCTCTCTCTCTCTCTCTCTCTCTCTCTCTCTCTCTCTCTCTCTCTCTCTCCCTCTCTCTCCCTCTCTCTCCCTCTCTACGGCTGTTATTTATTTTTCTGGAATTCAATTTCACGGTTGGCCCTCCGCCGGTTTCTGCTTTATCTCGTTTCGGCCGTCTATATACGATTTTGATATCGGCGCGCGGCGGCGGGTCGCGTGGGTCAGGAGGATGGGGGGGATTGGGGGCGCCCGGCTGGTGCCTGGTGACGGGGAGACGGAAGCGCGATGCACGAGAAAGCGATACTCTGTTGTTGTTGATCGCCTCGTTTTATGGCTCAGCTCGATCGTCTTGGGCTGCGCTGGGCCTGGGCCGAGGCCTGGGCCCCCCGTGACCCTCGGCCAGAGCGCGCAGGACCGTATCTTAGATAATTCTTCGCCTCGCTTCGCAACCGATAGTTGTCTCTTGAGACCACCTCGAAATTTTTGCGTACGAAATTTTCTGACTTTTTTCTTACAATCTTTTTTTTTTTTTTCTTTTTTCTTTCTTTCTTTTATTTTCTAATTTTGGCTTTGAATATTACTATTGTTAGTTTTTCAGAATTTATTTATTCAGTGTTTTACTACACTGGAAAAACAAAGGTGCTAAGTTCTACCTTTAAAAGGCACTAACAAAATTTAGTGCCTTTGGAAAGGCGCTAAGATTTAGTGGCCCAGGAAAGGCACTAAACTTAGCACTTGATTTTAGTGCTCCAGGAAAGGCGTTGCTTAGCACCTTTGTTTTTCCGGTGTAAATTCTTTGAATTATTCTAATGTTTGTTTGTTTACATTTTTTTCTGGTTTTCTAAACCTTTTTTGAAAAGCTGAAAAGCTAGCAGCCGAGGTGCGTTGGAATTCGCAAATTTTTGGGGCGCGGGACGGCAACTGATAGATTCACTGCCTACACTCTCAGGCGTAATGCTATCGATCCGAGGGGGGAAAACGCCAGCCAGCTCGTCAGCCAGCCCAGCCGCCTGCTTGCCTTCCTGCCAACAACAAAAGCCGAGCCGCGAGGCAGGCGGTGGGAACGCAGCGGGCTGGCTCATTGTGCGTTCGGCATCTCGGCCAAGTCCACTCCAAGCCGGTATTCATCCCGCGATCCGCCTTGCCGATCGGCGCTAACGAATGAGCCCGGCCCGCCTAGAGAGGGCAGGTCAGAGTTTATTTAATTTACGCGATGTTGCGAGGGGCTCATTGAACTCTGTTATCGCGCGGCCAGAGAGGCGAGTGGCTAGGGCTAGGCCCTGCCTGACGGCAATAAAGGTATCACGTGTCTGCCTGGCTGACTCGAGATTGGCCAGTGTTTATTTATGATGGTGGTAGGAGTCCTGTAACGGAAGTAACACTGCGATCAATGATCGTTATGACAAGTTACAAGGTTTTATCCGAGGGGGAAACAACTCTAAAATATTTGTACACCTAGTAATTCAGAAAAATTCAGGGAAATTCAAAAAAATTCAGAAAAATTCAGTAAAAATTCAGAAAAATTCAGAGAAAGTCAATAAAATTCAGAAAAATTCACAAAAATTTGCAAAAATTTGCAAAAATTTGAGCAAAAAATCCCCCAAAATTCAATAAAAATTCACAAAAATTCACGACATTTGTACACCAAAATTCAGAGTTGTTTCCCCCTCGGTTTTATCTCTGATGAGTTAGGTTCGATTAGCGGGAAAGGGAAAAGACACCTTTAAGGCAGAACATAGGCCTGACCTCGGCTTTGAGCCCTCACCACTTGGCAGTGGCTGGCACTGTGCGCACACGACACACGCTCACACTGTGACTCGGCCCCCTGTGACCTGTGTCCTGTACTCGTGAAGGACCCGTCCTCCCGCTATGGGGACACGGCGCTCAGCATCCACCGCCAGTGGCAGCGCCTGCAGGTCGCCGCCTTCCCCACCGTCGCCAACGCTGCCATCGTCACGGCCAGCGAAGTTCCGGTAAGCTGCGACGAACAGTGGGCTGTTGGAGTTGTGGTCCGGCTCCGACGGGCAGAGGCGGGACGAGACTCGCGGCCGGGCCGCCGACTTGTCTCGCGCTGAATACTCTCTCACATATCCGATCCGTGAACAGGTGCAGGCCCCCGCCCCGCCCCGCCCCGCCCCGCCCCGCCCCCTCCTCTCCCCGCCGTCTGATGTCTGCTGGCCGCCCACAACAACCGACTGACTGCCGACCCGACCTGCGGGCCCGGCCGGTGTTGTTATGCTATGTTTCGTTCTCTGTCTTTGCCTCTCTCTCTCTCTCTCTCTCTCTCTCTCTCTCTCTCTCTCTCTCTCTCTCTCTCTCTCTCTCTCTCGCTGACGCTCCTCAGGAGCAACTGGTGGTGCTCTCTGGCGGCGCGGCTGACTCGCCGGCCTGCCGCTAGAGCGCGGCACTAGCCGCTGAGGGCATGCTCGCGCGCGGGGTATGTCCAACCTCGCCCCGGCTTCCTTGTAAGTCAACTAGATGAGGGATTTTTTGTCGTCTGAGGATGATCGCGGTACCGCTTCAGCAACTTGCAAAAAATATTATCAGCAATTAGTACTACCAATTTATCAATAATCGTAAAAGATATGTAATGCAGGGTGCGAATACTTGTATAAGCTGCTTTTAGGCGCACCGATATTGCGCTATCGTGCGTCTGTAGGGGTGAAGCCGCACCCCGGGGTGAGGTTAGCGACGCCAGAGATTAGGGGTGGGGGTGAGTGGCCTGTGGGACACAGTCCAACCCCTTCACGTACGCCCTCCGCTGGGTGGGGGCAGTGACTTTTTATCACGGCGTTAACACAGCCCTCTTCTACCACACACACACACACTGCACTGTGTGACCTAAACCCCGGCTGTGTGGTTGCCCAGCGAGTTTCCCCCTACCGGCTACGCTGACACAAAAATAGCGGTGATAGGCGTCTAGCTAGGAAAATATGCACTTTCAAGACCCAAAGCATCCACCATAAATTTACCCGATTTTTTTTTTTTTTTCTTTTTGACGGCAGAGAGCACTGCAATCACACCCGCACGTGACTGATGATGGCGGTACATGTGGTCACCAGCGGCCGCAGGTGATCGCTCCCACCCATCTATTGTGTTCCGCGCTCTGCATTTACTCCCCGGGGGTTATTCCTCTCTCTCTCTCTCTCTCTCTCTCTCTCTCTCTCTCTCTCTCTCTCTCTCTCTCTCTCTCTCTCTCTCTCTCTCTGCCCTTCATTTTATTTTCATCGTCGATATTTCCTCCCCCACAGTCCTCTTCTTAATAAGTCGCTG